>JANRMT010062814.1:47944279-47989219 GCA_026402145.1 Polypterus bichir lapradei
TATGCGGTTAATTTCAGTGTATTTATAAAGCTGCGTCAGGAAAAGAAAAAATAACCATACAGGAACAGTAGCACTGCTTTGACACTGGGTGCCACCAGTCTGCAAAACCGAGCGGAGAACTTGTGTACGACAGGGTATGAGGTACCGTGGAAATGTGTGTGGCTTTACGCCAAGTGTAGGTTTTATACATCGTGATTTGAATGTGGAAACGTTCTTACGCAACATTTCTGTGTGTACGCACCGTTTATACATAAGCCCCAGATCTTCACAGAAAGTAACAATGCTAAGCAATCCACTAAAGATATTATTTTTTATTATACATTTGGTTAGTTGAGTTGACTGGTTCATAGCTGGGTTTAGAATAGGAAAGGTGGAATTTGCTTTCCATAGATGAGAGGTGCAAACAGTAAATCATATATCAGTCACAATATAAAAAAATAGGGTACCCCTAAATTAATCTTTTTGCTATACATTCAGCTGACACATTTGTGCAAGGTTATTTATAAGATCAGGATATGTTAAATCTGTTTATATTTTAAAGTCGGCGCACAGACAAGTTAAATGGACTGTTCCGGTTCACACATTGACTTATCATGTAATATTATGTGCAGTTCTGGTAACCATGCTTCAAAAAGGACATAGCAGTACATGAGTTTATGCAAAGGAGAACAAACAAGTGCATCCTTGTGCTTAAGGACATGTCCCACTCTGACAGATTCAGAGAATGAAATGTGGTTAGCTTTGAGCAGATGAGACTTTGTGGGGTGCAAATCCAGGTCTCCAAAATTCCCAGAGGCATCGGGAAAATACTGTAGATGCCTTTGACTATCACCTATGCAAGGATAACAGTGAAAATTGAGGAGAAATGCATTTAAGGCTAAAGTGAGGAAACACTTTTTTTACTCAGAGTCAACTTAATATTGTTAATCATTTAGGTTCTCTGTACCTATGTATCTTTTTATGTTCTGTGCATTTTGTTGGTGGTCCACCAAGAGGGGAGTTTCTGCCCATCACTGTTAAAGCCTATAAAGGCTGAGGAAAACCCATCATCCCATGCAGTTCTTTGTGAATGTGGTCATGGTGTAGCGAGTTCACTTCGGTTTGTTATTATTCTTCTGCTGTTGTGTTAGTCTGAATTTTTATGACCTTTTCCTCTGTTTTTGACATCACCTCCTGGATTTCGTATTGGGATTATATTCTCTTTTGGGATTGTCTGTTTTGAAGGTATTCCTTATTAAGCTTTTACTAAAAAGTGATTAACAGTGCTTAACAGATTATTAGTTTATACAGTATATGTTCATATAGTTTTACATGACATTGAATGATAACTCATATACTGGCTAACACTTAATTATCTTCATTAATAAATCATTAACAAACAATATCACGCTTCTTCACATCTTTACAAATCAATAATTCATTAGATGTAAATTCTTTTGCAGTACTTAATCTAAAGTTGAAACTGTTCATCCATTGTAAAGGTTTCTAAAACGTTTATTAAGAAAAGTAATGAGGGTTATTATAAAACGTTATCAGATCACTCTATAGCAGTGAATGGAGAAAAACCACAATTAGGTTTTCTGTAAGTGGCAGCACCTACTTTTTTTTGAGAGGGGGAATGATGGATAGAAAAGAGAGCGGAAACAAGTTTCATTAAATTGAATTGATAAACAAAAGCATCAATGTTAAATGGGGTAAGCCAAAATTCAAAGTTTACCCTCTCATGCACAAGCAAAAGAAAAAATATAAGTGGGCATCATACATTAAAATGTTAAAGAAATAATTTTCAATTAATAAGTGAATGCAATTTTATTTTTATTTGACAAAGTTCAGATGATTATCTGATATCTGGATTATCCTTACATTTTATGGCTGTTGTGACGTTACATACCTGTACTGCTTCATGTATTCACACATGTACCAAGAAAAAATGTTAACAATCAAGGGGCTGTGTAATTAAGAAGCTGCTGAGTCTGTACTTACTGACAGGGATAAGAAAAGGCAATGTAAGCTTTTATTGTGCTGTTAATTTTAAAGTTATCAGAATTAGTAATCAATTTTGTTGGACTTTTAGTTTGTAATAAATCGCTAGCTAACAGCTTGACAGTATCTTTATTTTACTATGCACTCTATGCACTGCATAGAGTTTGATAAGAATTTACAGCTGCTAAATAATATCTGCACTCATTGTAATGCTGTGCATCACATATCTCCATAAATCAGTAAGCACAATAATATTACAGTCCTTTATGGAGACCGGTATCTAGTCTTTAAACATTTGGGTCACAGAGAGCCTTTGGCCATAAGCAAGCATACCACAAAACTGATCTAAAAAAGGTATATCCTAAGTCCAAGGCCAGCATGTGTTTCAGTATGTAATGTTTCATACTTCGGGGGCAATATGTGAATGCACAGTGCTGTATATGTCTTTATTAACATACATTAAAATACAATGATTAATTAATGCAGAAATGTTTAACATTCATCATTCTGATTGTAAAATGAGTGGGAAGTGAAGCATTCAATTGATAAATTGCCCAGTGCAGGATATATAAATGAAAGCAGGACAATTACCCCTCATTAAGAGGAACATGACAAACGGATCAGGTCAGCCAGAAAATGTTGATCAGTTTAAAGGTGAAGCACCAAGGTGTTATTATTGGGTCAGCTGCATGTGCCATACACTATAAATATATTATATTGTTTGATGTTATAAAGATGCTCATCTTCATTCAGGTGCTTGTCAGAGATGTATTTGCCAGTGGCACTTATTTACCTTTCAAAGAGGTAATGAAGCATGATTATGAGAGGCCTACTTCTTCTTTAAGATAGTTCACATAATTGAGAAATATGTCAAATTGTTTAATAGGTATATAAAATTCAACAGTTTTTTTTCTTAAATACAGAAAGGTCACTAAAGATTGCAGTTGCAACTGGGAACAATCAAAAGAAGTAATACCAACAAATCTTCTGGTTGTACAGATGCAAATTTTGGATTAACCTTTGAATTTTTCCAAATACAGGGGGCCTTTCCTATATTTTGTATTAAAAGCATGTCAGACTTTCTCTTATTCACAAATTTAATATCTGTTCTTATAGATTATTCGGCTTCTATCATTAAATCTCTGGTGTAATACATTGTAATAAATTAACCCAAAACAAGTGAGTAAATTTGCACAATATTCATCAGTTTATTAAAACCTCGATAATTTTACAAGAAGGTAAGTTTGTTCATAAGGTAAGAAGCCATTCTAACTGGGACACCAGTCCATTACTGTACATGGCACATGCGTGC
This sequence comes from Polypterus bichir lapradei, assembly GCA_026402145.1. Classification (NCBI taxonomy): domain Eukaryota; kingdom Metazoa; phylum Chordata; class Cladistia; order Polypteriformes; family Polypteridae; genus Polypterus; species Polypterus bichir. Next base: position 47,947,575 of record JANRMT010062814.1, read on the forward strand.
ACAACTACACTGGCCTATTTAAAAGTGGTGATTCAATTTAACCTGCATGCTACATTATTCTAATAAATGGGAATGTGAAAACGTTAAGCTAACAGGATTTTGACTACAAATTACTGAACTATGAGCCTTCAAGCCTGAGCCCTGCACCACCAATCCAAAGGCATTTAGCCAAATGGGCTGACAGTATTAAATTGACTTTATGAGAATGTTCATGGGGATGAGTTGTATGATGTGTGTTGTGTGATAAATAGACAGAGTTCATTACAGGGCTCACTTCTGAATGTATGCAGACTCTCTCATAAAGTTCCCAACTTACCAAATGAGTAAGGTAAGTGTGAGGGAGGTAACTAATGTATGTAAGGAAAAACCACTGCAAACCGAGGAAGGACAAGGGCTGGGATTTAAATCTTGCATTCTGGAAATGTGAGGCAGAAGTGCTAACCACAGGGTCACAGTGCCAAACCCTGCTTAGTTGATTGAAGTTTATTGCTATATTTTACGGTGATAGAAACAAGCCAAGATGAAGTGCTCAAACAAGCTGCATTGAACTGTACATTTTAAATTTAATTTTGTGTTGAAATCTTTTCTTTTATTTGATTTGAACTTTTAATTTGAATCTTAATTAAGCTGAACTTTCTATCTTTTAACTTATAGTAGTGCAGACCACTGCTGTGAAGCTATGACTACACTTCTCTGGAGTTTCTGTACCATAAGAGTGTGCAAAAGAGCATTATTCATCATCCTGAGGTAGATAAAATTATCATGGCCAGCAGCACTGGGAGAAGGACACAATTTCCCAATGTGAGCATGACTAATGGTTTTTATAATTATAAATCATTTGTGAAATTTTTGTTTACCCCACGTTTGGAGAGACCTTTAAGATTGGAATGAATGCTCCAATGAAATAAGAAGATCTTTACCACCACCTTGACAAGATGTCTACATTTCCTACTAAATCTGCCAAGATAAAAAACCTTTGCAGACCAAACAAACGTTTTTGTCATCTGAATCCTTACAGAAAGCATCCTAAAATAAGATTTTTTAAAATACATTTCCTGTTTTTGGAACTTTTCATTTTACTGTGTGTTATTACTGTATATACTCGAGTATAAGCCGACCCGACTATAAGCCGAGGTACCTAATTTAACCTACAAAAACTGGAAAAACTTATTGACTCGAGTATAAGCCTAGGGTGGGAATGCAGCAGCTACTGCTAAGTTTCAATAATCAAAATAAATACCAATAAAATTAGTGTACATTAATTGAGGCATTAGCTCATTAATTGAGCACACATCCCGGAATGAGTCTAACAGAGGCTGCACAGCACCACACAGAGCCCACAGCAGTTCTTCTACCGCCCGCAGACCAATCCAGGTACAGTGGAACCTCGGGTCATGACCATGATTCGTTCCAAAACTCTGGTCGTAACCCGATTTGAACAGAGAAAACTAACCTTGCAGTCTCTTTAAAAACAAGCCCAGTGCATTCTTTAACTGCCTTCTTTAACTGCCTTCTCGCACTCTCTCTCTCACTCACTCGCTCGCTCTCTCTCTCTCGCTCTCTCGCGCTCTCTCTCTTTCTCTCGCTTGCTCTCTCGCTCTCTCATTCACTGAACAGGGAATGCACAGGGAGAGACTGAACACGTGTGGAAATCATCGGTGCGTATGAACCAGAAGGGAAACTGGCTTGTTCATCACCCAAGTGTGTGGTCGTGAAAAGATGCAAAAGTTTGGCAAACTTTTTTGGTCGTAACCCGATATGTACGTGTTCAGAGACGTTCGTGAACTGAAGTTCCACTGTATGTTGTTTAATGGTATTACAGTAATCCCTCCTCGATCGCGGGGGTTGCGTTCCAGAACCCCCCGCGATAGGTTAAAATCCGCGAAGTAGAAACCATATGTTTGTATGGTTATTTTTATATATTTTAAGCCTTTATAAACTCTCCCACTCTGTTAACATTATTAGAGCCCTCTAGACATGAAATAACACCCTTTAGTCAAAAGTTTAAACTGTGCTCCATGACAAGACAGAGATGACAGTTCTTTCTCACAATTAAAAGAATGCAAACATATCTTCTCTTCAAAGGAATGCGTGTCAGGAGCAGAGAATGTCAGAGAGAGAGCGTGAGAGAAAAGCAAACAATCAAAAAATCAATACGTGCTTTTTGTCTTTTAAGTATGCCAAGCACCGCGATAAAGCGGCCGGCCGCAAAGAAGGGAGCAATGTGAAGTCTGTATCCTCTAAGCAAACAGCCTCTCTGCTCACACCCCCTCCGTCAGGCAGAGAGAGTGAGAGAGACAGAGGAAAAGCAAACAATCAAGCACCGCGCGGGAAGCATATCATATATCATTGAGGAGTTTTAATTAATACGTAATACATGCTCTGATTGGGTAGCTTCTAAGCCATCCGCCAATAGCGTCCCTTGTATGAAATCAACTGGGCAAACAAACTGAGGAAGCATGTACCATAAATTAAAAGACCCATTGTCCACAGAAATTCGCGAACCAGCAAAAAATCAGTGATATATATTTAGATATGCTTACATTTAAAATCCGCGATGGAGTGAAGCCGCGAAAGTCGAAGCGTGATATAGCGAGGGATCACTGTACATGATAGTTAATTTTACTTCATGACTGAAATGAGGCTGACTTTGCAGTTAATAAGAAATAAAAATCTTAAATTTTACTTTGTAGTGAGAAGTCAGGTAAAATGACTCCTTTTATTGGCTAACTAAAAAGATTACAATATGCAAGCCTTGGAGGCAACTCAGGCCCCTTCTCGAAAGCTTGCATATTGCAAACTTGTTACCCAATAAAAGGTGTCATTTTGCAATACTTCTCACTACATCCATAATGGCTAACATGGTACTACACCCTAGTACTATAGAATTTACTTTGGAAGGTAATACCTTTACAGTTTTACAATGCACTGAAATTATGTTTGACAGTGAGAATTTAATTTTAGTTCAAGGAAAGCAGCGTGAAGTTTGTGTCTGGAATATTGTCAGATTTATGGTAACTGTGTTTATCCTTTGTAATCTACCAACTCTTAATCAAAGAGTTCAAAAGAAATTACATTTACAGAGGCAAAAAAGTTTTCAATATCTAATCAAATGAAAACACTATAAATGTCATGTCAAAATGTAGCACCGTATCCTGAAATGAGTTTAGTTTTTTCATCATATTCCTTTAACATTCTCACAAAAATGGAGAAGTCTGTGTTTACATTGTCTTCTGCCTTCACCCTTTACATTAATTTTTAGTGATTTTAAGATAGCTAATTATAAAATGTAAATGCTTTTGTTTTGATTATCACTTGCCTTTTTAGATAGTATAAAGAGCACAGAAACAGCAAAAACATGGATGTATTTGTTTTATTGTAAGTTAAACAACAACTTACAATAACTAGCTCTACTAACTTCTCTCTCTCATTCTTTCCTAGGGCACGAAGCGGAAGCAGACAATGGCCAACAATGAGATGAATTGCATTGTCGAAGAACTCCAGGCTCTCGACAACCAGATCCAGAAAATCCTGTCCAGAAATAGGTACCTGAGGGATTTGAAGGCTCGTCTGCTGGAAAAATCATCCCCGACATCTGAAATCGATGCAACACATCGAGTTTCAGTAACATCGACTCCACTCTCTGCTGCTCACTTACAAGGCCAAGTGAGCTATACGCTCGTGCCTCATCGTCATCAACAATGAAGACCTCGGCTTGTTTCAGCTATGCAGGCGGGGGTTTAAGGCTAGAACACCTCCATCAGCACTGGCAAGCATCTCCACCTAGAACCGGTTCGACCCTCTCCGCACCCCCAGTTTAACTTCAACCCCAGGTGATGTATTTCTGATTAGGGATTCAATTGTACGAAACCTAAACATCTCATGAGAAATCTTTTGTCTCTTGTTTTCCTGGAGCGTGTGTCCGAGATGTTATGAGACGTGCGCCGACAGTCTTCGAGAGGCACAAGAACAGGGCAGTGGGATCCATTGTAATATACGCTGGGGTAAATGACGTGAGACACTGACAGTTGGAAATTCTCAAGGCGGACTTCGCAGCACTAATTAAAGCCACGAAGGAGAGGACCCCGGCTGCAAGAATCTTCATTTCGGGTCCCCTACCTCTCGTTAGAAGATCGAACGAGTATTACAGTCGTCTGCTGGGTTTAAACATCTGGCTGAAAGGCTTCTGCAAGAATCAAAACATCGCGTTCATAGACAACTGGGACCTCTTCTGGGCGAGGCTGCGTTTCTTCAAGCGGGATGGTCTGCATCCAAATAGATTTGGCGCCCGGGTCCTCTCCGAAAACATCGCTAAGGTAATTCGTCTTTCTCGACTCTGTAGTGTATGGAATTTTTAAACTTTTTGTTATTTTGTTTGTATGGTAGTCTCTTTATTTCTTTATTATATGTAATTTCAAAATTAATACATGCAAAGTTTCTGTTTGATTAAATGTGATATGCAATAAAAACAAAAAAAAAGAATCCTAACTAGGAAAAGAAAATCTGAGCAGATTTCTCCAGTTTTGATGTCACTACACTGGTTACCTGTGTCATTTAGAATTTACTTTAAAATACTGCTTATGGTTTACAAAGCCTTAAATAATCTTGCTCCATCTTATATTTCAGAATGTCTGACACCTTACATTCCAAATCGTAACCTTAGATCTTCAAATGAGTGTCTGCTTAGAATTCCAAGAGCTAAATTTAAAAGAAGTGGTGAGGCGGCCTTCTGCTGTTATGCACCTAAAATCTGGAATAGCCTGCCAATATGAATTTGCCAGGCTAATACAGTGGAGCACTTTAAAAAAAACTGCTGAAAACACATTACTTTAACATGGATTTCTCATAACTTCATTTTAGTTTAATCCTGATGCTCTGTATATTCAATTAATTATCATTACTATTCATGTGTGACATCACAGGGTTGTATGTGTAAAGGTCTGCATGAGACACTTCCTGATTTGTCCAAGTTCATGGATATTGTAAGTACTGTTCATACTTAACTGACTTGTTTTCTTGGTTTATGTTCTGTTCCTTGACTTTGATTATTTGAATAACCCTTCAAGGGTGTCACAACACAGAGAAGGAGGAGGAGGAGGAAGCCAAAAGAGGACAGAGAAATTTCACAGGCAAGAATTAGTTCTTGCTGACATGCTTGTTTTGAAGGATCAATTAGGACATCACCATTGTACAGTAAGGCACAGGGGGACACTTCCTTTTTATTTTGTATTATTACCTTAAAAAAACATCCTGAATATTCTGAGTAAATGCCCTTTTTCTGATTACTTGTAGAATCTTGTGGTGTTTTCCAAGTACAGTGCCACTCAAGAGCAACCCCCTTACCCCATGAATCGCTCAATTAACAATGTTAAAAGACAATTAATGAGTCAAAAGCAATCCAAATTCTCCATTCTTTCATGATAGATGCAAGATGCACTCATTCGTCCCAAAAAACATGCCCAAATTTATGTCCATGCTGGTTTTCTCAATAGGCTGAACAATGACAACTCTTTGTTGGCATGGCACCCTACCAGATTTGTCAAACTGTGTTTGTCTAAAGCAGTTAGGGATACTGGATAAGATGTTTGGTTTTAAACCACAAGGTTGCTGGTTCATTTCTTGCCTCTGACTTACTTTCTGTCCTGGGGCCAAATTAGTTAACCCACTTGCACTTCAAGTCTTAGAAATGTAAGTAAACCCTTGTTCTGCTGTATACCATGAATTTTAATTTGATTAGGTTGATTTGGATAACACTATGAGCCAAATACAAGATATTAGAATAATCAAGAATGTGTAATATTTCTTCCCCTGCACTTACATAACTCCTCTTCTCCACTCCATTTCTGCTGATATCTACTTCAGAACTCTTTTTCTGACCTTGTCAGTCCTTGATTTATTGTGATTGTGTTTACAGATTGCTCCTTTGTCATTTAGTACTTGAACTCAGTAATGCACTTAAATCCACCTAGGCTGTTATTCCTGCTAGACTGTCAATTTTGCATTACTTGCCAAACATTTAGTTAAGCTTTAGGTAAAAAAAACTGTAGTATTTTTTTCTGGGTAAAGAGCAGTAACGGTTAGCACTGCTGCCTCATGGATTCAGAGTGCTGGGTTTGAATCCCTAAGCTGTTTGTTGTCTATGTGTAGTTTGCACATTCTGCACTGTGTCGGTTTTACTCTAGTTCCCCTTCTGCATCTCAAAGAAGTGCATGCTAGGTTAGCTGGAATTTTAAGTTTGCCCCATGTAGTTGTGGGGTGAGTGTTCTGTCCCTGCCTGTACCCAAAGCTTCTGGGATGGACTCCAGGCCCCCATTACTCTAAATATGATTAAGTGGGTTAGAAAATTTTATAACAATCTGGGAAGGTCCCTATCTGTGTGGAGATTGCTTGTTGTCCTTCTACCTATATATTTACTCTTCTCCAGGTACTCCAAATCTTTCCCCACATCCTAAAGATGTACATGTTAGGGTTAAGTGGAAAATCTAAATTGGTCCAATATCTGTGGATGTGCGAGTAGTTATTTTCAGTAATTACTGACAATCACATTAAGGGCTGGTTTTGGCCTTGCATCCCAGTGCTGCCAGGATAGGTTCTGGAATCCCCTGTGACTGAATTAAAAAGATTCAGTAACTGAATGAATGGATAGACACCACCAAAATCAATAACTAGTGATGACTTAAAGAGTATCAAATGTAGCTCCTTATTCAGCGGGCACATACTGTACTTAAGAAGATGATATATAATCCACTTGTGCACTTCCCATCCCTCTTCATTCTACAAATATATTGCTACACTACCTGTGAACATCACTGAGTGCAGGCTGATTGACACTTTACTGTTTAATTTATTAGCAGCAACTGTGCATGGACCCAATATTTAAGCAAGGATGACACTTGTTCTGCCATCTAGGAAAATTTACAGTGTTCACTCAATTGTGAATAGGTTTCATAATAAGTATTCAAACCACAATCCAATACATTGATACAAGTCAGAAAAAATATCAGTATGGTATTTCAGTAAGTTAGAAAAGAAGCAATAAGCTTTGCAACACCATCAATATACAGAATACTACATTCAGGAATAAAACCTATCCTCCTTCTTCTTCTTTCAGCTGCTCCCGTTAGGGGTTGCCACAGCGGATCATCTTCTTCCATATCTTTCTGTCCTCTGCATCTTGCTCTGTTACACCATCACCTGCATGTCCTCTCTCACCACATCCATAATCCTTCTCTTAGGCCTTCTTCTTTTCCTCTTTCCTAGCAGCTCTGTCGTTAACATTCTTTTCCCAATATACCCAGCATCTCTCCTCTGCACATGTCCAAACCAAAGCAATCTCGCCTCTCTGACTTTGTCTCCCAATCATCCAACCTGAGCTGACCCACCCTCTGTCTCCTGCTTTCTGGTCAGTGCCACCGTCTCCAACCCATATAACCTAGCTGGTCTCACTACTGTCCTGTAGACCTTCCCTTTCACTCTTACTGATACCCTTCTGTCACAAATCACTCCTGACACTCTTCTCCACCCATTCCACCCTGCCTGCACTCTCTTTTTCACCTCTCTTCCACAATCCCCGTCACTCTGAAACTGTTGATTCCAAGTATTTAAACTCATGGAATAAAGCCTATGTAATTAAATAATAAAGGTAAACAATTAAAAACAACAATAAATTAACTATTTACATTAATGCAATGTTTACTTACCTTGAGGTTGTCTACTAGGATGATAAATCTCTAAATCAAAAGGCTGGGCACTCGTTTTTTGTATCACCGTGACATTGTGTCCCGTCCATTTATTGGCCTTCGCCAAGGTGTTTGTTCTCCAGTCTGTCCAGTATACATTCCCTCCAAAAAGGGAAACCGCAAATGGATGTGAAAGATACTCATGGCCTCGTAAGATCTCTATTATTCCAGTGCCATCATATAAGGCTGAAAAAATGGCATCAGACCTGATGGAAGATAAATTACAATATAAAAAGACTTTTTACAGATTTTTTGTATTGAAAATACAGTAAAGACAAATGTGAATATGGATTGCTCTGAGCAAGTAAATATATCCCTGTCAATGTTTGGATGGCCAAAAAAATAAATAAATGCATGCTAGATTGGAGTAAATATGATATAATACCAGTTATATAAAGTCAAGAAAGAAAATTACTTCCTGACAACTTCCAGTGCTGTGATTTATTTTTGATTTTGAAATTATATTTCATAATGTATTAGAGCTGTCAAAGAGACGTGAACAAGACATAGACCTAAACAATGAATCAAAAGTCTATTAAATTTACACATTTGTGTTAAAAAGAAAAAAAGGCTTATCCAGAATAATTGCTCTTTTGTTCATCTATTTGCATTATGTTTTTGACCATAAATCTATTTAAATTCTAAACTAAATTTAGTTTCTGTAGTAGTACTTCCCAGTACTGACAGTTACAAAAACAATTTTACATTGAATAGAATTTTGGCAACAGTATTTCAAAACATAATTAATGTATGTGTCACAGTGCATTGACAGATTATTTGGTTACACTGCAATAAAATAAAGGTATACCTGGAGTTATGTACTGTTGGTGTTTGCCTCTTGGTTTCCTGTTTTCTTAACTTTGAAGGTGTTAACACATAAAGACCAATATAGACAATATTCACTTACCAGAGTAAATTCTTTATAATGACTTATCTAAGACACAGAGTTAGAATTAAGGCATAATTTCATATAAGCCTTCCGATACCAAATAGGTAAAGACTAATTATTTAAAACTAAATAACAGACTAATGGATGTAACATTAACTTATACATTAAATATTGTGCAAAAGATCTAACATGGAACGGAGCTAAAATGATTAGAGATGCTGCCTGTGTTCCCCTGCGATAGACATCCTGTCCAAGGATTGGTCCTGCTTTGTGCCCTGTGCTTGCTGGGACAGGCTCCAGCCACCTGGGACTCGGCTCAGGATTAAGCAGGTTTTTAAAATGGTAGGGTATGACATGGCTCCTGACAACTGGATTCAAATTCCAACCCAACTGCTGTGCGTTTCCCAACAATTCTCCACACAAGTTGGTGCTTGGTACAATGTTGCCTCTAATTTTTGCCATGGATGGGTGTGTATAGATGAGTGAGTGTTCCATGTAATGACTAATTTCAAATACTTATGCAATTTCTTACTACTGGTGAGTGGTTACTGAAAGTGAGCTCTTGACTCTAGACTCATTCCTAAAAAGTACAAGTTATAAGACACGTCCAAATATGTGCATCTTAGGGAACCTCTGTCATTATTGAATTCCTACCACTTTTCATTTTAATGACCAGTCACTAATGCAAATCACTAATAAATCACTTTTTGTTTTTGATGTCCCAATAAAAGAGCATAACTACTGTAAGCCAAGTCCCCTGAAATATTGTCTGTGTTTGGATCCAAACAAATTTATTCAGTGGAGAAAATCATGTGCATTTGTTATCATTGGTATTTTTCAATCATTTTTTTGTGCTTTGTCCTGAATGGATTCTCTGTGTCTATATGATTTCTCCAGGGTTTTGAAACTCAGTTATTCTGATTTCTAAGTCAAATTTTATGTTTGATGCATTTTTTTAAGAACCTATAATTTATTAGCATTTTGCTGCAATGTCATTTTTATTTTATCATTTATTGTTTTGTTTTGGCTGCCACCATTTTGTGAAACATACTCTTGTGACGCATATCCCTGTTGCCAAGAACAATGCATCAATCCTTTCCATGATAATACAGGGTAAGGCAGAAAGGATGGACGTTTTTTACAAAATCTCAAAGTTCTACATTTTTTCTTACAAAGAAATTTATTGAAAGATTTGAGTTCATTTCGAAATAGAATTTGACAATTTGTAGGGATGGAAATGCAGGTCTAAATGCAATATACGCCTTACCGAACGATTACTGAGGCCAAGTTCAGAAGAATGCTTCCGAGCAGATCGCCTTGGACTGTGCAGCAGGGCTAGTCGTACGCTTTCCACATTTTCAGGGGTACGTGCCGTTCGTGTAGCCCCCGGCGGTCTTTTGTTCATTAGTGTACCTCGTGTACGAAGTGCTTTAACCCAACATAGGATAGTGCTACGAGCGGGAACAGCTTTATTTCTGTAGATATTGCAATGGCAACGAAACTCATGCTGAACTGCGGTAATAGATTGGTTGTTCTTGACAAAACGGTCGTACGAAAAAACGCGGTGTTCTATCGTCCACGGCTCCATTGCTTCAACTAAAAAGAAAATAAAAAAATGCTAAGACTTTGCGAACCTGATGGCACCTACCGCACATCTGTCACTCCACCTAGTGGTGAGTTGTAGCCATTTCAAAGACGTCCGTACTTTCTGCCTCACCCTGTATTAGCCTGAATTCCCTGGGATGTACGACTCTCTTGATGTCTCAGAAGCAATGGCATAAATGCCAGCTCGGGCTTTTCTAGGGTAAGTGAGTTTGTACATACATCCTACTGTTCATATTTTCTAAAAATCCTCTTTATTTTTCACTTTCCAGTTTTAAAATTATTGTTGTAATTAGCTTTTCTTTTTTTTTTTTGGATTTACTTATGGTTCCGAGTTTGGCTTGTTTTAACTATGTGCATTTCCTAGTCATTTTCATTAATACGACTGTCTCTTCTCAAGTCGGTATAGTCAGTGACATGGCCCGCTCCTGATTACTAGCCCTAAGCCTATGTCTGGCAGAAAATGCCCTGCCTGAATTTTCTACATGATTGTATAATGTATATTCACTATGGTAAATTAAATGGTACAGCAAAATATTAAATGTCTCTATATTGATTTAGTCAATGGACTATATGAAAATTTATGTTAACAAAAAGTTATTCAAATATAAAAATATTCAGGCATGTTTTGAATACACTTTTAACAGTACAGTGTCTTCTGGAACTGGAAACTATTCTGGAAGTGTTGAGCACAAGACAGAAACCAAACCTGCTTGAAATGTCAGTCCATAACAGAACAGTCTCATTGATAAAATCAAAGTCTCTCACATGCAGCCAATTTGGAGTTACCGATTAAATATCCTTATGTTCTGGAAGAACACCAGAGTACCAAGTTAAAACAAATGTAAATATTGGGAGGATACAGTGTCTAGCAAAATCATGCACATAGAAAAAGGATTTTCCTTATTTTAGATCCCATTTTTTGTCTGTATATCAAGTGAATGCACAACATTAGTAAACACATAGATCTGCATCAGTCGCAGGTAAGCTCCTTCAGCAGAGTGGCAGCCACTGTGAGAGCTGGTTCAATAGTGTTAAACTAACGGCTGACTACTGGCTCCTTAATGAGAGAATTAGAGATTAAAATTCTACATATAACATTTTAATAGATGAGTTTTAAACATTTTTGTGGATGATTTTGCTCTTCTTTTGATCTGCTAGCTGGTACAGCTTCTAGATGCGTTTCATTGAAGTTATTGAAGTCATATTGACATAAGTTTATAATAAAGCAAAATTCAGTCAAAATAACTATATTTCTTATAATGTGTTTGTTGCCTACCTGACAGTTTGGTTTCATACTTTGGAATCGGCAAGTGTTCTCTCTCAAAGACTCAAGCTCAGAAACTTGCAATTCCCATCATTTTAGTCAAGCAAAAAACAATGCGTTTGAAAGAAATGGTGAACTGTCATAAAAGAATACTACTGGTCATGTTCAGTGCAGAAGTGTTAACAATATTATACTGTTCCTTATTAACAACATCTCTGCTTAAAGTTGCTGGTGAATTCAAATAATGTACAACTTCTGAAAGCAATGTAACACACATTACCTGTGATTCATTTTGTGTTAACAGGTTTTTTATCATATGTCTGTTTCAACATAAGTATTTGCATTTTAATATTTTTTAGCATCTTATAATTACGTTGTTTTAACTTTTTACTATGATGATTTTATCATTACAATTTTAGAGAAATGTTTACATGACCAGTAATGTCTGAAATGCTTACCTATAATGCAGGCACTATTAAATTGCAGTTATAGGTATATTAAACGTATTGTGGACTAGGGGGCATTCCAGCTACCTCAAACCCAACACAACAGACACAGGGCAGAAGTTAAAACACAAAATTGCCTTTTTATTGTGAGGTACACTCTTCACAAAGCATTTCCCACAGCAACAAGTACAATACAAGTACAGCACCATGATGACTCTTTCGCTCGTTTCTGGTCTTTGCCTCCTCTTCTCCTCCCTGCAAGCTTCATCCTCTGCTGCCCGCCTCTAGCTCATCCCTGTGAGGCCGGCAAGTCCTTTTATATTGGCCAACCCAGAAGTGCTTCTGCTGTACCGCTCATGTGATCTGCAAGTACTTCCGGGTTAGTCAGAAACCTCATGCCATATGGATCCTCCATTTTCACAGCACCCCCTGGCAGCACCTATGGTACCCAACAGGGCTGAGATATAGAACTCCAAGTCCCATGGTGCCCTGAGGGGCACCACCGCAACTCAGGGGAGCTGCCATCTAACATTGTGTGGGAGGTAGTGCCCTAAAGAAGCTGCCTCCCCAGTCCTTCCATATCTTGGGGATCCCTGCCAGGTTTAGCTGCCAGGCATCCCTTACAGTATTTATTTACTAAATCCTTGTAAGCTTTTTTTCTGTACAGGATGCACAAAAATAATTTTTTTAATCATTTTGATTTAACCTTATTTTTAAGACAGTTAAACATCATAATGTTGTGCTCACCACATTATTAATGTACATTACTATTTAATATTTCTGTATGTAGGACAACATTCTTGATTTCATCTTATTTAAATTAAACCGAACTGGATTGCCATACCTTGCATCAGTCCACACAATCCTGTTTTCATTGTGGTCAACAGTTAATCCATTTGGCCAAGCCCCAATTTCCATATCTTTAAAGATAATGCGTCGCCCAGCACCACTCATTGAAGCAGCCTCAATGCGAGGAAACGTTGCATCCCAGTCTGTCCAGAAGAGAATTCTATGGGAAAATTAAAACACTTCTTGGGTTATCAGATTGCATTCTATCAGCAAAAAAGAAGTTATTTAAATTTGTGAAAGTTTTTTTTTTATTCATAAATCTATTTCATCTTCAATACACTAGAGTAATGTTCCACCTAAGATAGCATGTCCCAAGAAAGATATGCCATGTCATAATTTATGGCACTGAAATGACAGTCGAGTAATTTTGAGAAGCGACATTCCTTTTTCTGCTGTTGCTTTCTCCATTTAATTACCAATTCTCTGTTACAAACCGCAGATGAAAGAATCCCCTTTGGGTTATGGAGTTATTTTTCCCATGAGTTAGGTTTCTTCTCCATGTACCCCTTTACAATCCATGTTCTTCCGTGGCAATTATTGAAAATAATATAAAATGATTTAAAGCCATATCAAACAGAATAGCTAATCACAGCGCTTTATTAAAATATTGTTCATCATTAAGCCAAAAAGGAAAATGAAGTTTATTGCTTTTTTTTTTTCCAAAATTCAATGATTAATCCAACAACCTGTCTTTAATGTACTGCCATGTAAAATGTGTTACCTGTTTTAAAAAGGAAAGTATATTATTTGGGGCAAGTATTAATATAGTTAAATAGTTGAGTAGATTAAATGGAGCTTAAATGATTGCAAATTGTGTTTCTTTAGACATTTTTGGGAAAGCAATATTATTCCCATAGAATAAAATAGAGTAAATGCTACCCAAGACTACAAAATATGATGTCATAATTTTGTTTAAACTTGAAGATATTTCATGGTTAAAAATATAACAGAACATATATTCATGAAAGATTTGTCAACTGAATTATGAGCTGAAACCATTTTCATTTACATACTGCATACAGCAGTGGTAAGAAACTTTAGTTATAAACATGGCGTCTTTCTTTATGCCATTTCATTCCCTAGCTCTTATCTAAAATTCCCTTGTAATAAGATGGCCTGTCTCTGTTCTCAGATTGCAACCCCAGAAATTACCATTACGTGCCATTCTATTAACATTACTTTGCAAAATTTTAATTTGCACAACAGCTTATTCCTTTTCCATATTACGTTCTTTCATTTTAGCCCAATGTCTTGTTAAGATTCTGAGTTCTTGTTTGTTTTTCCCTTAACTGCCAGACAATTCAAATCTAGCCATTCATTTTCTGAACTGATGCATTCTATTAAGGCTGTCATGGCAGCATAGGATGGGAGGCAAGAACCAATTAACAGTAAAGTTCAAATGGAAAGGTAGCCAACAAGTACAAAAGTCCACTGGAACCTCATGAATATTTTTAATGAAATATTTTCAAAAGAGAGTTGGGGATTTAGGATTACTAATTTTGTCTGACTCACAGGACATAATACAACATTCTCATACCAATCTTATCTAATTCAGGGGCATGGTAGTTGGCAGGATGGGGTATAAGGCCAGAACTAATCAGTGCCATTTCATTTTAAAGCTCATTCACGCACCCTTGGGACCAAATTAGATTTTGCAGCTAACCATTGTACTTTGCAAGGAAAACTCCATACTGGTAACAGGGAGAATAAACAAACTTCACATTGACAACAACTAGGCACAGGACTTGAAAAGTGAAGGATTTAAAGATTATGTTTTAAAGCTGGATCAGATTTTTATTATTCAGCTCCACTTTAGTGTGTATCATTTAGTATATAACTATATGCATAGCATGGCTCTGCAATAGGCTGGCACCCAGTCTGGAGCGGATTCCTGCCTTGTACACAGTCCTGATGAAATAGGTACCTTTACCCCACATCCTTGAACTGAATTAAGTGCGTTTGAGGATGTCATACTATGTCATTTGCACAACATGCATATGCTGAATTTTTGGTAGAGAATCTGTTTTCTTCTAAATGTAAGATGGATTTCTTTGTAATGTTTACAGCTTAAATGCATGATTTGCTGTTTAAAAAAATATACAAAAATCGAAAATCAGTTTTAAGTCTGAATTCATTATGAAATATCCTGTGACATATGTTGAACCTTTCTATATTTTAGTAAATTTCAGTGCAGAAATGTAATCTTTACTTTACATAATAGAATGACTAGTTGTACTACAAAACAATATACCACTCATGGAACTGAGTGGTTCCTTCCTAAGCCGTAACATTATACAAGAAAGAAGAAAAACTAAGGATAATAAGTCGTAGTTCTGAATGAATAGTTACATTTGCTTTTCTGCAGCCCACCAAGGTATTTTTCTAGAGTTCTAAATGAATATTTATTATCATTATTATTATCGTGCAAACACCCTGAATACAAATGACATTTCACATATGCTTTCTTCCAACAACCCAGCACTTATTAAAATGAAAGAACACATCGAAGAACAAACTAAATTCAAACAGTAGTATCAGTTACACGAAGGATGGAAAAAAAAAGAGATGGATAAACAGACAAACCCATGTCGAGGATCCAAAGCGATTGCCCTAGGATGTTCCATGCCACCTGCAATCAATGTCATCCTCATGTACCCATCGAGTTTAGCTACTTCGATCTGGTCCAAGTTGCTGTCAATCCAGTAAAAGTTCCCTGCTATCCAGTCCACCGCCAAACCCTCTGGTGTTGCCAAGCCATGTTGAACAACAACCTCTACTCCAGTCACACCTACAATAACATGAAATACACTTAAATAGAGTTTAAACAGGCAATTCTAAATAAATACATTAATACTGCGTAGACATTTAAACCCAATATTTCTCAATTAATAACAAACTATTAAAGTATTCTCTTGGACCCCATATGTGTTACTTTTTGAAATGTACAACAGTTGAGAAAATATTACATTGTAGTTTTATAGCTCTTTAATAAAAGTTGTCTGTAATGAACCAACATCTCATTGAGGGTACATTCCAGCATCATAAGAGGTGTCATATTTTGCCAGTCTCTCTTAGTTGTAAACTAGAAGCACTGGGAACTGACTAAATGGGGGATTGTGCGCTCTAGTTGCCTCAAAGCTTGTTCTGTTCTCTTTTAGTGAAATGACTGAAAGATCATTGCCCCACACTTTCCCTAAAAGGAAAAATGAATGTCAGTCCAGGAAGTTCAAAAAGCAGAAGCAGGACAGTTTGCTTATGGTTCTCGTATGGGTCAGGACTCTGGCTGAGAAGTTGCTTCCTGTGCTACAATGTGAATAAGAGATTCTTGATCTGCAGACTAAGAATGTATGATATATACTTGACTTATCTCTCTGGCACATCTGTTAAAAAAATAAAATGAAAATGAAAACTAATAGGATGTAAACAAACAAATCTATTATATCTGGATAAAAATTCCAATCACCAGACAATACATATTTTCAAATGTTTTACTTCTTGAAAAGTTTTTGGTGATTATGATAGACAGCTTCAAGCTAAACACAAATAAAAGTTCATACTGTATCATATAGGACTTTGGAGAAGCATGAAATGCTTAGATTTAAAATTAAATTTAGAGTGTTTACTCGCTTAATGATGCAGACACACTGCATTAGTTCAGTTGAGCTAAGAATGTTTTGCTGCTGATTTTTTTTGTACTCAGCATCTGATGCTCCTCGTTTGAGTGTCCAACAATAGTTGGCAAGCATTGATTGATTCCACTTGCCCTGATATTACTTTTCCATCGTTGCAATGTCCTATTGAAACCTTTCACCATGTTCATCAGTGACTGCACCAGAAGTAACAGGGAAGAAGTCCAAGTGTGAATGCAGAAAATTATTTTTTAGTGACATGTTATACTTCATGTTTTTGTTTGCGTGAAGAAAGTTGTCATCCATCTGGACATGGACTGGCCCACTGTAGCTGCCAAGAAAATCCTCACCAACATCATGGAATGCCTTCCATGCGATTTCCTCTGGCACTACCTGCATATCTTAGAACCAATTATCAGAGATGTATGTCTCTGACATGTATAATTTTTTTGACCAACAACAATGCCTTCCTTAATCTTGACATCAGTTATTTGAAATCCTTCATGTTCCTTGTTCATCACTTCCAAGACATTTCTCATCAGTTTACATTTTATATGAAGAGAAGGCAAACATGTCTTTGTTGGGTCAACAAGTGTTGTATGTGCCACACTTTACTGCCCTGGAACAAAATGATAAAAGAGCACCATTCTTTTTAATTTAACAAAAATCTTTGGCATTGCTGTCCAATTCGTAAATTAAACAATAGTACTTTGTATATCCAAGATGCATTTCTAGTGTCAGTCCCAAACCTTTTAGAGCACCAGAAATGTTCCAGTCAGAGTCACAGCGACAGGACAGACAATGCCCCGAGGGCATTCTTTTACATAGATACTCATTGCAAAGACAAGTCTAAAGGAATTCCCCTTGAAGCACAGCCTCAACACATGAGAACATAAGAAACTTAACGAAAGAGAGGTGTCCATTCAGTCCATCGAGCCCATTTGTTTAGTTAACAGCTAAGCTGTTCCAATATCTCATCCAGATTCTTTTTAAAGGTTGCTAGTGTTTCTACTTCAACTACATGTCTCAGTAGTTTGTTCCAGACACACTACAACAAGATTGGAAACCCCCTAAGCAGTGGCCCCAATCTCTGTTGCGAAAATGTCCCTGTTTGTGATGAATGTTACTTTTTTAGTTACATTAAATGTAATCAAAGACGATTTCATAAATCTTCAAGAATGTACATGTCTGGAAGCATTTCCACATTTCTGGATTGACTCGGTTTGTTCAGACAATTGGCTATTTCTGATTCGGATTTAATCTCTCCAGACTAAATAAAAGATTGGCTTATGAATTAAATTCAGCCATAAAAACATAAAAGAGTCAATGCACAGCAAAAAAATCAGCAGCACCAATTCAGCCAAAGGGGAGTGGGTAACAGTGTGAGTCTAAGAAGTCAAAATGTAGCCTCTCAGCAGTCCTGACTGTTTCTATCACAGTTGCCTCTGGTGAGAGAAGTTTCTATCTTTAAAGCTGTTTAGAAATTGCTTGAGATCTACCACATGTCAGTAGGGGCTATTAACTTCAATAGCACACACTCAGACACAGAGATTGACAAACTGAGATTTGGAATGATATACTAATACATTTACAAGCCATTTTTTGTGTTTTTGAATTTCTATTATGTGCAGTTTTTACTTATTTTTTTAAATATTACAATGTACAATTTGTATTTATTCATTATTACCATGTACACATTACATTTATTTGTATTTTATGTACTTAATTTTTTTTTAAATTTATTTTATTCTATTATTGTTTTAAGATATTCTACACACATGGTATATTTATTGTGGTGTTTTTTTTAACGTTTTTTAACAAAATCAAAAATAAAGGATTTGTACTTATTAAATCCTCCCTGATTTTAATAATTTACACATTACTATACAATAATACCTTCCTCCCTGTCCCAATATGGTAGAATTTGAGTTGAGTGCCCCATGGAGTTTTCTGCCTGGGGTCCCCAGAGTTCTTAGAATCGCCTCTGGTTCTAGATGTAGATGCTGTACTGTATAATTACAATATGAGAGGAGATCACAAAAACAGACAACTGCAATAAAATGGTACATAAAAGGAAAATGTTAACGTGATTTTTGTGATCAGCAGGTCAAAATCCTTAAGATACACCCAAAAATGTTCAAGAAGCTAAATTTTCATTGTTCAGTGTATTCAGGGAATCTTACTTTTAAGTTTGCCAAGTGTTATATAGCAGGGAAGGCCCTACATGCAAATACAGCAGACACTCAAAATATCCATCCATCTATTATCCAACCTGCTATATCCTAACTAAAGGGTCACAGGGGTCTGCTGGAGCCAATCCCAGCCAACACATGGCGCAAGGCACATAAACACACACACACACACACACCCAAACACTAGGGGCAATTTAGGATTGGTAATGCACCTAACCTGCATGTCTTTGGACTGTGGGAGGAAACCGGAGCACCCGGAGGAAACCCACGCAGACACAGGGAGAACATGCAAACTCCATGCAGGGAGGACCTGGGAAGCAAACCCAGATCTCCTAACTGCGAGGCAGCAGTGCTGCTCACTGCGCCACTGTGCTGCCCACCACGTCCACTCAAAATATACAGAATAAAAATATAGGTTATCTGAAGTTAGTTAATTTTCCCTAAGGTAGTGCTTTACACAGGAAAAAGAATATTCTTAAAAACAGTAACATAAAGTAATGCAATGGTCTTCGAGTTTCTGCATACTATGAACATTTGGTGAAGTAAATTTGTTAAAATTTGCAACATGAATACAGACTGGCTGACCCTTTTTTTAAATTGAGTATTGTTCAGCGAGACACGCATAGTACATAATGCTGTTTAGCCACACAGATGCCCTGCCGGAGACATTATTTCATTATGTCATCAACTAGGGGATAATTTTGGGGTGGACTGACTGAAAACATGCTCTAATACTTCATGAAAGGATACAGAAGAGACACTACACTAGAGGCTGTACAGTTGGTATTAGAAGGAATCCTTGACACTGGAAAATAATTCCAGTGATACCCTAAAAATAAACCGTAAGAGCAGGTGTAAAGATTGTGTTACTGCAGGGCTTACTGAATCCAAAGCAGCAGCCATAGGCAAAACATTCTCCGAAGAGAGGAAAATGGCTAACAGTGTGAAGCAGAAGCAAATGGATTACTGAGTGGGAAAGTTAAGATGTCCTCACGAAATCGCAATGATGCTAGTATATGTAGGCCCTAAAGGGGCAATTAAGTGTTTTATTATTTTGCATTGGTACTTTAGTAACACTCCATTAATTCAAAACCTTTGTTTTGTTTAGTTTCTGTGCTCTGGCATCCTCTTTTGATGGATTACAGAAAATGACATATAAGGGCCTTGTTAAATCTCATAAAGCAGTTTGATACAAAGAAAAATATTAACATACATGTACACTTTTTAGTTATGCACACTGCAGTCATAAATGTCATGAGAGTTAAACGCTCCTAGAATACAGGCCAACATTGCAATTTAAAAGCTGTTCCCAGCAGTCTGTGACAATCAGATATAGAAACGCTTTCTGAGCAACTTGAATGTTAAAATGGTTTCAATTAAATTTAATGGATTGTAATGAGAAAAGTTAGTATCGATTTACAGAATTTTGATATAAAATTAGTTTACAAAGTGAATAGACAGACTTCTGAGCATCAAAAGATTGGCTAATAAATTAACTCCAACCATAAAATCATTGGATTAGTCAGGGATCCTAGTGTTCCCTAGAGGTAGGTAGAATGATAAAAGATTTCTGAAGATCTACAAATGATATGTTCTGTTTATCACAGCTGTTAATGGGAGTTTGACAGTAGTGAACTTGACAGTGGGCTAGAGAGTTCAACTTCTTGAAGACAGCAGACAGCAGAAGGGCATTTGAATACAAGGCTTAGGGTGTGGTGTAAGTGAAAATAAATCCAGAAGAGCTATACAGAAATTTAGGTAACACAAAAATAAATAAATATATATTTTAATTTTATAATGTCAGAAAGCAGTTAATGCCACCTTTATCTTTGACAGTAACAGAGTTCATATGAGTTGGAAAGGGACCAGAATTGTGAATTGGTGGTATTGGACATTCTTTTTTTTTTTTTGCTTACTGTCTGTGTCACTTATTCTTTGACGTTTACCTACAAAAATTGTGAGCTAATTTTAAAATATATGGTAGCTGTAAAAGTTAGAATATGGGAATCTACAGTCTCCTTTAGTCATGCACGAACATCTAAAGACCTCCACACAGGCTCAACTGAAGTGGGTGATAGCCCCCTGAGACAAGAAGGAGCGCTGTCGCTAACATCATCTTCTCCTTCTCTCTCTGCAGCACTGAGAGACTGCCTAGTGAGGGCACTTAGCCCGCCTTTACAGTTCACATGCCATAAAGAAGCCGGCCACCCACAAGGAGGCATCATTCCACAGTGAGATCAGCGCCAGATGGAGCTCCAAAGATAACCTCTTTTCCTTATGAAAACCCAAAGTGCTTAGTATTTTTTTTTTTGTGTGTCTAAGTGGCCTTTATTTTTCCTTTTGCCCGAAGGAGCTCTTTAAGTTCTAAAGAAAAAGACTATCATATTAAACGGGATGACCTGGTTGATGGCCCAGCCTTTAATTGTTGCCTGCCTATCATTCCTGCTCCCGGCCACACTTTATTTTACAAATAAAGTATATAATTTAAGCGTATTAGACCTTCAAAAAACTAGTAATGGAAAAAAAATTGCAGAGTCCTGTTGCCTTAGAATTTAAGGATTCAGTTCCTTGCTCAGTCACTGTATTTTTGAAATTTGCACAACTTTCACTGTACCTGTACAGGCTTTCTCTGGACATGCCACTTTCCTTCTTCACGTTAAAGGCAGGCATGTTATATTAAATAGTGATAGTAAATTATCACAGCATATAATTGTACTCATTGGTTGGACAGAGAATACGTTCAAAGGCAAAGTTAAAAAAATGATGACTAGCAAAACATCTTTAAAAGAGCAGATATTATCATTTCCAGGGAACAAGCTTAAGTCAAAATACTGGGGGAATCAACAGAAAAACTTGCTTGTCAAAACCCAAATAAGTTCAACGAAAGTCAAAGAAGTAGTTCTAAATTTGTCTAACAGCCTTTACCCATCTAATCGCTAACCAAAGGTTCATTACTAGAGAGTTTTTATCAAAAACTTTGTATTCTGGATTACCGCATTGCCATTCTAAATTCTGACAAACAATGAATTCCCAAATGGCAGTGTCCAGCATATGACCAGCTATGTATGCCACTGAAAACAACTCAAAATGGCCAGAAAAAACTTCCAAGAAAATTGTATAGTGATGTCGTCATCACAAAAAATGAAATTTTTTTCAACAAGGAGAATTGTGCATTAAAATTGTGCAAAATCAGTCTGGACATAATCTGAATATTTCCAAACTAAGATTAATGACACAGCATAACTGAAGGTATTGTGGCTCTTTTCTTTTCAGTGAATACAATTTTCATACAATTGGGGCCATTGCAGCCCATTCTGCTTCTCTAGGTAAAACACAGTTGGGCCAACCCCTTCAGTTACCAACTTTACAACCAGAAGGTTATGATACATGAAGAGTAAATATTGTAGCACTATGTCACTTCCACTTTAAACAGTTATTAAGTGTATTATAGGACAGCCTGAGCACTGCAGAGTATCCAAAGCTTTAACGACAAATCAATACATTGTGGCAAGTGGCTGGTGGTGGTACCCAGCCGGGACGCCCAGAAGGACCAGAAGAGGGACTACGCCTCCTCCGGACCACGAGAGGGCAGCCGCCCTGGTTGGTATGGGGACCACGGGAACAAAGCTTGGAAGCTCAACCCTATAGGGGCCCATGGTCACCGCCAGGGGGCACCCAGATGCCTTAAGAGCCCTGTCCCTCAGCACTTCCGCCACACCCGGAAGTGCTGGGGGGAAGAAGACCAGGGACACCCAGAGCCGGTACTTCTTCCACACCAGGAAGGGCCAGCGGAAGCTCATCGAAAGGCACTTGGAGTACGTTCGGGTGAATATAAAAGGGGTCTCCTCCCTCCATTCGATGGCTGGAGTCGGGTGGAAGAAGGACAGAGCTCGGGAGGACAGTGGAGGTGGACCAGAGGAGAAAAGCATTGTTTGAAAGGCCTGGACTTTGGGGTGAAAGTGGGTTGTGTGTGTTTCACTTGTGGGTAAATATTGTAAATAAAGCGTGTGTGGTGACTTGAAACGATGTCTACCTGTCTGTGTCTGGGCTGTACCCCACAACATATATCCCAAACCATTCTAAATCTCTTCTTAATGCACACAAACTGAAACTCTATTAAAAAAAATTCCTCGCAAACCACACTGATCGTGTTCTTCCACAACTAAAAAAGGATTCTTATATTTATGATATTATTGGATTAATTATGCAAGTCTTTTACAAAAGTGCAAAATGGACCCGTACAACTTTGCTAGTCCATGCTCTACAGAACCTGTAGTTGGTTTTTTTTTGCCTTTTTGGTCTAGTTTTGAGGAGCTGGGCTCTCCTGAAGCCACGTTTGCAATTTTGGAGTCCATGTTTTTCTAAAAGTCTCCTTTTTTATATTCACATTTTCGCAAGGGTGCCAAAGGATCATCTTTCTGGCTCTGCAAAGGTAAGCCATACCACATTTGGATGAAAGGGGGCACTGTCATTCACTGTACAGTATCTTCTTTTTCTCCCATAGTTGCAAAGAAGGTGCCCAAGGAAAATGCATCCAGATTAGGCCCGCCCTTCTGTTTCAGTCGTCATGAAAACAGGTGGTCCCAGGAAGTTGGGGTCTTATTTTGACCCTTGTAACACTGAGGATAGAACTCTTGCTGACAAAGCCTTTTTGAAGAGACACAAGGCTGATGAGACCTGCCTTTATTTTGTGTTGTGCTGTGTTATTTAAGTTATATCTATTAAACATGTTGGTGCCTTAGTACTTCTCCTGGCTTTGTATAGTCTGTCCATCTAGTCACAGTATTCAGACAATTTTGTTTGTTTTAACATGCCAGACTTTGCTGTAACTGTACCTGTAGTTTCTAGCACATTTCCTAGCCATTTCTCAAAGTGATTAGAGAGAGTTTAGTAGGAAAATCTGCTTTGCCAGCATGTTCTAAAATGTCACATAATAGTTTAAAGTGGCACATTTGGACACTGCCAGCCTAGCTCTAGTGCCACTCTTGGCAATCGCCTACTTTGTCTATATTCACAGACTGGCTTCCTAATGAAGGTTGAGTCCTATATTGTACCCAGTGTTGCCAGGATGGGCTCCAGCCCCCTAAAATTCTCTACAGAGGAGGGATCAAGATCAAGGATGGATAATTAAATGTTAAAATGTAGATACATGTGTAAATATGTAACCTGAGGGTTTGTAGCAATTTCAAAATTGTTAATGGTTGTGAGGTAGCCATCTATTCTTCCCAGCATTATCCAGCACACTTAACCCAGTTTAGAGTCACTGGATCTCAAAAGAAGGCAATTAAGTTATATTTGATATAAAATGGATAGGTAATATAATACAGTGGAACCTCAAGATACGAACACCTCTGTATACAAGAAATTCAAGATACGAGGAAAGTATGAGTGAAAAATTTGGATCTAAATACAAGCATTGGCTCGCGTAACGAACCACAAGCCAGGCTGTGGGTATGCGTGATGCATTTCCTGATCCGCCTCGACTCGGGGATTCAGCCAAGTTGATGCTGCCAGCCCGTCAGCTCACTCAGGGTTCCTTGTTCTCCCGTAGCATGAGGATCTACGCGTTTGTGCGCTTGTGATTTTACTGTTTCGCTGTAGCAGTTCGCCGTATAAGCGTATCCAAAAATATCACGGACATGCAGACGGAGAATAGGAGACGATTGCCCTCAAGAGGAGAGAAAGGGAGAGAGAGGCGCGCGCGCACGAGCGAGATAAGGAGAGAGAGAGAGAGGCGAGCAAGCGAGAGAGATAAGGAGAGAGAGAGATGCGTGCGCGAGCGAGAGAGATAAGGAGAGAGAGACGCGCACGAGAGAGAAGAACCATCAGCTCAGTTATGATCACATGTTGCTCAGCAGACAAAGTGTATCCATACTACTCATATTGCAAGACATCGCACGTTTTATCAAGTCAAAATTAATTAAAAAATGTAGCTCGTCTTGCAAAACACTCGTAAACCAAGTTACTCGCAAACCGAGGTTCCACTTGTATATATTATTTATCAGTGTTATTTGTTAAGAAAATTGATTTTTATGTTGATATTTTTGGGGGTGCAGAATGGATTAACTGGATTTCCATTATTTTCAATGGGGAAGTTTGTTCTAGATACGAGAAATTCGCTATACAAGCTCAGTGCTGGAAACAATTAAACTCGTATCTCGAGGTTCCACTGTAATGAACATTTTTGAATACAGTATTGTTAACAAAAGGTTTACAATATAATAAAAAAAATTCCATCTTTACTTATAATTGAATTCATCCATGAGGTTTTTTATTGAAGAGCTTTCCACAAATTATTAATAGTTTTTTTTTATTTATTTAGCAGGTGCCTTTATCAAAGGCAACTTACAAGGCAAGTTATAATATATACAAAAATGATTGGAAAGTGCAAACATCAAAAGCAGCAAAAAGCAAGATAAAAAATGAGCAAGAAGGAGTAGCACTACTACATAATTATGTCCGCAACTAGACTAAGACAAAAATCATTATGCTATACTCTTTGTCAGTACAACAGCAGCTGGCCTATAGAAAAGAAACTAAGCCATTCCTAAATCTTTAATGAAAAGGTGCATTTTCAAAACATGCCTAAACATGAGTAAATAGAGTGCACTTTGATTAGACAAACCTAGATCATCCCACAGCTTTGAAGCAACAAAGGAGATGCACTTTCCAGTCTTAGCACATGTGGCAAAAGGAGGAGTGATCACCGGACTCGCAGAGGCATAATGGAGACTTCTTGAAGGGACATACGGAAAGAGGAAATTCTGGAGATACCGAGGAGCAGAACCGTTCAGAAAACCATAGATTAAGACAAGAGTTTTGAACCGGATCTTTGCAGCAACAGAAAGCCATTAGAGAGGCTTCTCTAGCCATTAGCCATTAGAGAAAGCTGAGGAGTAATAGGAGTGAATTGAGTTAAAGGGAACAATAGTCAGGCAGATGCATTGTAGCAGAGCTGAAAAGGCCTGATAACATTTAAAGGAAGCCCCGCCAGGAGAGAACCAGTGCCTGAACAAGTAGTTCCATGGCATAATTAGTGAGCAAGGGTCGAATCCACTGAATATTAGGAAGAAGTAAACAACATGATTGGGTCGTGGAAGAAATATATTTGAGGAATGAAAGTGAGGAGTTCAGAGTCACGCTAAGACCCCTGACCGTGACTGATGTTGAAAGGGTGACATCTTCAAAGGCATTGCTTAGAGACAAATCTGAAAGAGGAGAATCAAATGCAAATACAAGATACCTGACATTGAAAGGTTAAGTTTAAGGCAATGATCATTCATCCATGATGAAATGCGAGACAGGCAGTCTGGAAATGGTGCTGAAACCTGTGAGCTGTAACAAGGAAATGAGAGGAAGGTCTGTGCATCACAGTAGAAGTCATGAGAAGAAATAACTTTGCCTAAGGAATGAATGTAGAGAGAAACGAGAAGTGGACCCAAAACTGATCATTGAGGCACATCTGTGGAATGTTTTTGAGGAGAAGACAAACAGTCAGACCAGGAGACATAAAATGATTGGTGAGTCATGTAGGACTTAACCACTGTTTGCTTTGAACTGGGTCAATGGTTTTGAAGGCTGATAAAGACTACAGAAAGATAAGTCCAGAGGAGAGAAAAGCAAAATTATGTGAAATATAGACTTAGGTCTACAGATCTGCACAATTGTGTCTATTTAATTACACAGAAAATATTTTGATATGACTCTTAAATGGAGCTATACATCATTTGACACATTATAATTTATCAGTCTCCAAAGATATCCTGAACATCATTTTTTGATGCATTCTAATAATATGAAATTCAATAATTTTTTAAAGGTCCAGTATAAGAAGGGGGCTAAAAAATTCATGGAATTGTTAAAAAAATGTCTTTATTATAAAGCACTGTCCTTGAGATACAATGCACTTGTCTCAGCACTTCTCCCATTTCTGGAAACATTTCCGGCACTGATCTCTTGTTACCATGTCTACAGCCTCCTGTGCTGTTGCCTGGATTTCTTCCAAGGAAGCAAATCTTCTTCTCTTCAATCTCAGTTTTAATTTTGAGAACAAAAAGAAGTCACAGGGAGTGTGATCTTGTGAATACATGAGGTGCAAAGCAACAAGCACATTCGTTTTGGTCTAAAACTTTTTGACTGGCAAAACGGTGTATGCAGATGCATTGCCAGGATGCAATATCCAGCCTTGGGTGTGCTGCTTCTCCTGATGTTGCTTATTAATAGTATGGTCACAGGGCATTAACACTTTATGAATAAACCAGCCAAACTTGAAAAATATGATCATCACTGCCTCTTGAAAACAAGTCATGGTTAAAAGGAGAAAAGAATTGCCTGATTCATGTGTAGAATAAATGCCAAGAATACACACTTGATCAACTCACACGATACCTAGCAACTACTCCTTATTCCCATGCCTGATTCCAGGATTTTTGGGCATGTGTAAGCTGACATATTATTTCAATAACCTAATTAACAATCATTAGCATTTTAATTCAATTTATTGCCAGTATACCTTAGTGGATAATAAAAAGCTGGTGTGGAAATGTGTAGTGAAAATGCAGCAGACACAAAATAGTAAACAAAGAGGGATAAAGAAAAAATAAATATGCAATTGTAAAAATGTCAAAATGAATACAAAAACAACTATCAGATATAAACTCATAATGTATATCAGACAGTAGGTTATCCAGTAAGCAGACAATGCAATGGTATGGCCTGCTGTTGCCATACTAGACTGTCATGTGGCTAGTCAGTACTAAAAGTATAAAATAAAAGTCCATTCTTTTTCTAACCAGGATATTCCAAAGCTCCATCATGGTACTGTAACAGTTCATCTTTTTACAGAGTATAGCCAATGTCTCACAGATGTATTTAAAGAAATGGCAAAGAAAAGGTTATCTACATTAATATCTCTCGAGTTGCTTTTTTCTTAATATTATGGTCTTGCTTCACTTATAACTGAATGTGGAGACAACCATAAGAGCTTTATGACCTGAATGGTCTTCTCTCATTTAGAAAATTTCTTGTCTTCCACCTTGATATGTCCTGATACTAAGCTTAAGTTGTGGGGTAAAGGCTCCCCTCAAGCACTTACTGCTCTGACATTCATTGCAGTGAGAGTAAACTCAAAGATACAGCTTTGCCAGATTTCCAGTATTTATCACATGACCAAGCAGTTCTCCTTATGCTACTTATGGTCACACCGACCCCAGACCATCAAAATAATGGGTGCTTATATAGTAATGGTCTGCTGGTAGGACAACTTTGACAATTTACTGGCTTCTATGCAGAAAAAAAGCAATGACTTTTTTGAATTTGCAGATGAAAAAGGCATACACATATAATAGTAAATAAATATTAAGACCTATGCTCATCCTAATTTTTAACCAGATCAGTTAGTCATCAATTACCTTTAGGACACAACTTCTGCACAAGATGCAGTGTTTGAGTATAACCTTCAGGTTAAATGTAAATTATTTGGTACGCTCCATAACATTTTTCTTACTAAACAAGATCATCGATAAAGTGCAGCTATTTGAAAGAAGCATGTAACAGATAAAAATAAGAGAAATTGCATACCTCCTGCATCAGACAGCCTTCCTCTGTAAATTTTATCTTCTACAACATCAGTCCAGTAAAGTAAACTTTGATTAAAATGAAAGTCAAGAGCTATAGTGTTACGTAAACCAGGCACTAACAAACTATAGTCTTGCTTGTGAAGATCTATTCTTCTGATCTCATGTCGTATAGAAAAGATAATAAAAGCTTCAAAGGGATCTGTAAGAAGGAAACAATATTTTAATTAATTAATTAATTAAACATTTATCCTGAGTATAATTTGACTAAAGCTAAGGTTTCCTTAACTGTAAAAACAAATAATTTCAAAGCAATTTCCAATAAAAATGCAATATTATACATTATGGAATGCCTAGGGAAAACTTTCTTAACCATTTTCAATTTTGATTTGCTGTATATGTTAAAACTAAAAGAACATTTCTCCACATATTTTAAAATGATTTACAATTCAATCCAAAACATCTGGCACCTTTAACTACTTGTGATGTTTTGCCAAGTGTTGGGTAATGTAATGGTAATCAAGAATGTTAAAGTGATTTATTGATCTTTCTTTCTTTTACTTAAGATGGCTATATTGTCAAAAGCATTTTGTAGACAAAGGTGCAGCATAGAACTGTAAATGTTCATTTTTTTGTTTCTGTTTTTACTTGAACTCTGTAACAGCAACTAACCACATCAAACAGGAAATGTTTCTAGCTACAGTAAAGATGAAGCTTTCCACTGTAAGAAGGAATTTTTGTAGACAAGGAGGATTTAGAGGTCAAAACTTTAAACAGCAAAATGTTCATTTGACTAGATATTTCTCATGTTTAACAATGAGATCCCAGGCTATTATATGTGCTGCCATGGTCTGTCAGATGACATTGAATAGACAGGGGCTTAAAGTGTTCACCTTGGCCTTGACAAGCTATACAAAAATCAGCAGCTTCAGGGAGAAGCAGGAGGAAGAAAAAGAAGGAGGAGTTGGAAGAAGGAAAAACAAGGACCATTACCATCCATGTAGTGAAGTGTTTGAGGTGCAGCACGGTATCAATAAGAAACAGAATGTTGACATACATTAGGTGTGTCGCCAAGCACCATCTTTGATGGCTAGTGAAATATCCAGTTAGTATGGTAATCTGTCACATCTGCTCATGCTCAACCTCAGGCACTAGATGGTGCATTCATGCAATTTTAAATTATTTTCACCAACAGTGACATTGTGCTAATGACACAGATGAAGTGACACAACGTCAAAACAAAGCAAATGCCGCAGTTCAACAACTTGCATGTGAAACACCTCAGCAACGGAGGGTAAGGCTTCAAGTTTTCACTAAAAACATTGTCTATCTGGAAATGTTTTATCGAGTTAAAGCTTAATAGGACTCATATACCAACAATACGGCTAAGATATGGTATTGCTAGTGTCTTAAGAAAGCCAGTGGGGCAGCAGAAGAGGTGGGTCTGCATCCTCTGCACTGGGCCATTCTTAAGAGTTAGCTGATGCCGTCTTCAAGATCACAAATATAATAAAACTGCTGGGGAATCCTCAGGTTGTTTTTTGTCCCGAAGACCACAGGCAGCTGGTTTAAGCATATTAAGAATATTAAATCCATAATGAGTAAAATGAAAATTATAATTACTCCCATGCGTTGCATGAGGTTTTTGCTCTATACTGCCACCAAGAGTAATAGTGAAAGTAAAACACAGTAGCAGATAATCCTGGGTGAAGAATGGGCCACAGTCTCCATTGCAAGTGTACTGCGCCTGAAGACCATGTCTCTGCTCAGGCCAGTTGAGTGCAAGGTTAAGAAAACAAGAGTTGGGGTGTAGAACATATTCGTGGTCTACATAAATTCAAAACCTTTCCATGATAAAACACCCAGGTAATTTAATTTTTGCCAATGATTGAAATATTGTTATTTAAAGAAGATTATCATTATGTTTTAGAATTATGTGCTTGATAGTCTTACTGCTTTAGTTTTTATAGTTTGTTCAATAGTCATGAGAATGAATATACAGTATAATGTATATTTTACTTTGTGTGCCCAGAAACAAACATTTATATTTTCAATAATAAATTTTGCATCACAGGAGTGATAGAGATTGAGACGTGGATTTAGTGGGTGCTGTGCCAGTCCATAGTGGCAACACTAAAGAAAAAAAACTCATGGTTTACTGTTTGGTCAACATCCCTGTCCTCACCTATGATCGTGAGCTGTGGGTAATAACCAAAAGAATGATTTAGCAAGTGCAAGTAGTAGAAATGAGGTTACTTCACAGGGTTGCTGGATGGAAACTCTGTGCTAGGGTGAGAAAGTCAGCGATTCAGTATAGAACTGTTGCTTCTCTGAAGAGGAGCCAGTGGAGGTGATTTGGGCATATCTAAATGGGTGGAGACAGAACCAGGATACCCTTGAGCAATTATATCTCTCGTCTGGCTTGGGAACACCAGAGAATTGCCTAGGAAGAACTGGAATCTGTAGCTTGGGACAAGGAAGTCTGGCCTGACCAGCTTGACCTGCTGCCATTGTGAACCTTACCAGGAAAAGCAGTTTCAGAATATGAGATGAAAGCAGAAGACCAGAGGAATTAACACTATTGACACTGGAATATGAAAATGAACACCTAGAAGCAAAATACAAGATCAAGAGACTTGATGTTGAAGATGTACCTTAATTTATTTTACATAGAAAAGAGCTCCAGGTAAAAACTAATGTCCAAGGAAGTCCATCATTACCTGCCTATTTAATATTTACATTAGCAAATTGACCACAGCTCTAGGGGCCTGTATGCAGATAATCTGGAGCTACTGTCACCTACCAAAGAGGGATTTCTGCACTGCTATCATAAAAGAGCTTTGACAGTCTGGATAAGACAAAGATTGCAGTTTTATATAAAAAAAAAAACCTGAAACAAATATTATTTCCTCTGATTTAAACTACGTTAAAATGTTTTAATTAAAAAAAAAAAAACAGGCAAAATATCCACATCTTTTTCTTAATAAAGAAATCAAAGTCTTAAAACAAGCATGGCCTACTATAACAGCACTGCTTTTCCAATCCACTGGTATGGCACACTATAAATTATAGACTGAAAGGCTAAAAGAAAATTTGTAACACCTTTCCATATGTTCACAGCATGCAGTGAATAGAAACTGCCAGCTCCCTCTACTCCTCCTATTCTAGGTATAGAGGACACAGCTTAAAACTACAGCAGGTGGTCCCTGGAACCTACCATAACAAAGTGTTGCAGAACTCTGTGCTGTCCTCACACACCACACTATTCAGCCATCTCAATGTTAACTTTGTTTCTGTCAAAATATTAACTCCAAGTGAAAAAAATACAGCAATGAAGGTTCTTATTTTCCAGCCAGTTCTGTTTGGGAAAGGCTTCAAAACACAGCATGCCTGACACAGCAGGTTCATTAACAGAATGAATTAGTGAAGAATTTATTATTAAACTAAAAAAAATCTAGTGAGAATAAATACTAATGAAATACTGGCACAGTATCCACAGCATGGCTACCAAAACTTGCCATCACAAGAATGAACAAGAAAGCCGTGACACCAATAATGTATAGCTACTGTAAGCAGAGAAATAATGATTCTTTCTTGGGTCTTGCCCCAAATAGCACCAAAAAAATGGGAAAATATTAGGAGAAAATAGCCAGAAAACTGAATTAGAAGCCAAATATGTCTTTGTCGGTCACAGATTAGGTAGAGAATACACTCCAGCCTTATTCCATTTTCAATTTTGACTTATTCTTCTCATTCTTTGTTTGTCATTCTTATTTATCTAAAATTCTTGTTAAATCCTTTTAAAGTGCCTTTTATTCAAAAAGTGTATTGTCATACCAAAAACTAAGAATATAATTTTCAGTTAGAAGGAGGAAGGTAAGGAAAGCTGCAGAAAAAACATCAAATGAGACAGTAGTAATCTTTACTGTCAGTCATCAGTAAGGTACAGCAAAGTGGTGTTAAATTCTGTCACAGAGTGCCATTTTGGGACTACCGAAAGTTGCTTGGAAAGCCATAGTGGGCTGCTTTTTGCTGGATATTTTACACAAACAAGCTAGGATGAACTATATTTGAACTATGGAACTTTATTCACAGATGAGTTGTGTGAGGATCTGTGAGAGCACAGTGAGACACAGTTTCTTGGTTAGGCATGACTGTTCTATGGTTATGTCTAAGTATATACACAGATTCTTCCATTTTACCTCAGAGTAAAGCTCACAATTTAATCTTAGACTAGAATGACCAGGTAGTTTACGATCGAAACACAAGATGGAACATACAGTATTTGTCTGTGCACAGCATAGGTAAAGTTCTGACAAGATAAGGTGCTTGCACATATTTATCATATATTTGCTATAATGTATTTCATTTATATTGTTTGCTACTTTAGTTCATTTCAACTATTTTAACAAACACTACCCTGCTGTCAGTAAATCTTGAGTGACTGAAGTAGTAAAGTAAATGCCGAACACCTGCTGTGGAGAGACAGCCACTTCTTTCCCACAGAGTTAGCAGCTGAGGAGGGATGCCTCCAATAGTGAGCAGCAAGAAAAGGAGAAATGCATCATTTGGGTAAGTAACATTAACTGAGGTGTATAAACCTCCATTGTAAAGGTACATCCAGAAAACAAAATGTGTCAGTCTTTAGTGCCTATGAGACATCCGGAGTCACCCATGTGGACTGCAGGTCAAAGCAAATGAGTCCATATGTGGAGTACTGAGGACTGTGTTAAGCTTAGGGTGTGCATGAGTAGGCCAATCCATAGCAAAATATATTTTATAATTAAAAGTGATTATTGCATTTGGAAGAATTCAATTGCAAAATGGTATTGAAGATTATTTTTTAATTATTAAATTGGCAAAAATGTATTCTAAATAAGTAGAAAATTGAGATAGCAGAAGGAACATTACTTTAATATGTATTCATTATTTAAATTGTTATAGTTCTGAATAATTTCCTAATTAACTTGATTTTATTAAGTTCACGTTATAATTGTTTTATTTTAATTAACAATGTACAGGTGAAGTAAAAGTGCAGTATTATTCCCCAAGTAACTGATTTTTTTTTCTGTTTTTCTGAAAAAGAAAATTGTAAAAAGAAGATGAAAAAGTTCACTCACCTACAAGAAATACATTTTACTATGATTTTAAATTTCAAAAAACTCAAAGCACTACAACTACACTCTCAAAAAGACTAGATGCCTACAAACTAATTAAAGGGAGAAGGAAATTACCAAATCCCCTGACACAAAAAAACAGGGCTTATATGGTTAATTTATTAAGTTAAATAAGGAAACATTCTAAAATGTTTTTATAATTTTTCAAAGAAAGACAAAAAAATTAGAAAAAAAAATTGCCAAATAGCAAAACCAAAAATCTGAAGTAAATTAGACATAAATAAACAAAAGACCTGTGTGTATGTATGTGTATGGAGCCGTCCACTCTGCATATGCTCAACCACAGCCACTAGATGGCGCATGCTGCATGCACTTTTAAAATTTTTTGACACTTGCATGCACCTCAGTTCTCACTACGAAAGATGTGTGTGTGGAGCAGTCCTCTCTGCTCACGCTCAACCACACCCACGGGAGGTGCTGTGAATTCTACAGAAGCTGTAGAAGTTTATATAAGTGTGACTTGTACTTGGTGAGATGGTGTATGCATGCACTTTTAAATCTTTTCGACACTTGCATGCACCTCACTTCTCATTCAACCCAAGCAGACAAACTCAGCTTTGTGATACTGTAATCAGAATATAAGTTTAATGTCACCGTGCTCTGTGCAAATATTTTAAACCTGTTTTTCTTTTCTTTCTACATGCACAGCTGAGCTGGATTTAGTACCAAGGGGCTCAGCATTTACAACTGCTAAGCCAAGATAGGACAGGATAGGACAAGATAGACAAAGGCAAATGGGCAACATGCACTATTTCTGTGTGACAGAGTCAACATGATATTGGATCTTCTCTTTGCCTTGTTTGGAATGGCATGAGTTTACCTAAGTAAGGGCCTGCACATGGAGAAAGAGTATAAAGCCTTGGAACACTGCCCGACACACGTTTGAAGCGGATGGACAGATGGGAGATAATGCCATCCGATCCTGAAAATCCTTCCAGTGCAGCAACAAAAATGGCAGACTATATACATTGAGATCCCACTTCGATAATAGTCTTGCTATGGCTTCCTCGTCTGTTATGCCGCGTAAATCGTTATTAAAGAAAGGTGTTATTTTCTCTTATGTGATTTCTTACCGCCGTATCACTATGGGAGGGGTATAACCTTTTAATATTATATCTATATAGTTTCAGGTGACTTAAGACGCTGCAATTACAAAAGAACTTATTCCAACCAGGGAGCTAGTGCCCCCTGCTGGATAGAGATACCTGTGCGTTGCACGTTTACACAAAGAGCTATCATGTTTTTGCATGAGACAGTTTCCAGGTTCAATTTGTGTCACAGCTGCACTTGCCTACACGTCAGTCTCCCAGCCCACTTAGCTGACGCCTCTGCAAGTTCACCAATATAGTAAAACTGTTAGGGAGTCTTTGGGTTGTTTTTGTCCTGAAGACCATGCGCTGCTAGTACTGTATAAAAAAGAAACCAAACTGTCAAAGTAGCAAAATAAAAATCAAGGGGTCCTAAAACTGTTAAAACCAAGCTTGCAAACCAAACATAGAAGGCAATAAACAAATGTTAAAACAACAAGAAACAAAATTAAAATTTTCAAGGACCAAAAACTCAAAGCACAGAAAGGGAAGTGTCATGTATCACAACAAAGTTATGTGTATTTTAGGTTTTATTATAGATTTAGTTGAGTTTGAATGATTATTTCTTGTGTCTTCATTATTTCTTTTGGTTTTATATGTTATATGATAATTGTGTGCTGTACTGTCATTCTGCTCCAAGTTCCTTGTTCATGGGTCCTACACCCTGACGTCACTAATTCTGGACCTTCCCTCAAGTTATTTAAATTGACTGAAAAGGCTCAGGAGTGGGAAACATTTGTCATTTACTTGACTTTCTGTAATTATTGTGTTTCTTCTTATTGGATTGTCTGGATTTTTTGATTATTTTTTCTCTGTTTAATGGGATTTTGATTTTAAGTTTGCGTACTGAGACTTTGTTTGCTTAGGGTTGCTTTTGAGGCAACTTCTTTTTTATCTCTCTTACTCTGTGGAGAGTATGCCTTGTTTTATTCTTATTAAGGTAATGTATTTATTTATAAAGATTCTTTGTCGGCTCTGTTCTTACAAGTTGAAGGTTTATTTATGGTCCTCCTTTTCCTTGTGGGGTTTTTGGCCTGATCTTGAAAATTTTATCATTTTTGAAAGCCTCCCATTGTTGGGGGGTCTGTTCCAGCTGAAGCCAGCAGGTGCCTTAAGATCCTGGCTAAAGTCAGGCGAGCCTCTGCTGGGCAAAGCAGTAGCAAGATTCTGGCCTTGTGCCTTCCCTACTCCAAATCTTAACAGCACAAAAAGGGAGCTTATCAACAATAGCAAGGATTAGCTATAATATATAATACAAACAATAGCAAGCACACTATTAAGGAAAGGGATGGTGGTAAAACTAGAAACATTAAAATAACAAAAAGAGAGCTGGGGAAAATTAAGATACAAAAAGCACAGATATAATCCTGAGAAATTCTCGTCAGGCTGACTTTATCAAACTGATGCAGCTAGACAGTATGTAATTTAAATTATGAACGTCACCTGAAATTCTTTAATATTAATAACAAAAATGGCAAACATGGTGTATCATCTGGACATTGTGATAGTTTTGGAATCATGCAAAGTACATAATAATTTATTTATGAAGAATTGTCAAGAATTAGGTCATGTGTTAAAACCTCTCAATTTTAAGAATCAAGGATCCACTGAAATAAAGAAGTTAAGATCTTACAAGCATAAGGCTGGTTTCCTCACTGGTGAGAAGTTAATTATTGTATCTTCTGAATACCTCAGAAAGAGATGAGAAGCTTTTGAACCTTTGGTCTGTATGACCGAAAATGGTCACTTAACCACATGCTGTGTTCTAAAGACATCAAAACTTTCTTAAACAACACAAGAGAAAACTATAAAGTACATTTTATAAAATATACATTGATTGAGCAACTGAGGAGGAAACAGTCAAAAGTGTTCTTCATATAAGTACAACATTTACGTTCTAACCTTGTTAGAAGGCCAACAAAACAGCAGTGCCCTTGACTAAAAACATGCAAATTCTGGTTACTTTAAAAGATGTCTTGCTGCAGGTTTATTTCAGAATGCCCAGTGCCCAGACAGATTCCCTAGATAGAAGAGTATTTATTCTCAGAAAACTGCTCAGTTACCAGTGTGTGCCGTGCCTTCACAGTCATTGCACCAAAGTACACAGCATGGCTCAGAGACTGTCAATTTTCAAGCAGT
This sequence comes from Polypterus bichir lapradei, assembly GCA_026402145.1. NCBI lineage: Eukaryota > Metazoa > Chordata > Cladistia > Polypteriformes > Polypteridae > Polypterus > Polypterus bichir. The sequence goes on from JANRMT010062814.1 coordinate 47,984,167, forward strand.
TTATGGGTTTCCACATAGGATTGGTGCTATTAACAGCAGACACATTAGGATTAAAAAACCCATTATTGATGGGATTCAAAACATTTTGTAGAAAACAATATTCTTCCCTAAATATTTAACTCATTCGTGATAGGAGGTTCTTATATGGAATGTTCGGCCAAGTTGCCAGGAGCTACAGAAAAGTAGATACAACAATATGGACAAACTACAATGCTACGTAAGCATCTGGCAGAGGAACGCAGGTTTCTTGGTGTGTGGTGTTTGGTATACTAAGGGTATCCTTTGTTTCTCAATGTTTAATTGCTGATCCCTCTGAACTACCCATCATCAGAGAGACACAGTATGAATTCTGCAACATTGTTGTTACTTTGATAACTTTCTGCTCATTAATAATGTATTCCTGGACCTTTCCAATTGTGTCACTATTACAGAAATTGCATACTGCATGAACAATTGCCTTTGCAACATCTTTCTTCCCATACTGGAATTTATTCATACACTTTTAACAATATGTTACAATTTCATTGCTGCAGTATTTTATTTCTTTTTTGTTCTCTTTTTGATGCCATTAAGATTTTTGCCTTTAATTTTCCCATTTTTCATTTAAAACATGCTTCATTTATTTATACGGATACATTTAACATCCTCATTATAAAACAATTTCTCAAATATCACAATAAAAAAGACCTCATATGTTTGGGAGGCTAAAAATAACTGGATAACTGTTGCCTTTCAATAAACCTTTATGTTTGTTTGAAGGGAAAAGAAATTTAGAAATAGCATTGACACGGCATTTTATTAAATCAGAATCTGAAAATGAGGCGTGAAATAGGAATATATCAAAGAAGGACAAAGCATAAGTTAAATAATATATTAAAAAGAAAATACAGTATACTGTGTACCATTTGTGAAGCTGAAACTTCTGGTGCATACACATGTTCAATATACAGTATGCCATATTATTATAAAGGCAATCTTTAGAAAAGCAGTTGAACAAAATAAAGTTTATGACAGATAACAACTGCTTCCAAAAGAATTGTATTAATATTGAATGTGAAGGTGCCAAATTGGGATTAAAGTAGCAAATAGAAAATTTATTTCCCTTTCAAACTAAAAGTTGCCACCTGTCAAAGTAGTAAAGAATGCTGTATTGAGAATACCAGATGTCAACAAAGGAAGACGAAGAAAGATTTGCCCGAAGGAATGTGTTGGCAGCTGTCCTTGGTATCAATGAATGAGGACTATACCAACTGGGTAGGTAAAAGAAAACAAAACAAAAAATGCTAAGAATGCAGTGAAATTAATTAATAATAACAAAATAACACATTCTTGAAAAGACATTTCATTTTTACTTTTTCTCTTCTCAGGGAATACATCTGTCAACAGCGATACGGTCTCCATGAATTTATTTTGACTGACTGCAGTATTTTCTGAAAACTGGAGAACTTCCACCAACTTCTGGATCTAAACAAGATTTTACAAAAAGTTAACCATTACTATAACTTTGGATCAGATTTGAACTGGTTTTGTTTTGGGAATATGTTCTTTTCGGGATGAAACCTTTCATACATTTCCCACAATTGACAAATGTAAAACAAAATGCAAAAAGAATTAAACATCCCAAGATTTCTACAGCTTTTAAAAATGTTTACTTTGCCTTATCTTTTGGGTGAGTTTTTACCCACCATTGACTTTAATAGATTTTCCACCGTATTTGAGGAATTTTGATTGTTCACAACCCTTAAACACAATCTAAAAGTCACACACACACACACTCCTACCTTTACAATTTAAAAAAAATTCCAAATATAATATTGTTGTGCATTTGCTACATACTTTGTACACTGTCATGTCCTTTGGACCATTGATTCCCAACATAAAGTTTGGTGGATTTTACTCTCTAATTGCTTTGTTTCTTTACAACCCATTAAAAATCCTAAATGTTAATTGCTGTAAAATTTTGGATCATTCATACATCAGCTTAAGATGGTCAATCAATATAAAACAGATTTGGGGTGTCAGAATTGGGTGAAAAAAGACTTATAATTTACAGCACTGAGTTTAGCATTTTAATACATTTTAAGGGTTAATCTGTCATGCTATAAATGTAATTACATTACAAAACAAAAAAATATATATTTTATTATATTTGTTAGCAAAACAAGTTTCATTTTTTTATTTTTAATTTTCTTTTGAATTTTTATAAAATGCATATTTATTGAAGGCGGCAGAGTCCTGGGTTCTAATCATTGTATGTAAGGAGATGACACATTCTCCCTCTACATACTTCATATGGTGAAGGGAGTTAGGGGTTGGTGGTGGTGTGAGATTTTTCAATAAAAACATTGTGTCTTAGGTGTGGTGGTTGTGGACGCTTGACACTGCGATCGCGGATTGTGTAGTGAGGAAACTAGCTGATTGGTTTTTCACATGCAAACGCTGTCAACTAAGCCATTTTCCATATTAATGCTCTGCAGGCCATTAAACAAAGCACCTGCAACCACAGAGTATAAAAAAGAATCTGAGTAGATCAGAGATCAGAACGTAGATCAAAGAAAGAAACAAAGGGAAGTAAACCAAAAGAGATCAACCCAGAACCGGTTCGATCCTCTCCACGTCCCCAGATTGCCTTCAACCCCGGGTGATGTAATCGTGGTAGGTGATTCGATTGTATGAAACCTCAATATCACATGCCCTAATCGAAAATCTTTTGTTTCTTGTTTTCCTGGTGCTTGAGTCCGAGATGTGATGAGACGTGCACCGACCGTCTACGAGAAGCACAAGAGGGCAGTTGGATCCACTGTATTACACGCTGGCGTAAACGACATAAGGCACAGACAGTCGGAGATTCTCAAGGCTGACTTCACAGCACTAATTAAAGACACGAAGGAGAGGACCCCATCGGCAAAGATCTTCATCTTAGGTCCACTACCTCTCGTCAGACGATCAAATGAATACTACAGTCGTATGCTGGGATTAAACAACTGGATGAAAGGCTTCTGCGAGAATCAAGATATCGAGTTCATTGACAACTGGGACCTCTTTTGGGAAAGACCGCGTTTCTTCAAGCGGGATGGCCTGCATCTGAATAGATTCGGCGCCTGGGTCCTCTCCGAAAACATCGCTAAGGTAATTCGTCTATCTTGACTGTCTATTTCTACTTTAAACCCCTTCCGTAATGCTACTACCTTGCTAGGACATGATAATGGCTTAACAAAGTCTTCTGTAAAAGTGCACAACATTAATACTCTAATAACCAATCTTAATGCACATAACAAATCTAGGCAGTGCGGCATTAACACCAATAATTTAATTGCAATTACTACTTTAGATGAACAATGCATTAAAACTATAAAAACAGATTATAAATTACATAAAAAGTACACACAGAGCGGCGCTAAAAAAAATAACCTAGTTTGTCTCAAATATCAATAATGCGCATAGAATTCAGCCCTGCCCCTCCGAAACATTAAATATGGCACTATTAAATGTTAGAGCTTTAACTAACAAGACGTTTTTTATCAACGATCTTATTAGTGCTAGAAAAATTGATTTTATTGCACTAAGTGAAACGTGGCTTAGCTCAGACGGCGCGGCTGTTTTAATTGAATCTGCGCCTCCGGATTTGAGTTTTACTCGTGCAGACCGCCAGGGAAAGAAGGGAGGCAACTTGGCAAACATTTACTCGAGCCGGTTAAAGTGTAAAGATGTCTGTTTTGGTAAATTCAAGTCCTTTGAGTATCTTGCCGTTGTTATTCATGGAGATTCTCACGTTCTAGTTTTATTTGTGTATAGACCTCCTAAATTTACCGTGTTTTTCTTTGAGGAATTCTCAGACTTAATGTCAATTTTAATTACGAACTATGATACACTCTTAATAGTCGGCGACTTTAACTTTCATATCGATAATCAGTGAGACCTAAAAGTAAAGGAATTCATGAACCTCCTGGACTCTTTTGATTTGAGACAGCTCGTCAGTCAGCCTACACATAAAGCAGGTCATACGTTAGACTTAGTAATTACCAAAGGACTAAAAGTTGATGTAAAGCAGGTCATTGATATTGGTCAATCAGACCATTTTCTTCTACTATTTAATAAAGAAATAATGATAGAAAACATTCATGAGAAGCATATTGTTAAAAAAATGCTTCTTTGACTCATCAGCAGCTTTAAAACTTACAAACATTCTAAGCAATCAGTCTGTTTATAGTGCCAACTACTGTATAATAGCAAGGATAATGTAAATAGTAAGGTGGAAAAATTTAATACTAAAGTGAGAGCTGCTGTTGACATAGTTGCACCTGAAAAGACAGTTAAAAAATCTTCTAGCATTATTATTCCATGGAAGACCCAAAGAGTGTCTGATTTAAAAAGTATATGTCATAGAGCTGAGCGTAAATGGAGGAAAACTAAACTAACTATCCACTATGAGATATTGAAGGTTAAAATAACAGAATACAATAACACAGTCTGTCTTGAGAGGCGCTGCTATTTCTCTAAGATTATAAATAACAATGCTAGTAATCCTAGAGTCTTATTTTCTACGAATTGATCGTCTGCTAAACCCAGGTAACACAAAGGAATGGCTCCAAAATACTTCCAGTGAAACCTGTGAGGCTATTGCTGTATTTTTCAATCAAAAAATTAATGATATTAGAAATAACATAGTACATCTCCCCAACACTGCGGATCCTCCTAAGCCCCAGTACTCTGTTATAAACAAATTAAATTCTTTCACCAGGATAGATTTACCTGATTTACATAGAATAATCTCTCAACTGAAACCCTCCACCTGCATCCGTGACCCAATACCAACAAGTTTTTTCAAAGAAGTATCAGGCGTGCTAATTGATAGTATTCTTGACATATTAAATTCGTCATTAAATACAGGGGTCTTCCCAGACTGTCTTAAGGCTGCTGTAGTTAAACACCTACTCAAGAAAAATAATCTTGACCCCTCTGCTTTTGAAAACTTTAGACCCATCTCTAACCTGCCTTTCTTAAGTAAAATTCTAGAGAAGGCAGTCATTATGCAGTTAAATAACCACCTCAA
>JANRMT010062814.1:47989319-48045297 GCA_026402145.1 Polypterus bichir lapradei
ACCACCTCAAAAAACATGCTATTCTTGATAAATTTCAGTCAGGTTTTATAACAAATCACAGCACAGAAACCGCACTCGTTAAAGTAGTAAATGACTTGCGGGTAAATGCAGACAGAGGCCATTTATTTGTTCTCATCCTCCTCGATCTGAGTGCCGCATTTGACACCATTGATCACAATAGTCTTAGAAATCACCTTAGTCAATGGGTGAGCCTCTCTGGCAGTGTCTTAAATTGGTTTGAATCCTACCTGGCAGGGACAAAATTCTTTGTTAGTTGTGGTAATCACAACTCAAAGACACATGATACCCTATATGGTGTTCCACAAGGCTCTATCCTGGGTCCGCTGCTCTTCTCAATCTATATGCTTCCGTTAGGTCAGATTATCACAGGGCACAACGTGAGTTACCACAGCTATGCTGATGAAACACAGCTGTACTTACATAGCACCTGATGACACCGACTCTCTCGATTCAGTAACACAATGTCTTACTGGTATTTCTGAATGGATGAATAGCAGTTTTCTCAAGCAAAATAAAGAGAAACCTGAAATTTTAGTAATTGGCAGTAATGGATTCAATGAGGTTATCAGAAATAAACTTGATGCATTAGGATTAAAAGTCAAGACGGAAGTAAAAAACTTAGGGGTAACTATTGACTGTAACTTGAATTTTAAATCACATATTCATCACACCACTTGGACAGCATTTTTTCACTTAAGAAGCATAGCAAAAGTTAGACCTCTTGTATCATTGAAAGATGCTGAGAAATTAGTTCACACTTTTGTTTTCAGTCGACTAGATTACTGCAACGCACTCCTCTCAGGACTACCCAAAAAAGACATAAATCGTTTGCAACAAGTGCAGAATGCAGCTGCTAGAATCCTAACTAGGAAAAAAAAAATCCGAACACATTTCTCCAGTTTTGATGTCACTACACTGGTTACCTGTGTCTTTCAGAATTGACTTTAAAATTCTGTTTATGGTTTATAAAGCCTTAAATAATTTTGCTCCATCTTATATATTGGAATGTCTGACACCCTATATTCCAAATCGTAACCTTAGATCTTCAAATGAGTGTCTCCTTAGAATTCCAAAAGCAAAACTTAAAAGAAGTGGTGAGGCGGCCTTCTGCTGCTATGCACCTAAAATCTGGAATAGCCTGCCAATAGGAATTTGCCAGGCTAATACAGTGGAGCACTTCAAAAAACTGCTGAAAACACATTATTTTAACATGGCCTTCTCATAACTTCACTTTAGTTTAATCCTGAAACTCTGTGTATTCAATTCATTATAATCGTAACTATTCGTGGTGGCTCTAAAATCTGTACTAAACTCTTCTCTCTCTTCTGTTTCTTTTTCTGGTTTCTTTGTGGTGGTGGCCTGCGCCACCACCACCTACTCAAAGCATCATGATGTTCCTATATTGATGGACTAAAAGCCAGAAGTCTACATGACCATCATCATCAAGTCCTTCCGTGAGAACCCTAAATACAAAGAGTCTGGAATCCCTGCAGATTTTATTTTTTTCTCCATCCATCTGGAGTTTTTTTTTTGTTTTTTCTGTCCACCCTGGCCATCGGACCTTACTCTTATTCTATGTTAATTAATGTTGACTTATTTTTCTTACTGTGTCTTTTATTTTTCTATTCTTCATTATGTAAAGCACTTTGAGCTACATTTTTTGTATGAAAATGTGCTATATAAATAAATGTTGTTGTTGAGATGTTTGTGAAGGTGATCAGAGTGAAATCGCAAGGGAAAGCTGGTGCAGTAAACCTGAGGCATTGTGAATGGGAGGCCCCATAGTAAATGAGAGGAATGGCACTACAGTGGTGTGTCGCTTCTGTTGAGCATTTGGAGAAGCTGGAGCAATTGTTGACTTAATGGATTGTCCTACAGATGCCAAGAGATGGTAGCAAGTGATGGAGCCTGGCCTTTGACATCCCAGCAGGTAACTGGACGAGGTGGCTAGGATGAAAGCTGATCAGTGGATGATCATGCTTGCCGGTGTCTCAGCACCACTGAGAAGACTTGCTAGGAAAGCAGGGGAGGTGAGAGAGAGAGAGAGAAACACCTAGGCTCACAGGAGAGTAGTTTTTAAGTTTGATTTTTAATCCTGTTATGAAATTATTGATTTATTTATGGATTGAATTTAACTTCCACTCAAAGCACCAGTTTTATAGAGTATTTCATTATTTACTGAACAATTTGCCCTACACTTCATTTATTGGACACTGCTTTATTTGTGAATAAACTGCACAAAGCACTGTGCCTTCATTTCACTAGTCCATCCCCAGTTTATGACTATCGATGTCCAGGGAACTGGAAGATGCCAAGGCTGTGGACATCCAGGGCATCACACTCCAATTTTCCTGTCATATTCGAGAAATGAACATAGGAGTTTGACTGGTTATTTTTAACAAACTCTGCATGATATAGTTTATGATTTTTCCCTAGCAAGAACTGGAGCAGCACTCATGGTCAATAGATAGGCACAGGCTAACTAAGAATTAAGCAACTAGAAAATGAATGAATGTTTGAAGGTATGGAGTTGTCCTCTCAGCATGCAAAGTTAGAGAAGTGGTCTGTTTTAGCTGTTGGCTCTTTTAAAATGTGTAGAGCATGTTTTGTTGAATGTAATGTACCCATTGATTTGTTAATGTTATACTGCTGTTTATCAGAACTCTTGTAGTTACTTTGCTACAGTGTGTTATGAGTGGTGGGATTTTGGGAAAGGAAAAGGGTATCCTAGAGGGAAAAATGAGTATTGAAAAAAAGGTTAATGAAGAATAGGTTTTGCATTCAATTTGTTAAACTGTGTCGGGCAAGTGAGTTTCCTGACTCATCTTGGGTAAACAATCCCACCCCAGACGAGATAGGGCACTGTTGCTAAAGGTAAAATCTCGTTTAGGTCCCACAGCCTGGAGAAGATACCCAGTGAGGCCCGCTGACTTAGACCCCTTCTGGCTGGGGGAGTATAAAGGAAAGGCACTCACAGGCAATAGTTTCTCATTCTAGACTGACACTCATGAAAGATGAAACTCCAATCCAGACCTAATCGCTTAAAGCACTCAGCTTGTTCTAGATTCCGGTTTGTAAAAGCATCATTGTGTGCCTTTTTTGTATGAATCTTTTAGTTACTATTAATTGTGGATACCTGTCTGGAACCCCAAAATTTCTTGTGATTAATTGTCATACCTTGCACTACCACAAAAGGTAAAACATATCACTCATATCTGTGTATATTTACCTTTTTATTTAATAAATTCAAATTGATATACAATTGTGTGGATATTTATATAAAACTATTACATACTGTATGCTTTTGTTGTGTATTCTAAAATATACGTGAAACAAGAAAAGAGAAACACCAAAATCTTAGTACTACGGTGTTGTACTGTGTTAGCCATTATGGATGTAGTGAGAAGTCAAGCAAAATGAAACCATTTATTCGCTAACTAAAAAGATTACAGATCTTTGGGCTGTGGGAGGAAACTGGAGCACCCGGAGGACACAGCAGACACAGACAGAATATGAAAACTCAAAGCAGGAAATACCCAAGACACAAACCTCAGTCTCTTTATTCTAAGGCTGCTGCCTACCACTGTACAACCATACCCACTTTACGAACAGTTTGCTTTACAAACAAAATTAAAGTGTGCAAATTTAGATCTTTATCAGTGTCAAATTACTTGTCTTAGCCAACACACACAGTATGAATAACTGATTTATGAAGACCTGTGGCATGCCATATCCCAGTAGTCCGGACTGACACAACAAATAAAATGATTTTATCATACAAAATGCTACAAATTACCTGTGCTATAGCAGTTCTCTCCATCTGTGCTGAGTTTCCACCCATCATAACAAGAACATTTGACAGTGGTTTTGTGCTGCTCACACACTTGACTGCACTTGATGTGTTTGGTACAGTAATCTACCATTTCACAGGTTTTGTTGTCTGTACTGAGATGAAGTCCCACAGGGCACGAGCAAGCAATTCCTCTCCCAGGAGCAATAGCACACTGATGACTGCAACCTCCGTTATTTAAGGAGCATTCATCTGGGGAAAGAAAGGAGAGGAAGAAATAAGACTAAAATGACAAGCTAGCGGTGTTATATTTAAAACTGGTGAAATAAGTCATAAATAGTTAAGAGTTATGTTTCCAATAAAAGGGACTGAAGTTAGACAGTAATTTTATTACCTTCCACATGAAACTACTAGATAACTTAATTATTGTTTAATTTTCACCATTTTTATTACAATTCATAATTATTACTACATTTTACTCGGGTGACTTTTTAAAATTGTGATCTTCATATGTATTACTTTTGTTATTAATGTTTCATTATTACAGTACAATTTTAAGTAGTAAAGTAGAGACACACACATACTCTATGTACAGAGATTAAATAGCATTGATAGGCAAAACATTAGGATACTTAGGGCCTTAAAAGACATATACATTAAAACCAACACATTTAATGGAGTTGGGATATTTTACACCACTAATATTCTAACATATTCTAATATATTCTATGATTATAACAGTAATTTAACACACATACACACACCTGAATAGGCTAAAGAAAATTTTACAGAATCAATACATGTGGCAGAAAGCTTATTGACAAACAAGCAAGCACTCAATCAACTTATTTTTATTTTATATGGCACCATAGAATACTTAGCTTGAATTATCACTTACTAGGGCAAGTAATTTGTAATATAGCAATAATGCTGGTAACGAGGAGATGCTAAAATTATAACTGACATGAAAAAAGCTCGGGTGGCATGGTGGTGCAGTGGGTAGCGCTGCTGCCTTGCAGTTAGGAGACCCGGGTTTGTTTCCCAGGTCCTACCTGCGTGGAGTTTGCATGTTCTCTCCGTGTCTGTGTGGGTTTCCTCCCACAGTCCAAAGACATGCAGGTTAGGTGCATTGGCGATTCTAAATTGTCCCCAGTGCGTGCTTGGTGTGTGGGTGTGTCCTGCAGTGGGCTGGTGCCTTGCCCAGGATTTGTTCCCTGCCTTGCGCCCTGTGTTGGTTGGGATTGGCTCCAGCAGACCCGCGTGATATAGTGGGTTGGATAATGGATGGATGGATGGACGAAAAAAGCTCCCTCCAATACAGGGCATGAGCATCCCAGACCATCTTTGTAGTAACAGTAAATGTCATGTTTTGGTAATTAAAAGCTTAGAGCCTGCATTGGTTTATTAGCTTAATTATAACTGGTAATATTCAATTTCTTTGTTCAAGTTGGTCAATGCTATGATTACAAAATAAAACTATACAGGATGTATACTTACACATATGCTGCTGTTGCTCCTTCTCTTTAACTTTTCATTAAAATCAGAATTGAACCTTGCACTTTCTGCACTTCATTCACTTTCTGTTACTGTATGTATAGCTCATGGATGCAACTGATTATTTTTTGTGTTGAATTTGGATTTTTTTATGGATTTCGCCTTGACTGAGTTCACAGCCTGAGGGACAACTGAGCTGAATCTTTTTGTGGTTCACTGGGCAAAACTTTCTTTTGATTGCCTGCTTCAGCCTGATGCCTGATTTGTCATAATTTTTCTTTGCATTGTGGAGATTTGGGAACTGGAATTGTTCTGTCTTCTTAAATAAAATGGATATACTGTATTGCTGTCTTCTACTGCCTTCTGCTGGAGAAATGATCTGATGTTCACACCCACCTGGCTTTCAGCGCTAAGGCAATCACACCTGTAATAACCACGGTTATACTGTAACCCACTGAGGCAGCTGAGGTCAACTCAGAAGCTGAAGTCTCTTTATCTGGTAATGAGGTCTTTGGAATTGTATACGGTGAATAATATATTGTTATTTGGAATACATACATTTCATGTGTGTTTCGTGTCTACAATGACCTGGGTAAATGCAGGATGACAGGAAGTACAGGGCAAGAAATGTTGAACACATAGCTAAAACAGAAAATTTTTCATCTTACTGTAATAATGACAAAATGCCGTCGTGAAGTGTAAAATGTGTGAAGACTGAAGTCCAAATATCAAATAAACACTTTCACTAGAGGTATAACAAAACAAGTGTGCTTTTATTCGAGAATATAACCAAAGAAAAAAGAAATCATTTCCAGTCATGCTACATTTACCCAGATCATTGTAGACATGGAACACACATGAAATGTATGCATCCCAAATAACAATATATTATATATAACACCTCACTGCCAAAAAAAGAGACTTTAGCATCTGACTTGACTTCAGCTGCCTCCATGGGGGGGATCAGTGAACAGGCAGCCTGCTGATGACAAAGACACTGATGAGGAGGTGCGACGGAATTTAAGGTGGCCCGACATTATGACTTTTTTTGTAGGCTTCAGGGATTCTAGTGTTAATGGATTAATCTTCCAGTGGTATCAGCTTATGCTTCAACTGAATTTTTTGCTATGTTGCTATTCCTGCTCATTTGCACCACCCCACTGTGCTGGGCTGCTCAAGTGTGCTCTACTATTGTCCGATAAGTATTGGCTTTTTACTATGCTGAAATACTCTTGTGATAAACTCCTGCATCTTAAACAATTTGTCCAGAGCAAATGATCAGACTGGAATTTCTGAAATATTTTACATCATGGGTCAGGTCGCTGCCACCGCTGGGCTGTGAATGGAAAGTTCACCAGCAGCATTTGCTCATGTATACGCTGTCCTACTCATGTCTTTGTAAATAAGAGTGTCAGTGTGCCAAATTTGCTATTTGCTAAAATAAACTCTGGTTATGGATCTGTACACAATGATCCCACATTAGCTAATATTGCATTGTTTAACACAAGATCTCTTAATGGCAAAGAATTCATTACAGACTCCATTCTTGCTATGCTTAAAAAAAACTTGGCAAAAACCAAACAAATTTCCGTCTGTTACATAGATGACGCCATCCGGCTCGGAATTCAAGACAAGGCAGAGCCGTTGCAGTAATTGTTAGATCTGAGTCCATTGTCTTTTGAGTGACTAGGGGGCTTTTCCCCCTGCTCGCTTCGCTCACCAACCCCTGTGTTTGGTTAATCGGCTACACAATTTTAATTTTTTTTTTCTTTGGAATTGCTTCAATTTCATTATTTGCACTTTTACTTTAAAGCTTCATTAAAAACAATATTTTTTGGAGACACATCGTGACAACGCAATGTATAACTTCCCATGAGTGAATATTGTTTCTGTTTCTCTAATAAATAATCCGACTTTTTCTAATGTTTGTGCCTGTGATTTATTGATTGTCATAGCAAAAGCTATTCACACAGTAAACTGTAAACATTTTAATACGAATGGCATATCAAGATCTCCTTTGGTATGTAATGTTATTCGTGGAATATATACATTACCTTTCTTTTTGCCTGTTACAATTTGCATCGCTTCTCCGTGATCATAAATATACACCTGACCGAATTGTGTATTCTTTGAAATTCAACTTGTCGTTGCTTTAACTGTTGCGGGACCACAGATTCTCATAGCGTATGGTCCATTATTGTATAAATTCCATGTTTTGTGCATAAGAATGATGCGAATGCGAAAAGACTTTGTTGTCTACTCTTTGCCTTTTATTTCTGACCTCGATTTGTCCTGCTCTTTTTTCAATTACACCTGGTTCTGATGATTAATCACCTTTTGTTTTGCAGTAATGCGATCTTTTCTCTCTTTTCTTTGATACTGTAGCGACTGACATGATAAAGTGTCACAAAAGTTTTACTTGAACAATCGCTGACTTCGTAACCCCAAACAGAACTTTCTAGCACCCTCTCCAATCCTTCATCCCCCACGGCCCGCCCCCCCCCCCACCGCATCAATCAATACCTCGCTATCACTCTTCCGTGCTGTACTCTGCCCTCCCTCAATCGGACCGAACAGTCACTTAAAACCAAAAAGGCCGCAACCTGGCTGGGATGCTGCAATACTTTCAAATTTTACTGGTTTCATAATCTCTCATCTGCCTTTTTTTCTCTCCAACACCTTTGGGTGTCTATTCTCTGTATTGTCCTTATACGCTTTATATGTGTTGAGAGCACATGATCTGTGTGCAATACGTGCTTTTACACAACTGACTATTTTTTGATGGATGTGCTCTTAGATGATATCTGTTGTAAGTAGGCACCAAGTCTCATGTTTATGGTCCCTACGAGATGCTCCGTGGCAAGTTTCTTTTGTCTCGTGGGTCTTTTAAATGTCTTTCGAGAACTTCCAAGAAGATAACGTATCGTCACGTTGCTGTTGCTTTCCAGGATTTCTTTTTATAATAGAGAGATATTATTACCAAATTATAATTTAGCCTCACTATTTGTAGTGATAAGATGACTGAATGCTGCTGTTGTTCTTCCACCCAGTGGACAGGGCAGATTCTGTTTTAGTACAGATTAGCAGATGATACTTGAGTGAAAACACCAGACTAAGTTCCTTATCTAAAGATCTATAAATTAATAAATGTAACCCAAAACACTAAGCCAAAAATTTTCCCTTTTTAGAATTTTTTTAAACACTGAAAATACCCTCAATAATTGATTTAACTGGACTCCTAGGGATATTCTGTGACTTGGCACTCCGAACAATGACATCATGTGCACTTCCAGTAGCCCTACCATAGGGACGACATCAGTACTGGCAACAAACCATGCCAAAATGGCATGCAAAACAAAATGGTGTCAATGAAGATTGTGAAAATAAATGAACAACCTTGAAATAATATTGAAACAAAAATTAAAGAAATTAATTCTACATACTCGGAACCCTCTAAAGAGCATGTACATGTCTTGCCAGAAACAGAGAAATGCAGAAAAAAATTTTAAAACAAGAATATCACAACAGGTTTGTGATCATTATAATTCAACTGTTGATGCCTACTTTTAACAATGTTCAATTTTGCCTTCTACACTGTATAAATTGTTTTAGATTTCTAAGTCAGTTGATTTAAACTTTTTCTTCATATGTTGCATCTTTCTCTTATCATGATTTGACATTGTCTTTGTAGCTCATTTGGTTGTTGTTAAGCATACAATTGTTTTATTTCTTTTCAAGAAATTCTTGAGAACTTTTTCTTACTCCGTTCCTGATCTCTGGTTCTGACTGAGTTCAAATGTTAATGTAAGTTGTTAAAGCACCTACCATATGTGCAGAAGTAAAAGGTGACATATGGTTCTTTTGCCTTGTCTTTGTATTTTCATCTTAAATCCTAAACTAATTTTGGCCTATGGTAGACACAGTATATGTGTATAGACCGGTGCAAAGTTCAGTAGCTATTTTGGATTTAGTAAAAATGTTTTTATTGTATACAATTTTTCCCAAACAGAAAGAACAATTTGCCCTAAATGTGTTACCGTATATGATACTATTTCACTTGATTTATAATTGAAGAGTATGCAACTATATGACATTGCAGTGCTGTTGCCTGTATATGAATACAAATGAAAGTGCTGCCATCGCATAAAACAGCCAACTGATTTCTGTTGAAAGGCAGAAGGGCCATAGTTTTTCATTTATTCATTTGGTCCCCAAATAGTATCCTTCAGATACAACTTTACACACAGAAATACCAATTTAGAGTCACTGATTGATCTAATATTGTGAACTAAAGCAAATATCACACAAGCATGGAGACATGTATACTTCTACACCAGTGATAATTGTTGTAGATAACAATGGAGCTGCATCATTAACTTCCAATATATAAGGTAGCTGTATATAAAATATACATTACAAAAACAGATCTTGACCATTTGCATACCTTTTTACCTATAATAATTCACTTCAAAGCCCAGAGATTTTAAAGATTATCTTGATCTTAGAGAATTGCTCTCAGTCCATGTACAATGGAGCTAAAGTGGTTAAAACATTATTATTTATTTAGCACACACCAAGGTTACTTAAGAAAACAAACCATTATAAAACAAATGTAGTGGAGTTAGAATTAGAATGTACAGAGTTGACAAGCAATAGAGCACAAACTTTAAAGTAAAGCACAATAAAAAAAGGTTTTCAATTAGATAGATAGATAGATAGATAGATAGATAGATAGATAGATAGATAGATAGATAGATAGATAGATAGATACTTTATTAATCCCCAAGGGGAAATTCACATACTCCAGCGGCAGCATACTGATATTAAAAAAAAAAAAAAAATTATATATTTTTATATAATTATAAAAGAGATATTAAATTAAAGAGTGATAAAAATGCAGGTATAACAGGCAGTTAATTTTGTATAATGTTAACGTTTACCCCGTCAGGTGGAATTGAAGAGTCGCATAGTGTGGGGGAGGAACGATCTCCTCAGTCTGTCAGTGGAGCAGAACAGTGATAGCAGTCTGTCGCTGAAGCTGCTCCTCTGTCTGGAGATGATACTGTTCAGTGGATGCAGTGGATTCTCCATGATTGACA
Organism: Polypterus bichir lapradei; assembly: GCA_026402145.1. Taxonomy (NCBI): domain Eukaryota; kingdom Metazoa; phylum Chordata; class Cladistia; order Polypteriformes; family Polypteridae; genus Polypterus; species Polypterus bichir. The sequence goes on from JANRMT010062814.1 coordinate 47,999,724, forward strand.
GGAGCCTGCTCAGCGCCCGTCGCTCTACCACAGATGTCAAACTGTCTAGCTCCGTGCCTACAATAGAGCCTGCCTTCCTCACAAGTTTATCCAAGTGTGAAGCGTCCTTCTTCTTTATGCTGCCTCCCCAGCACACCACCGTGTAGAAAAGGACACTCGCCACAACCGTCTGGTACACAGCTGCAGCATCTTATTGCAGATGTTGAAGGACACCAGCCTTCTAAGAAAGTATAGTCCCAAGGTTACATGAAAAATAGTATTTAAAGCAGAAGTTCTTCAACGGTTAATGGAATTATATAAAACATCTATCCAACTTTCCATTCTCTGACTCCCGTAGTGTAATTCAGGGTCAGTTAAGTATTCAGCTCTCTCTCCAGCGCTGAGAACAAACCAGGAACCAACGTTCTACTGAAGACCGCTCTCCATGTAGGAAGGTATGGAATGATTCTGTAGTCAAACTTATACATTTTTGAGATGTTGGGCAAAGTAAATGTGTTCACTCATTATTTTACAGTAATTGTCAGGGGATGTTGAGTTTATCATCTTCATAAACGGCTAGATATTTTCAATTCATTGGTTCCATGGCAGCTAACATGAATGAAAATCAAAAAATTTATTTTTCTAAAATGTTTTAAGTGTTTAGTATATTGTGCTTCTAGATTCATAGAAAGAAGTACAGTGAAAGATTCCTAAAAAATAATTCAATTTTCACCTTAAATAATTAATCCATTTTAACAAACATGAATGCTTTTTTGAATGTGGTTGCAACATTATGTTGATAAATGTGTTAGGATATATGAGCAGGAAATGTTGTGACGATTGTTTCAGAAAACAAAATGCCTGGCATTTTCAAATGGATGTGCAATATTGTTAGAAACTTCTGGTCTAACAGCTACTAGGCATTTAATGGTCTCATCAACATTACTAATGAAAGCAGTGCAGACCACAGGGATGATGGTTCAAGGTCTGATACTAATGCAGAAGTTCAGTATGCTATGTTTACCAAGTGGATAAAAGTCATCAGTCTTCTGAAACAGAAGTGCATACAAGTTCTTTAGATTGTCTGAGAATTAAAGAAAATATGTAGTGAACAAACGGTCATACCGAATTGTGATTGGTGGAAGAGCTATGCCGCCCCCCCCCCCGTCCATACACCTTAAGTCAGCATTTGTAAAAATGGTAGATCACTAAGACTGTGGATAAAAGAAATATGACCTTGAAAGACAGTTATATAAAAAATCATCAGAGGTTAAGCGTAAAGTACATTAAAATGTAATATTTTGATAATTGTTTGTATTTTACCATTTATGAATTAATTAATGACTTAGAGAAACAAAACAGCTTTCTTTAAATTTTGCACTATAAACCCCCCAAAGTTTTAGCAATGCTATCACTGATAAGAAGTTTATGTTAAGTGCTACTTTGGGGAATGTAATTTGAGGTAAAGGGGTTGAAGGCATTCCTGAATCTTCCTGTAACTGATTTTACAAGGGTGCTTGACTATATCTCTGGGCAAGACATTCTTAGGAGTCATTACCATCCATAAGGGATAAATAAACCTTTGAAACTGGCCACCTACCCTGAGCTGAAAGTGCTGTCTGTATGGCTGGAGATCGTGCTGAAACAAGAACTGTTTTGAAGTAGGGAGTCAACTTGTTATTGAAAAACTAAGCTAAAGTTGAATAGGATTGATCACTGAATCAGGAGATTAACTCTGCACCACAAAGCCCCACTGGTCTGGGATGTGTAACAAGAAAACAAAGGACTGGCATGTGTTTGGACTTTTTGTCTCTCATTCTCACTCTCTACCATTTTCCACCCATGGAGGAGCAAGCCATCACTCTTTGTATTTAAAAGCCTTGTGGTAGCAAAGTCCAAGCTGGACCAGAGGCAGTGCTATCTGGTAATAAGTGTATGAACTCAAGATGAATTGCCACCTAGGCTGTAATGGTATTTTTATGTCGCACTCATTTGAGTTTGTTTATTATTTTAGACATACAGTGGTGTGAAAAACTATTTGCCCCCTTCCTGATTTCTTATTCTTTTGCATGTTTGTCACACAAAATGTTTCTGATCATCAAACACATTTAACCATTAGTTACATATAACACAAGTAAACACAAAATGCAGTTTTTAAATGATGGATTTTATTATTTAGGGAGAAAAAAAATCCAAACCTACATGGCCCTGTGTGAAAAAGTAATTGCCCCCTGAACCTAATAACTGGTTGGGCCACCCTTAGCAGCAATAACTGCAATCAAGCGTTTGCGATAACTTGCAATGAGTCTTTTACAGCGCTCTGGAGGAATTTTGGCCCACTCATCTTTGCAGAATTGTTGTAATTCAGCTTTATTTGAGGATTTTCTAGCATGAACCGCCTTTTTAAGGTCATGCCATAGCATCTCAATTGGATTCAGGTCAGGACTTTGACTAGGCCACTCCAAAGTCTTCATTTTGTTTTTCTTCAGCCATTCAGAGGTGGATTTGCTGGTGTGTTTTGGGTCATTGTCCTGTTGCAGCACCCAAGATCACTTCAGCTTGAGTTGAGGAACAGATGGCCGGACATTCTCCTTCAGGATTTTTTGGTAGACAGTAGAATTCAGGGTTCCATCTATCACAGCAAGCCTTCCAGGTCCTGAAGCAGCAAAACAACCCCAGACCATCACACTACCACCACCATATTTTACTGTTGGTATGATGTTCTTTTTCTGAAATGCTGTGTTCCTTTTACGCCAGATGTAACGGGACATTTGCCTTCCAAAAAGTTCAACTTTTGTCTCATCAGTCCACAAGGTATTTTCCCAAAAGTCTTGGCAATCAATGAGATGTTTCTTAGCAAAATTGAGACGAGCCCTAATGTTCTTTTTGCTTAACAGTGGTTTGCATCTTGGAAATCTGCCATGCAGGCCGTTTTTGCCCAGTCTCTTTCTTATGGTGGAGTCGTGAACACTGACCTTAATTGAGGCAAGTGAGGCCTGCAGTTCTTTAGACGTTGTCCTGGGGTCTTTTGTGACCTCTCGGATGAGTCGTCTCTGCGCTCTTGGGGTAATTTTGGTCGGCCGGCCACTCCTGGGAAGGTTCACCACTGTCCCATATTTTTGCCATTTGTGGATAATGGCTCTCACTGTGGTTCGCTGGAGTCCCAAAGCTTTAGAAATGGCTTTATAACCTTTACCAGACTGATAGATCTCAATTACTTCTGTTCTCATTTGTTCCTGAATTTCTTTGGATCTTGGCATGATGTCTAGCTTTTGAGGTGCTTTTGGTCTACTTGCTCCTATTTAAGTGATTTCTTGATTGAAACAGGTGTGGCAATAATCAGGCCCGGGGGTGGCTACGGAAATTGAACTCAGGTGTGATGCACCACAGTTATTTTTTAACAAGGGGGCAATTACTTTTTCACACAGGGCCATGTAGGTTTGGATTTTTTTTTCTCCCTAAATAATAAAAACCATCATTTAAAAACTGCATTTTGTGTTTACTTGTGTTATATTTGACTAATGGTTACATGTGTTTGATGATCAGAAACATTTTGTGTGACAAACATGAAAAGAGTAAGAAATCAGGAAGGGGGCAAATAGTTTTTCACACCACTGTATTATCTATAGTAGATATATGAGTAACTTTTTTTCCTTCTGCCTCTTCTGGTACTTTGTCTTGTTGCCTGAGGTCAAAGATATAAAAGGTAATGTAACATAAGAGGGCCATTGCAAGGATTTGGAGACATTTTGTTAAGGTCTACATAATAAAGAGTATAAAGGGGAGAATAGGGTCACCCTAGGATCCTAACACAGCAAAGGAAGCATTTATGGATTAATTTTATTCTGTTGAACATAACAACTTGCAATGGACAAAATAATGTAAGTATTTTAACATGTTTCCCAGGCTCATGCAGAGCCCAAAGAATCATGACACTGAGTAGCAGGGCTGATGTGCGTTCCTGAATTAATCAACGCTTTAAGGTGTTATAATCGCAAGTGGTGAAGCCAGCTATAAAAAGGATTCAGAGAGGCACTGTTTCTCCACAGGTAATACTTTCTGAAGTTATTTATCTATGCTATTCATAGACTTCATATAAAGAAATTACTTAAAAAGTGAGTTTTTTAATAATTTGGGCAGTTTTTCATTTTATTTTTAAATTCATGTTTTGAATAGACAGCATTCACTCAAACAATATTTTAATTTCTGAGGGCTTACAAACAGCATGGAATATGGAATTTAAGTCTGTTTGAAAACACTAAACATTAATATTGTACTACAGTAGGAAGATAGAAGTTTTGGAAACATTCATAGCATACTAAAAACCTTAGAGCTGTTTAGATAAATTTTGTCCAGGTGGGAATAAATTTGGAAAATAATTACACCTTTTAATCACCACTGGATATAATTCAGCATGTAGCGGATAAGAGCTACAGACTAATGAAATGTATCAACACTCCAGGCCTGTTTTGACTGGCGTTATCTGTAGGCAGATTGAAAAGATGTCTCAGGTCTTTGCCTTTGGGAATGTAGTATAAACAAAGATAAAAGGAGGTTCTCCTTGTTGTTGTCAGTTTGCAGAAATATGTAATATTTATCTCTTGTAAGCCTATGTTTTCTTTTAAAACATAATTATAGCTTCAAAATATGTACAGCAATTCATGATTATTCAACAATAACAGCAGCACTAATGCTTACGGCCTGTCCTATGTGCAGGTCTTCAGTGCTCCACAGCCTCATCATTGAATTAAAACGGATAAAAAATAGAGATGGATGGATATGCTTAGCTGATAACTAATGAAGCTAAATTTAAGGTAATGGATTACACGGTCCTCTCTGCGTGGAGTTTGCATGTTCTCCCCGTGTCTGCGTGGGTTTCCTCCGGGTGCTCCAGTTTCCTCCCACAGTCCAAAGACATGCAGGTTAGGTGCATTGGCGATTCTAAATTGTCCCTGATGTGTGCTTGGTGTGTGGGTGTGTGTGCCCTGCAGTGGGCTGGCACGCTGCCCGAGGTTTATTTCCTGCCTTGCACCCTGTGTTGGCTAGGATTGGCTCTAGCAGACCCCCGCGACCCTGTAGTTAGGATATAGTGGGTTAGATAATGGATGGATGGATGAATTACACACTGTATGTTATACAACATTGAATCACAATTCATTTAATTTGGTTTCTTTGACACTCATCAACAGAAAGACTCTTTAATGTCAAAGTGAAAACAGATATTTGCAAAGTGACCTAATTTTATTACAAATATAAAATATTAAATTGAGTATTCACCTCCTTTATATGACACACTTTAATCATCACTGGTGTAGCCAATTGGCTTTAGAAGTCGTATAATTAGTTCACTGAGTATCAGCTGTCTGTAGTCAGGGGGTTTAAGTTGAGTGTATTATAAGTGAGAACCCGGGGAAGACTCGGGACACGCTGGAGGGACTATGTCTCCCGGCTGGCCTAGGATCAGCTCGGGATTCCCCCTGAAGAGCTAGAAGAAGTGGCCGGGGAGAGGGAAGTCTGGGCATCTCTGCTCAAGCTGCTGCCCCCGCGACCTGACCTCGGATAAACGGAAGAGGATGGATGGATGGATGGATGATGTATTATAAGTGAGGTAGCATTATGACCTCATCTACACAATGAAGACACAAAAACACTCCAAGCAACTTCTTGAAAATGTGAATGAACATCACAAGTTGGGATGGAGACAAGAAAATAACCAAGAATATCCCCCTGGAGACCATTTATATCAATTATTGAGAAATAGAAAGAGTATTACAAAGCTGTGAATATGCCTAGAGCAGGCTGTCCATGTTATGCTTGCAATATGTACATTTTACAACAGTGTGTTCTTGTTTGAAGTGTTTGGTTTTAGAGGGTCAGTTTTGGCGGGATTAGTTGTTCGGAAATAAACGCCTTCCTGAGAGAAACTGCACCTGTATGCTCTCATATTGTATGCAACAGTCCACAATGAAGAAGACCACCAGAAGACCTCTGTTAATTCTAATGGAATTACAAGCTACAGTGGCTGAGATTGGAGAGTCTCTGAATGCAATAACTGTTGCCTGGGTATTCAGCAGACACATCATCATGGGAGTGAAGCAAAGAGGAAACCTCTGTTGCCAATACACCCGACATCTTGGCTGGGGTTTTTCAGAAGGCACACATGAGACTGAAGTCACCTGGAACAAACTAAACGCCATGTTTGACATGTGCCAAATACTGCACATTATCAAATTGTCCCGTTTTGAAACATTGTGATGGCAGCATTATGTTTTGGGGATACTTCTCTGCACCAGGCTCTTGGAAGGCCTGTGATGGTAGAGGGTAAAATGTATGCAGTGAAATACAGGGAAATCCTGGACGAAAACCTGATACAGTCTGCAAGAAACTTGTGCCTTGAGAGAAGGCGGCTGTTCACTCAGAAGAATGAGGGACAAAATAGCAGTGTCCAGATGTACAATGTTGCAAGAGACCTGGGCACACAGATTCAAAAGCTAGAATGGCTGCCAAAGTTGCATCTACTAAACACTGACTTGAAGGGTATTTTGTGTTTTTTATTCATAATTAATTTAGATGACTGTATAGAGTCTTTTCACTTTTTCTGTTGATCAGTGCCCATGGACTATGATGTTTGCTGATGACATTGTGATGTGTAGCGATAGTAGGGAGCAGGTTGAGGAGACCCTGGAGAGGTAGAGATATGCTCTAGAGAGGACAGGAATGAAGGTCAGTAGGAACAAGACAGAATACATGTGTGTAAATGAGAGGGAAGTCAGTGGAATGGTGAGGATGCAGGGAATAGAGCTGGCGAATATGGATAAGTTTAAATAGTTGGGATCAACAGTACAGAGCAAGGGGATTGCAAAAGAGAATTGTAAAGGATAGTGCAGGCAGGGTGGAATGGGTGGAGAAGAGTGTCAGGAGTGATTTGTGACAGACGAGTATCAGCAAGAGTGAAAGGGAAGGTCTGCTGGGTGGTAGTGAGACCAGCTGTGTTATAAGGGTTGGAGACGGTGGCACTGACCAGAAAGCCGGAGACAGAGCTGGAGATGGCAGAGTTAAAGATGATAAGATTAGCATTGGGTGTGAGGAGGATGAACAGGATTAGAAATGAGTACATTAGAGGGTCAGCTCAAGTTGGACGGTTGGGAGACAAAGTCAGAGACCTGAGATTGCGTTGGTTTGGACATGTGTAGAGGAGAGATGCTGGGTATATTGGGAGAAGGATGTTAAGGATAGAGCTGCCAGGGAAGAGGAAAAGAGGAAGGCCTAAGAGAAGGTTTATGGATGTGGTGAGAGAAGACATGCAGGTGGTAGGTGTAACAGAACAAGATGAAGAGGAAAGAAAATATGGAAGAAGATGATCCGCTGTGGCGAGCCTTAACGGGAGCAGCCAAAAGAAGAAGAAGTGTCAAAATATACAGATTAAATCAACTGTGATTCAATGTTGTATAATAAAAAAATATGAAAACTTCCAAGGGAATGAGTACTATTTATAGGCACTGTATATATAAATATGTAGTTAGTAAAGACTTGTATCAGTGTTCATCTGCAAAAGAGGATAGAAAGGTAAAATGATGAAGTATGTACTTTCAGTATATGGTGTCTTTAACGTTTCTTTTCTTTTGACCTGGGGTTAACCTTTACCTTATTTAACATGCCAGATGTCTCCTTTGGCTAATCAACTCCACTAAATCAAATGAAAAATTAAACATTTAATGATTTTAATACTAATTATTTCAAGTGGGAGAGAAATTGCTTTTTTGGCTCTCATAAGCACTAGATTTTGATTAATTAACTATTCTTGTCTTTTCCTCAATTTACAAATAAAACACAACAGGGAAAGAAAATTATTGTATGCATTGTGGACAACTGATGCTCTAGTAAACATTTTGTTAACAGCAACATGTTATTATCTCCTTCCACAAACACATTAAACTATTCAATCCAAAAAAAACAATGTCTATATTTAGACAAGTGCGCCAAACACACTTCTTTTGATGCAACCACATAAACATACAGGACAGGAGGGGACAAAACAATGGAAACACTTAATCATATATTAATAATAAGGACCGAACTAAGGGTTAAGGCCAACTTTTATGTTGAGAACAAAAGCCATCTTCTTGGAATGCTTGCATACGAGTCCTGAACTGTGTGTTGTTTTATATTGCACCTGTTCTCAAAAAGCAGACTCCAGTAATTTGACGGATGAAAGAGTTTAAAATCAACTTTATATTCTCTAGTTCAGATGTTTCTGTGAAAGTCTGATCATGCTTAGATCTGGGGCCTAATGTATAAACGGTGGGTATGCATAAAAATGTTGCCTAAGAACTTTTCCACGTTCAAATAGCGATGTATAAAACCTAAACTTGGCGTAAAGCCATGCACATTTCCACGGTAGCTCATACCCTGTCGTACGCAAGTTCTGTGATCGGTTTTGCAGACTGGTGGCACCCAGCATTAAAGTAGTGCTACTGTTCCTGTGTGGTTTCCCTTTCTTTTTTAGATCCACATCCCTGATGCAGTTTTATAAATACACTGAAATTAACCGCATATTGTTTATTAGTTTAATGCATCTGATTGTAATTAACCTGTAACTATATAATAGTCCACAGAATGGTCAAACTATTCCAAATACCATAACTGCTTTAGCGTTGTTACTCTCACTGCGCCTTCTTCTTCTTCTTTCAGCTGCTCCTGTTAGGGGTTGCCATAGCGGATCATCTTTTTTCATATTTCTCTCACTGCACCACTCAGAGTATTTATATCACTGTATCTGAGTGTGAATCACAGCTGTATAGCAGCTGATCAGAAAGAGAATTATCGGTATACAGCATCAAGCATACGCTGCCTCAGCCATGCTGTCTATTGAACTGCACTCATACGGCAAACGCTTCACAGCCTTTCCTCGCGGTTCAGAAACAGTTTCATCCCAAGAACTATAAACGCACTCAATCAGTCCATCAAGTGCTCCTTGTAGAACTGTTTGTACTTATACAGTAAGTACAATTAATATTGCACAACCTGAGCCACTTTATAAAGCGCATATTTACAAATGACAATATCATTTTTAAGATGAAATGCAGCAAAATATGTTTATTATATTATACAGATAAAACTTTAACTTCATTTATATAATCTATATTGTTAATAATTAAACAAGTGAGGACACAGTGCCACAGCGCTAGCGAGCCGCTGGTGCTCCCTTCACGGATTGTTCCTGCCTCGCGCTGTATTCTTGCTGGTGCTGACGTGACACTGGAAGGATAGATGGATAAAATAATTAAACACATACTATGAAGATATTTCAATGTTCCTTAAAAGTTTTGAAGAATCGGCGTTCAAAGCTTACAGGTGGCTTAACGTCTATTACAGAGCTGATTGTGTGGCGATTGGGTATTTGGAGAAAGAAAAGTAAGGACAGGAATTGGAGGTTATTACGTTTGAAAGAGACAGTACTGCTACAATAAAATATTTAATCGTAGGTTGCACATGGCGCAGCAAGCATCTTGAGTGAGGCATGGACAATCACTGCGCCACCGTGTTCTCATGTTTAATAACATGCTTTAACTCCTATCATCATGAAAATTATATCACGTATACATCTCAGTATTTTAATTATTCAGAGAGCTGTAATATCATGAATGTAATGGATTCTGTGTCCTGTCAGAGGAAGAGAAAGCCCGGAAGCACGTAGCAATTCACACACATAGAGCACATAGAAGATCAAATACAAAACAAAGCATTTAACGTGCTACTTTAGTTACGATAGGATTTGAGAAGCTAGTAAATTAAACAATTTTAAGATGACGTTTATGATATTCTACTTTAATGACAAAATAAACTATGTGATTAAAGTGGAAATTTTAAGATTAAAGTTGACATTTTGTGCTTTTTTCCCATCGTGTGTGTTATTTTTTCCTCTGTACCCTAATAAGTTTTCATATGACACTCAGATGGTGGGCTACGACTCACCTTTTCACTGTGACTTTGATATCTGATAACTTCTTTTTTATTTCGGGCACTGTACGACTTTGTGAACTTGAGCTTTTGAGTTTCTCCGACACGCTATGTCACTCGATCAATTTCCTTTTATTGTGTATACCACTGTTTAAACCAACAAATAGTACGTTTTTCTTTGCCTCCACTTGGTATTCACTGAAATTCCATTTTCCCACGTGCTTTTGCCATTGCCTTTTCACAGAACACTGAGCTTAAGGGTTATTTATATTGATTTGGATATTCAAAGAGGCGTAATTCTGGGAGGAGTTGGGGTGCTCCCGTGCATGTGCGTTAATTTTCACGCTGACTGGGATTTATGTAGCGGAAGAACGTGGAAGCTGGAGTTCACACATATTTATGTATCTGGATTTTTTTCTGCGTAAGCACATTTCCGCTTTTGTGCTTACGTCATGTTATAGTGCGAATTCTACGCACGGCGTTATGCATGAGGTCCCTGGTGATTGGAGATGCTATGAAACGTGTTCTTCCTGGTTTTTATGTAATGACTCAGGAATTAGTTCAGAGGTGTGTATGGAGATAATACCATTCTGGAAAAAGGAAACATCATGAGAGAACAGTGTCTCTACTATAGTATGGACTTAACCCTGTAAAGTGTGCTCATATTCCTTGACCATTATATGATCATACAAATAAATCATTAAATCTGAAGCCTCTCATGAGATAGCTGTTCATATCATTATGGCTCCCAGACCACATTTAGCAATTAGACAGTGTGGGTTGAAGGAATATTTTAGCCTTTTCCAATGTACAGTATATCATTCCAGACGTGGGAAACAGGATGAAAGATGACACATCAGACCATAATACTTTTCTCAGGAGTCTATGTATTGTGCTCCTTACACCAGGTTATGCATCTTTGTGAACTGTTTACTGGTTTACAAATGGCTGCCCTGCCATGGATTTCCTGCTTTACGAGGCTTATAACTACATTTTCTATTGATGCAAGATAGAGGGGTGCTGATTCATTTCTGTGTTTTGTTGGTTGTTTTTTTTTTTTGAGACTTTATTTTTGAGCATTTAGCAACAATTCCATGAAATGCCCTTCTAACAACTGTTTCTCTTTGCTACTGCAATTTGTCCATGTATGACATATCATGTCACTGTTTTAAAGGCTATTTCTTTCAAAGCCAAGTTTAAAAGTTTTTATTTATTCATGTTTATACAAGGAGATATAACATTTGCCTTCTTAGTTACATCAAATAACAGACAGAAATGAAATTTAAAAAAAAAAAAACAAATAGTGAAAAGACAAGTTAAAAACTTGCATGGAAGTTCTAAAATAGTAACATCATTTGGAAAACTGATGACAGGTCAGGTAAGGGAGCATGCACTGGTACAGCACGTTGCAGCACCCAACACGTGACAAAACAGCTCGGAATCCTGGTTGGCAAACCCCCAGGCAGACATGTAGTCCAGTCCTACCCTCCAGAAATGACCATCAATCTGTCACAGCCAGGTGTTACATGGGCATCCCTTTGGCATGGTCCAGCCGCTCGGGTCCTCAACAATGAGGATTCTGTGAGCCGGATCACCCTCGGGTAATTGTGCCACATTTCTGTAGTGCCATAACTGATGCTTCCTCACAATGACGCATCACAATCGTTTGTAGTAAAAAAAAAAAGTATTGTATTTGTCATTTAAACAAATTGAGTATCACAGACATTAATACTGCTTTTATGACTCTTATATAAAATGGCATAAAACAGACTTATGCATTGGATTTGTCATTCCAACAGATGACGCATCACAAAAATTAGTTTGTGATGCATCATCTGTTAGAATGACAAATGCAATGCATTTTATTACTACATGCATTACCAAATACATTACATATGTTAATGTTGAGGTCTACATTGATGACATATATCAACCTGTCTTAGATGCGGAGCACAGCTAGTCATCCTTTAAAATGTTGCTGTATTTATGCTTAAAATGGTAGATGCTAAAAATATTAGATGCTGAATGATGATTTTCTGGTTTGCCAGGAAAAGAAACCATAATTTCCTCAAGGGTTTAACAAATATATTCCCACATACACATAATTTACTTAATTTGAGAAATGTCAGAGGTAGCCCTGTGTCCTTGTCACTAGATCTGTTCACCAAGGCTTAAATCAATAGGAAACCATACCCCTAATAATGAACACATGCTTTTACTCATCTCGACAAAAAACTGTGCTTTTGTCCACTAGACGTGAGTAATGCACCTCAACTGAGAGGCCAGTGGTAGTATCCTTCTTAAAAAGTGTCTCATGTCCTTCTTAAAATCTGCTTCCCTTTATTGCATTTTCCTCAATCTTCCATGGCTTTTGTGTGTGTGTGTGTGTGTGTTTTTTGTTTTTTAAAAAACAAAAATCCCCACACCACAGAATTGTACAAATACAGTAAAAATCTTCTAACTTTGATGTTCTGCTGATTGTGGGAAGAGCTGACAGGTGCTGGTAAGGGGGGCTATTGTTGATAGCTTGCATTTGGTGAGTCTGCGTCTGCCTTTAAAAAGGCAACTGCTTGAATCGCAGAGACATGTCACACAGGAGGAAGGGTCCTTGGGGAGTTGTAGCTTCGAAAGGATGGGAACACACAAGGGGATTTACTCTGAGGGAACATAAGATGAGGTTACAATAACCTACTACCAACAGCTATTTACAGTCTCCCATCAGTATTTACATTAATCATAAGACCCACTGACTGCTGTCGGGGCAAGACCTTGGATCTCAATTATCCTCTGGCAGCCGCTTATTGTCATATACAACCAAGCTAAACGAAATGCAGTATTACAGTTTACAAAACTGGCAGATAAGACATGTACTGTAAGATGGCAAATCTGCTTTTAAAAATGTATATATTTACCACATAAAGGTCCTTCATCCGACCCATCAGGGCAGTCATTTTTTCCATTGCAGATTTTCTCCCATGGCAGACAAATAGTGGTATTGCTGGCACAAGAATATTTTGGCGGTTTGCAGATTTTACTGGCACAGTTGTCTTCATCAGAATGATCTTCACAGTCATTATCACCATCACAAACCCAATTTACACTGATGCATTTTCCTTGGAAAAAAAAATATACATGTGTATGCATTATGCAAAACATATGTATAAGCATATAAATATTTAATTCATGATAATCAAATACAGCAATATTGTATGAATTACATTACAGATATCAAGTAGCAAGAAATTCAGAGTGTAATCTTTACCCAGCAATATTACAAATATTTAATTTGTAACAAGAAGAACTTATTTTTCGGTTTGCCTTAAATAGTATCTTCACAAAAATAGTTTTTTTCTAATTAAAGGACTATAGTGAGCCAGCACTTATAAAGTTGGCATTTTGAGCAAACTGGGAACAAACCCTGGACAGGTTGTCATCTCTTACCAGGGCATTGGTGGCATAAACTGCCACATTCACTCATACTGGGTTACGTTTTGTATGTGTATCTTTAGAAAACATAATTTCCAAGAACAAATTGACACTGACACTAGGAAAATGTGTAAACATCACACAGATAATGGCCGAGCCAAAATTTGAACACAAGTGGAATTATAAGTCTATAAACACTGCATGACTGCAGCACACTCACCTGAAATGCAAAAATTCCTTTTTAAAAGTTGTATAGAGAATGAAAGGTATAACTAAATATTAAATTGACATACTATGTCAGTTTATGAGAGGGACCCGACCCCTGGTCAGGAATGGGCACCACACCGATATAATGATGACTGTGGTTTTTAAGTGAAAGGCTGTCAGATGTGAAATGACCACAACAAAAATGAGCAAAAATTATTACTCCTTACGAGCGAAGTCCTTCAGGTTTAGTTTGATCTACAGTAGATAAGTGACACATTAGAAATTACAAAACCCTTAAGAAAGAAATATTGACCCATGGTCAAGTTAGGTGCTTCGGTCAAACCTGCAAGCAAAATGTTAAAAAAAAGGTGGTGCAACCAGATGGAGGGGTGGAGTTGGTGGCGATCAAGGGTCAACTATTTGCATATTGAGAGGTGCCCCAAGCATATACTGGCTTTTCTCCTTTTAAGTTGCTGTATGTCATACAGCCACAAAGGAATCTTGACTTATTCAAAGAAAACTGGAAAGTTCAGCGTGATACCCAAAATAATGTGCTGGATTGTTAAACCGAGCAAATGTTTTAAAAAGCTGCTCCTTTTTGTGCGTGAAAACATTGAAAACGCACAGCACAGGTAAACAAGTCTTTCTGATCGTGGAAATATGTTACGCATGTTTCACCCTAGAAGATTGTTCTCATTCCCACCTCACACTCTCAGGTGGTAGAACATTGGCAGGAGCTATACAAGAAAGAATGGGACAGTATGTTAAAACAACCCAATTGGTGTGCCATTGAATGTGTTTGTGACATAAATTTGCCAAAGCCCTGGAAAGTAAGGGACAAGTTCAACAGCGCACAATGCGGCATCCTCATTCTTCACTTCATTCTTTGAATCATCTTCTCTAAATTTTGGAGAACAACTTTATTCTCAACAGAAACACTAGATGCTATACATTTTGTAACTGAAAGGCACTACTGTGCTTCTCTTACAATAAAAAAATTGTTATGAGACTAGACAGACAGACAGACAGACAGACAGACAGACAGATAGATAGATAGATAGATAGATAGATAGATAGATAGATAGATAGATAAATAGATAGATACTGACCCAAAGGGGAAGAGTGCTGTGTTGCAGTAGCCAAAACAAAAACACTGTACAGAAAACACACAAAATAAACCATTAATAAAAATATCAAAGTATTTTAAAAGCAAACGAGCCAGAGGTTCTGTTATAGCATCTAATGATGGCCAGTAACAAAGTCCTTTGTAGGCACTCTCTGGAGCATTGCAGAAGAATCAGCCTTGTACTAAAGTTGCTCTGCAGGAAGCAAACAAACCAAAGTCAGTGTTTTCTGTTAATGAAGATCATTTCATAATTTTGGGAGAAAAAAATAAAACATGCCAGTTCAAAGCCAGCCACCTCTGAAGGCTTGCACTCCAACAGTGGTTTCAAAGATGACATCTCTTTCAACATGATTCCCAGGCCACTGCTTCCCAGATGGTGCCCTGTTACACTCGACAAACTATGCAAGGAAATTTAGGAAGCCATGCATGCCAAAGAAAACTTCAGATTCATCAGATAGTAAAAATAATAAAGAATTTTAAGTCCATGATCTAATAAAACCAATCATTCACAAAATACAGTGGAACCTCGGTTTCACGAACGTCTCGGTACACGTACAACTCAGTTTACGACCAAAAAGTTTGCCAAACTTTTGCCTCAGTTCACGACCACACACTCGGTGTACGAACAAGCGAGTTTCCCTTTCAGTTTTTACATGTTCAGTCTCCCCCTGTGCATTTCCTGTGCAGCGAGCAAGAGAGAGAGAGAGGGAGCGCGACATACACACACACGCACACACACAGGCAGCGCGAGAGAGAGCGCGACACACACACACACACACACACAGAGGCAGTGCGCAGACACACACACACAGAGGCAGCGCGCAGACACACAGGCAGCGTGAGAGAGAGCTGGACGCATTAAGGTAGGAAGGCAGTTAAAGAATGCACTGGGCTTGATTTTGTTTTCACTTCTGTTTCCAGCGATTGGTTCGTAGCGTGCATTGTTGCAATATTATTTTTCTTGGTGGTTTATTAAATTACGGATTTTTTCAAATGTTAATTTTTTTCCCTGTGCTTAAAACTCATTAAAAAAAGTGCTTTTAGCCAGCGGTTGGTAGCGCTATATCGGGAACTATTGTAGTGTTAGTTTTCTCTGTTGTTTAAGGTTTTCTCAGTGTTATTCAATGTTTTTACATTTAGTTTACTATTACGCTGTGCATTCTATGGTTTAATTAACTATATTTGTGCTTAAAAGCTTCAAAAATATATGTATTTACATACAGTTCGTATGGTCTGGAACGGATTAATTGTATTTACATACAATCCCATGGGGAAAATTGCTTCGGTTCACGACCAAATCAGTTTGCGACCAGAGTTTTGGAACGAATTATGGTCGTGAACCGAGGTTCTACTATCCTTAGAAAACCTTCGGGCAAAAAACACAAAGATAACATTGGCAAAAAAAAAAAAATCAGAGAGACTAGAGTAGTACATGTTTCAAATGAAAAGGCTACACATTTCAAAGTCACAAAATTAACAGTAAGACTTAGACTGTACAGACATGAACTAATTAATTCTAGCCGGCCAGAAGATAAAAACCTGTATAAAGCCCGGTTCTTTCTGTTTGTCAGTATGCCTGTAGATCCTTTCCCTGTATGCTGGAGCACATATGTATGTTCAAGCCCTTTTTCAACAGCTCATTAGCCTCGGTATGTCTTATAAAAACAATAAATGGGCATCATGGTTCCATCTACCCCTGCTAGACAGTAGGTGATATCACCTTCCAGGCAGGTTGCCATTGTTTCTCTCTCTCCCTCTCTCCCTATCTATAAGTATAGGATTTGACATGGTATCCTTGGCATCTCCTGAGTGGCCTTCCTTCTAGTGCTCTGATGCAATCTACTCTTATTACTTTCAGGGTGCCAAGCTTAGTTCCCTATGCTGTTGCATCTAGAGATTTCCCCTAAGGCACCCATTGAGACATGGGACTGCCTTCTCTTAGCAGCCCCTGTCCTCTAACACTGGTGTGGTATAACTAGTCTGTTTTTAAACTAAAACCAAACCAAAATGCTTCCACTATAAAAGAAATCTAAATAACAAAAAAATCTGTCCATCTGTTTATTAATTTTCAAAACCTGATTAAACTTATCAATCTGTAAAATAAAAATAGTTAAACCAAACAAGGTTTTAATTTATTCCTAATAGTGACAGTGAGAATGGTAAATTACTGATATGACTAAACCTTAGTCAGGTCACAGAAATTTGCCTTACTGTAGCTAAAAAACATATTAGATAACAAAAAATGGCCTGTCTACAAAATTGCCACCTTGCTACTATATAAGCACTACAGCAAAGACACAGCTTGTAGCACTTTTACACCCGAGACTTAAGATACAAACAAATACTAGGCAATTTTCAAAAATAATTTGAATTAAGTAAGATAATGAGCATACTTCAGAACAATGCTCAAACACTACTCTGTTCCATGTTCCTGCCCCTTTACCCGGTCTTGCCAGTCTTGGATCGTCTCACCATATACAGTGGGTGATCATAAAAATACAGTAAATCCAGAATATGTCCTGACATTTCATGTGAAGTAAAATTAAAAATATAAAGGAAATAACTGTTAACTCGAAAGGGTCTTACTCATTGCTACTGCAAATATGGGCTGCTTTGAAAAAACAGTTTTAATAAGCCATTTCCTACCTTCTAACAAAACAGGCATTTGAGTTCCAAGCAAGTTTTATTCCATGGAGGCACCAATACCATCACTACAAAGATTAATAGCTCCAGAGAAGAAGCACATCAGAATGTCTCCTGGGAAAATCTGCCTAAGGTTTTGCGACAGTCATCTCTATGGAAGCTAGTACTGTATTTTCTAACAAGGACCACTGTGCCTACACATCACTGTGCTTGGACTGCACAGCTTATGAGAAAGTGTCAGAATACCTTAATTAAATGTGATAATTAAATAATTTTAAGTTCCACACTGCAGCAAAGATAAAAATAAAGAAATTGTCTTGCATTGCTAAATTAATAAAGAAAATGTAGAAATATTGTACCTCTACATAACACTAAGAACACTTCAAAAGATTGACTGTTATAATGCTAATGTGCTGTACAATACAGATTCAAAATAGAATTTATAAAGCACTTAAAATTGGTTGAATAGTTTTAAACATTGTGTTATTAAACCATTTGCATTTGACATGTGGACACACTTCTATAAACTCTAAATAGAAAGGTATTATACATGAGTGCTTAGTTATTTCAAGCATAGTGTAGTTATATTAATATTCCTTAAAAAGTAATTGTAATGGGAATTAAAAATATACTCATGGAGTGAGAGTAATGAACTGAGTTAGGGACTGTAAAAATTATTTTTTGTATTTGTAATTTGTCATTTTTTGATCATTGTCCATAAAAATGCCTTTAAAAGGCGGGTTTAAACTGGTTGCTTAAAACGAGGAAGAAGCCTTCTGAGAGTATGCATACTTTGTTTTATTGTGAACTAGATATATAAGACTAGACATTAAGCCCATTACAATAACGGGCGCTAGAACAGTAGTGCATAAACATTAGTAGGAACAGTCTGTATTAAATGGCAAGGGACCTTGACCTCATTGTGTTTCTTGTCTTCATTTTTTTTTTTTTTTGTCAAAAATATTTTTGCAAGAAGCCTAAAGTAAAATAATAAAAATAAAATAGAAACGTATATGACAACACAGTAAGTATAATTAATATTGTCTTAGTGTAACAATCTGTAAGACACAATATCTGAAGAAGATATTTAGGAAAAATTTTCTATTGTTTTACCTCATGAAGTGTTTCTATAAAATTTCATTACAGAAAACATTTCTTGTAAATATTCTGTCTGAGTTTGGCTACAGTTTGCCTTGATCAGGACCATCTACAACCTTGACAACAACATCTGGAAAACTTCTAACTCTTGATAATGCAATATATAACGGACTGTGGCTGAATACTGGTTCTGGCAAGTAAATGCCAACTTTTTCTAAGGTTTGCTCTTCTGAGTCTTTCTCTTTTAGCGTTTTTCCGACGGTCATTTTCTTTTTCTTCAATCGATCTATTTGCTTGTATTTTTCTTTGTCTTTCAGCCTTTCTTTTGTTGATGTTTACTTGTTGAGCTGACCGTTCTTCCAGTAGATGTTGCTTATATAGGATTTGATTGTCTGTGTCTTTTGTCCTACTTGACGTGTCCTTTTTTTTGGGAGGCATGTTGTTAGTAGATACGTCCGTAATATTTTCTCTTACAGTAATACTAGCTTGTATGTGGCTGTAATATGAGTCACTGTATTGTGTGTCTTTAATTTTCTCTCGCAGTAATACTGGTTTGTATTTCCGTAAAATGCCTGTAATTTTCTCTGACAGTAATACTGGCTTTGTTGTCCGTAATATGACTTTAATTTTCTGTCACAACATTGGGCAATCAGCAGAGTGTCCCCAGCAACTGATTTAATGTGTGGCGTGTAGCTGATAATCGTGCCCGTGGCGTCTCCCCAGCAAGTACTGTTTAGTTCCCCAGCAAGTATTTTAATCTGTTCTGGCGTGCAGCTGATTATTGTATGTGTGCGGCCACGACTACCCAATCAGCACTCTCCCCAGCAATGTTGTCCTTTATTTCTTATCATGCGCAGCCGTGGAAAGGCCATTCACTGTGTGCCCAGCTTCCAGTGTGTGTGCTTTATTTACTTATCATGCGTGGCAGCAGCTAGGCCATTCACTGTGTGCCCAGCTTCCAGTGTGTGTGCGTCCACGGTGCCGTGCGCATGGGCGGGGCATGGCGTGATGCACGGCGCGGCCCGCACATGCGCACTTCACCAGAAGACACACACACACACGGACACCTGGACGCACACAGGGGTTTTATTAAAGAGGATTAGATTAGAACAACTTAACAGTAAAGAGACCAGGATGAGCTTGCTCTATTCACCACTTACCAGGTCTGATTGGTCAAGCTTGTTCTACTAAGAGAATATATGATCAGAACCAGTTAAGATGGCCTCTACATGCAAGTTGCAAAAATCTCGGTGGGGCTGCAGTGGAGGGCTGGGTTGAAAAAAGTTTTCAAGGACATGCAGAGACAAAGGCAGGCTTGACCTAAGTAAAGTAATGCTTAAACAGGATTGGTCAAAGGACACGAGAGGCCATGAGGCCTGTGCCAGGGCAGTTGGCCCTACACTATGACATGCCATTGGTCCAAGAGGCACATCAAGGAAGGACAAGACTGTCATAAATTCAGGTTAAGAGAGAAAGGCAGAGTCTCTGTCATTCCATCTATCCAGAGGCCATGTCAGATCAGAGACCAATCAACTTACAAAGATGAAGAGCCGTCTAGCAGTCTAAACTCCAGGCAAGACGAATTTCAACCTATCCAGCTAATATTGGCATTTCTTGCCATACTCATTACTCTGCTTGTATAGAATAAAAATAAAAGCATAAACCTTCTCCTGCACATTTTTGGTTTATATAGGTTGTAAACCTACTAGGAGATTGAGGCTTGACTTGGCCAGACTCCAAGATCAGGATGTTTCTAATGAGTTTGCATGCATTTTGTGTGAGGAACTTACAGACTTGGGTGCGACTTCTGATCCTAATGTGATGTGGGAGACCTTCCATGACAAGACCCCGAAGGTTGCAGAGAGTTGTGTTGGTGATAACAGTGTGCCCAGAGGGAGTTGTTTCTTGCAGGGCACCCCGGATATCATTGTGGAGAGTTGCAGCACACGGCTTTATGGCAACTCTGGTCTGTACTGGGAACTGAGAAGGATGGCTGCAAGGGCTCTGATTCACTGGCTAGGATGTTAGGCATCCCTGCAATTCCTGACCAAATCTTTCCAACAATGAAAGAATACGGATATTCTAGCCACCTCTATTGTCTATTGTACCTCCAATAACGAGGTTTCATATAACAAACTAAAATCCAGGAATGCATCTCAGGTGTTAACTGTGGTATTACTCTACATACAGAAACTGCTTTGTAAAACAAAGTGAATTAAGATTATTTTTAATAACTCAGTCAGTCATTTTCTAACTGCTTAGTCCAGAACAGGGTGGCAGCAGGGAGCTGAAGCCTATCCTAGCCAGCATAGGGTGCAAAGCAGGAACAGACCCTGGACAGGTCACCAATCCATTGCAGGATTTTAATAAACAATTGCAAGAAAAAAATAGGGTGTATAATCAAGGTAAACTGTAAGTGAATCTTAATGAAAAAATCTAAAAATCAATGTTAAATAGGGGGCGGCATGGTGGCACAGTGGGTAGCACTGCTGCCTCGCAGTTAGGAGACCTGGGTTTGCATGTTCTCCCCGTGTCTGCGTGGGTTTCCTATGGGTACTCTGGTTTCCTCCCACAGTCCAAAGACATGCAGGTTAGGTGCATTGGCGATCCTAAATTGTCCTGTGTGTGCCTGGTGTGTGTGTGTGTGTGTGTGTGTGCACGCCTTGCCCAGGGTTTGTTTCCTGCTTTGCACCCTGTGTTGGCTGGGATTGGCTCCAGCAGACCCCCGTGACCCTGTAGTTAGGATATAGTGGGTTGGATAATGGATGGATGGATGTTAAATAGGGTTAAATTTATTTAGTAAGGTCATTTGTGAAAGTGTTTAGTTGATATTTGGACTTCAGTCTTCACACATTATACACTTCACGTCAGCATTTGGCCAATTATTAGTAAAACATAAAAAGAGTTTCTGTTCTAGTTATGTACACAAAATTTCTTGTCTCGCATTTCCTGTCATCCACCATTTACAAAGATCGTTGAAGACACGGAACACATGAAATATATGTGTTCCAAATAACGATATATTATTTACCCTATACAATTCCAGGCACCTTACACCCAGATAAACAGACTTCAGCTGGGAGAACTTGGTGTACGATTAAACCTCGTCGGTGCGGGACAGGATAGCAGGCTGCCTGCTGCCAGTGCTGATCGACATTTGCAAAACAAAAGATGTTGATAAGGAGGTGCAAGGGAATTTACGGTGGCCTGGGATTACGCGTTTTTTTGTAGGATTCAGGGATTCTAGTGTTAAGTCTAATGTTTCACAGTTGCACTCAGGAATTTTCTTTATTTTTGTTCATACAACTAGTAAGCTTTTTTTGAAAAGCAGGAATCTAAAAAAATTAAAGTATGTTATGAATTAAATAATTTTTATTATCAACAACAAAAGTTTTTCCCTTTACGCTGGTAGCTGTCAACATAATTAACATTTACTCTGACTGATGATGATAAGAGCCGAGTGGAAAGCCCAGTCAGGACCAAAACTACAAACTAACAACAAGGAAAAAGTATGATTTGACTTCAGTGTTGCAAGATGTCAAACCAACAGCAAAGATGCAATACTGCTATGGACCTCTTGGTCACACAAACGTACACCAAGAGTCATAGTGGCCTGGAAGTAGTTACTTCTGGAGGACAGAAGCAGACAAATTGCACTGAAACAACTGGTAATGCAATGATAGTTGCTCAGTTTCACAAATGACACCAAGGATATTTTTAACATGGTATAGGCACCTCTGCTGTGTGTTATGGTGGACAGATATCATGGAAGCTGTCTGGTCCTTTGAATATGAACTGCATCACCTGAGTACTTAATGGATGGCCGCAGGGTGCTTCTGACCTTGGGAATAGATAGAGGGATCACAAAAGAAATGTTCCCAGCTTATGGCTTAAAGCTCTTTTCAGTGAAACACTCAGGAAGCCTGGAGGCAAGCAGTGAGTAAAAGCATTGGCGCAATCAAAAGCATGAACACAGCCAAGAATATCTTAGAGAAAGATGAATGTTGAGGAAAGTGGGTCAGCCACCCAACAGAAAAGACATAACTAACAAGTATAGGACAGCCTAAAGAGGCTTTAAGATTTCCTTTTGTCTATTTCATTTTATTTTTTTTTAATATTTATTCTATCCTAATGTGACTTCAATTGTAAAAAACACTGTTTTTTTTATAGCTTTGGTGTCCATAGTTTTCAGTTTGGGTTTGGGTAGTGCTCGAGACCACTGCATCATTCATTAAACTATCAAACAGGACAGCCTACACACTGATCTAGGAAAATTTTTAAAGAATAACATACAAATACTATATTCAGAAACCTTGCCCTTTAACACAGAATATCTGAGAGCATGGTACAGTCAGCTTATGGTAACAATTTAATTTTCAGTACCCAATGCTTTACAAAGCCGCTAAAAAACAAACTTATTAAAATAAATTTAAAACAACAGGCAGCATAAAGAGTCTTGAGACCAAATGTTTTCTTCTATTCACACACTGTACTAAGGATTAAAAAAAGCAGGCACAGACATGAAAATATTCAGTATTTCATCGCATATACACTTCTTCGTTCTTAAAAAATCATCAAAGTCTAATGGTGCATGCCATGTATCCACTCATCCATCCACTACTAAATCCACTTAATTCAGTTCAAGTTTATGGGGGAGGGTGTCAAGAATGAACCCTGGACAGGGTGCCAGTCAAATACATTTTTAGCCATTTTTAAAACTTTATGAACCCCAGCATACACCAGAATGAGTGTGAAGTGGCAGGGAGAAGAATTAGCATCTCAAATTCTGTCAGAGTACTTTCTGGAAAATAATTGCTTATTCACAGTTAAGGGATTGTTATAGTCTGTGAACTGACAGGAATGTTTTAATGGCAAAACCAAGAGATGCATAGAAGCCAAAAAAGGCTAAAAACTCGGAGATCAAAGAATACAGAGCGAAATGCCAAAGTATGACACAAAAATCAAAGCCCAAAACAAGCAAGGTTGAGTACCAAATTAATGTGACAAAATCAAGAATACAGGATTTCTTTTTACATTTGGAATCAGCAGTTTGGATAGTGAAATGAACTTTTCGTCAGTTTTTAAACCTGACCAGGGGCCTCATGCATAACGCCGTGCATAGAAATCATACTATAACATGACGTAAGCACAAAAGCGGAAATGTGCTTACACAAAAAAAAACCCAGATGCATATATCTGTGCGAGCGCCAGCTTCCACGTTCTTCCGCTACATAAATCCCGGTCAGCGTGAAAATTAACGCACATGCACGCGCCTGCTTACCCACCCCAACTCCTCCCAGAATTACGCCTCTTTGAATATGCAACTCAATATAAATAGCCCTGAAGATCAGTGTTGTGTACAAAGGCAATGGCAAAAGCACGAGGGAAAATAGAATTTCAGCGAATACCAAGTGGAGGCAAAGAAAAACGTACTATTTGTTGGTTTAAACAGTGGTATAAACAACAAAAGGAAGTTGATCGAGTGACATAGCGTGTCGGAGAAACTCGAAAGCTCAAGTTCACAAAGTCGCACAGTGCCCCAAATAAAAAAAGAAGTTGTCATACCAAAGTCGCCATGAAAAGGCGAGTCATAGCCCACCGTCAGAGTGTCATATGAAAGATTATTAGGATACAGAGGGAAAAAAAGGCACACAGTGGGAAAAAGGCATGAAATGTCAACTTTAATCTCAAAATTTCCACTTTAATCAAGTAGTTTTTTTTTGTCATTAAAGTAGATCATCATAAACTTCATCTTAGAATTGTTTAATTTACTAGTTTCTCAAATCCCATCGTAACTAAAGTAGCATGTTAAATGCCTTGTTTTGTATTTGATCTTCTATGTGCTCTATGTGTGTGAATCACTTCGTACTTCTGGGCTTTCTCTTCCTCCAACAGGACACAGAATCCATTACATTCATGATATTACAACTCTCTGAATAATTAAAATACTGAGATGTATACGTGATATAACTTTCATGATGATAGAAGTTAAAGCATTTTATTAAACATGGGAACACGATGGCGCAGTGATTGTTCATATCTTACGCAAGATGCTTGCTGCACCATGCGCGATATTTGATGAAATACATTATAGCAGTACTGTCTCTTTCAAACGTACTAACCTCCAATTCCTGTCCTTACTTTTCTTTCTCCAAATACCCAATCACCATACAGTCAGCTCTGTAATAGACATTAAACCATCTGTAAGCTTAGAACGCCGATTCTTCAAAACTTTTAAGGAACAATGAAATATCTTCGTAGTACACGTTTAATTATTCTATCCATCTATCCTCCCAGTATTGCGTCAGCACAAGCAAGAATACAGCGTGAGGCAGGAACAATCCGTGAAGGGAGCGCCAGCGGCTCACTAGCACTGCGGCACTGTGTCCTCACATATTTAATTATTAACAATATAGATTATTTAAATGAAGTTAAAGTTTTATCTGTATAATATAATAAACATATTTTGATGCATTTCATCTTAAAAATGAAAAATGATATCGTCATCATATGTAATTACGTGCTTTATAAAGTGACACAGGTTGTGCAATATTATAACTGTATCGCAAGTTTACAGTTATTTTTTTTATATATTTTGCTGCATTTCATCTTAAAAATGATATTGTCATTTGTAAATATGCGCTTTATAAAGTGGCTCAGGTTGTGCAATATTAATTGTACTTACTGTATAAGTACAAACAGTTCTACAAGGAGCACTTGATGGACTGATTGAGTGTGTTAATAGTTCTTGGGATGAAACTGTTTCTGAACCGCGAGGAAAGGCTCTGAAGCGTTTGCCGTATGAGTGTAGTTAAATAGACAGCATGGCTGAGGCAGCGTGTGCTTGATGCTGTATACCGATTAATTCTCTTTCTGATCAGCTGCTATACAGTTGCGATTCACACTCAGATACAGTGATATAAATACTTTGAGTGGTGTAGTGAGAGTAATATGGAAAAAGATGATCCACTATGGCAACCCCTAACGGGAGCAGCTGAAAGAAGAAGAAGAAGGTGCAGTGAGAGTGACAACGCTAAAGCAGTTATGGTATTTGGAATAGTTTGACCATTCTGTGGACCATTATATTGTTACAGGTTAATTACAATCAGATGCATTAAACTAATAAACAATATGCGGCTAATTTCAGTGTATTTATAAAGCCGCGTAAGGGATGTGGATCTAAAAAAGAAAGGGTAACCAAGCAGGAACATTAGCATTGCTTTGACGCTGGGTGCCGCCAGTCTATAAAACCGAGTGCAGAACTTGTGTACGACAGGGTATGAGCTACCGTGGAAATGTGCGTGGCTTTATGCCAAGTTTAGGTTTTATACATCACAATTTGAATGTGGAAATGTTCTTATGCAACATTTTGGTGCGTACGCACCGTTTATACATGAGGCCCCAGGTCACAACCTCTGAAGAGACACCCATGAAAATGTTTGCATTGTACGAATGAACATTACACCAAATAGAGGTAGCCATGATGAAACAACGTGGTGGCTAAAGTTACAAAAAGATAATACAACCTGTAGGGAAATTGACTCATCAAAAATAAACATTAGAATTGAAATCTCTGATCACGGAAACCTCTAAATCTAGTGCAAGATCAACTTAAATGGAGTAAATAAGAGGTTAACAATTATTAAGAAAAGTAATATCACAACAGTGTGGTATAGTGGGTCTGCAGCTTTGAATGAATGGCCAGTTTTTAAAATAATTTCATCTGGCCATGTCAGCCTCCGTGGGCACACTCGTGCACCCAGGGGGAGTTGATGGGGTAATTGGGGCGAGTCACACCTGCACGTGAGGAAGCAATCATTCAGAATTGCTTCATCGGCTTCCTGTGGTGCGTGATTGAGCCGCTGCACCCACGGAGCTGTATAAGTACAGGCCGGCATAATAGATTGGGAGGAGAAGGAAAATGAATGGAAAAAAGACACATAGAGCAGAGGGTAATAGACAGAAGGAAAGGCAGGAGTTGGAGTAAGCCGGCGCTTATTTAGAAAGAAGAAGGAGGTGGACGGGCATGGTGCCTCAGGAGGAGGCATGAGGTTTACCCCTGCTGAGAAGCCTGAAGCAGCAGTGATCGCTGTGCTCCGGGATGTCTTCTCATCGGGTGAAGCCTGGATTGGCAGTGGTGGGATTGGGAGCAGGGTCCAATGGAACACCGTAGATTGGACAGCAGGGACACAGGCCAGTTATAAGGAATGTCTGCACCCGTTGGTGTACGTCTCTCCATGCTGCAAGGCCAAGGAAGGATAAGCCAGAGAGGCATCAGTTTGCAGAGGGAAGTTCCGGGGAATGGAAGATTTTAAACACTCCTGTCAGTATTTTAACTTCATTTTTAAAGGAATTATATATTGACATTTTAACCTCCACTTCACTGTTGTTTTTAATAAGATTACTGTATTTATTAACGTTTGAAACACTGAACTATGGATACTGTTTTGGATTTGTTTTTGTTTTAATAAAAGCACCTTTGCACTTTGCACCTTCCCCTTGCTCCAAGAGTGTTTTGTCCTCATTTGCGCAGCTCACCTGGTGTTGGGTTCAAGAGGCTCCCAAAATTGGAAGAGAGAGCATGGAGCAGGACCCACACCATCACAAACAGGGATGGGAACTCCCCAAGTGGAGGAATTCAAGAATTTTGGGGTCTTACTCACTAGTGAACTGAGAGGCAATCATAAGATTAACAAATTAATCAGTGCAGGGGCTGTTTTATGAACTTTGTACTGGACCACGGTAGTGAAGCAGGAGCAAGGTCCTTGGACAAAGCTTTCAGTTTAGCCGTCAATCTACATCTTCACAGACAGACAGACAGACAGACAGACAGACAGATAGATAGATAGATAGATAGATAGATAGATAGATAGATAGATAGATAGATAGATACTTTATTAATCCCCAAGGGGAAATTCACATACTCCAGCAGCAGCATACTGATAAAGATAATATTAATTAAAGAGTGATAAAAATACAGTGCAAGTTAAAAAATGCAAGGTGGAGAGTGCGAGGCAGGTATAACAGTCAATAATCTTGTGTAGTGTTAACATTTACTCCCCCGGGTGGAATTGAACAGTCGCATAGTGTGGTGGAGGAACGATCTCCTCAGTCTGTCAGTGGAGCAGGACAGTGACAGCAGTCTGTCACTGAAGCTACTCCTCTGCCTGGAGATGAAACTGTTCAGTGGATGCAGTGGATTCTCCGTGATTGACAGGAGCCGGCTCAGTGCCCGTCGCTCTGCCACAGATGTCAAACTGTCCAGCTCCGTACCTACAATAGAGATATGCTCACAATCTATAATTCATAAATATATAAATATAAATTCATAAATA
This sequence comes from Polypterus bichir lapradei, assembly GCA_026402145.1. Lineage (NCBI taxonomy): Eukaryota > Metazoa > Chordata > Cladistia > Polypteriformes > Polypteridae > Polypterus > Polypterus bichir. The sequence goes on from JANRMT010062814.1 coordinate 48,027,498, forward strand.
TATAATTCAGATATGCTCACAATCCGAAAACAATGATCAAAAGAATGAGATCATTACTACATGTAGCCAAAATGAGGTTCTTATTGGAAAATGAAGGTTGCTTTCCCTACTCTCTGTTATAGAGTAAGCAGCTCAGAAATATGTAAGGACTTTGGAATGGAACCACTGCTTGTCCAGGTTCAAAGGAGCCACCTGAGGTGACTTGGACATGTAGAGTGGATGAAACAACCCTCACCAGGAAAAGTAGGAAGTTGCTGAATGCAATGTGCTTCACATTTATTCGAAATGCTATAAACAAAAAAATTTGTATTAACCTGTCTTTTTTTTTTTTTACCTGAAGCCTTGCATGTGAACTTTATTTTTGGATCGCAGATTTTCTTGGTGCCATCACAGTTCATTTCATCACTGCCATCTTCACAGTCTTTGTCTCCATCACAGCGCCATCGCTCAGGTATACAAGCTCCATCGGTGTAACAGTGATATTCCTTTGCAGAACAGTCACCTACAGGTGGCAAAGCTGTGAAAAAGACCAGAATTCTAATTAAAGCAAAATTAGCATATCTGTAGAGCTAAGGACTGTTAGGATTGGCTTTCTTTTGTGAGGCAGTCATTTTCATCCAAAGTAATGCAACTCTCCAATCATAAAAGAACAGTATGTCAGGGCTTCAAGTCTCTCAGACGCACCTCATTTGAGCAGGCTAAAAAAGATACCTAACGCTTAAGAGCCCTGGTTACAAATCTCGATTATGATTGTCATTTAACACTGATGGCTAGGACTGACATTTCAATTTAAAGCCTGTGTTATCTTGCCACTGCTTGGCTGATCACAGAATAGCATTTACATATGAGGTTGGGGAAAAGTTGTGAGATTTCTTTGCCATTGACAAACTGTTCAAGCAAGAAGTAGCTAGCAGTTTTCACAAAGAAACCGAGGCTGAGGGATTGGGATACAGTCACATTATGCAAATTAGCAGCAAATGTAATTAATTTTACAAAACCAAGTGACAAAAGCTTTTAAAAAATCCAAATGGGGAAATTGAGGTCTTACTTTTACCGACATACCAGCTTTACTTTTCTATGTATTTTTAGAGCATATATTAATTGCATAAAATGTTTAATCATATAAAAAATGCATGTACATATGCTGCACATTTATGCCCAAACATTTTTATTTATTCCTGGATTTATTTTTAGCTGTTCTAGGCCTCGCAGTCATCTTAATAGCCAACAGGTTTTTTTTTTATTTTTTATTATAAGCATTCTTTAAATGAATAATTTAAAAACTGGGAATGCTGGTCAAGTAGACTATCACCCATCATAGTCACCGTGCCGCCTCATCATAGTCACACACAGCCATGCTGATTTAAGTCACCAATTAGCCTCATTTGTGTCTTTGATGTGTGGTTGAAAACCCACACAAACATATAAAAACATACAACTTTCATACAGTGATCAAGATTCAGTCTCTAGGAGTTGTGAATCAGCCATACTAACCCCTAAACGAACCTGCATTAAGCAGTAAATAATAGAAAATATGGAGAAGAGCCTGTGGAATATTATACTTTTTGGTAAGGAAATTCAGGAACAGGTAAAAAAGACTGGCTAGAAGCTAATAAAAATCCTTTTTTTCTTGACAAGATGGTGAATTTCATCCATTTAAAATATCTTCTGTGCTTTGAGCTTTAATTATGGGAGATTAAAGGATTCAAATATAAAAGGATTTTCCTTAAAGCAGATATACAGGATTAGTCATCTTTTGTCTGACTAAAGGGAATATCAGAACTGGACAGCCCACATTCAAAAAAATTAAGGATAATATCATTTTTTTCTAGACATTAATGAAAAGAAGTCGGGTCCAGATTATACTTGTTAAAAGGGCTTAAGAAGACATACACAAGAGTGATGAAATATGGTTAAGAAAAGGCTTTCCTAAAGTCTCTCAGTTCGTAAAAAATAGATTATGTCTTGATTTAGTGCTGCCATTGTGCAGTTCATTATAGAATATTCTTACCAGACTGACATTAGATGCTACAACATTACCTCCATCTACGTTGGGTATTTTCTGCATTTAATACAATAACTTTAAATTAATTATACACATGCTGCATGTATTTATTTATTTCACTGTTACACCTGGAATATATGTTGTGGAGTTTTATAACAAAGCTGTTTGTAACCAGCTGCTGTAACATTGCATTTTCTATCCATAAAGTCTTATGTATGTGGATATCTGAATGATCAAATCCCATCACCGAATGTGTCTTTGTACATGCTGCTATAATAGAAGGACAAAGTGACAGAAATGCCAACACAGATTTGTAATCAGGCACAATGGGTGTGGGCAGCAGGGTGGGTCTCAACCTTAATACACATTGGTAAAAGGTGAGTGAAGTGAGCCATATATGTTTAAAGGGTGTCACCAAAGTAATTACTAAATAATAATAATTCTTTACATTTATAAAACACTTTTCTCACTACTCAAAGTGCTCTCCATGCAGGGAGGGCATGAAAACGTAATATGGGCAGATGGCCAGACAACAGCACTTCTTCTTCCTCCTTACTTCATTCGCCTCTTTTTTATATGTCTGGATTACATAAACAACAAAACCACATAGTCTTTGATGCACTTTGTTCAAAGTTTAGGTACCCCACATCACAATGGTAAAAATAAGATTACATTGGCAAGAGCTACTGCCAGCAGCACTAGATGCAAGGCAGGAGCGAACCCTGGAGGAGATGTCAGCCCATCATAATGAAAAAAACAGACCTAACTTTTTTTTCAATGAAAAAATAAATCAAAGGTTGGAAAACAAAAGTTTCAGCTTATAGAGTCTTCATTAGATTTGTGCTTATAAAGGAATAAGCAGGGAAGATATACATTTGGGCAAGGGAGTAGAAAAGCCAGGGGAGATGAAAGGCCAAAAGTGGTGAGATGAAGAGACAGATTAAAGGGCTAGTCTATTTTTCGGGAGGAATGTGCGATTCACATCATACAAAAAGCTTAGTTTTTAAGTTTCTTTATTGGAAACCATGTGAAAAGGCACAGGTGAAAAGATTCAGTATGTGTGGTTATAATCAAAAACATGTAAAAGTTCCACAATAGACTTGTTGAAGTCTTTGATCCCAATATTTCAAACAAGTTCCCTAAAGCAGTCTACAAGCCTTCTCCTTGTTTTATTGTTGTAAATTGCAAAAGACATTTTACAAGAAAGGATGTACCAATGTCCAATGGAAAAATAAATGAAACCTACAGAAACTTTCTTTAAGAGTGTTTGAGGATACCCCACTGTACACCCTAAATGAATGTTATAAGCCAGAAAGAAGAAAGAAAGAACAACATGTACTTCTATTGTAGACATTGCCTGGACTAATAATTAGATGATAGAGATGAAATTATTTCAAGAGAAACATTAATTTTCTATAGCTCATTGTTCAGTTTCCAGGGGCTTATTGTTTAGGATAAAGATAATGAGTGGCAGAAAAGAAAAATGACTGCTAGTGGCACAGTTGGATCGATGAGCCATATTGATGTTACCCCTCAGCCATTTGTTAGGTACTTACAATGAAATGAATTAAACTAAAGTGTGCATTTTAATGAGGTTTTACCGGTCAGGGGTATGTTCTGCTGATTTTTGATCATGACTACAGGCACTACATCCTGATTCAGGGAACATTTAATCCATTGCCCATTATGACAGTCCCCACTAAAAGAATAGCAATGGACATTGCTGGACCTTTACTAAAACAATGTCAGTTTCAAGTTTCAATATATTTAATTTATCCTTGCTTATGTGATATCTCAAAATTATTCCACATTAGAAACCTGTTGCCAACAATACTGCAGAAGAATTAATGTTTGTATTTTCAATGTAGAACTTTGGAAATTTTGTAAGATTAAGGCAGTACAGTTTGATTGAAAATAATGCACAGTCATCGTCAGTTACTATGGATAAAACAATAGCAGACAATATTACAGTTTCTCAACCGTAAACTGATTTCATGCAATATATACCATTAAGATCAAGATGATAAAAAATGATGGGGACTTGTCCTCGGATTATTCTCACAAGGAAAATCCAAATGATCTTCCATGTTTGGTTATCTCCATTCCAGATCAGGAAATACTTGGCAACAGGAAACAGGAAGAAGAACACACTGCCTTAATGCTTAACTATCTCCTTTTTCATAACTTGTTAAGTGAGATTTTTAGGATTCTGGACAGCTACATTTTATTCTGACAGCATGTTTGCCTTGTGTGCTTATTTCCTAAAAAGCCAGTAACCAGCTCTGGTAAGTACACTCCTGTGACATACCCCTGTATTCAAAAAAACGGCAAAATGTAAAGTTGTGTCAAAAAAGGGGCACTTATTTCCAATAGAACATGCATGAGAGGGTTAGAGAGAGGGCCTGACTATAGGTACTTTATCATGAACCCTTATACTCTGTGTATTCTTGCCGGCTACTCATTTATGGCATTGAGTAAATCTTTATGTCTTGCAGTCCTCTCAAAGGATTGTTTTTCCACATTGGCATGTTCATAGCCTGTAAAACTGTCAAAGGTCTCTGCCTCCCAGAGGTCTAATGTGTGACTCGCCCATCCACAATGTCCCACCATACTCCTCCTTGGTGTTTCTTGTCTTTGTCATTGGCAATCTTTTGTCATTCAGGTACTTATTCACAATATAAATGCAGCCAACAATTTGTACAGAAGTACACTTTTCCTCTAATACTCTTCATATTCTTTCTTATTTTCTCAATTTTTTTAATTTTTTCACTTCATACCATGAAGCCTGCATGATTGATTTTTAAAATTGTTTTAATCCATTTCTCAGTCTTTGTTTTTTGACTCAGTCTGATGTTACAAGTCAACTCTTACATTACAGACCTACAGCTTCGACTCTTTAATCTCTGACTACATCTCATTTGTCTTGCTGTACTCAGCTTGTACCCTTTATTACTCAAGCAGTCAATCAGTCCTTTCAGTTTAGTTTAGATTCTGCTGCCTTCAGAGTCTTGCTAAAGGAGTTCACTTCTAGAAGGAAAAAAAATCTTTATTCACCTGACTTAAACCTCATTCTGCTGATGAATTATTGAACTCTTAATAGTATCAAAGCAATTAATGATTTTGACACCTTAATATCAATGAACTGTGACATGTCAGCTTGGTAGATAGAACAGCTGCCTCATGGGCCAAGCACACTGGGTTTGAATCCGGGGCTCAGGCAGTGTGTGTGTTTAAAGTTTCTGTGTTACCTCCGTATCAGCAAGGGTTTTCCTTTGAGGAATTTGGCCGTTCTCCCACATCCACAAAGGTATGCATGTAAAACAGGTGCTTTCTATGACGGAGTGGGCATTGGCTCAATTGTTACCCTAATCATAGAGCTATGGGTAAAATGGAGATGAAAATTCCTCTACAGATGCCATTGCATTTATATTTTGCTACAGCAAAGCATCATTATAAACATATAAATGTCTCCATCCCTGAAATAAACTGACTGGTCCAATATAATCACAGAATTTAAAGCAACCTAAATTAATAATCATCTTTAAAGTCTCCATTTATTTTAGAAAGTATTTGAGCTATAACTTTCGTGGTTTTCCAGAAGACCATTGGTTCTGATGTTGTTCATTCTACCTGTCTTCCAATGCAGTTAATTTATCACCGAGCATTTTGCATTCAAATTCTACAGCAGTTGCCTTTTTGTCAATGGCAAATGTTGATTGTTTAACCACTTGAATACGAGTTGTAAACGTTTATTTAACATCTTCCATGTGATCGCCGAGTTTTCTTATTTTATTCTCAATTTTGCATGTATTTTCCTGCATTTTTTCATTGATACTTGCTAGTGTTTTATTAAGGTTTACACCAGATTTATTGTTTAAATGTACCTACTGATCATTTATTTCCTGAAGCAGCTTGTTCATTCTGCTGTCTATTCTAGTCAGATTTCTGCCTGTTCTTTTGTGAATATCATCTTTTCACTTGTGTATATCTTCTGTTTCTCCCAAGAGTACGGTAATCATTGCCTTCAGCTCAGATAGCTCATTTCAATCTTCTCCGTGGTCCGAGAGTGGAGATACATAACCTGTTGGAGCGGATTCCACTGACTTGCAGGGGGTGTTGGTAGTAGTTGACTGCAGGGATAAACAATCCTTGCTAGGTTCCAATTTCCCGCCTGAGATCAGTGAATTCTCATCACCTGCCTCACTCGCTGTTTTGCTTCCATTATCATTGTTGACTAGAGCATATGCTGCAGCGTAAGGTCCTAGCCGATCCATTCCTTCACCTGTCTCTTACAACTCGGTCCATCTCTCACAACGAACAATACCAAAAAAATGTATTTTCCATGTTTTAATGAAAGTCTAATTAAAATTTTAATATAATCAAATTTGAGAGACTTTTATGTTTTGACTTTGAATTATATCATCTTTAGAAATGTTCTTAAAGCCTACTGTTACAATTGTGCCATTGACTTTTTAATTTAGTTTTATACTGCCTTGTGTCAGCCTTCTTTGTTTTATTAAAAATGAGATATGTTACTTGGCTTTTTCATCAGACAATGGACTTCACCGTTGACGTTAGAGTGCCACTGGTTAATCAGGAATTATTACATAACTAAGTGCTTTGTTGTAGTGGTTAAGGCTTTGGACCTAGAGCTTCAAACCCTGAGGTTAAGATTTCAGATCCTACTATTGACACTGTGTGACCCTGAGCACGTCACTTTATCTGCCTGTGCCCCAACTGAAAAAACAAACAAAATGAAACCTTTTCTATCTTGTCATCTTGGCTAAAGGCATCAGTAAAATGTCAAGTAATAATAATAATAATAATAATAATAATAGATCACTAAAGCTGTTTACTCTTGAACATGCTATACACATTTGTCCAGAACTAAAACATTCCTACTTTAAATCAGTTCCTGCTTTTTCTGCTTTTCCTAGTGACTTGGGTTTTATTGATGGTAATTGCAAAACACAGTTTTACAGGAAAGTGTATTTTTTGGATTTGAAATCGGCATTTGGTAGGAATAATGTGAAATCTGACAATACTGTATATTATTGTTATTTGAGGTTTTACGATTTTCATTTGTTTATGCTGTTCACTGAAGTACAATATTTATTTTCGTGTTTTTCATCAGGTGTATGTAGTTCCTATTTAAAATCAGCAGATGTGAATTTAGATGCAATGCAGTAGTTGAAGTGGGCATACCTAACTCCTGCTGCCCTATGTATTACACCAATGTATTAATGTTACACTAATGTATTCATGTGGAAAGTGCAGTGTACAGAGCATTTGCCTATTAGAAATTCAAGTGGCACCATTTAAGACCAATGTTTCTCCCTTGGAGTCAGCAGCACTGCAATCAAGGAGCATGTAGGGGGTGTAACTCTACGTGACTTGTTTACTTTGTAAGCATATTTACATTAAAATTAACATGCCACAGATTTGTACGAATCTGCATTTCACACATATGCAGCTATAGTAATATGGTGTTGTACCGTGTTGACCATTATGGACGCAATGAGAAGTCAAGCAAAATTACACCTTTAAACTGCTTGAAGAAGGGGCCTGAGTTGCCTCAAAAGCTTGCATATTGTATTCTGTTCACTTAGCCAATAAAAGGTGTCATTTTGCTTGACTTCTCATATGCAGCTGCAGACATTCTGTTGACTGTAAAGTATCTGTCAATCTACATAATTTAGTCTCTTATGAAAATTTTACCCAAATGTCTATTACAATATTATCCAGCTCAAATATATACAACGGAACTGTGCCCTCTGCAACAGTGTAATGATGCCAGGAAACTAAACTGAAACAGAGCCTGGCATATTAAAAGAACAGGTTAAAGTGGGCAAGCATGTGTAATCACTCTTCTACTTAACTGACCAGATCAATATTTATTGCAAATGTTCTGTTCAGCATCTTTAATCAAACAAACGTACAAAGAAGTTTTTAATTGGTGCTGATCAGAGGTGAAGCCTGCCATTGTTTAACCCATCTAAGTCGATTATTAAGTCTAACTCGATTATGTATACAGAATATAGTGAACAAAAAAAACAAGAGTGAGTTTCTTTTACTTTGTTACTCTTCCTGATTGTGTGACTTTCATGTTCTTGTTATATTTCACCTCCACATGAATATTCCTTCTGTTAAAATACTTAACATTTTTATGGCTAAATTTAACATTATTAGCTTTACTTCCCTAGAATGTTGACATTTTAAACATATCTTGTAGTGGGCATACTGCCTCCCTTAATAGTATGTGAATGTGTTCCTTCTGATTTTCTGTTGTAATGTAGGCTTTAATCCAAGGGTGGTGAAAAAACTAACATAACTTACAGGTGAACTCTCAGGGAAACAGGAGACTTTCATTACTCCAAAGCAACAAACAAGACTGACATTGTAATGGCCTCATTATGACACACTTCTCTAGGGTCACTTTTTCATCTGTTTTTTTGTTAAGATTTGAGATAAATATTTAAAGAATGTAGATTTTATACATGGCACATATCTCAATGTTCTGTAATCTATAATACATTGCAATGAGCTTTTATTTATGTATTACATGAGTTATCCATAGTTGCCAGAGTGAGAAAATTCAACAATAATTACAAATTATATATTACTTTATTACCCTTAAACTTCTTGTATCAAGAACACAATTACCTGTATCTTTAGTAATGGGAAGTTTCTTTGCATACATGAAGGTTTTTCCTTCTGATACAAGAAACAATGAATCGCAATAAATATCAATGGAGACAATATGGGTTTGCTTGGGGCAGCATGGGACAAAGACGAAATAGTGAGGAAAATATTTTGAAAACGTCAGATGTAAGATGGAGGAACTGAAATCTGAATTTCTTGATTACACGTCAAATGTGTAACAATTATACCATCACAACACCCTATAAAGTACCACATTTAGAGTTTATGGTAAACAAACAATGCTGTGCATAATTAGTTAATAAATAAACAAACAGAGATTATTATTTATAGATGTACAAATGGTTGAAAACATTAACATAATAATTTCTGCCTTACTTTATACCTCAAATGTCATCTCCTATTATGTTATGATATATCCAATTCTCTTTCCAGCTCTTTCAGTATACAGTATAACATTTAATTCACTATTAATAGGTTGATATTAGTAATGCTTGTTCAGAAAAATATTAAATATTTACATCAAAAAAGTAATGCAATTTACAGGGAAATAAATAGTTATGCTTTCTTCCTTAATGTTGGCTGCTAATTCAGCACTAACCTGATCCTAAGCAAGTTGTGTTAGACTCATCACTAAAATCACCACAGTCGTTATCTCCATCACAAGCCCAGTTTTCTGGTATACATCTCCCATTTGAGCATGGGAACTTAACATTTGAACATGAGTGAGTGCATCCAAGCTCATCAGTACCATCTCCGCAGTCATCATCTGAAAGAAAAATCACATTCAAATATTAGAATCAGATGTACATAAGGAAATCATTTAATATGAACTATACTATAGAAAACTGCGATGGGCTGGCACCCTGCCCAGGATTTGTTCCTGCCTTGTGCCCTGTGTTGACTGGGATTGGCTCCAGCAGACCCCTGTGACCCTGTAGTTAGGATATAGCGGGTTGGACAATGGATGGATGGATGGATGGATGGATGGATGGATGAACTATTCTATAGAAAACTGCGGTGGGCTGGCGACCTGCTCGGGATTTGTTCCTGCCTTGTGCCCTGTGTTGGCTGGGATTGGCTCCAGCAGACCCCTGTAACCCTGTGTTAGGATAAAGCGGGTTGGAGAATGACTGACTGACTGACTGACTGTTCTATAGAAAACTAACACTTAGATTGACAGGGAAAACCAAACAAATGCAAACAGGGCATACATCTTTTTGCTCAATAGAAACAGATTACGAAAATAATTTATTTGAGGTTTGCCAACCCAAATAACAAAACAAAGATGATAACTAGATTAGAAGTTTCTGTGTTGTGTCATATTAATTATCGGTTATATAGTTTCAATTCTACAGTTTGAACAGTTCAGTTTGAAAGAAAAGTACAGATAATGTTTCAGTTCTTTAAAGAGCAGAAAATCCTCGTTTAAATCTGTGAGCTTATTCCTCCCTATAGGATTGAGTAATTTTGTATATATTTTTGACACTGAGTGTCTTAAGATATCTTCTTCCTAGTAACGTGAATGTTAGGTGGACCAACACCTTGTCCAGGACTGATTCCTGCCCTGTGCTCAATGAAGGATACTATGGCTGGCCTTGGTTTCAGTTACTCCAGCACCCCATTCTGATCTAAATATGTGTGTGTTTGATAATGAACACAGAATTGGCACATATGAATGAATGAATGGATGATTATTATCTTATCTTTACTCCAACAGTGACTGAATGAGTAAAAGTATATTTTGAGATATCCAATGTTTCTGTGAGAAAAATTCAGCATCTACCAAGATCACCTTTCAGACACTTAGAATTACTGGATGATGTTCTGAAAGATCTATCCGTGCCAAAAAAAAATTGTCAATTTCAGGCGGAATCCTAGAGCTTTTAAAATAGTGGCGTAACCAGTTCTGTGGCAACTTCTGTATTGCAGAGAACTGTCATAAACTTCTTATTCCAGAGACTACTTTAATTCTGGATGGATTTCATCTGATACTGACAAATCAAGTGGAAAAAGATAGAAGGGGATGTGGTAATTTTTGTGAATGAGCAAAGATGTAAAAGTGAGCACATTACAATTACAACTAAGTTAAAATCCAGACAAGAAAATACTAACTGTCTAAATGTGCCATTGTTACCTGCCAAATGATACAAGTTACATCATATTGATTATTGTTTATGTTCCTCCCCCTGCAAACACAGACTCAGTGACAGAAATGATTAACTCTTTTACCAAGCCCGAATGATGAATCATTCCAACCATGTAGTTATGTGGTGACTTCAAACGTGGGGCTTTGGAAGGAACAATGACAAACTACCATCAGTAAGTGTAATGTTCCACTTGAGAAAACATCAAGGAGGACCTACATTATTGGAATGATGCCTTTAAATTTAAACCTGTTGCACAACTTGACAGATCTGACCACAATCTGATCCATTATGCTCTCACCTACAAGCCTGTTATGAAAGACATCAGTCACTTTTTTATCAACGCTTTTTATGAACACTTCGGATTACCAAACTTGTCTAGGTCTGGAGTTATGGGAATATTTCTGCAATGAATCAATGCGAACTTTGTTAAGGGCTAGCCCAGAGCTTGACTTATTATTTGCTAACTATTCACTCTTCTGAATGGAGGATCTCTAATCTGATCAACTGAACTGATATGTTTTTTTCATTTAAATTTGTATTGAATGGATTCAGGACGGCATGGTGGTCCAGTGGTAGCGCTGCTGCCTCGCAGTAAGAAGACTTGGGTTCGCTTCCCGGGTCATCCCTGCGTGGAGTTTGCATGTTCTCCCCGTGTCTGCGTGGGTTTGCTCCAGATTCCTCTCACAGTCCAAAGACATGGTAGGTGCATTGGCGATCCTAAATTGTGCTTGGTGAGCTGGCGCCCTGCCCAGGGTTTGTTCCTGCCTTGTGCCCTGGCTGGTTGGGATTGGCTCCAGCAGACCCCCCGTGACCCTGTGTTAGGATATAGTGGGTTGGAGAATGACTGACTGAATGGATTTTGCATTAATGATGATAAACGTATATTTTATTTAGGTGGAAATATTCATATACAGTACAACTTGCTGTTGGCTAATAATGGTTTTAAGACTGAACATTGCCAGAATTGTTTTCATTTTTTTGAATAAACACTGCCAAACTCTTGCACGTGATAATAAATTTGAAGTAGGTGTTGAATAAATGAAGTAAGATTTCTTATTGTTTGTTCAATCAGTTTATATTTATTATTGTCATATGAGTGAATATCTCATTAAATTCAAAGTGAAAACGTGCAAGGAATCAGAAAATACAAAATGGGGCAAATTTTCACTGAAATGTATTTGCAACAGAACGTAATTTCATAAATTTAAACACAATATAACAGAATTAAAATAAGAAAACATTTCTTCTACTTTTTTGTAATAACTAATATCTATTAATCAGAAATTCTGAATCTGCTATATATGGTTTTAATGAAAAGTATAAACTTTCTTCGAATAAATGCCTAAGTGTAGATTTTATTTCTTTATGTATTAGTGAAAGTAGAACTCAACATTTCTCATTCTTAATATTGTCCTTATGATTTAATACAGCAACAATAGCTTTCTTTCTGTTTCTCTGCTTTTTTGTACATTTGGCAATCTAACCAACTCAACATGTTTGCTTGAAAAGGAGCAAATACATTAAGAAAATTATTCCACCATAAGCTTTTCCAGGTAATCTTAAATTCCGTTTTCTAATATCTTTTAAATAGAATGACTCACTGAAAAGTAATAGACCTTTTATCAACTTGTTTTTTTGCCTCTACTTTGGAGTACTACTTTATGAGGTCAAATTGGGATGTTTATTAACACACTTTAGCATACACCTTACCTTAACTATAATACATCTGCCAACTGCTAAGAGATGCTGGCGAATATAGCTATGCGGCAAATTATTTGCAAGCAACAAATAACAGTGATTGCTGCACTACTTGGTGATTGAAAAATACTCTCTCTCTATCAAGCCCGATGATGATAAAGTGCAGACAAACACATCTTACCTGAGTCACAGTGCCATTTCATACTGATACACCTCCCATTGCTACAGCTGAACTGTGTAAGGGGATCACAAGTAGGAAATGCTATAAACAAAAATACAGATATACATATTTATATATAAATATCAGATAGATATTAGATATTTAACATTGTTAAAATCAGTGGATTAACATTTTGTACTTCAGGGCCACCAAGGATGTTAAAAGAACTGCAATTAATCCAATATCAATGGAAAACAGTAATCAAGTAATATAACATTTACTCAGCCAGCCAACAGCATCTTACATTATACACCATCTATCTTCAAATGGTGACGTAAACCTGCTATACCTGTGATGATAATTATTGTTGAATCTAGTATTGTGAAATACACTTTGTTTGCTCATCTTCTTCTAGTGTCCTCTACAACTTGTTCCTGTTTAAAATCATGAACTGATTACAGTTTTGTGTTCCACATATTCAGCCATTCTAAACACTTACTTAGTCTCAAAGACATGGTAAATGGCATTCAATGACCATCTGCATGGTGCCCTGGCTGTGTAACAATGAGACAATCTCTTTCCAAAGGACATGTTTGCTTTTCTTGCTAAAGTTGGGTGAGACCTATCCACTAGCTGATGAAGGTTATCTGTTTTTGTTTTTTTAACATTTTGTACAGATTTTAGAATGATACATTTTTGAAACTTTGTTCATTGGGTTTGGCAGCATTACATCACTTGCCTTGGCAATTGCTCACTCTGAAAGCAACATTGTGTAAACATTTATCTCTAGTAATGGAAATGTTAAATTTTATATGACATTAAAAACTTTACCTAATCAGCTAAATGCAGATATAACAAATTGACCAAAACCCAGTAAAAGATCATTTTGCTTGATGACTACTTTTGTGTGTTACCTTCTCCTTACTTGATCATTAGCTTTTTTTTTAAATTTTATTAAAATGTTTCACCTCTCAAGATAATTTGAACTATTGGATTTTAAACACACCAATTAATCACATACAGTATATACATAAATATACTTACTGTATATACAGAATATAATGTAAACACATACTATGTATGTATTTAAACATACTGTACACACACAGACACGCACACATATCTACTTTATAATGAAACACAAAGGTTTGTGTGTCCAGTCCCTCAGAGTAATCTGATTGGTCAGTTTAACTTGGGTGTCGTGATGAAAGAGGAATTGCGAGTGTGGGACACATGAGTAGGAGTGAAGCATAGGTGGCACATTGAGAGAGTCGCCTTCAAAGTGTGTAAATATAAAAGCAATCTGTGAGAAAGGTATCTCAAATATAATAGCATAGTCTGAGAAGCAGTCTTTAAAGGAATGCGTGTGAGAGAAGGAGCGGTGATGAAGACACGTTATTAAAGCTGTAAAAGTTACGGTGAGAGAGTTACCTTCATAAACAGAAAGTATAAATCCCAAAAATAATCTGCTTTACAAGAGCATGCAGGAGTGAAGGAGCGCCAGTGAAGACATGTCATTAAAGGAATATTGAGAGAGTCACCTTCAAAGGAGGAAAGTCTAAAACTGGACAGAAGGTGAGAAAGGAATCTCAAAAATAGTGACAAGAGTCTAAGACGCAGGCTTTATGGGGCCATGCTCGAGAGGGGGAGAGGTGGTGAAAAGATGTTCACACACATGAGAATAAAGATAAAAGGTACACATAGGGGGCGGCACGGTGGCGCTGCTGCCTCGCAGTTAGGAGACCCAGGTTCGCTTCCCAGGTCCTCCCTGCGTGGAGTTTGCATGTTCTCCCCGTGTCTGCGTGGGTTTCCTCCCACAGTCCAAAGATATGCAGGTTAGGTGGATTGGTGATTCTACATTGTGCTTGGTGGGTGTGTGTGTCCTGCGGTGGGTTGGGATTGGTTCCTGCCTTGCACCCTGTGTTGGCTGGGATTGGCTCCAGCAGACCCCCGTGACCCTGTGTTCAGATTCAACGGGTTGGAAAATGGATGGATGGATGGTACACATAGGGCAAGAAATTCTATTAGCTCTCTTTGACAGGTACCACGGCTAGCATATACTGTATATAGATAGACAGATAGAAGTTTCTGTTTATTGTGTGACAATGACCCAGCCTAACCTCCTAGCAGACAGCATTGTTTAGATTTCAGCATTTCAGATATTGTTAACCTGTTCTAACATTTTTGACCTATAGTTGTTAAATACATTTTTTAAATTTTAGTCTTTAATCTCCAAAAGGTTTCTAGATTTAGCCTGCAAGGTTGTTCCTGTTTTCTAAGGTATGGAATAACAAAAGTTGAAAATTCCAGTGCAATATTGGATAAAAATTTATAAAGTCATGTTTTCTTTTTTTTGTTGTACCAATTAATAATTTCTGGGAATGTTTTTGCTCAGGGTTGAAGAAAATGGCCTTGTGTGTTCTTTAAAGAAAACATAATAATGTAAGTTCTCTGTTATTAACTGAAAGGTAACAGTTATGCTTTAATTACCTATATTTGAGGCTCAGAAAAGTACAACATGCGCAGATAACCTTAGTCAAAAGATCTAATTAATCTTTCCTGTCATATTCTTTAAATGCGCAAAAGCAGAGTTTGAAAATTGGCTGTGCCTGCTAAAGACATTTTAAGAACAGTAATCTGCTGTACAAGTGTGCCAGCTTGGAGGAAATGACCAGGTAATGAAGCTCGACAACTTATGTATATAACTGCTGATGTAAATGTGTCAATAAACAATACAGTATTATGGCACTGCTGAAAACATCTACTTTTTGTTTATTTATTTATTTTAATATGAACCTAATAGGGTATTTGTGATGATACTTGCTTCTAGAATTGCACAGTGGTATTGCTGCTGCCTTGTTTCCTGGATGCTCTCTGCGTGGATTTTTCATGTTCTCCCCATGTCCAACGATTTCCTCTCACAGTCCAAAGATATGCAGGTTAGGTGAATTGGCTTTGCTAAACTGGCCCTAATGTGTTTGCATGTGTTCATCTGTACAGGTACTGTTCCTACCATAAACCTGAAACCTGCTAGGATAGGCTCCTGCTGACCCACGACCTGCCCTGGATAAGTGGGTAGAGAAAAAGGTTGGATGGATGGATATTTCCTTCTAATGCATTACAGAGTTTATCTGAGAAGAACCTATGCCTCACATGCTGTATCCACTGGAGTAAAAGGAACAAAAAATTACAGCTGAACAGGATTAAGCAGTTTTTACAAACATTAGAAATATCAGAAACATTTAGACAAGAACAGGTAATTCAGCCAAATAAGGCTCACCACTCCTATCTATTTAAATCCTCCAAAATAACATCAAGTCTAGTTTTGAATGTCTCTAAAGTCCTTCTGCCTACCACTCTACTTGGTAGCTTATTCCATGTGTCTATGGTTGTCTGTGTGAAGAAAAACTTTGTAATGTTTGTGCAAAATTTAACCTTAATAAGTTTCCAACTGTGTCCTCGTGTTTCTGTTGAATTCATTTTAAAGTAACAACCTTGATCCACATCCTCATGCTGAACACTTTCAATCATGTCTCCTCTCAATTTCCTTTTGCTTAAACTGAAAAGGTTAAGCTCCTTTAAGCTTCCCTAAGAAATCATCCACTGCCACCCTGGAATCAACCAGGTCACTCTTTTCTGGACTTTTTCTAGCGTTGCTATGTCTTTTTTTTGTAGCCTGGAGACCCAAACTGCACACAGCACTCCAGATGAGGCCTCACCAGCACATTATAAAGCTTGAGCTTAACCTCCTTGGACTTCTACTCTACACATCATGCTATACATGCTTCATGTGATGAAGACCATGGAGTGGCTGCTGCTTCACCACCTGAGGCCACAGGTCTGCCGCGCCCTCGACCCTCTGCAGTTCGCATACCAGGAGAATGTGGGTGTGGAGGATGCCATCATCTATATGCTACACTGATCCCTCTCCCACTTGGACAGAGGCAGTGGTGCTGTAAGAATTATGTTTTTGGACTTCTCTAGCACCTTCAACGCCATCCAACCTCTGCTCCTTAAGGACAAGCTGACAGAGATGGGAGTAGATTCACACCTGGTGGCATGGATCGTGGACTATCTTAAAGACAGACCTCAGTATGTGCGTCTTGGGAACTGCAGGTTTGACATTGTGTTCAGCAATACAGGAGCGCCACAGGGGACTGTACTTTCTCCGGTCCTGTTCAGCCTATATACATCGGACTTCCAATACAACTCGGAGTCCTGCCACGTGCAAAAGTTCGCTGACGACACTGCTATCATGGGCTGCATCAGGAGTGCGCAGGAGGAGGAGTATAGGAAGCTAATCAAGGACTTTGTTAAATGGTGCAACACAAACCACTTACACCTGAACACCAGCAAGACCAAGGAACTGGTGGTGGATTTTAGGAGGCCCAGGCCCCTCATGGACCCCATGATCATCAGAGGAGAATGTGTGCAGAGGGTATAGACCTATAAATACCTGGGAGTGCAGCTGGATGATAAATTAGACTGGACTGCCAATACTGATGCTCTGTGTAAGAAAGGTCAGAGCCGACTATACTTCCTTAGAAGGCTGGCAATAAGATGCTGCAGCTGTTCTACCAGACGGTTGTGGCGAGTGTCCTTTTCTGGGCGGTGGTGTGCTGGGGAGGCAGCATAAAGAAGAAGGATGCCTCACACCTGGACAAACTGGTGAGGAAGGCAGGCTCTATTGTAGGAATGAAGCTGGACAGTTTAACATCCGTGGCAGGGTGATGGACGCTGAGCAGACTCCTGTCAATCATGGAGAATCCACTGCATTCACTGAACAGTGTCATCTCCAGACAGAGGAACAGCTTCAGTGACAGACTGCTGTCACTGTCCTGCTCCACTGACAGACAGAGGAGATCGTTCCTCCCCTACATTATGCGACTCTTCAGTTCCACCCGGGGTGGTAAACGTTAACATTATTCAAAGTTATTGTCTGTTTTTACCTGCATTTTTATTACTCTTTAATATTGTTTTTTTTTGTATCAGTATGCTGCTGCTGGATTATGTGAATTTCCCCTTGGGATTAATAAAGTATCTATCTACCTACCTATATAACCCAACATTTTACAGAAGCTTCTTTCTTTCTTTCTTTCTTTCTTTCTTTCTTTCTTTCTTTCTTTC
>JANRMT010062814.1:48047719-48077199 GCA_026402145.1 Polypterus bichir lapradei
ATAGATAGATAGATAGATAGATAGATAGATAGATAGATAGATAGATACTAGATGAAACTCTGTAACAACTTTCCATCACAGTTTCTTATTTCCTTAACAACGCATGCTCACCCCTTTTTATGACAGCCAATATGATGCTGCCTGATGGAGACAATGCCTGTGTGAAAAGTTTACAGGAATGGTGGCTTTGAATACAATCATTGCCTTTTTTTCCATTCTGTTGTGGTATGTAAAACATGAGACATTATGAGCCTCTGGTCTGATTGTGAGATCCAAAACACTCATGTTCCTTATTCCTTGTAGCCATATTACCGTATATGCTCACGTATAAGTCGGGTCTTGAAACCTGAAAAATCGATCATAAAATCAGACCCCAACTTATATGCCCATTCAAAAATGCAACAGTTTTTTTTTTTTTTTTACATCTTCTTGCTTCTTCCAATATCGCATCAGTTTCTCAGATGCATCGAATTTTTTTGCAGCAGCGCAGTTACCAATTTCTTTCGCTACTGCAACGACGTTTTATTTAAAACCAGCTTCATATTTTCTTCTGATCAAACGCTGCATTGTAGATAAGAGATGTTCTTACAATAAAGGTGCATGAGGGAGCACAAAACAGTGCAAACGTTGCTTCAGAATAGTTCAGGTATTACCTTGTGGTCATGTAGGCACAATAGAGAGAGTGAGGTTAGGAGCATACTCTGATACAGCGCATTGCCACACTCACATAGAAAAAAAAGGCAGTGTGGTCCATGGTTACTCAGGTGGGCGTTAGCATATCATAATCTCTTGGACCAATAACGAGTTTTCCGCATTCGACTTATACGACTGATATTATAAAATACCAGAAATTATATGGTAAAATCAAGTCCCGACTTATCCACGAGAGAAGTTATCCACGAGTATAAACGGTATACACATTGCACTTCTAGATGAGTGCTCATTGGTTGTCAGCCCTCACAAGAACATGAGCTCATCCATAATACAAGAGATGGATTCAAACCTGTTTGATTTTCAAGGGGTGAATCACAGACTGGTTGAGTTGAGTCAATGGGTATGTTAAACTAAACAACTGTTACACACCACATCCGCATCTGTCTTGCTAATATTTGCATTTTGCTGAACCTTGACGTAGAAAGTGCCCAAGCCACTCTATTTAGTAAAATGTTAATTGCAGAATAGTGTTATTGATATAAATGGCAGGTCTTACAATACCATGTTAAGCACTAATCCCTTCTGCTTAACAAGCTATTGTACAGTCACCAGGAAGTCACTAGTTTTAGAACATATTAGGGGCTTAGCCCCTACACTGATAAAGCCATTACCTCACAAGGAGTTTTTGCATTATCAAACAGTGGTAATCTTGGTGTTAGGTCCGCCGTGGAGTTTTTGTGCTGTCAATGAGCATAGTCACATGTTGAATGGGAGGAACAAGGGATGGGTTCTCCATGATCAGCCTGTCTTCATTGGATAGATACGTAAGTGGAAATGTACAATTGATTAGGGGCTGGGCACTTGAGAACCAATGCCATAGATATACACTATGGCATATAGCAACTGTTACTGTAAAATATTGGGAGGAGGGGGTGCTCCTAAATTATTCATTTACACTTAATGGGGAGCTGTAGTGAGTATTTTTTGTCTATATAATTTTATATTTTTTTGTTAAACAGGTTTTCAATATGTGTGGTAAACAACCCCCAAATCAATGACAGTCTAATCCTTTTAGAATTACAGTGACAAGAATTTGCTTTTAAGAAATGACCCCCTGCAATTCTTTTTTGAAAAATGGCTTTTGTAATATCTGATGGAGCCAGAGCTCGAATATTATAACAAATATATGTATTTTTCCATCTGATATAGAATTATTCCTACAGAAACACCCACCTCAGAGTAGACTACCGTCAGAAAGCTATTTTCTTTAGTAAATAGTCTGTTTTTGTATGCAGTTGGTGACTGCTCTTTTTAACGCTTGATAGCTGTTATTTCACACTTGGTATCATATTTGGAATGGAATTTAAAATTCTCCTCATTGGAATCACAGTTGTCACTCAGATATGCAAAGAATGTTAAAAAGTATAAAAGATAATTGGAGGAAAATCCCAGTTTTGTTTTTAACATATTAACTGCTTTCAAATGACAAAAATAGATTAGTCCTGATGGACCCAATTGAATATATCATATCATTTTACAAATTCATAGAGATATTACAGATTTTAAAATCTTTTTTTCCATGCATTCTATAGTTAGTGCTCTTCTCTTCACAAATAACTTTAATGTTTAAAACAAGTGTTTGAAAAAGAAGAGTCTGTACACTGTATGCATATTATGTGATTTTAAATTTAGATGTCTTACCCCAAAGATGGGGAGATATTAAAAAAAAAAAAAACACTCCACTGATATGTCTTGTGATGCTTTCATCATCTATTCCTTTATCTGGCACACAATTTAGATCAGACGTTTTAATTTTTTTCCTGTGAAGCTAAAATGTACAGTATATAATAAGGACATTGGGCTTCACCATGGAAAGGAAGCATATAAAACTAATGAAAATGGTTTATAATTACTTGGGAATAGACTTTTTAACAAAACAGTAAGAAAAATATCTAAATTGTTATTTTAATTAAAGTACCAAACTCCAAGTTATTAATTTACAACTAGCAATATATAACTCAAGAAACTATCACAAGTCACGTAGTCACCACTAGTAAAATGAAGTAATTAGATATGAGCTAAATGCTCATTAAAAGAAGGCTGTAATATTGGCCAAGCACTCAGTACATACAGTTTTAAGTGCAAGAAAAGGATGGGAAGATGGATAAATAACTTGTATGCTTACACATGTAAGTGGTGTTCCTAAATACTTGTATATTTACTTATATGCTTACATGGTGGCTCTGAGGGTTAGGGATTTACACTGGCAATCGGCAGGTTGCTGGTTCAAATCCTGTAAATGCCAAGAGACTCTACTCTGTTGGGCCCTGAGCAAGGTCCTTAACCTGCAATTGCTCTGTCCTGGGCATGATGTTAATATGCATCCAACCCTGCATGTAGGCCCTGCAACCTACAGGGAAAACTTAGGCGTTGGTGGCACAATTGGCACTCCAGCCACCATAAAAAACCTCACATTGGGTCCATTCCACCTGAACTAGTGAGGTGCCGAGGTGTCAGCCATTGCATGGCTGCACTCGGGTCCTAATCTGAGATCCTGAGTTGGTTTGTCATGCGGTGGATGCGACAATGCACTGTATCGGTGCGTACTCCTATCCTCTTACATAACTCCATACTGAATTAAATAACAGCAAAAATACTTTTTCTTACACGCAGTATTTTGAGTAAATACTCCGTCTTTATTGGGAATTACTTTTCCTTGGTTTTCTATATCAAGAAATTTTACTGCAACTTTTGCTCTATAGGATCCTGAAACACAAGTAACATATACTTGAACTTGTGTTAAAACTGGCGACGTAAATAATTACCGATAATATCCATATTGTGCTGAGTGATGGAAACTAAAGAAAATTACACATGTGCTTACATGACGAAATACAGTACAAAGATAATGTGGTAGCATGGTTATAAACACACACATCTGCTTTCAGTTTAACATCTGCACTGTTTACATAGGCTGTCCAAATTGGAGTTTTGTTGTGTGTTTATTATTATCTACATGTACACTACAATAATTTCTGGATGTTGCACAGATTAATGCTATAAACTACTTGGGGATTTGCACTAGCGATTCAGATTTGTGAAATCTAAAGTGTCATCCATGAACCATACACAAAATTAAGGAAGCTAACAAAATACTACAATAAACAATAGTTGTACAATTTAAACACATCATTTAACAAGGCCGTTTGATGATATCCAAATATGTCAAAACTTCAAGTAGTTCTGAATATTGGGTAAAATTGTTAAGATTTTAGGTATAATAACAGAACCACAAATGCTACAGTTAAAATTTAAAAAAAATTCTAATCTAAATAACTATTTTCTCTTTAGAGTCCTGGTGCTTCCTGTTTTGCTATATGGTTGTGAGACATGGACGCTAACCAGTGACCTGAGACAAAGACTGGACTCCTTTGGTACTGTGTCTCTTCAGACCGTTAGTTTGACTTTGTGAGGAACGAGCGGTTGCTCATGGAGTCCCAAATGAGGCACATTACGCGCGCTGTGAGGCAGAGTCAGTTACGGCACTACAGTCGATTTCCTGAGAATGATCTGGCGCACACGATCTTCATTGTTGAGGACCCAAGTGGCTGGACCAGGTCATGGGAATACCCACGTAACACCTGGCTGCAGCAGACAGATGGTCATTTACAAGGGTTCGACTGGACTGTGTGTCTGCCTGAGGGGATGCCAACCAGGATCCCAAGCTCTTTTGCCATATGGTGGGTGCGGCAATGCGCTATATCATTGCATGCTCCCCAACCTGACCTGGCCTGAATGTAAGGGCATTAAACCATTTTATTTTGTGTAAATAACTTTAAGCAGTGTCTCTTGAGGCAGTTTTAATAGCTACTGGAGGACAAGTCTCTGTAAAACTCAGTTAAGGATATGGGAATAAAATGGCTGAATTCATCTAAGAATTGTGGCTGCATGCTTCATGTGCATTCACAAAAACGTAAAAACAAAAATAAAATGAAAGTTTGTTCATTGATAGGAACAGCATCTCGCTTAGGATTTCTCAATTTGGCATTGCACTGCTGATTAGTTTTTGCCCCAGAGTACATACTGTAGGGACATGATTGCACATTTAATGTCATCACCCTCGTACTTCAGGAATATCCCCTAACAATCCTTTTTATTTGTGATTGACAGGAACCTCCCAGGCCACTTTTTATTTGCCCATTGGTTAAGCTAGGATACTTTATGACACAGTTTATCATCTATATATATATGAAAGTCAATGTATGTGTGTGTGTATATGTATGTATGTTCCAGCATCACTTCTGAACGGCTGGAGCGATTTTCATGAAACCTCATACACATATCTCATTGATCGACTATAAATACTGTAGGGTGAAATCAACCCTAACCCACGCCCTTCTGGGTAGGATGCTTGTATGCATGTTATCACCCAGTTGACACTCGGAATGAACACCAGAGGGCGAACTGGAGGTGACTGCCAGCATCTCTATATATAATCTTCATTTGGATCTTGATCTTTGTTTGTCCGCGAATGAATTAGAAGAAGAAGCACTAGATGGCAGTAGAGAGACAGCTAAAACATAGGCATTGCATTAAGAATCTCCTCCAGGCTTATACTACTGAAGACTGTAGTACTCCAGTCACACCTTAAAACACAGACATTCAAACTAAACAAATTGTTGTGCTTTAAATTAACTAAAGAGATCTTCATTTAGATCTTGATCTTTGTCCGCGAATTCCATGCATGCGTAGACCACCTTCTAGTTTAGTACGTTGTTGTTACTCACGGATGTCAACAATGTGCCGGAATAACAAAAGGGGTGGTGGACAGTGTTACGCTGGTTAGCTCCTGAGGCCAGGTTAGAGAATGAGATTGCCGAAGATAAAAGGTACGTGCCTACGTAACATATGAATGAAAGAAAGACAGTGGGTAAAATGAATGACAACGTAACAGCACGTTCCGGAAATAATTATTGTTACATTGTAGCCGGCGAGTGCTGCGCGTCTCCCAATTGTACCGTGCCTTGCTCACATGTCAGTGAACTGATCCCTATTTATGCTTTAAAGAGCCTGGCTACCTATGTCTCCCCCTTTTATAACCATTGCTCCGTGTATATTGCCTTACTCTTTGGATTGCCACAAAGCAACCTGTGCGATTGGAGAAAGGTTGAGAAGACATCATGAGAGGAAACGATAGCATCGTGAAAACGAGATGGACTGTAAACGGACAGAAGCAGTAATGCTCCTACACCACCACATAATTACTATTCGGACAGTGATTCCGAGTAGGCCATTCCTATCGAATCAATGTCCAAGGGTTTTCTTTTGTAATTTTGTTTCCCTTATAAAAAATCATAATGCTGTGCGACGAAGGGCCCAGTTCACGACTGGCAGCCGCATTTAAATAGGGAGCCCTTCGCAGACCACTTTAACACGCGCAACGTAGTTGGGCGCACATGGCTAGTTCTTTATGTTTGAGCACCACCGCTCCCCTTTTGCTTTTGAGATTAAATAGAGTTGGTCAGTTCCGAGCATCAACTGGATGATAACATACATATAAAACCGCAAGATAAGCACATTAGTGAGTCTTCATTGCTTGTTAATTTATTTTTAAAGTTGTGATTTTTTTCCAATTATATTTTGCTCAAACATTTTATTTTTCTCCTGAGCAACATTGGGTATTTCAGCTAGTTATGAATAAGACTTAGCAGGTTTGGGCATCTGGGTTTCAGTTTTATGTGCTGTAATTTCTTAGTGGGACGCTTACTGTACATGTGATCTTTCTCTCCCTCTCTCTTTCTCTCTATATCTGTCACTTTTAAACATTGCTTTTGGGTTTGGTATGGGATGAGGTGGAGAATTGGAGATTGAAGATCTGTTTTTACACATTTTTTACTATGTTTTGTTACTTTTATTTCTTTTTTGTTGTACAAGTTACATCTTTGTTCTGTTTAATTTGTGTTCTCTCAATAAAAAAAGATCATAAAAAATTACAGTGATTTAGCAGTCTGCCATCAAACGATTTCCCATTTACAGTATTTGACCAAATAGCTATGTAGCAAAAAATCAATTTCCTACTAGTGATTTTATCAGATGCATATAATAACTGATCATTATGTGTAGTACAGACACTCCTGCCAAACACAGCATTAAGTTTCATACTAATCGCATCTGTTACGGTCTGGTTAAAGAACTGCAATGATGCCTTTTAAGTGGAGTTCTGTGTAATTTTGCAGTATTTCAGAGAAGAATACTTTTCAAACTTTAACCATACTGTGTTCAGTTAATTTCCATCTGGTAAACAACTTTGGGGTTTCAGACCAGATCTATGGTAGTGAATAACTACAACTATGAGTCTCTTGGTCTCTATGCTGTTGTTTTATTTACTCTTTGACTTAAAAGAGGTGTTTATTTTATTAATGTTTATAAGTGTTAGGCTGGGTTGGATGGGACTTTCATAGTGTACTCCTGAACCTGCAAATGATTCTGAAAATGACCATAGAAAAATACAGAAGTAGGATTTAAAGCCCTAGGGAAAAGTGCTGCATGTTTGAAATGTTTTCTTCCAGATCCTGGAGACATCTTGTATATTTTAGGTTACTGACGGCTCTAAATTGGTTGAGAGTGAGAATGCTCTGTGATACACTGGTGGCTGTCCTGTCTTGCATGTAGTGCTGCCGATGTGAACCTCATCTCGCTACAAACCTGAGCTTAATAAATGGGTAAAAAAATGGATAGGTACACAGAGACAAGACCCCTATTTTGGATAAGAATTTAGAATGTAGTACTCTGTTCCTGGTTAGGCAACCACTGCCACAATTCCTTTCCAGTATACCAATGGATACCTGCATTCTTCATCATTTTACAAATTCCAAGGACAAAAGTGATTTATTCCATTTTATTTTCTAGGATGCAGGAAATCCATAATGTGTCACAATGAGATACCTGTTCTACCATTCATTTTAATAGTCTGTGAGTTTTATGTCTGCATTTATGTTATTGTCAGAGATGTACTTACAGCATGATATTGCTTCATCAGATTTATCACCACAGTCATCCTCCCTGTCACACAGCCACAGCATAGGGATGCAGCGTCCATTTGTACAGGAAAACTGGTTGGCCTGGCACGTCTGAGCTGAAAACAAAAATTTAAGAAATTTAAGATCAGTTTTGGACAGGGTTCTTAACTAAAGATGTACTGGCACAGCCACTTTTAAGGTAGTTTAACCACAGTTACTCAAATTAATAATGACTGAGAATTGCCATTGATTATTACTGATATGCCTGGATTGTGTCAATACACTCAAGGTGAGCAAATCAAAATATAACTTAAGGCAATGACCTTTAACCTAATAATTAAACTATACAGTGTCTATAAAAAGCATTCACCCAAACACTTTACTTTCCTAAAAGAATCGTTTTAGATAGTGTAGAAGAATTTAACATATCCTCATCCCCACTGAAATAGCAGAGTGATACTGTAATAAGCAGAATTTAATGCAATTCAGTCAATTCAGCTTTAAGTGTTCAAGCAATAATACTTTTTAACTGCTTTGCGATGATAACCTGGGTAGTGGTACCCTTTTTGACCAGCAGAGGGCTCTACCTTCACAGTAAGAGGTCTTTCAAGGCACCAGTGATGATAATATAAGTCCTATTACAGGGTTTGAGGTTCTCCAGACTGCTAGGGAGCGATGTGCTGTGGTCTTACTTGTGTCCTGAGGAGAGCAACTAATCTGGCCGTCTCCAGTATACCTCTATAAATGGGCTAACATGCAGCAATCTCTGGTGCCACCAGGGGTAGGCCTACAACACCAGATATCAATGTCAGATCCCCAGAAATGCTTATGGCAGGGTAACTGGAAGGTGGTTGGGGCATAGTAGAAAATGGCCTTAATTCTTTTACTCTGTGAGCTTAGAGTTGAGGGGTAACAAGCGACAAAAGATCAGCTGTACAGAGGGAGGGCGGAGACCCAAGTATTCAGACATTAGCAGGGAAAACGTGTTAACAGAGTAGCCAGGGTTTACTATTGTTAAGTTAGGCCCTGGAGGCAGAAGTGTTTATTATTTTCCTCTGCCACACATGAGCATCGGAGGATCTCCTTGCTGGCTCACTCGAGGTGCATGTTAACCCAAAGAAAAGAAAATAGGGATTAAACAGGATGATCTGGTGGATGTCCCAACTATTCTTTCTCTGGTGCCCGGCCACATTACACCTGTTTTGGTTGAAGTTTATTGTTCCATTGTATTACTTATTAAGACGTTGTTATTAAAGCATTTGTTTTGTTTTGTCATTTTGTGTTTCTGGACTGGTGTTTTTTATGTTTGTGAGATACCCCTACAGGCCACATGCTGTTTAAAGTTTAAAACAATTGATCTGAAACTTTTTTCATTGTAATGTATAAAATATCAGGATACTAAAGGAACATAACAGGGTCAAAAATGAGAAAATGAAAGTCTTTGTATCTTTACTTTAATTAATATTAACAGCTAACCATACAGCTAGTTAATTAGAAGATTTTTTTTTTCATGTTCTAAATATTAACTCAAGCTTGCAGTGGACAAGATAGAACAAATATAAAAAGCAATTTTAGCTGCAAGAGCACAATTTAAAAGCAAAGGGAGCTTTATTATTTTCTTATAATATACATAGTGCATTCCTTAGTATAGCTGTTTTGTAACTACTCCGTTAGAGGTCAGCTCATTTCCTAGTCCAGTGACTCTTTTCACAGAGCTTGACCATTGTTCCACATGTTCATGTTTTTTTGCTCCCTTCTGTAATAAGTATACAAGTTTAATATGTCACTGTGCTCTGTATAAATAATATTTTATAAATCAGCTCACATGTACAGCTAACACAAGGCCAGATTTAGCACACAGGAGCTCATCATTTAGAAGTGCTAGGCAAGCATTAGAAGACAAGAAAGGGACAACTGCGAAGTGGGCATTGTACTATTTCTGTGTGTCAGAGTCAGAATGACACTGGATCTTCTTTTCCTTGTTTGGAATGGCATGATTTACCTAAGTGGAGGCCTGCACATGGAGAAAGAGTATAAAGCCTCGGAACATTGCCCGGAACACCTCTGAAGCCGACTGACAGATGGGAGATACCGTTATCCCATCCAGAAAATCCTTCCAGCGCAGCAACAAAAATGGCAGACTCTGTACACACTACCTGAAAGGTCTTGTCATGGTTTCCTCATCTGTTATGCCACGTAAACTGTTAATAAAGAAAGCTAAGTTATTTATCCTATGTGATTTCTTAACGGCGTATCACTAAGGGAGGGGTATCACCTTTTTATATTATATCTATATAGTTTTGGGTGACGTAACATCCCACAATTACAAAAGAACTTATTCCAGCCAGGGAGCTAGTGCCCCCTGCTGGAAAGACCTTCCAAAAATATGCTTTGATTCATAATTGTAACTTAATTGCAACTTGAATGCGCTTGAATGTGTTTTGAAATGAAATGCTGTCTTATCCCATGGTTGCTTTATACCTAATTCCTAGCACTGCTAAGATATGTCACCATCTCACATATGCCCATATGAGATATAAGGGGATTCTGAAGACTTTTTGAGGGATGTTCTTCATTTTGATTGCATAGATATTATTGTATCAACAAACAAAAACAGTACAGTGCATTAATATTTGCTACACATAGAACAGAACAATGGAACAGAACTCAAGGGAGTATCAATTTTTGCAGATATAAATAAATGAAGTCCTATCCATTTCCACAATACAGTACAGTATCTGATGTGCTTGCTATTACTATAACTTCAAACAAACTGCTGCTCATTTTTTTACAGTCTACTGTGCCTTACACAAAGATCACTGACTTCTAAGCCTACTGTATGTTCAGTACTTGATTTAATTTCTACAGGCCATTTATGCTTTTCAGCTTGACAATTGCTCATCAGACAAATGGTTCAAGAAATGACACTTCCAAGGAGACTACTTTGAGATAATGTATATTTTACTGTTCGTGAAGATGGATTAATACCTGTGGTGCAGCTAGATCATTTTCTACAATCTAAACAAGATATTCACTATTTTCTTTGAAACGATTCTTTGTCATGGCCTTTAAAATTCTAACACCTCGCTGACATAAACATCCACAGTTTTGTTGACTGTATGAATCCGGGATAACTCCGGCTGGGCTGCCTATACTTCAGAAGGTAAACATGAATTAATAAATACTGGCTATATTAGTTTTTTCCTTTCAATTTTATAAATCAAAGCAGTATAGAAGGTACTATGGTGATACGTATTGTAACTTCTGCTTCCAAGATATCTTCTACTTGCATAGCACATTAGACTTTTCCTGTGAACAAAATTAAATGTTGTATTGTACATCAATCAAGAACTGTACAAAAAGCTGCTAAATCTACAAGCCAAATGGAATTCAATACTAACTTACTGGATGCTGCATGCACATTTCATAACCGTTTTAAACCCCTTTTTAATACTTTATATATATTTATTTAATTAGCAATAGAAAAGCTTGCAAATTTGATAGATTGGCCCAAGCACAATGGGGTTTAAGGCTTTTTTTTTTTTACAAAATATCAATGATAGATCATTAGTGGCCAATTTTAATTAAAAAGAATGAAGACTTGGCAGAGACTTATGTCTCCAACTGTTTAACTCTTGTGCACCTTTGGTATTTTTTTTTTTAACATTAAACATTTTATTGGAGACTTGAGACCAGTAAACAAGTCTGCCAAAGAGAACAATGGATATTTTAGACAGAGGGTCAGATTTCAGATTGAAATGTAACTTATTTTTTTCCTTCAAAGAGGCACTGCAAAACTACTACATTGTGAAGTAATGACGATGTCTCATTTAATGGGAATCAAGATACAGAGAAATAAGCCCACTTCCTCTTTTCATTTACTTTGAGATTTAAATTTGAGTTTATTTTGTTTATCATTTGCCAGCAATTGTCACTGATCATGAGGCAAAAAAAAAAAAAAAACGTCCAAATAAATGTCCATCTTTCTCACCATTCTGCATTTTACATTCTATTTGTTATATTACTGTTGTTCTCCATGCTCAAGATCGCTACATATTATTTCCTTCAAAAATGAACATTGATCTTTGATGGCTTTCCTAAAAGACAATCAATCATCAATTTGTCACTTTTAAAAACCTTCAAAAATATTCACCTTTAGGCAATACATAAATTTAAATTTAGTTGTAAAATACAGAACAAAAAAGTTGACAAAATACTGTATAAAGCCATTGTCAGACATTTCTTTTCTTTAATCAGTATGAGAAGTAGAAGTATGAGAACAGCATTCGAATGTGAACAGAGTGCAAATGAAAAGTAAGAGAAAAGATAGTAAAACTGAACCAATACTGAAAAACAGAAAAAGTATGAGCCTGTAACTTTTTGGGTTGTTGACAAATTGCTGCTGCTTTTCTATATTCTTTACAGTGTAAAATCTCATGAAACAATTCTTATTCTTCTACTGGTAAATGCACTAATGTGGCAAATTAATATGAGTAAGACACATCCATTACCAAACTCACTTAATCTACCCACCAATTAACCTAACATGCACATCTTTAAGATTTGACAGGAAAACTAGAATACTCAGAGGAAAACTTGGGGAGACATGAGCAGAATCAGCAAACTCCACACAGGCAGTGCCCAAGCTGGGATTCACAATGATGGCTCTGGAACTGCAAAGCAGTAGTGCTATGCTCTGTGCCACTAATGTGAATAAAAACAGAAATAGTCCATCTGTTTTACAGATTACAGTAGAGTTTTTTCACTTTGACATGAACTGCTGACTGCTTCAGAATACACAACTAAACAGCAAATATAAAGAAAAATCAACATACTTGAGGCTAATAAGTAATATCTAAAAATAATATCATAGTGTATAATTTTACACAGAAAAAAAAACATTTTTGTTTATGAGAAGTGCAAATATAGTTAACCATGAATAATGTTAATTAATTGATAAGCATCATGGGAACTAACCACTTAAACAACAAGGTACATGCTATTTCACAACACATATGTTAGAAAAAAATGAAAAGAATACATTAAGTGCTGGATTTGTGACTAATCGAGGGCACAGTTACTAGCATTTGGCAAGGAACATTCTTTAACTTCATTCTTGAACTCCTGAAATTGTGGATATTTCTCTTGTACTGAAGCAGATGCCACTGAGGGGATAATCAACAATTTACGTCTGTCTACAAGCCTCTTAAACAGCCAAGTCCGCAGCTGTTTTTCTTATACTTACTGCAGTATTATAGAAAGACTGCTTTTTACGTTGCTACAGTATTTTATTGAATAGTATTTTTTCTGCTTAATTAAAAGTATATGGATGTGCAACCTTCTTAAGGACAAAGCTAAATAATGTGGAACATTGTGGTATAGAAAGAAAGTAAAACACAAATAAAACAAATAGTTTACAAAGCATTAGTAGAATTATATCAATGCATAAACAAAACAGGACTAATCTCTTTTCATTGATGAATTAATATAATATATATATATATATATATATATATATATATATATATATATATATGTACAGTATATACAGAGTGTTTTTATATATATATATATATCAGGATACTAAAGGAAGGCGGCATGGTGGCGCAGTGGTAACACTGCTGCCTCACAGTAAGGAGACCTGGGTTCACTTCCCAGGTCCTCCCTGCATGGAGTTTGCATGTTCTCCCCATGTCTGCGTGGATTTCCTTTGGGTGCTCCAGTTTCCTCCCAAAGACATGCAGGATAGGTGCATTGCTGATCCGAAATTGTCCCTAGTGTGTGGGTGTGTGTGCCCTGTGGTGAGCTGGCGCCCTGCCCAGGGTTTGTTTCCCACCTTGTGCACTGTGTTGGCTGGGATTGGCTCCAGCAGACCCCCGTGACCTTGTAGTTAGGATATACAGTGGTGTGAAAAACTATTTGCCCCCTTCCTGATTTCTTATTCTTTTGCATGTTTGTCACACAAAATGTTTCTGATCATCAAACACATGTAACCATTAGTCAAATATAACACAAGGAAACACAAAATGCAGTTTTTAAATGATGGTTTTTATTATTTAGGGAGAAAAAAAAATCCAAACCTACATGGCCCTGTGTGAAAAAGTAATTGCCCCCTGAACCTAATAACTGGTTGGGCCACCCTTAGCAGCAATAACTGCAATCAAGCGTTTGCGATAACTTGCAATGAGTCTTTTACAGCGCTCTGGAGGAATTTTGGCCCACTCATCTTTGCAGAATTGTTGTAATTCAGCTTTATTTGAGGGTTTTCTAGCATGAACCGCCTTTTTAAGGTCATGCCATAGCATCTCAATTGGATTCAGGTCAGGACTTTGACTAGGCCACTCCAAAGTCTTCATTTTGTTTTTCTTCAGCCATTCAGAGGTGGATTTGCTGGTGTGTTTTGGGTCATTGTCCTGTTGCAGCACCCAAGATCGCTTCAGCTTGAGTTGACGAACAGATGGCCGGACATTCTCCTTCAGGATTTTTTGGTAGACAGGAGAATTCATGGTTCCATCTATCACAGCAAGCCTTCCAGGTCCTGAAGCAGCAAAACAACCCCAGACCATCACACTACCACCACCATATTTTACTGTTGGTATGATGTTCTTTTTCTGAAATGCTGTGTTCCTTTTACGCCAGATGTAACGGGACATTTGCCTTCCAAAAAGTTCAACTTTTGTCTCATCAGTCAACAAGGTATTTTCCCAAAAGTCTTGGCAATCATTGAGGTGTTTCTTAGCAAAATTGAGACGAGCCCTAATGTTCTTTTTGCTTAACAGTGGTTTGCATCTTGGAAATCTGCCATGCAGGCCATTTTTGCCCAGTCTCTTTCTTATGGTGGAGTCGTGAACACTGACCTTAACTGAGGCAAGTGAGGCCTGCAGTTCTTTAGACGTTGTCCTGGGGTCTTTTGTGACCTCTCGGATGAGTCGTCTCTGCGCTCTTGGGGTAATTTTGGTCGGCCGGCCACTCCTGGGAAGGTTCACCACTGTTCCATGTTTTTGCCATTTGTGGATAATGGCTCTCACTGTGGTTCGCTGGAGTCCCAAAGCTTTAGAAATGGCTTTATAACCTTTACCAGACTGATAGATCTCAATTACTTCTGTTCTCATTTGTTCCTGAATTTCATAGGATCTTGGCATGATGTCTAGCTTTTGAGGTGCTTTTGGTCTACTTCTCTGTGTCAGGCAGCTCCTATTTAAGTGATTTCTTGATTGAAACAGGTATGGCAGTAATCAGGCCTGGGGGTGGCTACGGAAATTGAACTCAGGTGTGATACACCACAGTTAGGTTATTTTTTAACAAGGGGGCAATTACCTTTTCACACAAGGCCATGTAGGTTTGGATTTTTTTTCTCCCTAAATAATAAAAACCATCATTTAAAAACTGCATTTTGTGTTTACTTGTGTTATATTTGACTAATGGTTACATGTGTTTGATGATCAGAAACATTTTGTGCGACAAACATGTAAAAGAATAAGAAATCAGGAAGGGGGCAAATAGTTTTTCACACCACTGTAGT
Source organism: Polypterus bichir lapradei (assembly GCA_026402145.1). NCBI lineage: Eukaryota > Metazoa > Chordata > Cladistia > Polypteriformes > Polypteridae > Polypterus > Polypterus bichir. Next base: position 48,062,915 of record JANRMT010062814.1, read on the forward strand.
GGATAATGGATGGATACTAAAGGAACATATAACTGTCCCTCGCAATTTTCCGCATTCCCATAGTCACAAGCTCCTCAATCTCTCTTAGGTAAAGTCAAGGTGAAAAGTAGAGTATTTACACTCGCTATAAAGTATTCATGGGAAAGTTTTGATCGATGTGATCAATCTCCTTCACCACACCACCAGTACTGGAGTACAAAATCCAGTTCTGGGCACTGGAACCAGGATCCAGCAATTCACAGTCCCTGACCTTTTGCAAAGTCAAGGAACATGGAGCCACTTTCTCCAAGATCACCAGACCCATGGGGACTGAGACAATCCTCACTGCCAGCCCTGTCAGTGCCAGAGGCTGCATTGAAGTCACCCATGACCAGAGGAGTGTCATCTCGTGGGCACCCATCAACCTCCGAGCGAAGTTGCGAATAAAATGTTTCCTTTGCCAAGACATCATTCACCTCGGTCAGGGCATAAACTGAGACAAAAGACAAGGCACCCAGGGAGTGCAGTAATCGGAGTCTCATAATACGCTCATTGAAAGAAGTGATTTACTGATATGTTTTAATAGATGATTGTTCTCCCTTGATTAATATATTAATCTATTGATTGGAAGAGTTCTTGAAAACCCATCATAAATGATATAAAATTATTAAATAAGCACTCTTCTGAAATAAAAACTTTTAATTAATTACAGTACCATTCAAAAACAAAGTAAATAACCACACATATCTAAGGTAATGCATTCTACATTTAATTCATCTAACTTCTGTTTTTTACATTGAAGGTTAACTGAATATATTGTTGTGATTGTTTTAAGTTGATTAACTAACCGCCTAATCCCTAATTAAACATACCTAAATAAAACAAGATTCTCAAATACACCTAATCCAATTCAATATTTTGAGTTGCCCTTTGATTTGTTCACCACTGTTGCCTTGGTATGTTGTTTGATTTATAATAACATCAACAATTAGGTTGCAAATCAAAACAGATTTTTCTCAGTAAGCAACGTGAACTGACGATGCCAACCAAGTCAGCGTACCCAATGCACAGCATGTACTTCAGCATGTTTTTCTACAAAGCTGCCAAACTCACTACTGTTACCATCAAATTTAATGCGAGTATGAGAATGAATTATAGGAAACGTGTTATTTAAAAAATTTCAAAATTCTGAAAGGTGGATACAAGAACATTTAATTTGTACATTTTAACCCAGTTGCCTATTCATGTATGTGTAAAAATGGAAGCAGACATTCCCAAAGTACATTAACCACAATTAAAAATTCTGTTGTTTATTATTTTCAAAAATCGTAACAGTTTCCAGGCAGCTCAATATATTAACAATAAAGATGCCCTTGCAAAACACCTAAATTACCACTACCTTTTTAAAGAAGTTTTTCTAAAAGGCATGGCTATACTTACTTATATTGTTCAGTGCATCAGGCTTACCTAAGCATGTTGAGTTTGATTCATCTTCATTGTTTCCACAGTCATTGGTTCCATCGCATAGCCATTTTTTGGGAATGCAGCGATTATTCAAGCATTTAAATTGATCAGCTGGACAGCTGTGATTATCTAAAAAAGTGAGAATTCACCAAAAAATGTGAAACACTAAAGCATAATATTTTTTATGGCAGAGTGGCATAGTGGCTAAGGTATTGGATTTTAAACAAGTTAGCCAATTAAGTTCAACTTAATGTGTACACAGTACAATGCGCTTCCTACTTCCATGTCTCTCATAGGTTTCTTTGATCCAAACACTGTGTAACCCTATTTGTCCCTTATTCCACCTTTGTTCCAGTTATAAAAAATGATATTCTATAATGACTTTGTAGGTCACCCTGAATTACAGCATAATAATATAAACCTGTAATTTGTCAGTCTTGTTTTCTGAAACTTTAAAACTGATTATTCTAGATTCCAACATTAAAATGATTTTTTTTCGAAAGGCACTAACAAGAGAAAAGACAGTCAATACTATTTAACACAAAGAAACAGACATGAAATGCAGCATACAGCATGACTCTAGTTCTTCATCACTGCCGTCAAAGCAATCATCATCCCCATCACATTTCCATCGAGACTGAATGCATCTTTTGTTTTTGCACTGGAATTCATCATCCTTACAAAGTCGTGGCAACTTATCACTTGGAGAAACTACAAATGTAAAAAACAAGAAAAAGGAATACTAAAACCAGAATGGTTTTCATAAAAAAATAAAATTTTATCAGTTATTTAAGTATCGCTGTACTCTTTTTTTCATATACATTTTGATCTTTACTTTATATAGCGTCTTATAAAGGACTTCTCATATAAGTTAAAACAAGGCTTGCAACATATGTCAAGAAAACACTTAATGTGGCCACCTGAATATCTTACCAGTGCATTAATAAGCACCAGTGCCTCTGCTTGAAGTGCATAGCCGATTACCATACTTACGTCAAGTACAATATCACATATAATGGTCACATGTGTAATCTGTTTAACTAATAGCACTTGAGATAGCCAAAGTACGCAAAACAGGTGACTGAAAAGAAGGAAACCCGGGAGATCTGACCAGAGTGGAAAAGAACTTAGCTGGGCCTCATTAAGACAGAACAATGCAAGTGTGAACATCTATTAGATCTGAGGCTAAGGTGGCTTGGAGCAGAGTAAGAAGGACAGCGCACAGAAATGGCAGTCACACTGTATTCATTTCTTCTATTTCTAATGCTGCAATTATCTGAAAAACCTAATATATACATGTGTGCTCCTATTCTGGACATCATAGTGCTATTTTACTAAATACTTAAATTAACACAAATGAATGTATGCAAAAGAGAACCACAAATAACACACATTTCAGGAATCCTCAAGAAATTCAATCTTTAAAACACCAACCTTAAACAGAATTTACTATAATAAATACAAGTCTATCTTGATTTCATTAAGATAAGAAATTCCCTCAAAGAATAATAGATAAAGTAATTATCTTTTATAAAATCTTGTTTGCTCCCTTTTAGAAACATTTCAGTTTTTTCTTACTGCTTTCAGTATTCCCTAGAGCAAAACAAATTTTCAAGAATGTCTTACATAAACAAGAATTGTTGCTTCTTTCCATTTGCTGGTTATCAGCACAGGCACAAACACGACCTCCTGGTATGGCCAGACAAAGAGTGCTGCATCCACCATAGTTAATGCGACAAGCATTGTCACCTGCAGAATGAGCAAACCGTACATTGGAGTTATTAATGTAATCGATGATTTTTGCTTAAATAGCCCCAGGAAATTTATGTTCACAAGCAATCTACATTAGCAGTTGTGCCTCTTCATTGTGTTAATTAACTTTGTTAGAAGATGCTAAATACAAAGGCAAAAATGTACACTAACAATTTATATAAAACATTTTCAAACAATTCTAATTTTAGGGGACGCCCACTGAAGCCTTTCATTTTACCAAATCACCACCATCCCATTTCATGCACACTATGTTGTATACACAGCATTTATAATTATTATATACCTGTGTGTATATTATATATATATTATATATATATTGTGGATTAGGACCCGGACACAGGCAGACGGACATCGTTTTTCACCCAACACACGTTTATTCACAAATATATACAAGTTTTTGTGCACTCACAAACCCCAGTGCCGATTCCCTCAATGTCCAGGCCGCACAGTTCCACTGCCTTTCTCCTGGCCGCCTCTAGTCCTCCCTCCAGCTCCGTCCTCTTCCACCCGACTTCTGCCGATGACTGGAGGGAGGTGGCCCCTTAAATAGGAACCCGGATGGGCTCCAGCTGCTTCCCGGCATTCCTCTGTAGCCACGCCCCGGTGTGGCGGTAGTGCCAGCTGCGCACCCGGAAGCCATCCGGGTGTCCCCTGTCGTCTTCCCCCCAGCACTTCCGCCACACCAGGGATATTTAGGCACTGGGGTCCCGCCTGGCGGTAGCCACGGGTCCCTACAGGGCTGGGCTTCCAAGCCCTTTACCCGAGGCCCCCAACATAACCAGGGTGGACGCCCCCTTGCGGTCTGGAGGAGGCACAAGCCCTCCTCCGGTCCTCCTGGGCGTCCCGGCCGGGCTCCAGCCCCGGCCGGGGACCATAATATATATATGTTGTCACGCTTGGGTCACAGATTTGTACAGAGACACAGAAGGTTGTAGAAACCAGGAATTTTATTCAAACACTGCAAACAAACATTTGTTTCTTTTTCAAAAGCTTAAACGTGCCCCATGGCAAGTCAGAGATGACAGTTCCGCTAGGAGCAGAGAATGTCAGAGAGATAAAAGCAAAACAATCAATTCCAAAAACCGACAGGTGCTGCGCGGCACAAGGCTTTTAAGTAAACTGAGTACCACGCGAGGTCTTTATTACGCGTTATAGCGTAAGTGAGAAGGGAAGGAGCAATGTGAAGGTAGACTCTGTTTCAGGGGTTTTCCCAAGGGTGTCTGTGTCCTCTTGGGGTGCGATCACCCCTCCAGCTTACTATATATAAAATTTTATTTTAGAATGGCACTGATAACAGCAGAATATTAAAATCATAATGTGTATCCACCAACTTAATGTTTATCAACTTGACTATTTACCCACAAAAAATGCATCAGACAAAACTGTTTGCATTTATTTGGCTGCTACACACAGATAACTTATTATCAGATACCTAAGTATTTTGTCTTGACTTTCATTTTAAGGAATGTACAGCTAGTATAATTACAAAATATATTCTTTTATTTTTATAGAGATTGCAATATTGTTTTCTGATTCAGTTCAGCAGATTTAAAACATATTTTTCATGTGTGCTAGTTCTGTATCCAAATAAGAATTTTTCACCAAGATAAATCACTGTTATTACGGTTCTCAGTCTAACCACCCAATTTAAGTAACACACAGCATGGTATAACAAATGGTTGGCATGCAATCTGCATTTATCTTTAAGCCTAAATTATTTAGTTTAAGATAATATATTAAGTATATACCATAGCTAGGATTTTATAGGTACTGTAAATGACTTAAAAGAGTAAGAAAAAAAATAAAAGGAAGAAAACCCAAATGAAGAGAGTATTAAGATTTCCTTATTGAGGATCCCAATTAGTTAAAAGTCTTTATTCTAAAATACATTTAAATAAAAAATACAAAGGAAAAAATAAATATCTATATTTTTATATGTGGATTTGATAATAACATTTATATTGTTGCCACAGTTATTTTGTGTTGCAATATTCATTTAGCTAACAGAACAAATGTGACTACTGTGTGCAATATATTAAAAATCTTCACAATCTATTCAGAACAGTGCACTGGATATTTTTGCTATGTCGCCACCAAAACAAAATCAAAGAGAACAGCAGGTACATCCATCATCTTCCTAATCTGCGTATCCAGGGCAGGGTAGAGGGGCAGCCAAAGACAATCCTAGTAAGCACAGGGCACAAGGGAAGGAGTAACCCCCAGACAGGGCACCAGTCCACTGCAGCAGTACACATATTCTATACAAATCTGACTGAGATAAAGATGCAATTGTTATACTTTCCCTTAAATTATCTAATACTAGTCGTCCCCTGTGACTCCGCCCATGTAGTAGTGAAACAGAACAAATTTTAAAAATCAATAAACAAAAAGGTATTGCTAGCTAAGTGGAGGCAAGGTCCACTCCAAAACACAGCGGTAGACCGACTCCCCACTTCTGACATCATGCTTTCCCCTACCCTCCGCCCACAGCCTCTGTCTCAGATTAGCTCAAATGCATCACTCCTGCAAGCAATCTATGATTCGCTATGAGAGAAGTCGCAAAAATCAACCGGAATGCTCATGCAAATTATAGAAAAAAACCTGATTTAAATCCGTTAAGTAGTTCTCTCGTTTGCTAGCTAAGTGGAGGTAAGATACGCCCTGAGGCTGGTTTGTGAGTGAGGAGGGACCCGCTCCCCTCCCCTTGGCCCAATGAGTCTCTATCAGATTTACGCAAATAAATCAATACCGCAAGAAAACTATGATAAATGAGAGAGGTCGCAAAATCAAATAGAATGTTCAAGGAAATTACAGAAAAAAACCTGATCTAAATCCGTCAAGTAGTTCTCTTGTGAAAAGCGGACAGACATACATACAGACATTGGATTTTATATACTGTATAGAGAGAGATTGGCTCAATAGAAGCAGTGTTTTTATATACAGTAAAGTAAGAAAAAAATGTTATCAAACTGAAATTCAAGAATGAAGGATGTGTTTGTTAGCAGAAAAAAACTCACCAGGTTTTCTTACCCTGTCTCATATAAATGATAACATTTATCAGTCAAAGGCTTAATCTATCTGGTTTTGCTAAGCATCACTTAATTTTTGATTCCTTTAGATTTGGAATTGTTGTCAGTGATCACATTCTAATATGGAATATCATCTGACTATTGAATATGTGATAACAAAATTAATGAAAATTAGTGATATACAAAGCTTAGAAAATAGCCATAACTGAAAGAGATGAGAAAAAATGATCATTCACAGAGTTCCAGATGTTGAGTTTTCTTTTTTTTTTTCTTTTTCAGTTTAAACAATCAACATTATTTTCTTTAATACCGAACCATATCTTAACGTTACCATATGATCCCCTTTCCATGTTAAAAAATAATTCATTGTCAAATTGTGGGCACTTTGTCAAAAATCATCCAATAAACAACAAACCCTCAACGACAAGAATAATGTGGAGCACAGTAAAAACAAAAACAAGTAAATAACTATGTAGGAAACTTCAGACAGCAGAACTATGTTAGCTTATGCTTAGAGTATACATCAAAAAGCCTATGTTGGGACAAATTCACCTGTGCAGATCTTATGGCGATCACATAACTGTTTATTCTTGCTCTTACTATCATTATGACTTGAGATTTTGCTCTATATGTGGTCAAAATGTCAAGCATTTAAACGGCTACTAAGTTTACCAGAATTACAATAAGTCGATAGTTCAAAACCTAAGTCTGATACAGACAGTTCCAATGAAAATATTGTTGTGCCTGGACTAAAACTAATGTGGATTTATTGGAAACCGAGGAAGAAAGGTAAAGTGACATTGATATCAGCCTATTAATGCCATAAACCTGGACAAACAGTCATTTCTTTCATCATAAACTGGAAAAGTGATTATCTATAAGAGCAAAATCAATGTATTTATTTCATTTTTTCCAGCTTATGTTTGGTTGATCATATTTCATTTTTGAAAATATCAATAAAACTGGGATTTTTTTTAGGTTTATGATCCCAGGTCTTTTGTTGGGTAGAGAGCTGTTCATTTTTTAATGTAAACCTGCTGCAACATCTCTCTCTTTCCTGCTGTAGTGTTGCCAGTATTTTTAATTAAGCAATATCATATTTCATTGGCCACTGGGTCACTAAAGGTCACTAAATGTCACTTGAAAAAATGTCTTTTTTATTTTTATTCTTCAATAGTACCACTGATCGCTTTCTTTTCCCTTTCTTGTTTTACTCAGGTGTTGATATTTTTATATCAGTAATGTGCCTTGTTCAAGTTGATTACTACTAAAAGACTAACACGTTCAAAAGGTTCTTTTGATTAACCAAAGTAGCATAAAATGATGTGATAAAATACTAAATAAAATTTTATATATTAAGAGTAAGTGCCAGTCAGGATTATCCCGCCCATGAGAAAAGGGGGACCCTTGCCGAGATGGGAGGAATATTCCAGAGTATGTTTATCCCCAATCTGCTAGATGGCAGCATCCCAGAGCCTTGGTCCATGTGGATATCTGCAGGGCATGATGGGAGAGCTGTAGTGCCATAGACCAGCCCTACTGGGTCCCGTGGGTGCTACCAGTGGTTACTGTGGGGATTCATGATTCATGTTTTTCATAACCTCCGCTTGACCTGAAAGTGCTTCCATAGGGCTACGCCCTGGCACCGGAAGTACTTCTGGGTCCAATATAAAAGGAAGCGGTCCGGTCTCCACCAGTCGAGTCAAACTCAAAGGTAATACTCACTGGAGGGAGATAGATTGATGAGAGAGAAGAGAAGGAAGGAAAAAGAATTTGTAATTTTGATTGTGCAGCCTTTGTGAGGTATTTGTATAATAAAAACCTTTGTTATATATATATACATACAAAAAGAGTTATATCACTTTAATAATTTAATTTATTTTACACATTATAGGCCTTGTTATTCAATTATTTTTCAAAATTTCTTATTATAGGCAAGGAATATGTGACATCCTTGACAAAACTGCATTGGACCCTTTGAAAATTGAGTGTGATTCTTCAAAGCAGGCAAAGGGAGGCATTGTTCCAAGGCCTTTGCAATTACAGAAGGAAACTGGAGTGGTGTTTCAAATGTGAAAGAGTAGCAGTCTCAACAAAGGTGGAAGAACTCCATTTTCATTCTGACTAGCAAAACTGTATACATGCCTGAATTTTATAGGAATGAAAAAAATGGATCTGTCCATGGTCCTCCAGTAGACAATAATTCATCTCTAGGCTTTGTTGTTCCCTTAAATTGAAAAATGTCACTTATTGTGGTAACATTTGCATAATGTACAGTATGTTGCCTTTTGAGAAAGAAGATGAGTTTAATTAAAGGAGCTGTAACATTATACCTGCCTGCAAGGTACCAATTTTCTTATAAATCTTACAATAAATATCACTTTCCTTATATTTAAAAGAAGTACTAAACAATATAAGTAAATCTATGTGATTGAGGTACAAATTATAAACAGAAATTCAAAAATAAGCATCATGAAACAATGGCAGTCATCAACAGCACAATACATTTACCAGATATTTATTTTATTGTATGAAACATAAATTACACTTTGTGAATTAAAACTTTGATCTTGTCAGAAAGAATAATATGGAAACAAATAATTCAAGGAATCAAAAGTTCCAGTTTTTGTCAGACCCCGTATAACACAGAAACTTGACAGTTTGACCAATAGGAATTATCTCCTTTCCTTCTAGAGGAGCTCTTCAGTAAGTTTATCCCCTGAGCTAAAATCATAAATGGCTGGATTTACTAGCCTTTAAAGAACTTATAAAAGTAGAACTGAATATAAGAGACATTTCAAAAGGAAAAACATAAGTCTTTGTGTGACTTTTTCTAAACCCTTATGTACGTCAAAATAGAAAAAGATCTTCCAAAAAGCATAATTAAGAAAAGAATTGCAAACTCACTCAATTGTGTGTAACTAGGATTACAATGAAACGTTATCACTGTAAGAGTATTATGGCTGTCATTTGTAATAAACTATGCATTGTTTTTACATTAGGACACATTTTGTGACTAAGGGGATCACAGAATTATTGCAGTTGAACATTCTCACGCATTTTAAATAAAAAGAAGTAGGGTACTCCTAAATTTGTAATTCATGCAAAACAATTTCTTGAGCTGTTCCTTTGGTGAAAGGCAACCTTTCAGTGTGTCTAATTCATTTACACACATACTGATTCACAGGTTAATGATCAGTCACCTTGTTATTCCAGATGAAGATCCAATTAAAACATTCAAGCAGGCTATGGACTAAAAAAATCCAATCATGGTATAAAAAAAATCGATCCACAGTCACTACTGATGGCTCCCAGCAACACCAGACTGACTGCACAAAGCACTACACTTTGCAGTTGCTCATCTGAACTGAGATATGTATAATGCAATAAAGAACAAAATTCCTGGTTGTCACAGATGCAAAAAATGTTGTTCTAACCATTCTTCTAGAGTGCCCTGAATATAACCCAAGTCATGGCAAAAACCCTTTTTTTTGCTACGCATTTTATTTTCTTTAAGTAAATTTGCAATTTTATCCTAAAAAGAATATGTTTATACAACTTTAAAAGCAATAAGCTGCTTGTTTATTCTTTATGCACAGCTTTTGTTTTCAAACTAAAGGGTTATAATTTGGCACAAACGTACCTTCTCAGAATAAGTTATGTTTTTAAATAGACATCTTTTCGACCCTGATTCGTGCCAGAGCAAGTGGCAAAAAATTTTATTCTCAAAGAGTGCAATGCAGGTGGTGATTGTTATGTAATGGTAAGCATGTTTCTCTGTCAAAACAAGAAATTCAGACTTGATTTCCTCATATATAAAAGTTTCTTAAATAAAATATTTACCACATCATTTTTGCCATGGCCCCAGGCTGCCAAGTGTGGAGACATATTTTCTTTAAAGGGTCAGAATATGAGGGTCAGAAACAAAAATTCTCATCACTTTGCCACTACTCAAACTCACCTGTAACTGTTTCCCTGTTTTTGAACTTCCATGAGTCATGTTTGTAAAATAAAACATATGACCTTGATGGAATGGTCTTTATGGATGACACTACAGTTGTGACCCGCTGGGCTTGCTACTATGAGCAGCTGTTTAAAGCTGATCCTCCGACTAGGACACTGGACCTTTGGGTCCACAGTTCTTGAGGCTGATTCTCCAATTAGCTGTGAACCACCCAGTCTCTCTGAGATTGCACAGGTGGTGAACCATCTGATGGTAGAGAAGACTGCACGGATCTGTGGTATCTGGGGTAAACTTCTCCAGACTGTTGGTAAGGCTATCCTCCTGTCATTGCAAGCAATCTTTGCTTCCATCTGGGAGATGGGTGTCATCCCAACTAATTGGAAAACTTTTCACCTATATCTGGAAAGGGAAGGGTGATTGTCTGGATTGTGGCAACTACAGCGGGATAACATTGCTCTCTGTGCCGGGTAAAGTCCTTGCTAGGGTTATCCTCAATAAGATCCGTGATCACTTGCTCATCTACCAGCAACCAGTGCAGCCTATTTTTACGCCTAAGAAGTCCACCATTGACCGCAACCTTTTACTGAGGGTACTCATTGAGTGCAAATGTAAATAGTGGCAGAGTTTCTTTGCGCAGCTTTTGCCGATCTTAGTAAAGCATTCCACTCAGTTGATCGAGCAGCCCTATAGGACATCCTGAGACTTTGTGGAATCCCCCTGAAGTTGCTGGATATCATGGCTGGCCTGAAGACTTGCAGTGTGAGTGCTGTGCACAGTGAAGGCAGAACCTCTGCATTTTTCACAGTTGACTCTGGGGTTCGTCAGGGGTATGTTCTTGCTCCTACTCCGTTCTATGCTTGTATGGCCTGGGTGTTAGGCAAGGTCATGGGGTCCAGCAACTGTGGGGCATCTGTTGGTGAAGAAAGATTAACTGATCTTGACTTTGCTGATGATGCTGTGATCTTTGCAGTGTCAATGGAGACTCTGATTGGGGCTCTCGATAGACTAAGCAAGGAGTGTCTGGGCTTGAGAGTGTTCTGGATAAAAACCAAGATCCAGGCCTTTAATGACCTAGTGGTCAAGCCATCAGCAGTACAGAGAGTGTCAACCTTGTCATGAGTTTTAGTTATCTTGGTAGCGACATTCATCTCTCTGGTGATTCTTCCTATGAAGTCCGTAGATGGAGTGGGAGAGCATGGAGGGTCATGAGGTTGCTGGAAGGGGTGTGTGGTGCTCCCGATATCTTTGCAAAAGGAAGAAGGTCCAAGTCTTTAGAGTCCTGGTGCTTCCTGTTTTGCTATATGGTTGCAAGACATGGGCACGGATCCAGTAACCTGAAACGAAGACTGGACTCCTTCAGTACTGTGTCTCTTCGGAGAATCTTTGCATACCTCTGGATTAACTTTGTGTTGAATGAGAAGCTGCACATAGAGTTCTGAATGAGGAACATTACCTGCATTTTGAGGGAGCGTCAATTACAGCTCTACAGCCATGCTTCTCAATTCCCTGAGGGTGATCTGGCTCACCAGATTATCATTGTTGAGGACTCAAAAATGCTGGACCAGACTAAAGGTACACCCAAGTAATACTTGGCTGTGGCAGACAGATCAGATAGGTCAGATAGATTGTCCTTTCCAGGGGGTGGGACTGGACTGTGTTTCTGCCTTAAGGGTGTTTGCCAACTAGGATCCTGAGCTGTTTCATTGTGTAGTGGGTGCGGCAAAACGCTGTATCAGTGCAAGCTCCCCAACCTAACCTGACCTGACCTGGGGAGCTTAGAGGTCGGAGTGACTGGTGATAACCCCAAATCATATTTGGTATAAACAAAATAATTTTTTCCACATTATATTTGCAGTGAAATCTGAAAATAAAACTTAAAATAAAGCTGAGAAACAGAACTATGCTTCTAAAAAGGTAATGGTGTGAAAAACTACAAAGTGATGTAACAACAGTGAAATAATGCCACAAATGGTGTGATGGTTAGTGTGCTTGCTTTTCAACCAAGAACCTAGGATCAATTCCTATACATTCTATGTGGCTTATTCTTAAATCAAGTATTTCCCTCATTTTTTGTCATTTCCTTATATTTTTTCTAGAGTTATTTAGTGTAGTATGGAGCTCTTTGGACCAAAATAAAAGTAATTTGTAATACTTTTTTTCCTTACATTTCTTTAGTTACTCAAATAAATCCTACCTGGACATTAACATTTTCATAAAAAATTCAATTGTTCTAGTTTGAATACTGTCAAATTTGTATGTAATGTTCTTTACTATAAATATATTTTATATGTCCTTATATCCTTTTAATTATTTACCTCCTTCCCCTCGGCAATATCTTTTGTAAATATAACATTAACTTCCACTGTTATGCTGATGACACCAGTTTTACCTCACTAGCAAACCTACTTTTTCCTTTCCACCTGCCTCGCTTATTGACTTCATACTAGAAATTATATCCTGGTTTTCTTCAAATGTTCTTAAATTAAATAGTGACAAAACTGAGGTGCTTCTCATTGGTACAAAATCAACATTATCCAAAACTGATAATTTTTCATTTGTTGTTGATAATTCCTCTGCTTCCTCTTCCCCACAGGTTAAGAGTCTTGGTATCATCCTTGATAGTACTTTATCTTTTCAGTCTCACATCATCTCTTGGTCTGCATATTTCCACCTGTGTAACATTAATCGTATTTGCCCATCCTTCACTCCCCATGCAACTACTACCTTTGTTCATAGATTTGTCACTTCTCGTCTGGATTATTACAATTCCCTTTTCTTTGGTCTTTCTCGCAAATCACTCTATAAGCTTCAACTGGTCCAGAATTCAGCTGCCTGCATCATTACTAGAACCTTCTCTATTCACCATATCACTCCCGTCTTGCAGCAGCTTCATTGGCTCTCGATTAAGTACCGCATTGATTTCAAAATTCTCTTGTTAACATTTAAGGCTATCCATAACCTTGCCCCTCCATACCTGTCCAACCTCCTCCACATTGCCATTCCCTCCCGCAACCTTAGATCCTCTTTTTCCATCCACTTGGCTGTCCTCTTCGTCCGTTTTACCACCATGGGGAGCAGAGTATTCAGTTGCTCTGCTCCCGAGCTCTGGAACTCATTACCATCCGAGCTTAGAAATATTGATTCAGTCTCACTTTTCAAATCTAAACTTAAGACTGCTTTTTCTCTTTGATTACATTTGCACCTGTCTGATTTTAAGTTTTTGTATTTTTAGTTTTGTTTATGTTTGTTTTATCTATTGTTTGGTGTCCTTGAGTGTTTAGAAAGGCACCTACGAATACATAAAATGTATTATTATTATTATCTTATATATAAACTTCTACGTGTGGAAGTGTTTGTGTCTCTCTGGGCTGGAAGTGACAGGTGGAGTCGGGGTAAGCGCTCTGCCTCTGAGGAAACAGAAAACTCGCTTAGCCGGCAATAACAAAAGCGAGGTGAGAACGTCAGCAAAACAAAACCTCAGATGAAAGACAAAGTCGCTTAGCCGCTAACATCAGCAAAACAGTATCCCTTTTACTTTTTCTCCCGCTGCTAATGCAGAAATGAATCCTCCTAGGAGAGAGATGCCCAGAGTACTTCCTTTCAATTACCTGACATCTCTACATTTCATTTTTTTTTCTGACGATTTCAATAGTTTCTATGACCCCAGGCTTTTTACAGCACGGTCTTACACAACTAGTATATAATATACTGTATATAATATACTGTATATACAGTACAGGCCAAAAGTTTGGACACACCTCCTCATTCAATGTGTTTTCTTTATTTTCATGACCATTTACAGCACTCCATCACTCTCCTTCTTGGTCAAATAGCCCTTACACAGCCTGGAGGTGTGTTTGGGGTCATTGTCCTGTTGAAAAATAAATGATCGTCCAACTAACCTGACTTCTGCACAACACAACTGCTGGTCCCAACCCCATTGATAAAGCAAGAAATTCCACTAAATAACCCTGATAAGGCACACCTGTGAAGTGAAAACCATTTCAGGTGACTACCTGTTGAAGCTCATCGAGAGAATGCCAAGAGTGTGCAAAGCAGTAATCAGAGCAAAGGGT
>JANRMT010062814.1:48077599-48205517 GCA_026402145.1 Polypterus bichir lapradei
ACATACACAGTATATACTGTCCTGACTTAAACTAATAAAAAAAAAAATCAGCTCTTTCAGTCCTTCAAAGCCTATACCCCATAGTACCAGCATCAGCCTTGTATCGTTTCTTAAGGCCTTATCTAGAATTATGTTTCTGTTATTATACAAGCAGGAAATTTCCACACAATGTGTTGAAGACCTTACTTCACTTGAATTCAATACAGTTTGCTGTATGAGGATTCATCTAATCAGCATTCTTAATATCTTCTGTACAAAGTGTGGTGGTAAACAAAGAATAGTTCACTGTAACTCCAAAGTCCTTTTCATACAACATGCTTTCAAGTTTCAGATCACCCATTTTGTAATATTTAATTATTGTTATATTATTGTGAAAAGAACTATGCATAAAACCTTACATTTGGGTACATTAAATTTAATCTGCCACATAACTACCCAATTCTGAATTCTGTCCTAGTCAGCTGTAATGATCTTTCTGACTCTTAACTATTTCCAAGCCCACTATGTTTAGATTATTCACAAATGTGTATATCTAGTTACATATTTATGCAAATCATTTATAAAAATTTTAAACAGCAGCAGCCCAGTTACATATGTCTGAGAGACAACATTTTTAACACCATATCATTTGGAAATGTCTCCCACACCACAAACCACCGCTTTCATTGTTTAAGGCAATTTTGCACATATAGTATTTGCACATTGTGTATTGTACTCACTGCTTCTTATTGGTTAACCACTAGCCTTTTATGTAGTAATATATTGTTTTGATGATATGATATGATGTAGTACCTTATCAAATGCTTAAAGAAAATCAAAATAAACTATGTTTAAATTCTACACAATCTCTAAACAGTATTGCTGATCAGGTGCATCCTATGTCACCAAATCTCAGATACAGTAAATCAAGATCTCGAATCTCAGGATTAGATGGAGCAGGTTATATGGAGTTGCGATCTGACACCAGCTTTTTGTAACTACTATGAGACACTGAAATTGACCGTCATCTCAATCTTACCCTTTTGTATACATTTTTAAGTCTGTGGCCCAATACATTTAGGCAGTTCTATTTGTAAATGGGGGGCCAGCTCAATGTTAAGTAGTGATACCTAGTAGATCCTCATTCAATTTGTATTTCATGTAGTATTAAACTGCACATTAACAACAAGTATTAGCATTTTCCAGTTCTCACCTTGCTGGTTCTGGACATCAAAGGCACGGATTCCAAATAATGGGGGTCGTTCACTTCTCAACAAAGTTACCTCTTTGGATGACAAATTCAATCGGAAAATTGAACCATTCATATAGTCTGTCCAGAATATATTGTTTCGATGATATGATATACCAAATGGATGATTGAGCTCTTTTCCTTTGTACACCACCTAGACAAAAATAAACAGTAAATAAAGGAGAAATAAACATTCAAAAGTTGTTTTTCAGAGGAAGCCCACTGAGACTCATCCCTTTCAAGATACCTATAGAGCAAAAGAATATAAGTGGTGCATGCATTATTCATTAAGTTTGTGCAGTCATCTGAGTAAATTATTCAAAGCATCCCATGTATTTTGGTTGAAAATGAAATTGTGATCTTCAACACTAAAGTTAAATTTACTATACAGGCATAGTACTTCTTGTTCGGTGACATTTTCAAAAGAAAAGTATTAACCATATCCCAGCAGTTATGCTCCAATTAAACTATTTAATGCAAACTTGCTGACTGTATTTTCTTAAACTCATCTCATTTATCCAACATACTAGCACACTGGAAACCACAAAAATCAATGTTTCCTACTGGGTGGAATGGATATTTGTAATTTAAATGAAAACCTGAAAACAGAAATGTATAAAATGTAATTACCATTCGGCTGGTACCGTTAAGAAAAATCTTTTCAATGTGATCATAGTAGGCATCACACCAGTATAGGGTACTTCTTGCATAATCAAGGGTTAATCCATTTGGCCACAACATATTTGATGTAACAAAGATCTGTCGATTAGATCCATCCATCCAAGCTTTTTCAATTCGACCAATATTGTGATTTAGCTCATCTTCTTCCCAGTCGCTCCAGTACATTAAACTATTAAAGCAAAACATGTGACAATGTTACAAGAACAATGCACTCAAATTAAAAGCCTGAGATGATTAATATGCAAATATTGGAGGAATTTTCATAAGAATAAGCAATTCAGCCCAACAAACCTCGTCAATCCAATATATTTTTGTTTATATGCATCCATCCACTTATTTTAAGAATTAGCTTAGTTCAGGGTTGGGGATGCAAAGCAGTGACCAACCCCAGAGGGAACAACAATTTGCCACAAGACACACTTAGGCAAAATGTTCACGTAAAATTAATAAAATGCAGTAATCGGTGATGTTAAAATCTGTACACTGTATGCAGTATGTATAATATATTCATTTCTATCACTTAAAAATTTGAAGAATGGCTATATTTTTGAGAGAATTTTCTTTAAATGCCTTGAACTCTGAAAAAAACATTTGAATTTCCAAAAAAGCCAAACAATGTGCTTGTTCTACAGATTTTCTTTCCTCATTAATTATCCTGTTTGGTATTTCTATTAATAATATATACTTCTAGAAGTAAATGATTAATAACAGATAAAAATAAAACTAAGAATATTTCTTTGGAATTGGGATTACCTGTTGATGGCTTGCTGTTAGCATTTAGCATAAAGTGCTTTTGCAATTTATAGAATCACATTGCAGACAGTATTGTCAAATTTAAAAGTATACCCTTTTATCTTCATTTCTAAGATAATGCGACATTTTCAACAATACTGTACACACTGAATAGTCTGCTCTTTTTTGTCTACAGTGTCCAATTAAAATGTATAATTGAGCTCAGGGTACAGAGTCTCTAAAGGGACATGAGCAAAAAAAAAAGTTATTATGGTGTTAGAAAACACAAAAAATATGTTTGGCATTAAAAAATGTATATGGAAATGTATTCTTCAACATAAGGGGACATTTTCTATGAAATTTTTCAAGCTGAGCATAAATAAGATACAGAAGAGGAAAAGAGCTTTTGCTTTGAAGATCTGCCTCTCCCACCTCTATGTCTTTTTTGGGTGTTGTATTCCTTTACTTTAGAGAGAATCAAGTAGAAATCTAGACATTTTTCGCATTCTTTGATTATACAATTATAACATATAATAATGCATTTAAGTTTGTTGTACTGTATTATTTGCATTGATAAATTTTAAGCCAGTAATTCATTGCATGACTCCTCCAATAGTTTTCAGTAATAGCCATCATTTAAATCATTGTTTCACAAACTCGGTCCTGGGAACCCCCTGTGGCTGCAGATTTTTGTTACAACCTGCTTCTGTTTTTAATTGAACTCCTGGGCTAATTCAGTGAACTGATATTCCCAAAGTTCTGTGTTTAGGGAACAATACAAAAATTAGAAAACTAAGTTTGCTAAAAAAAAAAAAATATTAAAATGTACCAAGCAGTTATATAGGAATAATGTTTTTTTTAACAATATTTTCATCTTATTTTTCATTTTACTTATCAAGGTGTTCTAACTGTTTAATTAATCCATTATTTACTAATTAGTGGGTCTGACGCTAAAGTAGTTGCAGCCTTTGATTATTCAGTGTTGTTTGCCTGGGTGTCTGATCTGCTTGTTTTAAATTGTCATTAAGATACAATAAAAGGGGGAAAAACTGCACAGAGAAAGGGCAAAGTATAATGAAATCAGCAAAATAGAGTTAAGCATTTAAATCTATAACAAAAGCAGAAATATTTATAAATGTTTTATAAATGTAAAATTCATGCTGCTGTGCTTTTCTGAATCTATACTAATAAAAGGCAAAGTCCTCACTGACTGACTGACTGACTCAGTCACTCACTCACTCACTCACTCACTCACTCATCACTAATTCTCCAACTTCCCGTGTAGGTAGAAGGCTGAAATTTGGCAGGCTCATTCCTTACAACTTACTTACAAAAGTTAAGCAGGTTTCATTTTGAAATTCTACGTGTAACGGTTATAACTGGAACCTACTTACGTACATATATACAGCCATAGCCTGCAGCTCAGTCACCGTGTGATGCGGAGTTATGTCCCCCATAATCACGACTCCCACGTAATTGAGTGACTGCCCATATAAGGCCGTCCATCAGCAGCAATCCAATAGACACGCTGCCACTAAATATTCGCAGGTGAAGGACTATGCTTATCACTAGAATTACCAGAGCCTATGAAAAAACTTGTAAATCTGTCCCACCTTAAATCGCTTCTTAAAATTGTTCACAGCTCTCCACCAGCGTCTTTTGTCATCTAAATGTGCTGATAAAATCAGGCTTTAAGCAGCCGGCTATTCCATCCCCTCACCGACTTAGAACGTGCACAAACTTCTCCCAGCTCATGCCTTGATTGATTTTCTGGGAGTGAAGTGGAGTTTTAGAGTGGAAATAATAGATCGTTGTTTGAAACACACGCATTTCATGTCTGTTCCGTTTCTACAATAATCTGTGTAAACACATTGTTAAAACAGAAACGTTATTTATATTCTACTAGTATTAAGTTGTGGAAATTGCCTGCGAATATCTAGCGGTAGCGTGTGTATGAACTTAAGTTAATCTTTTCCAGTCCTACAAAGTCAGTTGACGTGAGCCGCTCGGAGTACATGCATCAAAGCTTCTCAGCTGTGCTCGTGCGATCTTGCGATGTCCACGGCTTTATTTAATGTTAGCTAAGACCCGGCACTTAAAAGTTTCTTGCTACAGCAATTTTAACTCCGTTACAAAGTGATCCAAAGTCTCGTTTATACCTCATGTCTTATCATTAAACTTGTATCTCGCGAATACCATATTCGTCGTAGGCATGACAAACGGCAACGGGAGTGTGTCTATAAACTTAATTTAAACTTACGGTTCACAGCGTGCTTTGTTTCCGCAGTAGCTGCACTTATGAATATGCTTGTATGCATCACTCGCTTCCTAATCTTTGGCTGCCTTCTCAATTGTGAAATGTTTGTTCAGCGCTCTTTGGAGCTCTTCCTTGTTCTCTACGTACTTACGTAGGAGGCGTGATGACCCGACACGCAACTCCGCCTCCCACGGCCATCTAGCTCAGTCCATTACAGTATATGGACTCTGGAAAAAAAATTTCTGGCCGCACAGTGAATTTCCAGGAAAATATTGGGTGAACAAGGTCACCAGTGAATACAACATTCACTGCCAAAACACTTTCGTGAATTATGACAATATCCACACTATTCATTAACAATTGGTGAGGTTCCCCTAACATATCTGAATGGATGCCATGGAAGCCACTGTACTAAAATGGTGAATTTATTACATCAAAAGCACCACAAGGTAAAAATAAAATGGGAAAATACAAAGTCAACCCTAACGCGACCCCTAACCCTATCAACTAAACAAATAAATAATGCAGTAAACTTACTGACATGTTGATCCTGGCTATACAGGTCTTATAACCCTTATTACAAGATGTGCTAGCTCCCAACTTACCTATGTATCTGAGGTAGCTCACCAAGGTCTCCTTCTGCAGCTCTCTATCTTTCTTTTGCTTATGTAGCCTCTATTCACAGCACCAACTAAACCCTGGCCCCAGACTCGCATTTCCACTGCAAGTCCCTAGGCTCCCTGGCTGTGATTTGGCTTTAAACGCCATACTGGTAGCCTTATGTAGAACTCCCAAAACTCCCTCTTCTGGTCTCAAGTTACCCTACAGTTTTAAAATCTTAGTAATAGCCTAAAGAGCAGTGTTTCTTTGGGAAAACTCTGGGGATGTCTGACAATAACTTTAAGAGGACAAATTATCATGTATATTTCACATAAAAAATAATTTGCAGAATTGCAGAACTGAGATCACTGTAGTAGTGATCACTAAATGAGGCACTCTGTAGGAAAAGTTTAGTGCTCTGTCTTCATAACTGAATCTCTTGACTACAAAAGAAACAGAACAGCTTAGGTTTAAGTTACATCAACCTTATTATGAACATGGAAAAAAGGCTAATATGATTAAAACAAATGCATAAACAGGAAGTACATAATCCAATTAAAGAGATTAACACCACAGCAGGAAATAAAAATATGGAGCACAAAGAAATAACCAAGACATTTAAGGAGTACTATAAGTCCTTATATTCCTTACAGTGTTCCTCAATAGGTCATATTTTTGGGAATATCAAACAATTATACAAATTTATTTCTCAGATTGCCCCAGATTTAAAATCACTCAGTTGTATTATCATATACCAAACTACTTGGATTTAGACTTGCTTTCCTCAACTGGAAGAATCAGAAAGATTAATTTTACTTTTGACATCTACAACTACATTTTTGTAGGACGTACCACAGTATGGGAAATCCAGAGGATCTGGCAATGCAGAAGCACTGGTGCATCTGGCAGTGCTGATAGTTGATACTCCTCCAGCCTACCTCCCCTGTGTAACCTACTGATTCGTGCCAGAAGGAAGACTGGCACAGCCCCATTGGTTGCAGTGCCTTGTATGCTAGAGATAAGGACTGTTTAAAGAATAAGAGTGATAGTAAACCTTATTTTACAGAGTGAGAACTCCCTTTCTTTTTTGTTCATGCTGTAATGAATACAATAGTGATCCTTCTGGGGTTTAGTTTTACAGTCTCAATATTGTTCACAGCCCCAGCATGGAGTGTAATTTATTTTGTGTTGACTGTTAATTTCCTTTTTTTTCTTTCGTTCTTTGGTCCTGGCATTTAGGTATCAAATTAACATCCACATTGAATGGAAATCGAGAAAAAGTAAGTTGTAAGCTGACTGGTTATGTGCTGTTATTTTTGTGATGTAGCAATATTTATAAACCTTTAAAATAGGGGCTACCTAGGTGCATTTATCAGTAGTTACTCCTATGGAACACATCTGTAATAAACACTTTCTTTAGTCTTAATAAGACATACAAATCACCAGTGGGATTACTTTACAGAGTAATCATTAGTCAATCACTGCTATGTAACAAGACTTTAACAAAGGCTATTTTGTGTCACATAGCAATAAGTGACTAAGAAATGTCCTACACCAAAGCCCTGAATGTCATCGTTCTAAAGTGTTACCATACAGTATGTGCGTCATTCGTTATCATTGCTTTTCATTGTCATATCTGCACCAAAATTATGCCTCATTTGAGCCTGCCCTTCCCTCACAGTGTTTTGATTCAGTTTTTAGCACAATAAATTTATACTGTACATGGACAAAACAAGAGAGGTGGCATCTGTTACACAGGTCTGGAAAATTAAATTCATAAAAAAAATGCAATCGACAGGCAGTCATTTTTTAACCCACTTAGTCCTGAACAAGGTCCAGGGGGTACTGAAGCCTATCCTAGCTAACATTGGGCACAAGGTAGGAAAAAACCCTTGGACAGGGTGCTAGTCCATCGCAGGGTGAATACACACACCTGCTCCACACACTAGGGTCAATTTAGGATTGGCAGTCCACCTAATCTGCATGTCTTTGAACTGTGGGAGGAAACCAGAGCACCCAGAGGAAACCCATGCAGACATGGGGAGCACTTGCAAACTCCACGCAGGGAGGACACAGGACAAGAACCCTGGTCTCCTAACTGCACCATTGTGCCACCCATTTTAAATTGTGAATAGTTATTTTTATTTGCATTCATTAACAATAACAACATATACTGTAATTACAATGTTTCCATCATGTCACATTTAAGTACAAATTTGAAAAGAAATGTAATTATAATACAGCAAATTTTATAATTAATTTATATATAGAATATTGTTCTAAATCAGTTTAACATGAAAATATTAATTTTTAGTCAAATATTTTTAAATGTGCGTAAAGAAAATAGCAATGCATATTAATTAATTTACTTATAACTTTTCTAGTTTTTGTCTTTTTTTTTTTTTCTTTTTTTTTGATCCAGAACTTTTGGTGGCCAGTCATTTCTACACTTTTTCCTGGTGCGTCCCTATCATCCAGCACCAGTCCGCCATCACACTAGCATTCCAACATCCATGGTACCTTTTTCCCTGTGTCCGTAACATCCTGATATAATATTTCACTCTGCTCTTCACTCTCTGCTCCAAGATTTTCAGAGGTAAATTCCACATGTGATTCCAAAAAGTAAACTTTGAGGCTCATATTGCAAACCAAGTCCATAAAGTTAACTAATAATTTTTTCTCAACTTCTTTATGATTTGGATCTTTAGTTACCTAAAGAGTTAGAAATTACTTCTTTGAATGATAATCTCGTACCAGGTTGTTAGTCACACCATCAGAGTCTGGATGAGAATTCAGTTTTCCAATATCAGGTCCCTCTTTCAATTTAGCCTCAGGCAAACCTGGAAATGTTTGGCACAACATTGACTCCATCTTTTGACAAACTTAAATCTAGCTTAATATGAAACAGTGGTGGCAGGACTTTATCCGGATCTAACAGGTTAAGTCTGATGCTGTTTTTGTCACAAAGGTGTAACTTTTCTCTAGCTGGCCATTCCCAATGCATGAAGAGTATCATTGGTGGTGTAAGGGCTACCTGCTGCTATTGACTCATCACCGTTATTAAGTCCAGTTACATTCTGACATTATTATTGAATAAAATAACAGTTTTGTTTTAAACATAGATTCTGATATTATAATACAGAACACATAATATGTGTTATGCTTTATATTACATAACCAGAAAGAGGCTTCTTTCTTAATGCAAGTTATTTAATGGCTTCCTTGAATCAACTTATAAACACTGATGGAAACACGGAGTGAAGAGTCTGATTGGTGTTCTTCTGAGCTGATCGAGTTGTATAGGGTGTGAACATTAACTGTGAACATTTTTTATTTCTTCTCATCTTTTGAGAGTGTAAGGTAACTGTTTAATGCTTCATTATGTAATCAAATATTCTAAAGTTTAAGTTCACCTAATAAAATGTATTTTAAAACACAATGGATACCTCTTTTAACATCTGTGAATCCTTTGACTGTAATTCTATAATTTACTTTATTAGATATGTTAGCAAGCCCTTTGATCTTCCCTCTTGCCAACTACTGGATCATCGAAATGTAGAAGAACATCTTTAATCCTATAGTGGTTTTGACACTTTCTACAAATTACATTTCAACCTTCTTTCTTTAAGTTCATTCATTTAGCATATAATTAAATGCTGTCAGTTTTTATAAGGAATGTGAGGTGCTAATGAAACAGCACTTGCTTTTGAAGGTCTTGTTTAACACTTCAACATTTGCAAATCAAATTCTTAATGTTGTATTTTGTGCATTTGCAGCCAGAAGTTTGCATTAGCATGTGACAAATGCTTTTTTTAAACACTATAGATCAAAGCATACTCATTCCTACTTCTCCTTAATATATAATTTTTTTATACTAATTACATTTTATTTTGTAATGATAACATGACATTCAGAAACCTGGTTAATCCGGTTTGAATCATGAGCAGTATACATCTATTCCTGCAGGATTAGGTGCAAGGCAAGAAACTGCCCTGATGGGACACCAGTTCATTGCAGAGCCCACTCACACATACACCCACAATGAGTTAATTTGCAGTTTCCTACTAATTATTACACACATCTTGGGATTGTGGAGAGGAAAGCAGAATTTCTGCGAAAACATTATGAGGAGAACATGCACACTCCACACAGACAGCAATCAAGCTTGGGATGCAGGATCAACAAGGCAGCAGCACTAACATCCACCACTGTGGCCACATTTCACCATTATTAATCCAACAAATTGTGCCCACCCATCCATCCTCTAAGTGAAACAATAGAGTTATGGGTGAGACAAAGAACATGCCTCTAGATTCAAATCACAGACTAGACACTTTCTGTGTACAGTATGAATGCTGTCTCTATGTTGTCTACATTTTTCTGAAGTTCCTTTGTGATTTGAACAACATGGTGGGTTAGATTAATTGATGACCCTAAAGTGGCCTAGTTTGAGTGTATGAGTATGAATTGATACCCCATCTAGATATGATTCTTGCCTTGTGCCTGACACTATCAGAATAGCCTATGGTCTCCACAACATCACATTTAATGAACTGAGGGCAGACAATAAAAGGAAAAAGATATCTGTATCTATGTTCAGTCATTGTACATGTAGCAATTCCAGAAGGTAAGATGCCAGCTCAGTAGTAGTAATAAATTCAATATTTGTCATCAAGGTTAATAGCTTTGCATGACCATACACTCACTAATTGCACTACCTCTTACACTCAGTTTTGTACATTATAAACTTCACCAACTTAGATTCTGTGCCACCTCTGCCAAGCTTAGAATGCACTCCTTCCAGCCATCCTGCTTAATAATATTTTCACAGTGTACAAAGGTGACTGTGTAGTGTTACAGAGCAGTGACAGCATTGCCACTGTACACTGTAATGACATTAGGTGCCATAGCTAAATATATTTTTGTTATTTAGCTCAAACAGTTCATCATCATGCAGCTGCAGGTCCAAGTGCCAGAATTCAATCCCAGATAAGGGAATGGCAGTAACACATGCTTAGAGGTGAAGTATGTCAATTTTTACTATAATATAGACAACACAACTAATAGATCTTCCAACATATTTCTGACTAAGAAATGGCATCATCTTACTACATAACGCACATATGAACACAGACACATAAGCAATTTGACAAACAAGAAGAGAGCATTCAGTCCTTCACACTTGTTTGTTTAGCTAAAAGTTAAGCTGTCCCGATATCTCATCCAGATACATCTTAAATATTGTAAAGGTTTTTATTTCAACACTCACATAAAGTAATGTGAAAAGGATATCAGGTTAACAGTTAGTCACATAAAACACATACCAATGAGAGTTTGAATACACTAGGAAGTGCATATCTGCTCCAAAATACAGATGATGTTGGTTTGGAGGGGAACATGATCATATGTGTGCTGTCTGCTTAGAATTTAAAGGTATAATGCTGGTAACTAATTGGTTTTGCTGAATGAGAACAGATGTTGTTAATCTTTTTGATGTCTAATAGTAGGCACATTTCTCTGCCCAGTTCATCATGTGTTCACCCATGTAATCTAAAAATATCAGGAGTATGCCCGAGCCCATGGAACCCCAAAGGTTTGGGAACATCAACAGTTAGCAGGAGGCAGTGCCAACAGCAAAAAAAAACAAATGCTGAACTTTAAAAAATGAACATTAACTTAAAAATGAACACAGTTATAAAACTAGATACTGTAAAAAGAGTTAAATTTAAAAACAAAAACCACATAAACGTTTAGTCAAAATGTTTGATTGACCATCCTCATATATGTTCAAGTCACATCACAAGTATTGTTATAAAATTCGATTAATGCATTTAAATGTTATTTGGTTCACAATTCATGCTTTCAAACAACAACTTTTAATGTCAAAGGAATAAAAAAAGTTATATTTGTTAGAGTGTTGCATACGGCTGGATTCTACCTCATTAGACTGATGGAATTTTTCTCACCCAGTGAGGGTGATAATGAGATTGGCCTTGCGCCATCAAATGCAGTTTATTATTGCCAACACTAATTTGTCTCAGGAGCACAGTGATCAACTGTGATTTTTAATTTCAAAACAAAGGTATAATCCAAATAAACACAAACGGAATATATGATTGCATCCAATGTAAATCTGGAATGATACAGGAATCAATGTTAATATTTAACAAAATTTGATTAGTTTTAATTCACCTCATATGAGAATGTGCTGAATTACTTAAGGCGTTATTTTACATAAAAATTAACACATAAAAAAATGTAAAAAATCAAAATTTCTTAAAACACTATATAATATAGGACAAAATCCTTGTATAGGATTTCAGAGCTGCTTCTTATTAGTGGCTCTTTGAGTATGAAGTTAGGAGGTGAGAAGGGCAATGGCTCTCCGGCAGGAAGGAGAGAGTCAGAGAAGTGGGCAAGTGCACTAGCCTTGTCACCTGATTAAAAGGATTCCATGCTCATGAAGGGAAGACGAGAGGCTCTGAGAGTGTTTCTTTTACTTTTGTACTGTTTGTATTTTGTGCTCTCCCATTGATCATCCATACCTGGTGTGCTATTTTCTAGAATGTTTCGGCGTCTTAATAATTCTCATCATCAGTTTTATCGTATGTCTATACACAATTTGATACTGAAGAATGGTAGAAAGAAATTCAAAAGCAAAAGTCAAGAAATCTAAAGGGCAAAAATAATACAAGCATAAAGACTGCTTTGTTTAAATATCAGCAAGTTCAGTTTGTGATGCATTTAATGCGCTGATTCTCATAGCCACATAACGTCTAAGACCACATTCTATAGCATGGCAACACAAAATGACATCAAAAACTAAGAAAAGTACTTTATAATAACTGAAAACAATTTCTTATTACAAAAATAAATGCATAATTCATATTCAGTGCCTCAAAAAACCAACAATGGGAAATAACCGTTAAGTAAAAAGGCTTAAAAAAGTGTACAAAAAATTGCCAACATACATAATTATAAAACACAGAAATCCCTACAACACTTGGAATAAAAAATAATACAAATTTGACTGTTAAACTTTTATTGATATAAAGACTTGTGTCACACTCGACTGTGTGTAAAGTTAAATACAGTAAATAAACCATTTTGACATGCATACTTGCATTCCTTTGCATAATTCTGTGCATGGACCTATTTGCACAATAGGTATAATTTAATGTTCATAGAGCTTACAATTGAGAGATTGGTAGTCTTTGTGCTTATGAGAACTGCTGAGTTTTAAATTCCAAATTGTGGGATAATATCTAATTGAATTTAAAACATCGACTCTGGAGGGAAAGTAGACTACCAGGTGTCTTTATCTTGTTAACTCTCTCCTGTCATGAATCTAATTTCTCTTTACACCTACATTCCCGAAACCTGATCAACAACATAGTCAGTCCAAAAATATCCTTTGTTTACCCACACAATGCAACATAATTCAGTGGAGTTAAAGTGTAGACTTGGAAGAAAACAAAAATTCCAAATGTCCAGAGAGACATTTGGATTTTTACAGACACTTTTTAAATAAATAAACACATAAATAGGTAGATACAATAAGTAAGTAAATCGATCAATAAATAAAAATACACACACTTTCACAAACTGGTAGAAATTTGTCATAGCTCCTTCTAAAGTCACATGTTTGAAGTCACCACATATTGTAACTATAGGGTTGGAGTGAGTCACCATTAAAGTGTTGGTGACAGAATGATTAATTTCTGTTGTGAGGTCCTCATTTGTGGAGGGAGAATTATAAACATTAATAAAGATGATGTAATTTATCTCCCTGGGTAAATGTCGTGGATGACTGATATTCTGACAGCCAGAATTTCATTGTCTGAATTGCAAACTGTAGTTGTAACTGTCAAATGCCCCCTTTTACAACGCTCCTCATTCACATAGATGACCAGCCCCCTTCCTGTCTTTTTTCAACACTGCATTGGGTCTCTGTCTGCTTGAATAAGATGAAATCTGTCTAGCATTAAAACAGTGTCAGGTATATCAGGTTTAAGCCAGCTCTACGTAAAGCACAAAATGCCACTGTACTTGTATGCACCATGACCTGTTATAAGCACAGACAGCTCATCCATTTTATTTGACAGTGATGGAACATTTCTCATTGCAATTGATGGTACACCAGTTCTAAAACCTTTTCGCGTTGCTTTTACTAAAGCCCCGGCATGTTGCCTACTCCGTCTGCAGACAAACAGCTCCTGCAGTAAACTGCTTAGATGCTCATGAATGCAGTGCAAATAGCTCTAACATACCCCACTTTCATTTTCTCAATGTCTCTTACTGTTTCAGGTATTGCAAACATAAGGTAGCCTTTGGGTCCATCGAAGTTTGCAGTCTGTTTGAAGTACAGTTATGAAAAGCCTGCGCCTGAGTTTGAGTGGATTGCAGTTCGTTGGTAAATTTAAAATCTGATTTCTAGTGGCTACTATCAGTGACATGCCAGAATCCAAAGAAATTCTAATTTTAAATAAGATGAATAACTATTAAATAAGTTCAGAAAAAAGAAAAACAGTTAGAAATACAGAGCTTCCGTAAATAACACATGGCATTATAACAACAGTAAAAAACAGAGATAAATCTTTTCTGCTCCATCAAACAGTTTTAATTAAATCACACCCAGTTTTTGTATTTTTTTGTCTAAAGTTTAATAGTTTGACTTGAGCCTCTAACAACACTCTTTCTTCACATAGCACAGTTTCCAAGTGTCTGAAGCATATTTTTTCTAGCATGGCCATTTCAAGAAACTAGTAGTCAGTTAGGACATTAATCAATCTTGTTTTTGCCACCCTTTACAGAGCATGCTATTAAACTTAAAGCAGCCATCCAATATCAAACCTGCTTAATCCATTTTGGGAGGTTTTGCACAAAGCAGGAAGCAACAAAATAACATTTATGGCATTGTGGCCCTAATTCAAAGCAACACAATAAAATCTAAGATCATTTAATACAAGATGAATTACAAAGAAACAAATCCTGAAGAGTCTACAGGTTTTTTTTGGTTTGTGGTGATCTCTTATTGCCTTCTGGAATAAAAGATTGTGACACTGGGGAGTGTCCACATGGCCGATATATGATCTCAAAATGTGATATTGATTTTGTATAACAGATGGCAATAGGAGATTTCTTCGCACTTTGCGACTCAGAAGCATGGTCACATTGTGAGCTTGCCTGATCTTTTTAGAACTGATAGACTTTTACTTTTGAAATCCAGCTTAGTTGATATTTAGTTGCAATTTTTGCCACCTGTACCTGTGGTGTAACCTTTTAACTTCTTTAGAACTTTATCAATATTTTCTTATTTTATTTGCTTTTCATGTTTAACCCATAGCTACTCGTGCTGGTATATTTTGTACACAGTTTTTTTGGTCCAATGTCCTTTTATTTAAACCTACCGGCAGCATCTGCCATGTATCCTAAGCTTACTTCACTACAAGTACAGAGTCACAATGGTTTCCCTGCAGTGTGCCCAAAGCCGGTTTTATAAGTGGATGCAGTCCAATTCCATATGGTGCATTTGGTACAACGTGCGGGTACTTACGTATGTATAACTACGATGAGATGTCCTTCTTGTAATGACTTTGTCTGCAAAGAACATTCAACAACTGAAGTGAAATGTGATATGTGTGAAAATCCTGCAGTGGATGAAAGTGCGACTGGTGACGAATGAGCACTGGAGAAGCAGATCAGGTTTATTTTCAGGTAGTCCTAGACTGTGTCATACTATTCAGTAATATGGTATTAAATTACATTAAAAACATGTACAATTTAAAATTATTGCAATATTTTATATTACAACCTCAGAGCATACATATAAATAGCCATTTTAATACTGGTGCATAAAGTACACTGTACAAATATTAATGAGATGAGAAATGGTGTGAGTAATTAAGGGTTAAGGTGGCTACTTTGTTTGTAAACTCTTCATAGTTCATTATTTAGGCTAGTTCTAGGATCTGTGAATACTTTTAAACCATTTGCTGATTTCTACACATTTTGTCCTTTGAACTTTTTTCAAGAGGTAGATGTTAATTGAGACAGACCAATAGAAGAAGGTAGGCTTTTGGCATATGATGACAATGCAGTCACGCCAGAATAAGCATCATTACTAAAGGAAATTCAGATTAGAAAATATGATTACAGGTATAGCAGAATAAAAATCAAGATTAAAAAAGTGATTTTCTTTGAGCTTGGAAGTGAAAGTGGTCTCTGATGGAGATTTGGAAACAGAGCTAGGGAGAGTGCTTCAGAGAGCATCACCAACAAAGCACAATGAGTGCTGAAAAAATGTGCACAAATAGTCTTTGGATTATTGAGAAAGCTATTAGCGGAGGATTTTATTTTTCTGGTGGGCTGGCATGAGGCATGTAACAATGTCAGACAAACTTAGAATCAACAGTTAGCAGTAATGTTTTAATACACAGAAAGCCTGTGTAGTTAAGATGTGTTAATTGAAATGTGTTCATTATACTTTGGCCTAACCAGACTTGTTGATCTACCAATACATTAAGGTAGGATATCAGTAATTCATTCAAAATGCAGTGATGGCCATGACAGATTATTTCTGGATCAAAAGAGCAGAGGAAGGGTCAGACTTTAGCAGTGTTTTATAAGTACTGTAATAGAAATAGAAATATACCCTGACTCCTGCAAAATATGAGTTTGATAATTTGGGGAGCTACTGAGCATGATACCAATATGATTGCAAGGCTGGTAACAGTGGACAATGAGGACACATATATATATATATATATATATATATATATATATATATATATATATATAAAAACTAGATTTAGAGAGGACCAGTCAAGTTGCATCAGTTAAGCCATAGAACCCTACAGCAGCAATACAGTTTTATTTTTATTTCTATGTAGAATATGCCTTGCACCCTGTGTTGGCTGGGATTGGCTCCAGCAGACCCCCGTGACCCTGTAGTTAGGATATAGCGGGTTGGATAATGGATGGATGGATATTAACAAGCATCAATGAAGCAATATGTTTGAGACTGTCACAAGTATAGTTGAGTGTAAACAGAATATAAATGGAACTTGTGGTCATGCACCCCAGTGACAACATACTGACCTTGAACAGAAAGGGCCAACAGGAGCATCATCCATCACCAGAGACAGCAAAGGGCATGTGTATGGAGAGGTAGCAGTACATCCAAAAGTAGCAAGTTCAATAACTACCTTCAAAAATCTTCAGATGCTTGAAGTCAGTGGTTCTCAAAATCAGTCCTAGGGACCTCAGTTGGCTACATTATTTGTTCCAACCAATTTCTGTTTTTAATTGGACTAGTAGCCTAATTAAGTAAACTTCTGTTACCCAGTTTGTATAATTTGGGGTCAATGTAAAAATTACAAAACTAAGTTTTTTATTGCCATGTATTTTATGTATGCTGTACTGGGAAACAATTATCATCATCATCATCATCATCATTTTCATTGTGCTTTTCCAGGTGTTGTGCTAATTTCATCCATTAGTTACTGTACTAATGAGCATGTCAGTGCATCTAACGCTGAAGTAATTGTAGTATTTGAACATTCTGTGTCAACAGGCTACATGCACACAGTAATGCTGACATATTTCTGGTGAAATTTCAACCAGCTCAGTCACTTCCATTTTCTATATTGCAGTCGTGATTTTTTTTCAGTGGTGAGAATGTCCGAAAAAAAGTATTTTAAGTTTCAGCATACAAATAACTCTACAGCTAAACATTGTTGTGTACCTTTATGTCAAGCTTCCAGTAAGTACAACAAGGTACTTAGTTTTTATACTTTTCCCTCTGATGCTCTAAATGGATCATCGTTATCTGGAGGCTGAGCTTTACGGTTAGTTCCCACACTGATGAAAAAGGATTTTCATGAGCCAGGGTCTGATACAAGGTGGCAACTGTTGAAGAAGGGAGCTGTTCCTGCATTGTCTGAGTGGAGCATTTTCTCTGTTCCCATGCAGGACCGGTGGTTTGGGAGAGGAGAAACTGACTGACGGAGAACAACACACTGGGAGAAAAGGAGGATCCAGCAGTTGTCGACCTAGCACTTGATGAAGCCCTGCTGAGGAAATTGAGACCCTTACAGTGAAGCACTAGTTTGGCAGTCACCGGTTTGCTGGCTCAGGCAGAGACATTCACTTTTTTACAAGGTAAGATGTCCATCAGACTCATGTTATCAAGTATTAAGCTTACATACATATTCAACTGTCCCTGAATAAAGTTTAATGACTAATTATTGAAATTCTGTTTTTTTTAAAGAACCCTAATGTAATCACATAAGTTCATGTAAGTTCATAGTAGATGCAAGTTTTCAATATGTCTGGATGTTACCTTCATAATTATAGTTTGAAGCCCTTTTCCTTTTTAACTCCTGACGTTTAAAACAATGTTTGAATAATGCAACTTACCTTGTTTACTATAAGTCTGGGCATGTCTTAAAGCTATCGGGTGACAAACGCCATAGCTAGTCTGTTTTGTTATCAGCGCCAGAACTGCAGCAGCTGGCTGACCCGGAATCCGGAAGAGAGAGTGCATGTAGCCTACTGCCTGGATGTCTGCTCTGCTCATTATTCAGATACAATTAAAGGACCAAACTACACTGAAAAAGGCAAATTAATAAGAAAACAATTCAAGTGAGTGAAGCATTTATTGTTATAAAAATGCATATATTTCTGAAGGTCTGGTAAATATAAAAATTATGACACTGTGCTTTCCAAAATGCAGAATAAGAAGAGAGAACAAAGGGTCAATTAATTAAATGAGATCAGTTAAAGGGGAAAATAACTCACTGGTTTTGAAACTGTTTGGAACAAAAACCTACAGCCACATGGGGGTCCTAAGGAATGAGTTTGAGATCCAGTGCTTTAAGTGCATTTTATGGTCTGGTTTATTGAACACAGCGGTGAGATTAAGATGAAATATCTCAATTTGTAGTCCAGCATCTGTATTAAGGAAGAGCTTCTTCCTATTTTATACAAAAGCTGCCTCCATGGTGCAGCAAGACCAAAATCCTGACTGTCGACTGCAAACTCTACTGACTGAAATACCAGAGACTCTGTTCTATTACACGGCAATTTATTCAACACCTATCTTTGTAAAACTCAGAGGTAAGCTGCCACGTGACACAGGAACTGAACTTTTTTCCTTATGTACCTAGAGGTTTCAAACAAGTAAAACAGCACTTCAGTTAAACTGCATGGATGCTTAAAAATGTCTCTAGGTGCACCTTTCACAAATCATTTCAATTCACATTAAGTATTTACTATGATTGCTTGATCAATTTTTTTAGGGTTACAAATAACCAGAGCCTATCCCAGAAGCACAGGGTGCAAGGCAGGGAGCAGCTCTGCATGGCATTCAGCAAATATTTTTATAATTTCGACTGTAACTAAAAAATGTGGACACCCAAACACCTAAAAACATTAAGTTTCATTTGATCCAAGCTTGAGTTAACTGGATGCCCCTTCAGAACTGGTGTCTGTTTAACTGAAATGGAGCAATGTAGGAATTATTTTTTTTACACAAAAAATAAAACTATATAACAATGCCTGTTTCTAATTTCTTTTCTATTTGGAAAAAGATCATTTATCCATTAGTTGGGAAAATTTTCCAGTAGTGGAGCTGCCACGTCAACAAAGAAATTGAAATGCTTGGAAAAAAAATATCCTGTAAGAATTTATATGTACCAAATTTGAAATACGGTGAGTTTTGCTGATGGTAAATGATTACAGTTGAAAATCCACAGTATGACTGAACACACAATACTAGTCACTATTACTATTTTTTTAGTTTTGAAACTGCTGCATATCAAAAATCTATATGATAAAATGCAGCCAGTTTCTGTTATATTTATGAAGTACATTACAAATTGTGAACATAAAAACATTAAAATAATTCTAATCATTGTATATTGTCAAGCAGTCATTCCAACCCGCTATATCCAAACACAGGGCCACGGGGGTCTGCTGGAGCCAATCCCAGTCAACACACAGCGCAAGGCAGGAATAAACCCAGGGCAGGGCGCCAGCCCACCGCAGTATTGTCAAGCATTGTATGCTTATTTGTATTTTTAATGTAGCAGTTCTTTGGACTTAGACTGATGACTAGTGGTGGATCAAAGCAATACCAAATACATAAAATAAACAATAAAAATCCAAATAAACACTTTACTGCCATGACATTATTTTTATGGAATTTAATTTGCTCATACAAATAAAACATCAGTACAAACATATAGCCTAAAAATGACTAGTAATCATCATTCCCTAACACAAATACTGTACACTGACATATACATTCGGTTATCAGGCGCAGTGCTTAAAATTGAGTTGCTACAATAATACATTTCACAGTTTGTGGATATCTATGTTTATGAAATTGTGTAGTACCAAATGCAAAAAAAAAAATAAAAAATATATATCTATATATATATATATATATATATATATATATATATATATATATATATATATATATATAAACATATACATATGTATATTGTCACAGGAAGCTGGGGGAAAGACCCAGCCGGGATGCCTGGAAGGACCAGGAGGTGGCGTATACGTCCTCCGGGCCACGAGGGGGCAACCGCCCTGGATCTGGAGAGGACCACGGGAGAGGAGCAAGGAGGCTCAAGCCTGTTGGAGACCGTGGCCACCGCCAGGGGACGTCCCGAGCCTCACACAGCCCGGGAAACATTCACTTCCGCCACACCCGGGAAGATGGAGGAAGATTATTCCAGGGACACCCGGAGTGCTTCCGGGTGCAAGAGCAGTACTTCCGCCACACCAGGAAGTGCTGCCAGAAGAGTGTCATCGAGCACCTGGAGCACGTCCGGGTGAACATAAAAGGGGCTGCCTTCCTACAGTCGGGGAGCTAGAGTCAGGAGTGGGAGCAGGACGAAGCTCCCATGGAGAGAGGAAAAGGTGACCCACAGACAGTGAGAGAAAGGCCCGTATTAGGGGTGATTGGTGCTGGGAGCACTGTGTGCTGTGCGGGACTGTGTGAGAACTGTAAATAAATGTGTGCTTTTTATAAAGATGTGGTCTCAGTCTGGTGGTGTTCAGGCGTATCTCACAATATATACATACACACATATACACATACATATAGTACATACATACACACACAAATATTGTTTTTCAATTACTGCACTTAAAAAGAGTTATACAGTGTTGTGGTGGGGGCTGAAACCTGAAGAATCTGGAGCAAGACAGGAATGAAAGGACGCCAGTCTTTTACAAGGCACAATCTATCAGAACCTCACACTCTGCCAGCTCAGAGTGGAAAATCATTCTATCACTCACATCTTTGAGAGGAAGCCAGGATAACTTCCATCAACACAAGATGAACATATAAATTCATCTGAGTCAGGATTTATACACAATACCACTCTTTGCAGTTATATTTTTACTTCACATATTTAATATTTTAGATTTGGTTAAGGTTACTTTGTGTGACATGGCAAAACAAATCTCAACCCAGTTATTGCCCATTTGCAGTATGCATGGCCTTGTTGTGTCTATCTGACACTCCAGTTTATTTATTTTTTTTTATCTGAATGAATTGTAAGGTATTACAAATACAATTTTTGCACTGTGACCAGTAGTGGGTGTTGCAGCACCCTAAACTCCAGACGCAACTTCAGAGACACAAGTCCAGGGTGCTAGTGCAAGGTTTAGTAATAATAATAACAAACACTATCATACTTCCAAGTCCTTCTTCCATTTCTTCACTCCTTCTAGGTGAGCTTTGTCCTATTCCAACTGACTCTGACTCACCTAGATGGTGAGAACTTCCTGGTCAAAAGGAAGTTTCTCAAAGTAGGGAAATGTATTTCTGCAGCACTCTTGGACCCTGACAAGGCTGCCCTATTGAACTCCAGCTCCCAGCATGTCTTGCTGATGTTGACACAGGTAGTATCACCAATGGAGGCTGCCACCTAGCATCTGGGGGGAATATGTAGCCCTGCCAGGTTGTCTTCACATATTCTTACATCCTACTGGCCTCCCACCCAGGAAGGGGTATTCAATTCATCCCCGCTGGGAAGCCAGTATGTCCTCATGCAAATTGGCACATCTTATCATTCTTCTGACAAGGGCAGGGGACATCTTGCTCTTCTTTGTACTCACTCACTGCCATGTCCACCTGGTCAGGTAAGAGAGCATAACCCATCCTGACAGGGATGCCAGCATGTGTGTGCCTTCAATCACAGCACATATAATTCAGTTAATTAAATCATAAGGCAGGCTACATGACTTCCTCAGGATCACATATTTGGAGGAGAGGACAGATCCAGCAAACTCCTAAACACATGCATATTAGATTTATAAATTAGCCCTTGAAAATGTAATTAAGTCTGCCCTGTGATGAACTGGTATCCTACCCAATCATCTGTAGATTACCCTAAAGTAATTTAGTATGGGTGTAAATATTACAAAAAAATAAGTTACAAAAAATGAACTGATACTATACTTACAGATTGTTTAACTAAACTAGTGTAAAAAAAGCTAATGATGTAAGGAATGAAAAATAGGCAAAGTACTGTCCCAGCTGACAGAAAAAAAACAAAGTTCATTTTGCCCAGGAAAAGTAAACCTTTGAACCAAGTAATCTGCAAATGGCCATAGTGACTAATGTGACTGAGCCTTTGGAAACGAAAAGAAAACCAGGACTTAGTCCTGTAAGAAACTCCTGCTTAAAATATTAAAACACAGAACATCTATTATAGTAAGAGTGAAGAAGAGAAACGACAGTGAGGTAGAGAAAGTAAGATCCAGAGGGTGCATGGAAAATTCAGAACCCAGTAGGCAAAAATACATCTTAACCAAAGAGCTCACGATTTATTATGTCTAGTAGAACCTAATCAGCTCTGCTATGACAGGAATAGCCAAATATGCCAAATTAAGAGAAAACATCAGTCAAGAATCAAACCATTCCTTAAATGTTCTCTCTCCTATTAATCCAATTATTTTTCCAATATCTTACAAATTTACAATCCTTGCTTCAAATCTTGGCACTCATCACTTTCTGAATGGAACTGTCATACTCTGTGTATTTTCTCCTGAGGTTATCTATTGGTGACTTTCATAGGCTGAAGTTTCCTTCCTATGTGAAACGTGTGTAATAGACTGACAGGTAAAATTTAATAACAAAATTGTTAATTTAGGGTGATGACACTCTACGTTCTGTTTCCATTTTTCCAAATTTTCTAAAACAACTACTTTTACTTGTATTTACTTCAAAATCTTTTGTGGGAGTCAAGATTGTTTCCCTGTTTGTTCTTGACATTGGTTTCAGGTTCATGCAGTGATCTTTGGTGATCTGTATTCTTTTGTTTTTCTAGTTTTTGGCCTTTCCTTTGTTTAAGTTTGTTCTCCCTCACATTTTTTTATCCTAATGAAACAATCACCTCCACTGTCACCTGATTTATGATGTCTGAACATTATGTTCAGAGTGTCCCTATAGCCCATATTGCACAATAAAGACCTTAAACAATTAGCATTCTTCAGGATGGATGGATGCATGGATGGACAAAATACAATTAGTTTAAAATAAGTTGAATCTTTTGTGCAGTTTTGAGCTAATTCATCAGTATTTTTTATGTTTAATCACAGTACATCACTTTTGACAGGCAGATGCTTGGCTTATTTTTTTGAAAGGCTGTAGCCATTTTATACGAAGCTAGGGGGCTCCACCCCCGGGTTTGGTTAACCAGATATACAATTTTAAGAGATTGTTATTTTCATGGGAATTGTTACATATGCATTATTTTCACTTTTACTTTAAAGCTTTAGTAAAATCAATATTTGGAATTAACTTTTCTTCAAGACCACATTGAATTTTGATTCCGTGTTTGGATTTACATCGTGACAACGCAACATAAAACTGCCTGTGAGTGAATACTGTTTAATTCTGTCTAATAAATAAAACGACTTTTTCGAATGTTTGTCCATGTTCTTTCTTTTTCACTTTGTTGCTGACATGTCATCTAGAACGCATAAAATTATTGTCCTGATAAAATTTATGAGCTGAGCGCGCAGGAAGTGTATCTGACAAAAGCATTCACACGACTGAGGTTAGATGACCGTGGTCTTGTTTGAAAATAGTTTTCAGTAGGGCGTGACTTGAAAGAATCTCATGTTAAAAGTCTCTGTTTCACGGGACTTCATACCACGCCAACGTTTTTGGAATCTTTTAATTCTCACTGGCAACATGAATTAGATGATCTACAAGTCTCCGACTTAAAGTTTAAATTTGAACAATATATTCAATCTCTTTTCGCTGTTCCATTATTTCACTGAGTAATAATTTCCGTTTGTTTGTGCTGATGCGATCTTTCCTATCCTTTTTTTGAGACTTTTGAATTTTTTTACTTTCATTATCTCTAACCTGCTTTGCACGTGTACCACGCCAACATTTTTTAATTCTTTACAATGTTCTACTTTGTCATCTACTCTTTGTCGTTTATTTCCGGCCCCGGGCGTGGACTCATCTCGTGGGACGTATAAGTGCCTCTCTGAGAAAATCACGTCTCGTCTCATTTTTTTTTAAAAATAGACAGATAAGATAGCTCTGTTGTCCCACAGCTGCACAACCCTTGGATTTTTTCCATTCTTTCCATGCCTGTGCAGGTTTTATACCTGGTACTCAACTTTTCCTTATTCATCTTAAAGACTTGTGTTTAATTAACTGACAGGTCTAAAATGGCACGGTATGAGTGAGCCTGGGAGAGTGTCCCCGTGCCTTTTCATGGAATGACACCCCATCCAAGAATCATTCCTTCCATATGTCTTCTACTATATCTATCTATCTATCCATCTACTGGACTGGCAACAGATTTCTACAATGCTAAACATGTTAAGCTACAAAACTGATACTAGATGTTGTATAATTGCGGCTAAAAAGTATTCAATAGTTGTTCGTGGACATGCTGTGTATCATTTAATAAGTATAGTGCAATAAGGCATTAATTTATTTATTATTTGATTGCTTAATGCACAAATATACAATATTTGGTTTTAAAGGTTGCACATGGGCTACAAAATGCAAAATATTTTATGACACAGGACATTCAAATAAATATTTTTTAAATCAGCTTTTCAGTTGCATAGCATTAAAGAAAAAGCCTGTATGCAGTCATGTAAAGAAATATTATCTCCTTCCTGATTTCCTCTATTATTGCAAGTTTTTGATACAGAATATTTTCATGTTTTAAACCTAAATCAAATATTTGACAAAGGGAACGTGAGTGAACAGATAACACATTTTTTAAACTTATGCCATATACTGAATGAAACATTTTATCAGTCATTATGTGAAAATGTAATTGTCCCTTACATTTAATAACTGGTTATGCCAACATTAACTGCAAAGACTACAATCAAACTCTTCCTATAATTTGATTTTAGTCTTTCATATTGCTGTGGAGAGAGTTTCTTTCACTGTAGAACTGCTTTAATTTAGAAACACTTGCAGACTTTTAAACAAAAATGGCTTGCTTCAGGTTCTGCCACAGCATCTCTGTGTTGTATGTAACATTAATATGGAATAAATTAGGCAGCTTTCTATATTTTGTGTAAAACACTTCATTTTTTTGTTCTAGTTTTATAAAGATGTATATCATATTATTATCTGAATTTATTGGCATGAAAGAATGTGGTACAGATGATAAACCTATTGATAATAAATCATGATAAATAAACCTGTTTTTGTTTTTAGAAAACTAAATTATGTTGTGATGATTTTATTTCAGTAGAAATATAAGGTGTTAATGTGTTAGTTCTGTAAATAGGAGCAAGTATAAATAGTCCATTACTTCTATTCCTAATTCAAAACCAAAATTTCTGGATCTGGAATAGTTAAAGCATCTTAGCAAGTCTGGCTTTCCAGTGCATTGTCAATGTCAAGTTATCAGAGTAGTTTATGTTAAAAATCTAGGATATTACAACCCTTTAAAATCTGTGAGGACTGCTATATCAAATAAAGACTGAAAAATGAAGACCAACAACAGAACACAGTGCAATACAATTGCATTAAATATGATATTAGACATAATGAGTAAATGTAGATATTTAACATTATTCAGGTGTTGTTGAAACATTGTTAAAATAAAAATTTAAATTAACTGGTGATTATAAACTGGCCCTGCTATCCACAAGCATGGCCTATAATAACCTGATGACCCTCTGACAATCAGCCTCTAGAATGGGTTGAGCATCTTTGAAAATTGACAAATACATGTTTAGGCAGCAACCTTAAATAACAATGGAAAATGGAAATGGATGTCTTATGAAGCATCTGTTTAAAAATCTACTTTTTTGAAATTATGTTCTAGGAGTAATTATGAAAGTTTTTAGTAAACGCTATTAGTTTCCCATATTTGTTATATATGTATATACAAGTTAAATGCAGTATATTCTTCATATTTATACGATAGTTACATCTTTATATCATTTCTATAGTATAACCAGGTGCTGTACATTTTTCTATTTACTGAAATTAATTAACTAACTAATTAACATATGTTGAAAAAAAAAAAAAAGCAATAAAAAAGATACAAAAAGAACAAATACACATATTAAACATTAAAATAATTATCTGATGAACTCTAATGGACATTTATGTACTGCAACAGCAGTTCTGGATGTCAGTGACATGCAGTATTTGTGCTTCTTTTCATTCTTGGAACAATTCGGTGCTGTGTTATGTACTCCCTGTCACTCAAAGCAGCAAAGTTCCCTATTGCCCTTTTTCAAGATATCCTGCATTGTGATCGCCTCAGTTCCATTACCTTTGAGACAATAATTCAATAAAGCAGCAGGGATCATTCAGTTTCAGTAGCTGAGGCATCTGTCTGGCAACATCCAACTATTTGGCCTCTTTGGGCACCTGCCAGGGTGGCATTCTTACTCTTAATGCCGAGAAATTAACTGCAGGGGATTCATTCTGTCTTCTTACAGGAGGGTTATCAGCTTACACAGCAAGAGCCTACAGTGCCCTTTATGAAAGAAGCATGCCATCAATATAGTTCACAAACTTTATATTCAGCTGGAAATAAACACATCTATGTTCCTTTTGAATTTCTTTAAATATAGAAGAAAATAAACGATATGTGCTAATGACAGGGTGACGGAGCCAAATAATAGAAAAGCCCCTTTAGTTCAATAGGACATGTTTTTCAGTGCATGATTCATTTTATATATCCTTAAGTGCCAACAGACAGCGCTTTCTCTGCACTTAAAATATAACGTGTCTGTCATAAATAGTACTTTTCAAAATTTGGAATGGAATTATTTTGTTTCACAAATGAAACAACCCTGCTTGAATCAAAGATACGTCCACAACATAAGTGAACATAGATGAGCAAGAAATATTAGATTTTGCTGATAGTCCTTTTCTCTGGTGTCCAATTTATATTGTGAGTGTTGAATTTGTTGCACACAAGCCTCTAGTATGCAGAAACATGAAATGGTAGAAGTACATTATGAAAATTCTCTTTTTTGGACTGGATTTTGACAGACTATTCTCTTACAGTTTACTTTGATGCTTGTTATGTCAGTTGCCCACCATTACTGAGCATGCATGTGTGAATGAGAGTGTCTTCTGTGGATTGGCAACCCTGACAAGGAGTGGTCCTTTTCTTAAACCCACTGCTGCCAGGCTAGGCCTCTGCTCTCTGTGACACTATGATTACAAGCAGGGTTCAGGCAAAGAATAGATTGTGACTTAATGAAATCACTAAAACATCATGTACACTCAAACAAATCACAACGTTTTAGCACAACTGACAAAGTTACATACTGTATAACATCAGTAAAAACTAATTTTGTGTTTGGATTTAGATATTGTGTGGAAGTATATTTTATGTATATGTTACTGGCAATGTATGAAATGCAGGCATTGTATAGAATGCCGAAAATTGGATGTCAAAGTATGAAACAATTAATATGTCACGCATTTCCTAGGCATTCTATGCAGTGCCGAAAGACAATACTTTGCCTAAATAGCATTTGTCATTCTATATAATGCCTAGGTATTACATACAATGCCTAGGGAAAGTATATATAATATTAAAATAATCTGGATATTTCATACTTTGCCTAAACATGCCAGGCATTCCACACATTGCTTAGGCATTCTATACAATGCTTGCATTTCATACATTGCCGGTAACAAATAGATTATACATGAAGCCTTTAAAAAATACATTGTCTTCGAACTTAATGCTTGGGATTCACATTTTGAATAAGATTGCAATCTGATGAAAAATTATAGTTGGTTATAAATGTTTAAGAGGTCAAAAGGTGAGCAAAATGGTTAAATAAAGAGAGACAAAGCAGAACAATATTAAAGGAAAGGAGAAGTATAAGACGACTAAAATGTAGTTGAAGAATTAAACTGAGCTAGGATCAGCCTACCTACGACTGACACAATAATGTGCATATGCTTCATATACTAAAGTATGATATGGAATTATTCATCTATTCATTCCCTGAACTCACTATATCCATTTTCATAAGGTCACTCAAGCAGTGACAGTTCACAGTCAATAATTCACCTAATTTGCTTACCATTAAGATGTCCTCATTGGAGAAAAATTACATAAACAAAAATAGTACTGGGTGTTGTACCATGTTAGCCATTATGAATGTAGTGAGAAAAGAACCAAAATATAACCCATAAGTTACTTAGACTTTCAAAAAGCTTCTGATTTGGTTCCACAAGAATATTATTTCTGAAATGAAAATTATATCAGACGTTGATTTAAGTTAGTCAATAGGACAGGCAGTTATAGCTCAGATGAGAGGAGAATGATCCCCTTGGAGTGGGGTCACCATTGAGGTCCCTCTGATGTCTGTGCTAGGACTGTTACTCTTTATAGTTTATATTAATGGCATTGGTTTTTAAATAATATGGAAACTCATAAAATTCATAGATGGATCCCACATTATTTGGAATACAAAATACTCAGGAGTATTATGCTTTTAAGGTTAAACATTATGCAAAATTAACTTTTTGTGTGAAATCTGTATTTATGTCTTGTTTTCACTCTCATTGTAATAGTTTTTTTCATTATTTTTGATATATTTTTATTTTTTTAAGCAGTTATTCCAGTTTACTACCATATAAGAACCAGTGACCATCATGATATAAGATGTTGTAGAAACTATTATTAGTGTCCAAGATTCATTACTTTTGTTGTGTTAGTTATTGAAGAGTTCCATTTCTTAAATATTTTTTAACTTAAGTTTTTGGTATACATATTTGGAAGTTGTTTCGGTTCATTTTGACTGTTTATGATCATGTTTCTCTCTTTCACCCCATGATCCTGTAATATCAGGGAATACCTTTGCAACCCAAGACATAACAAATAGGCTGTAAAATCAAATAAAAAGACATGAACAACCTTTAAAATTGGCAAAAGATTGGAAAATGCAAGTTTAATGCAGAGATGTGCAAAGTGTTATATGGACAAACAGAACATAATTCTAAATACACAATGGTGACAGCAATTTCGCTTTTACATTTATGTAACATTTTCATTTTTAGGCAAGATGTATAAATAAATAAAATACATTGTTCATTTTACTACAGTAAAATCTCTTGACAATAATCAAGGGATATTGTGAAAAGACTCTGTAATGTAATTGTGCGATACCACTTGGAGTTTCTGGATACCACAGTAGAAAAACTACATAGCAGCTCTACAGTAGAAGCTGTGCAGAGAATAGCAACCCGCGATTGAAGGACTTGCTCAGCTCTTGTTCTAATGAGGAACTTCTTAACATTCTGCATTTTACAGTAGTCAGCATAAGTGCGTGAATTCTCACATAAGGCATGTGTACATCCTTAACAACTTCCCCATCCTCGCAGCCCTCCAGTTATGCTGAAGTGACTTATATTATTCCTGTTTTAATTAGCAACAGACTCAACAACCCCCTGCTCTGAGCTTTCCACAATGTGTTATGTCTGCTAGTCCACCCTACTGCTGATGTGTCACTGTCTGTCAAAACAGCCTTAATTAACCCTTGATCTATTGTGAATAAATCTTTTGTGCTCCATGATCTAATTCTGTCTAGAATTAGATTAGATTAGGTTAGATTTTTTTAATTCTGATTGAAACTTGGTTGAGGAATCTGGAACAAGGCCCACTTATCAAGATGTGTCCTGAGAATTTTGCCTACATTAGCTCACCAAGATTGTTTGCCTTGTACTGAGCATATTTTGAGCACGTCTAACAGGATATAATACCGCTGCTATAAGAAGCACTTATTGATCAAGTAACACTTCTGCTTCACTTTAGTTGCCTTGCTCATTAAGATTATGAACCCTTATTGCTTATTTTAGTCTTAAACAGCTGTATTCTTGGTTTTTAATCACCCCTTATTAGCAATAAGAAGCAAATGACAAAAGAGACCAGCATTTCTCCATTTAGCTTTTTACCATTTATTCCTGTATGTATTTATCATCCACTATGACTTACATTTATATTTCTCTTTTAAAATGTCACATGTTGAAAGTTATCTGTTTTGCATGACTGCCTGAATGTTATAAAATATTGGTTGGTTGAGAATTATTTGCAACTAAATACTGATAAAAATGAAATTTTAATTTGTGTGCCTGTCAGTTTTACCACAATCTTTTTTTGATAACCAACGCTGTCATTCCTCTATTGTGAAATCCAC
Source organism: Polypterus bichir lapradei (assembly GCA_026402145.1). Taxonomy (NCBI): domain Eukaryota; kingdom Metazoa; phylum Chordata; class Cladistia; order Polypteriformes; family Polypteridae; genus Polypterus; species Polypterus bichir. The sequence continues at coordinate 48,107,797 of JANRMT010062814.1, forward strand.
TGTCAGTAACATAGGAGTTTCTTTTGGCCAGACTCTGACATTTGACAAATGCTGTCTTGCTTTTTCTACTTCAGATTTCCAAAACAGAGTTGAAGTAGATAGTGTATGCATTTGTGTCATCTCGTCATGATTGCTGTAGCTCTCTGTTCACGTGCTTAAATTCATCCACACCAAAATTGCAGACAACTGGTCCAGAATGCTACTGGAAGGCTCTTGACTAGATCATCTAACTTCACACCCGTCCTAATATCTTTGCACAGTCTTCCCATGAAATTCAGAGTTCATTTTAAAATCCTGGCTCTCACTTTTACAGGACTACATGGTCAATCTTTTTGGCTTTGCATTTTGTTATTGAAATTACAGTTGACTTTTTTTGGAGCTGGTCATTAACTATTTTTTATTTCTTTTTTCCTACCCTTTGTATTTTCTCTTTTTTATCAGCCCCTCCGCACTTTGTTTATTAGTTTATTTTTTTTTTTTAGTCCCAGTTTTCTGTGTTTTGTTAATTTTCTGGTTTTCTTTTCTTTTCTTTCATTCATTTTCGGTATAGTGAATTTTTGAACTCTGAATTCTCATATGTAATCAATTAAATACTTTTTTTAAAAATAACTATTGACTTTGGGTAAGGTTTTTGATAGTTTTGTCTTTCACAAAAGCAGGAATTTTCATTTAATTTCTCTTATAGCCCTACTGTGCAATTCATTAAAAAAGCCTTTTGAAGGATGTCCCTAAAATGATGTACTAAATCAGACAAAGTTTTTGATTACCTCATTCTTGGCATTGTTATTTGATTAATTACACATTACTTAAATGCAATGGTTCTTCTTGAATATTTTCTTGTGAGGAAAAAAGTGGGTGAGATTACCTTTTTGCTTACCTTTTCTCTCCTACAAAAAAGCAACAAATATGAATGACAAGTTTAATGAGATGTCTACATTAGCATAACTACTGAGCACATGTCTTAATTCTTCAATCTTTTTTTTCATTTAATACAACTAGCAATGTATTCTATCAAATTCACTAATTTATGAGTTGCCCCACCATTGCATTCTTGCAAGAAATCCACAAGATGGAAGTAGCAAGCATTACCTCAGTTGTGATCTGTTAGTAAGTGATGAAGTAATGCAAACTGTTTAAAAGGGTGTGAAGCAAACGCTTAACTTCAATAAATACATTACACTAACTCAAAAGGTTTGTTCAACCATCTGGATTTCCAGAGAGTCTATCTAGTGTGGGAATCCTAGGTTTACTGTGGAACAATTACTTGGAGCTGCCAGAGCTTCTAACCTTTCATTCAATAGTTGTCTAAACGACCGCTGCTGAGCTGTCCTCTCTTCTCATTCCAAAATTTAAAGCTTTGAATACTGAACTGGCTTATTCAAATTGTTTACTTGCTGCCTTAAGTTAACATGTTTTCTGAGCAGCCACTGAAGCATGCAAATCCTTGGTCTCAGGGGAATACATACACCGTGGGTAGTGTTATGTTGCTCTTTTAAAAAGAAGCTTGTGGGTGGAAGGAAAATAGGAATGAGAGGTCTCTCAAAAGCAAAAACATCGTGGAAACTTACATTGCCACCTGATGAAAAGTAATAACAGTTTCTGAATCTGACAATAATAGCAGCAAACAGAAGATATCTGATCTGTTTAAACTAGGAAATGCAATGTAGATGATATGAGTGTTGGAATGTAATGTTTTCCATTATCAAAATGAATGGAAAATGACCCAGGTTAAACTTAACTGGTGCTATTCAGAGAACAACACACAAAGTGCATCAAGATTACCGGAAAAAACAATGTGCCATATGCTAAATTGGCATTTTATTAGTTCAGCTTAGAATGTATGTAAAGCTTTGCCAACAAAAACAAAAAAATGATTTTTTTTTTATGAAACAGTATATCATTTTTGATAAAAATAAAAACAGAAGAAAACAAATAAAGGAAATTAAATAATGGAGCTATGAAAACAAACTAAAATCCTTATGGCCATAACTACAGAAGATGTAATCTCACTGAAGCTATTTTTATAAAATTAGCAGAAGGATGGAAAATAAACAAATCTAGATAAGAAAGCTGTGTCATGTGCCTCATATGACTTTAAACACATGACTGTCAGTTCTGTCCCTGCTTTTACCTTATTGTATACCTCGCAGCTATTTGCGTAACTTTCCTAAGAATATGGCAGCATAACATTCTTTAACCAACTTCATCCAAGACACAGCAACATCAGGTGCAAGATTAAAACAAGAAAGAGGCATTAGTCCACTCAAATGCATAAAATTAAAAACAATGCTTAATCAACACAAATGTATTTGTACAATTAAGAAATGAGGACCGGGAAATGAGCATTAATCAAAACGAAATTAAAGTTGAAGACGGGCATTGTCAAAACCAGAAGATCAAAAACAGACAGCCACCAACACCAAAATCCATCCATCCATCCATTATCCAACCCACTATATCCTAACTACAGGGTCATGGGGGTCTGCTGGATCCAATCCCAGCCAACACCGGGCGCAAGGCAGGAAACAAACCCCGGGCAGGGCACCAGCCCACCGCAGCCAACACCAAAATGAAAGCCAAAAATCAAAGTCAAAAATTCTGCAAATGTTTTGTAGTTGAAAGACAAAATCAACCTTATTCTTTTTGTTAGAAAAACAGTGGTGGTACGGATTTGCTGGTGCAAAAACCATTATATCTGATGAGCTCAACCAGCAAGACTTTCTATATCCTATAGGTCCTCAATCACGGTCCTGGAGGGCCGCAGTGGCTGCAGGTTTTTGTTCCATCCCAGTTGCTTAATAAGAAGCACTTATTGCTCAAGTAACACTTCTGCTTCACTTTAGTTGTCTTGCCCGTTAAGATTATGAACGCTTATTGCTTATTTTAGTCTTAAACAGCTGTATTCTTGGTTTTTAATCACCCCTTGTTAGCAATAAAAAGCAAATGACAAAAGAGACCAGCATTTCTCCATTTAGCTTTTTACCATTTATTCCTGTGTGTATTTATCATCCACTATTGGGTTTAATTAAATACTTGGAAGGAAAGTGAAGAGAAACGAGGGAAGGACTGAGAATTACTCCTCCATTTAAGCCTTCAAATCATTTGGATGATATCCTTAGAAAGGGGAAGAAAATCTAGGGTATGAGAATGACCTGACATAGCAGAGTTAAAGCACTAACACGCCATGAAATCAAATTATTGGCAAGAATTGCTTTCTAATTAAGCAACCGGGTTAGAACAAAAACCTGCAGCCACTGCGGCCCTCCAGGACTGTGACTGAGGACCCCAGTCCTATAGCAATGAGTTGTTGCATCTTAATGACTGGTGCTCGTCCCAAAACAAAGATAGCGGCATGGCAGAATGATAAATAATAAACAATTAAATATTACAAGTTTAATAAATAATGTGATAATAAAAAAAAGTTAGAATAATAGTCTTTACAATTCAACTATTGTGTAAAGATTTAGGTCCAGTATTTATTACATCAGGAAACAATTTCTAAAAAATCCCACTGATACATTTCAGACTTATGGCAGTATTCTGGTCAGTATACTAAATGTATAACAATAATTAATATTCTAGGCATTAAAATATAAATGACTAGAATTTGTTATTATTATTATTATTATTATTATTATTATTATTATTATTATTGAGACTCAGGTCTTTTGATGTGTGAAGCAAGCTGCTGGAAATGTTCTACCTGTCTATAGCTGCCAATTTGATGTTCTAACCCTGCAGTGTCTTGAGGAAGCAACCTGAGCTCAATATCTGAACAAATGTATCAGAAAAGCTGCTTTATCACAGGGTGGACCCTGGACACTGTTGTGGAAAAGAGGATGATGGCAAAATTGGATGCTGTCATTAAAAATTCCCTCCGTCCCCTCCAGGAGGCGCTCTCTTGGAGCAATTTTAGCCATAGGCTCATTCCTCCATGGTGTGCTAAGTAGAGCCCCTGGGGGTCTTTTCTGCCCGATGTTATCAGGCAATTTATTGCTTCACCCTGGTGTACTTGATATGTTACAGTATTTTTATTTATTTATTTTCTTATCAATTGATTGATTGTTTGGCTGTATCATCTGTCCTGTGAGTATGTTTACTTGTTTTTTTTTATATTTTTGCTGCTGCATGCACTTGAATTTCCCCACAGGACTAATAAAGTTTATCTAATCTAATCTATCAGAACAGAATTTGAAGAGAGAGGTAACAAATGAGAGCTAGCATTTACTTTGACCTAAACCGAAATACAGCACAGCTCTCCAACAGCCCATTGGAACTCAACAAACATCTGTACTCTCACACAACACACTGTGCGCCACTTCTCCACCATTCACTTACAGACGAGACACAGCAGGGTGGGACAATACCCTTTACCCAATAAGGAAAGACACAGAAGGGGCATAACAAGGTTTACATGACACAACAGCAAAATAACTCGGAACTACAAACACTGCTCCTTTGACACAGTATGAAAGAGAAACTCTAGGTATCTTATTCCCAATAGCTAGAATTATTATTATTATTATTAAGCTATCAAAATATTTTAATCTCATCATAATGTGCATACCTTCGATTTACTCTCCTTCTGTCTGGTAAAGCACTTAAATCAGGTCAGTCAAGACTAACAGTAGCAGACTTTGTGACAGTTCTTACAACAAGCTGTGAGATTTATGAATTAAACATCTTGACATCTCCAATAATTTGACAAATATATCTAAATGTTTTTGGTTATATTAATTGCTAAGGTGCTGCTGGGCCATGATTTCTGTTATCTAATAGTGTACAGTATATGTGAATTGATGTTTTAATTTTATGAGATTTAACAAATTAAATTCCATGCAGCTTGGTTATAGTAATATTTTATTTTAAGCTGTTACCAAACCATTACACATCATTGATGCATATCATTTAGGATTTCAAATCTAGATAACAATAAAGAAAACCTTTATGTATGTATGTATGTATGTATGTTTGTTTGTATGTATGTATGTATGTATGTATTTATTTATTGGTTTAAATCAAGAAAACGTTCTCAGGCCCATATCTGCCCTTCAGTGTTTTATTTTTCCAGCAGGTGATCTATCTTGGACCTCCTGGCATCTTGAAAAGGAATGACAAAGCTATAGATAGAGAGACAGATAGAGGCAATATAGTAAATTCTGCTACAACATAATTTTAGTAAGAATTACCGTTTACAAAATCAACATTAACACAAAGGCCTTGCATGAGTGCTCTGCTTCTTTTCCCTTTATAAACACAAGGGAATGATATATGTGAGGGGAATACTATAAACTGCTGCTCATACTGTATATTCAATTAAGATGTCATTAGCAAACTGACAAATCTAAGAGTGTTAGCCATGCAGTCAGCATGATAATATGGAATACATCATATTAGTAGACAATTTTGTTTTCATGAAAGCTCCTTATGTACAATAAAAAAACTAAATTATAACAGCCATGACAAAATATTTCAAGACTGCAAGTAGTTTTGCAATCCCTTAATGAGCAAATGTAATCAGACAAGGTTACCAGTCCTTCTTTATAAATAAAACTGTTGACAAAAAAGCAGTCTGAAATAGACACAGAAATAAAAATAAATACAGTCGATCTGCAAAAACTAATAGAACTTAATTAGTAATATTATTTTTCATTAAAGTATTATCAAAAAGGTTAATTAATTATTAGATTATACGCACCCATTTACCGGATCAACCACAATGCCTCGTGGATGGGACATTTCTCCTTCTAACAAGGTCTTTCTAGTTTGAGATGTTTTTTCTAATCTGGCAACGCTAATCGTTTTCCGACGTCCATCATTTGTCCAGTATAGATTGTTGCCAATCCAGTCCACTGAAATTCCTTCAACATTGTCAAGATCTGTTAGACACAGTAAATGTAGAAAAGTAACAATGCTGTTTATTAAAATGTACATTTGTTCACTTTTACATAAACAAAGTTGGTAATGCTGCACATAGTGAAATGAATGTGTGTGTATCCTGCATACTGTATGTGTTTGATAATAACATACCATTCCCAAATCTGCTTAATCATTTAATCTATTCCAGCAGCATCAAACACAAAGCAAGACACAACCCCAGATGTGGCACCAGAAACACAAATGTGACTGAGCTGGAGCTTGAATCCTTGAAGCAGCATTATGTTGTCTGTCTGTGTGTCCATTTTCACCCTGTTTTTCCACTCTCACACATATGCAAAAGTATTCAGTTTCTTGACCAGTTCCCTAATTAATTACTTAATAACAAACCCAACACCAAATTTAGTTTCATTATTATTTAAATTTAATTGAAAATAATTTAATTTAAATTTAATTAACTGAAATTTAATTAGGCTTTGTTAAAATCCTCTCTTGATTTGTAATTTTTTTTATTTTAAAGACTAGGGGGGCTTCACCCCCTGCTCACTTCGCTCGTCAACCCCTTTGACCCCCCGCCAACGCTACACGCTGTTGTGAAGAGGGCGGCTGAACGATCCCCAAGGTTGTAAATATGACATGACTTGACTGTCTCGCAGGATGCGAAAGTGTCTCTCTGTCTCTGTTCAAAACATCACATCTTGTCGCAGGAAAAAAGTCTTGTCGCAAGATTTATTTCTTATAATAGAGAGAAAACAATATCACATTTAAAAAAATCTGATTCCTGAGTTTCACTGCTTTTAACATACAAATAATCAGTCATATTTTATGGTTTTCACCAGAGGATTTATTCAGTAAAATCAGAAAATGGGTCAGTGGTCAGAGTATGTCCCTAGGAGCTCTGTGTGTGTGTATGTGTGACCGAGTGTCAATAAAGTTCTACTGCACTAACATAATATGTTTATATGGCAAAAGAAAACAATCTATAAAATTCATTAGCAACAGATTTGTCCTAATTGACAAAACTCTTTATTTATTCTCTTTTAGTTTAACCTACACAAAATGTGTTCAATAGAGTTTAACACAGTTGACGTCTGTAACAATACTTACAAGCTTGTAAACCATTGCAGGAAGGAAATAAAGTATAGAAGTTCAAATTCAAACTGGATGAAGACCTTTAAAAACACTGGTTCCACTAAGGGCAAATTGCAGATTGCTAGGCCAGGATTAAACATGGAATCTGCCACGCCTGTATAACAAAGTTTTTTACAAAGCCCACAAAAATAACTAAGACAGATAATTCTTTAAGTAATTATTCCTCTGTAAACAATGTGTAAATTGGGTAACAGGGCAACTATAAGAACATTGAGAACATGAAAGGGATTTCCCTCGAGTCGAGAAAATAAAAACCAAAAACAAGAAAAAAGAATTTCTATGCCTACAAAATCTAAAATAAATGATCTTCATGTCCATTCATTTTTTTCCTATTGAATAATTTCTTTTTATACTGTATGCCAGGGGTTCCCACCTTCAGGGGGCGCGAGATGTCATTTCATGGGGTGCACAAAGAGTAAGCTGCATAGCAACTCGCCGGAATTGAGTAAGGTGCGTTGGCCGACTTTATCAGTACAATCGGTGTCTTGAGTAATGAGAATACACAGTAAAATGGATGTAGGCTTACTGTGCATACATATCTATCTATCTTGTGTTGCGAACATTACTGGTCAAAGGATCTCCTTACATGCTCAACAGAGATTTCTGATAACCCGTCAAGGTGAGAGGGGGCTCTGCCACTAGCATTCACTACTCCTTCTCTCCCAGCAATACTGAGAAAGCCCTGCCCCTTCTGGTTTATGCATTATAAAGAAATTCAGCTGCTTGGAAGGAGGTGTCATTCTCCATTGAGAGTGATTGTCAGAAGGAGCTCCAAGGAATAACCCTTTCCTTAAAAGCCAAAGAGCATAACCCTTTGTTGCATTGGTGCCCAAGCAGCTTATATTCCTTTGCACTTTGAGTCATATTTGTTTTAGCATTAAATGGGATGACCTGGTTGATGTCCCAGCTTTCACTGTGGCCCATCCTATCATTCCTACACCGGGTCACAATTTATATCTATTTATACAGGGGTGGGCAAAGTAAATTTACGGTTGTAGGTATGGAAAAAGACATGCAAGTTTATGATTATTATAAAAGCTTTACTAACTCAGTAGCTTTATTAACTCAAAAGAAGGTCACAATGGCACAGTGCACTTAAGTACAATTGCTCAAATTGACACCCTTCAGTATTTACACATTCTTGTAGTCTACCTGCTACACTCAAGCATACTTTACTAATAATAATAAGACAAATAAGAAGACAAATAATACAAAGAAATAATACAATTAATAAATACATAATACAAGAATAAACTCTGTGTTTAGTGTACTCAAAAGTGTAAACCTGCTTTTGCTCACCTCTGTATGTACTATATATATATATATATATATATATATATATATATATGTAGGCACTGCTGTTATCATTTTAATGCATACGGGTGCAAACTGCCATGGCTCTTTCCTACCAAGGAACAGACTGGCATTTCTTATTCCTACCAATGCTAGATAAATGACGACACAATTTTTATTATGTTTAATCACTTTTGATAGCTTTGTAGGTCCTTGTCTGGATTACATATTATAAATGGCACCACTGTGAAGCTTCATGTGTGTGGTAACAAGCAAATAAAATGAAGCCAACATTTGTTTAATGCCAGCTAATAGGTTTTGAGAACCACTACAGTAAAACCAGAAGTTAAAAAACAGTTTTTATATCCATTGGTAATTTAGGCTGGCACTATAATGGCTGAAAAAGGAAGCAGTTATCCTTATAGATGTGATGTGATACTGCAGTTAGTATTGTAGCCTGAAAGTGTGCAGTATAGTGTGTGGAGAATGGCCGGCCGTTTATCCCGGCCAATACCCCCAAGCCGCCAGGTGGAGCCCTCCTTGCAGCATGGAGGTCCCCAGAAGACCAGCAGGGCATCATGGACAATGTGGTTTTTATGCACAGCCCTGCTGGATGCCATGGGGGCCACAAGAGGGAGCTGCAGGGAGGACCGAGGACTTCTTCGTGCCCTATGACCCGGAAGTTCGTCATAGGAAGAGCAACGGGCTTCCGGGTTGAAGAGAAGAGCTTTTACCTGACACGGAAGTGATTGAGAATCACATGGACTGGGGATTGGGAACACTTCCGGGTCAGGAGATATAAAAGGACTGTGGGAGCTCCCAGACGGCGAGCTGAGCTGGGTGGAAGGGTGGCAACGCGTCTGGGAGCTGGAGGATTGTATTATTGTTAGTATTAGTGATTTATACGAGTATTGTGGAGGAGAGTGTGCTTTGTACACTGTGGCAATTGAATAAAGTCGATTTGAGGACTTTTACCTGGTGTTTGGAGTCGTGGACAGGGGTTCAAGGGAGCGAGAGCGCCCCCTATCTACCACAAGTGGCACTCATAGCTGTCTAGAGAGTTGGTATATTCTTCACATATCTGTGTGAGGTTTTCCCTCAAAGAGTATCTTAACTTCCCTTAACATTCCAATGATATGAGCGTTAGGTTAATTAGTGACTTTAAAGAGGCTTGAATGAGCCAGTCTGCTCTGCAACAATTACAAACATAGTTGTGTGCTGGTTCCTGCCTTGCCCTTGATGCTGATAGATTGACTCTGTGATACTATCTTGTATAAGCAGATTAAAGACTTTGATGCATTTTATCTGAAATGCTCTTTGAAGTTGCATATAGGAGTGATGCCAGATAGCTATTTCACATTAACATGCACCATATAATGAGTTTATTATGACTAAAGGTTGTAAGGCTTGTGAGTCCATAACAGGACCAATTAACCCACTTACTCCAATTCAAAGAGAAGAAGGTGACAGGAGCATTGGGTACAAGGTGGAAACAATCCAACAATCCTGGGCATTATACCATTCCATCATAGGGCACACACACACACACACACACACACACACACACTCACAGTATACACTCTCACACTGAGCAAATTTAGACTTGCCAGTTAGCCTAACCTGAAAGCCAATAGAGATATTGGAGGAAAAGGTACAGGAGAAAAAAAGCCACATAGACAAAATCTGGATGTGGGATTAATGCCCAGGATCTGTTAGTCAACAGTGCTAAGCACTATACTGCCATGCCACCCTATGCATACATAAAATTAATAAATATGTCTAACACTAATAAAAATGATTATTACTAAGGCAAAGATATCTTGTAGATTTTTATAAAGAGTACTATGTGAATGATGCATAAATATGTACAAGCACTTATGGCAGTGAAAAGAATTCTCTTTGTTTCCAGGCCTGTTCATTCTTAGTTTACCAATACATTTACCATCTTTTAAGATTGTTTCTCTTCCAGTGCCATCGATTTTCTGTCTTCCAATTAAAAAGCTGGTGGTGTCAGCAAAATAGATGTAATTTGTTTCAGCATGAAAATCGAGGGCCCGAGGATTCACCAGATTTTCTATCCGTATCATGTGTTCATCTGCTGCTTTTGCGTTCAGATCCATAGCCCGGATAACGCCTGGTCGCCCCTTCCCAAAGAAGAGGAACAGTTCGTTCTTGGGTTCTGCAGAAACAAGATTACAAAAGTAAACAAACCAGCACAAACTAATCTTCTTTACTCTATGTAGTATCAGCATCTAATTAATTGTCACAATTAGCATTTTTTATTCAACACAGAAAATTAAACTCTTCAGTAATCAAAATGTATCTAATGCAAGAAGACTAGCTAATTACATTACCTTAATTAAAACAAGAATTAGTTCCGCTGATTAGGTTCTATCCAATTAATCATTCTTTTGTTCAAAATGGTCCATGTTTCCATGACATGGCAGATCAAGAGATAGTGTTGTAGCCAGTGCAAAATGGGCATTTATAATGCTGTAGACATTTAATTTTACAATTCATTAGTAACTGGCTGAGACGTTGTTTGTATTGACTGCAACATACATTAAACCTGACAGTGAAGCGTGCTCTGGTGAGCTTTACACACAGCATCACAAAAGAGCTCAAAATCTATTGTCCGGGCAAGTACACATAAATTAGCAGAGGAAGGCTTCTGTATGAGCCCCCACAGAAACAGAAATATATAAAGAAACACTTGGAGCTTTCATGGCAACTACTAATGGCATCCCCGAGGTCCATTATTTGGAGTGTACCTCCATAGATCAATCAAGGTGAAATGAATTCAATGTGGAAGTTGGTTTGTGGCTTAGAGCAACCATTCACTTGGGAGTGCGTGTCTCTCTCACAATGTTATTAGCTTAAGGAGGGGGCCTGGCTGGTGAGGCTGGATTGGGTGAATTATTGAACAAAATCCCACAACACAATACAATTACTACCGTAAGATGCTGCAGGGACAGTTTTCATTAATGTCATGGGAAAAAAAATCCTTCCTTAGAGCATTGAGAAATATTGTACTTTAAGGAATAAAACCTCATTGGTGCCAAAAGCTAATGGCTTCATCTTAATCTAGTTAATTTACATAATTTGAAAAGGTTTCTACATTAAATGCATGTTGACAGAAATTTTAGGGCAATAAAAATGTTTGGACATACTATAAATTATGGGAATGAGCAATATGAGTTTTTTTCTACTTGCAGTTATACAAAAATTCTTCTATGGCTTTGAAGAGCATATGAGACTAGAAGACCTCTTTTTTTTGACTTGAGTTTATGGTGGTTTTCTTAATTGTACTAAGTTTATTTTACAAACCCGCTACAGCTCTTTGTAAGAGTTTACTATTTCAATTTATTATTAAGGAGTCCAGAGAAGTACAGCCATCTTGGTTGGTTAAGGTAGTCTCACTAGATCAATCTGGTTAGCCATATTAAAATGAATTGTATAAACCTGGTGGGAAGGAAAGCTTTAAACCTGATGCAATACAGACTTGAGTAAAATTCTGAGTTGGACTGACAAATGGCAAACACAACTCAATCTGCCTATCCATCACTGAATCTTCTTAATCCAGGGGACAGGAGCCTTTGCAACAGAACCATCGATGACAAAGGTGCCAGTCTTCTTAGGAGACATTCATCCATGCACTTACTTATACTACGCGAGTTTAGTGTCTCCAATTAACATGAAACACGTGTCTATGAAATGTGGGCAGAAAACTGAAAACCTACATAGCTAGGGAAGAATGTGCACACTCAGTGCCTTGGCTGGGATTTAAACACATGCCTGTGAAGTTGTGAGACAGCACCATGCCACCACAAACTTAAACATATGAAGCAACAATAAAAAAATAATGTAGATTACCAATTACTCTGCCGTATGTGAGGAGTCTGTACATTGTTCTTGTGTTCATATAGATTTTCTCCAGTATTCTGATGTCCTTCAATGTCCCAAAGATCTGAGTGTTAGCATGATTGCCAAAAATATTCTGGTACAATGTTAGAATGTGATGGATTGTGCCCTGTAATAGACTGGCATCCAATCAAGCTTCACTCCTGGTTAGTGTCAAATATTACAGAGATATGTTTCAGCTTCTCACAACAATATACTTGAATAAGATAAGGAAAGTGGACGCTGTATGGATGTGTATGGATTTTTGGCACAATTCTGGACAGTACTGTAGCACAGTTGTTAATAATACAGCCTCATATCACCAGGGATCAAGATTTCATATTCTCCTTATTTTTGAATGGATTTTCTCCCCCATCACAGAGACATAATTGATTGGCAATTTCAAACAGGGCCGTTTTCAGTGAGCCTGAATATTTGTCTTATGATAGACTGGCATTACACCCAGATTGGCTCCTATTGCTACTACGATAGGCTTCAACAACAACAACATTTATTTATACAGCACTTTTTCATACAAAAAAATGTAGCTCAAAGTGCTTTACATAATGAAGAATAGAAAAATAAAAGTCGCAGTAAGAAAAAAAAATAAGTCAACATTAATTAACATAGAATAAGAGTAAGGTCCGATGGCCAGGGTGGACAGAAAAAACAAAAAAAAAAAAAACTCCAGACGGCCGGAGAAAAAAATAAAATCTGCAGGGATTCCAGACCATGACACCGGCCAGTCCCCTCTGGGCATTCTACCTAACATAAATGAAACAGTCCTCTTTGTATTTAGGGTTCTCACGGAAGGACTTGATGATGATTCAGCCTCGTGCAGCTCTATAATGAACTAAATAAGCTTAGAAAATGGATGGATGAATAACAAAATTTGCTCTAAAGGTCTGAAAGTCATTTGAAATAATCTGTTTTTTCAGATTTTTCTAATTTTACTGAAATCTCTGTGTTGCATGATCCCAACTCTTAAGTATAATATGAAAATGAAATAGTCTCCTAAACGTACACATTCGTCAATGAAATCACGTATTTCCAAAGCCATCAAACCAATTCAAAGTCTATAGGTTTACTGCGGTTGCAAGCAAGAGCTTGGGAAGCATCTAAACGGTAAGAACACTGAGTTTAGGGAAGGATAAAATACGATGAATAACCCCTTCTTCTTTCTTCCCTGCATAACAGAGGATGAGTCCTGTGATGGGCTGCAACGTCACCTTCGGTATGCTTGTGGCAGACTCTCGCCTACCGCTACGGGAGATATTTAAACAATAGGAGTGACCATCTGGACCACACTCTCCTAGAAGGAAAAACGTCAGGAGCCTTTTAGCCCAGAGTGTATGAGGACCCAAGACTTCCTACTGCTTGTACTTTTTCGTTATTATTTTCAGTTTCGTTTTTAAACCTGGCTGTTCCCCAACCCTTTATGGTATTCTGTTTGTTTCATTTACATTATTACATGGTAAACAAAGCATTTCATAGTAATCACTACCAGATGTTTTCCAAAGTCTTCAAAACTTATTATTTCCCAGTTTCAACAGCAAAATGGTAGGCCAATTCTTATCTGGGTACCAAAAGTTTTGTGTGCTGAGAAAGCTAGAAATAACATGTGTTTTAGCTTTTGACAGGAAATAAGAACAAAAACAGGAGAGCCTCTATTCAAAAAGTGCAAACTCAAAGACGATGCCACAAAACAACAGAAGGCAGCAATACTTAGTGTGCTTAGTGTGCTGAAGCAAATTAAGACATTTATTTCACCCAACAGCTGCTGAGCTACATTAGCAAGAGGCATATAAACATTAAACAGTGTGTGTCTCCAAGCATATCGAACCCCAAATCTGTAGAAGCTGGCCACCCAATAAGTGGGTTACTTCAAAAAAAGAAAAGAGCTTGGCTTCTTACAGTTCAGGTGATGTTCTAGAATTATGTGTAATGCTTAAATTAACGCTTGACCAAATACAAATTTGTCAAAACTCATTTACAGGTATCTAAGAGGTTTTCAACCTTTAATTGAAAAGTCTTCTCAGATAAAGGAGAATTGGAATCATCAGATGGAGAGATTCCATCATCAGATTGGATGGCACAGCACAGACTCTACTACAGAATGCTCAGGAGGGGGTAGGCAGCTAGGGGGCCAAGGTCTCCAGGACTCTAAGAGGTCTTACTTTGTATCTGACATTCTCTTAATATTTTCATCTTCTCCAGTGGATGCCATAATTTAACAATCAATTAATGGACAGATGTAATTGGTTTTCATGTATGCTTTTTCATTTTCTCCTTTGTTTTCTGTGTGTTTTAACAAATCTGTATCTTTATATGTGCTACTATATCTTAGGCACAGTTTCTAATGTACAGTATATGTAACTTGCCAAGCAAAAATTAAAGCTGAGACTTTTATCAATGCTAGTAGCTTACAATGAGACTTAAAGTGGAAGATTTGTTTTTGAGTTTGCTTTTAACTGTTATAAATCACACTTAACTGAGTGCAGTAACACCACGTCAGCTTTGTGGTAATTGACAAAAGCAATTAAGAAGAAAATCCCAAGAAAAATAAATACAGCAAATTAAAAGGCTAAATCTATGAAAGTAAACTGAGGTAAGTGAGCATAAATGCTGCCAACTCCACGAGAGAGACAGAAAAAAATGAGATGTTAAAAAAAAAAAACTCACTTTTGCATGATTTTCCATCACTCCCCAGGATATATCCAGTCCTACAGCGGCAGGTTCTAAATTTGTAGTTGCCACTAAACAAGCAGATGTGTGAACATCCTCCTGATTTCCCATATGGGTCTGCTTCACATGCATGATTTTTTACTGCAGAATATAATACAAGGTAATTTATTCTACAACATTCCGTAAAACTGTCAGTTTATACTTAACAATGATAACTTTTTAAGTTTGATTTTAATGAAATCACTTTACAATTTGTAAAAAAAAAAATCAATCTCCTGTCATTATCACCACAAGGGTGAGGCAAGCATGAATACAACACTTGTATGGTACCTGTTGTTCAAAAAGATCAGTGTACAGAAATAATACTAGCAGCTGTTGGTGCCTTGCATAAATATAAAATAAGTTCATCATATGCAAAATGCTCTTTTTTACTGCTTAATTGATTTCTTTCCATATTGAAAAGAAGAAAAATATAATAGAAATTAACATGGTGATCACAGATATTGGTGAGACAGGATATATATATTATGAATTAGAAGCACAGAAATAAATGTATGGTTATTAAAGCTATTGCACTGTATACACTAGTTGTGTAATTAAAATATAACTAGTTTGTTTTATTAGCTATGTAAAAAAAGGAATATCCAAATCCTGGCATTTTATTTAGCACTTTAATGGTGATGACTCCAACTATTAGCTTTCCGTTTACTTAATTCTACACAATAAATTTCATAATGAGTACTATTAGAAACATCTTTACATACTAATTAGTTTTACAGAAAACAAAATAAATAAATGCATTATGTCCAAATTTAAAATTTCATTAATTAGTGTTTCAAATGTAACATAAGCAATATTGCAAATGCTTCAAAACCGCTAAATCAATCACAAAGTGTTACCAGAACATTATATTTTGCTTTACCTGTAGGCTGAGACAGCTTATGGTAGACACGAATGCTCCTAGCAGTGTTCACTTGTGTTATAACCTTTAGATCTGTGCCATTAAACCGATTGATCTTCACCACATCCACTTTATTACTTTTACCGACAACAGAACTGGTTGCATATAAATAATCTTCAAAGACTGTTAATCCATAAAGATACGAAACCTGAAATTATTTAAAAGTCGTATTAGTTACAATAGAATATTGTATGTTCTGCTTTATTATAAAACGAGAAATGCTGGCCATCATCTAAGTTTTTGATTTACTGGTATAGGCTTAATTCCATTTATTTTTCATACATATCCTTATAATCAAAAATTAGATAGGTCAACAGAATCTAATACACAATGTGATTATGAAGCAGAATTGTCACAAATTGGACACCAGGTTTGTGTGTACAGCTATAATACTCACATCTTTTCCCTGAATCACGGTATGCCGGTTTCCACCGTTGTAATCAACCACTTCTATGTAGTCCAAATATACATCGGCCCAGTAGACCAGTTTTTTCACTAAATCCAGTGCAACTACTGTTGGCTGTTCAATTTTATTATCCACAATTTTTGTTCTGTTTGTTCCATCCATGTTGCACCTTTCAAGTTTGGCAACATTTCCATAGTCAGTGAAAAAAAGCTTCCTAAAGAGAACATAAAATTTTAATCAAAACAAAATTATAATCAGATTTCTTCTAGAAATGTTTAAATGAATCATTGTTTTGTTTGCTTAATTATGCAGAATAACTAATTGCATTGTTTACCGAGAAACCCTGAAAAGGCATATGCTTAGAGCAGAAGTGTTATAATTACACACAATGATAGTCAAATAAGATTATAACACTTCTGATATAGCTCCACAGCCATCTTCAAGAGGCAAAATAGGAGCGAAAGTGAAGCTGCCCAATTTAAATAATGGCGCGTCTAAAATGTAATGTTTCCATTGACGAACAAGAAACCAATTTAGCATAATCAGTTAAACATCTGTTATGTAAATTAAAAATTCTGTATATTCTGTAATCAGAAATGCTGGCTCTTGTCTACTTTTTCCATCATTTTGTGTGCCATAGTCAGTGATACACAAAAGCAATAATGAACCTATGTCTTATTTCTAAAAGATTCTGTATCTTAGTAGTTGCTGCAATCCGTAAAGATTTGCCAGTTTTCTATCTCCTTTAACCACCTGAATGTTGAAAAGGAAAATACACTCCCAAATGTTTTAAGATTATTGTATCGTGTTTGCTTGAATGGCTCCTTAAAAAAAATCTGTTGTTAAGAAGGTCCTCTAAAACAATATATTCCCCTACATATGGTTTAAGTGGTACACGGGCATCCCAGCCAGGAGGTAGGAAGATCCCTTACCCAGAAGGGAGAACCGGAGTGAACATAAAGGCATCCCAGCCAAGAGATGGAAAGAGGTCGCACCTGGACTAGGTGGCCCTAATGGATGGACGTACATCCCAACCAGAACTGATGGGCTTTTACCCAGGCGGGAAGCCCCAAATAAATGGTCAGACGTCCCGAATGGACATGGGTTTAAAACCTTCCCTGGTCCTGAAAAGAGAGGACAGGGAAAGACAGTCTCTGGGGGAGACTTAATTCCCCGAGGCATTAGATGGCAGCAGCCTTCCATATTGGTGCCCATTCAGGAACCAGCAGGGAATGTCGGGAGTTGTAGTCGAGCAACACAGCCCTGCTGGGGACCACGGGTGCCGCATGAGGCCATTGAAGATAGATTATGGAACTTCCGTATGACCCAGAAGTGCTTCCATTGGGACCTGGCATCAGAAGCACTCCTGGATGCTGAATAAAAGGGGCCACACTCCCTTATTCAGGCTAGTCGGAGTTGAGAGGAAGGAAGGCAACACTCGACTGGAGCAGGGTATTGCGGTGGTGAGAGACAGTATTGAGAAAAAAGAGAGAGAGCGGGTGAGAAAACCTGTGCTTGTGTTTTTCTGTTACTTTGAGGGTATTGTGTTGAATAAGCACCTGTTTATTTGAACCTGGGACAATGTTTATGTGATCGTGTTTGGGGCTCGCTGGTGCCCTGGTTCCATCACAGTGGCAACAAGGGCAAGGAGTACATCGGGTAAACCGATTTGTGTTTTGTCAACTTCAGGGCTTGTGTAATTGTAATTCCACCCCAATCAAGGGTTGCTGCTGTTGCATAATGCCTCCCACCAGTCTCCTGAAGACCTGCAATAGAAAGATGAATGCCATCACTTCCGGGTTCTGGTCCCCTGAGCCCGCCTCTTCTACCTTGTACACTTCTTAACCAGCTTACTGCCATCTTGACTTAAGCCTTGTTGTAGACTCGTGTCTGTGAAGACGTTTCTCAAATTACATGACAACACTGTGTTTATTATTTTGTTTCAAATTATACGGGGTTTGCCAAAGGGTGACCCAAATCTTTATCTTTGCTTATGTTTTCAATCACAGTTTCTTTTAAATAAAACAAGGCTAGGTATTCTAAAAGTGTCTGAGAGTGGCAATATTATGCGTGTTGGTCGGACATTCACTGGAATTTCACTACTCTCATTACTATTACTACTACGTTAGCTACTCAAATCTTGCCAGCAGTGCTAACAAACTGAGTGCATGCTCTTGATTTAATCCCATAGAATGCAAATTGGCATACAAACAAAAGTTGATTCCTATCTTGCTCCCAAAGTTGTTAGGATAGGCTCTGGCACCCGTGGCCCTAAACTGGATTGAGTAGGCTTAGAAATAGATGGACAGTAAATTCAGATAAATGGAAGCATTTAATTATGTAGTTTAGTTAGAAACATTCATAATATCACTCAAGTAATGTTTTGAAGAGGAATAACGTATACTACAATACAAAAATCACATAATATGTTTATAACACTAAGACTTCCTGACGTGTTCGAACAGCAGCTAAGAGAAATTCATCATATCATAGAATGAATAGCAGCACAGTTGAATGATGCCTAAAACAGACAAGAGGCCCTGTGGTTTTCAATTTACACAATAATCAGTCTTGTGACATCTACAGAATTAAAAAATGTCTCCTTTTAGAAATGCTGACTCCATGTCTCTTTTTTTTAACATATATCCATCCATCTGCATCTGAGTCTGCTTAATCCTCTTTAAATTATCACTGCTGTATTTCTATTTAACACCAGATTAGGTATACACATTTCTATCTTTCTCTCCAATTTCCACTGATATGAAATAGTAGTAATGTAATAAAACGTATAAACATCAAAATAAAATTATTAGATAATAACAAAGTTAACACTTCTCTTACTACTAGACCCTAGCTAGGCATCGGACATATATATTATACTCAACTGTGAGTGTATTTAACTGTGAATGAATCTGGCTAGAATGTGGGTGGGAACAATGAGATAGTTCACTGAATCTAAAAAATTCTAAACCAATCCAACACCTTAAGAAGGTGGAGCTCACAGTAGGGGCGGGGATTTAAAGAGCAAACAACAATGCTGTTCTTGTCAAAGCTTGTGGTTACCATGCATAAATTCTCTATGACTAAAACGCCTCTCAAAATCACCCCTTTTAAACATAAACAGGTGTCATATGTG
This sequence comes from Polypterus bichir lapradei, assembly GCA_026402145.1. Classification (NCBI taxonomy): domain Eukaryota; kingdom Metazoa; phylum Chordata; class Cladistia; order Polypteriformes; family Polypteridae; genus Polypterus; species Polypterus bichir. The sequence goes on from JANRMT010062814.1 coordinate 48,127,207, forward strand.
AGGAAAATAAATGATATATGTAAAACAAAATCTCTATTGCAAGACACATAACCATTTTATAAATCCAGATTATGTATGGCATTCAAGGACATCTCGGGACAAGTGGTAAAAGTGAACAAGGTACTGTCTCCAGGTGTAAGTGGCCAATGTCTTTCACAGTTAGGACAATGCAGTTAGAGGACATGTGAGGATGAAAGAACTTGCAGCTACATGTGTGAAAAGACTCTATCACGTGTATTCAAGCTAAAATGTGTAATGTCACACCCTGTTAAAAGAAGGTGTATTCAAACCACTCAACACAGTAAATGTGTCTAATTATACCAGCAGGACCACAGATCATGGATGAAGGTTCACAGCATCCAAGTTGTGACTGCACATCTAAACAGATAACAAAAGCAAGTTAAAAATTCTAATTAAATGTAAATTCCAAACATGCCATACCAGAATATATGTAGACCATAATATCGAATCAAATGTTATTCTTAAGACATGCATTTTAAAATGCTACTATTGACGCTGCCTTAACAAAATACATACATTTTGCTAGCTGTCAAGATGTTGCTTCATTTGTGTTTTTGGCTTTACTTTAAATATCTAAAGTGAATGGACCTGGAGGTAATTAGGATGTGGGTTTTCAGAAGGAACTCCAGCTGGCGTGGCATTGTCAGTGGCCAAGTTTTCCACTATCTGCTATCAAGATTTTTGTGAAATGACTCCGACACGTCTTCTCATTCCAAGAATCACGTCCAGCCCTACGAGGCTACACTTTCTACAGACATGCAAAGACAAGTGTGTACCCAAAAGTTCAAAAAAGCAGACAATGCTATCTATAGTGCTACAAAAGTACCAAACAATAAACCATTCACATTTGGATAGTTTAAATATCATCATGTCTACCAATAACTATGATCAAGATGATTAGCATAGACAGATCAAACTTAATTACTGTATATCACATGTATTATTAACAACTAACTTTTTAAGCCCTACTGATGGCTAGAATTTAAACATTCCAAACTAGGAAAGACAAGAGGCATGTAGGTATAAGACAGTATTAGAGCATTGTGTCCATAAAGATTTAGACATGCTTTAGGAGTTAGGGTCCCCTTTGAGAATTCGGAGGGAACAATAGCTGTAATACTAAATAATCTGTAAACTGGGCAATTGTTTCATCCTAAGTCTATCAAGTTAGTGCTCAAAACTGTAGTTCTAAAGTATTTTGGTGTGAAAACAAGAGTCTTCTGCCATGATATGGTGATTTTTTGAGAGTTCATTCATGAATCTCAAACCCAGGACCAGACCAGATAGTAAAGGCAAGAGGAATGCTGATCTGTTTCCAGCAGAATTGTTAATTCAACTTATTTTGCTTCTGACTAAATTACTTGAGACCACTTTTTCCAGCTCAGAATACTTCTTTAGGATTTGAACCAGTAGTGAAATATATGATGGGGAATTTATGACACTCTGAACAAGATTTAGTTGTGCTCTTTAGGGGGTTTTAATTATGAATTATTATTATTAAGAAATATAATGTGTTTTTTAGTATCTTTGGAAATTTAGCAAGCAAAAGAGGTGTTTTCTTTGTAGCAGTTAGTTCTTCTGTTCTCTCAAGGAATTAATACGTAGGAAGTAGTGATAAGCAAACCCTGTGGAGTTCGATTCACCATGAGTTTGTCAAAATTTCAAAATTGTTCAGGAATTTTGATGAACTTGTAAAATGCACAGAAGTCAATGCAGAGCATGCAAAGAATGTTTGCACACAAGGATCAGTGCTATATATCCAGTGGCAGTACTCATAATATTTTCATTACGGACAGGTAATGTACCCATCAGATGACAATGCTGCAAGGTTTTCTTTTTCATTTAAGGTGGAAATCTGGCTTCAGTACTGATCAGGTCATGATACCATGCAAAGCAGATGGCAATTTGTATGTGTGAAAGTTCTGTGCATGGCTGCTACACCTCTGTGATGTCACGCATCACCTTGCCTTGCAAAGCATCACAAAGTACAGAGTAAATACTTTCTTCTAAGTTGGCCACATGACTGATTTATAGGAAAATATTCATCGGGCAAGGTCACGGCAAAAACGCTTTGGAGACTTTAACTTGTCAACCCTAGTAGGGAGTTGGGGCTACATACATGCATATAGTGATGAAAGCAAGAAACTAAACATTTTCTGTAATGAGAAAACTCCAGTTCTGTTACAGCTTGTGTATTTTCTCACAGAGTTGTCATGTTTTAGACCCTTTGACCAGCAATACCACTTGTGCAGTGAGGCAGTGGTACTTTCTAAACATTTGAAAACACTTTTACACAGCAGGACAAAGGCTACACTTACTCAGTTTTCTGTGTATTCAATAATGTCATTAATATCAGCGTAAGCCAAGGAGAGTCAAGCATGTCATTTGCCAGCAATAGCCAATGCTATGGATTTAGCCACTCTACTGTGTTTTATCTACAGGGAAGGCTTCAGCTAACTGGCAGCGCAAATTAGCATCCAAGTGCTGGTCATCCTCGAATGACCACACCAGAGTAACACCGACATATCAGAGTAGTCCATCTGAGAAATTGTTTCAGGTGCTGCTGTTGATATTGCCAGTAGACCCTCTTAGCAAGAGGATAGTGAAGGCCAGACTCCATGCTGCTGGCCTTGAAGCAAGGTGACACATCAGTTGCACCCTGTTCACATATCTTTGATGTCTAACCCAGCAAGACAATGTCAGGCCACGCAGAGGTGGCGTACTCATGACCATCCGAAGGAGTCAGTTCTGGTGTGCCGTTACTGTCTTGGTCTGCCTTCATTGCTAACTTTAATCCCAAAGACCACATCTGGGATGCCTTTAATCATAATATTCGGAGATGTGACTCTGTGCCTGCCAATGACCAACAATGTATTCAGGCTATTCTGAAGGAATAAAATAACATGAGACATTTGCATATTCAGAGGTTTATAGGCTCTGTCAAGCAGTGGTGGTCACATAAGATACAGTAAAAAGGTATATCAGTTGACTGTTCAGATATGATCTATACGTGGCTGACTAAAAGAGTTCTCCTATTAGCTCATGCTGAAAAGAGACTGTTTCTGAGCCAGATTGTGGCATTGTGACTGATCATTCACCGTTGTTCAAATTTTCAAACAGAGATGCTTTATGGTGCAAGTCCATGTCAATACAATTGGCGATGAGGATGAGATTTAGGATATTATGTCATAGTCTTTGTAATAAAGAGTCTAAAAGGGAGATCAGGGTCAATAGTGTAGAACTCTACCATGATAAAACATTTACATCAGGAATAGAGATAAGATTTTGAGTCTAGTATACCTCTGAAATTCCCTTAATCTAAATCAGGGTTGTAAAGGATGAAAATATTAGGGCTGAATGCAACTGTTCAAGTGATCATGTGATTCTAGAGTAAAGAGAGAAGCTTCAAAGCTTACTGAAGCACCTCTTTATTACATTTGTCCACAGGTTGCTAGGTGATACCACTGAAGTGGGTAATAAATGTGTATCATTCTGGATTGATTCATGAAAGTGTGTAACATCTTCAAAAGATAATGGCCAACTCCATTTGTCCTTTGAAGGTATGCTAATTTTACAAATTAATTTTATAGATGTTCAGAATAATGATAAGTAAAATAAATAAAATAATACTTTATCGAAAATATAGAAAGGAAACAACAATAAATGCTCATTAAATGATCAGACCAATTAAGGGCTGGAGGGAATGGAATCTATTCTAGCAGCATTGGGCACAAAGCAGGGCCCATTCCGGTCCACTTCCACAGTCACACAAGGCTAATCTAGAATAAGTAATTAACACTAGAATCCCTGACACCTACGAAAAAACTTGTAATCCCGGCCCACATTAAATCCCTTTGCATCACTCCCATCTGTGTCTTTTGTTTTGTAAATGTGTTGATCAGCGCAAGCAGCAAGCAGCCTGCTGTCCCATCCCCTGCCTTGATGGAGCTGAACTCAGGCAAAAAGTTCTCTTAGCTCAAGCCACAGAAGCTGTCTGTTGTTACGGTCCTGCCTTTGTTCAGTCTGATAATGGTCACGGGACATCATATTTTTGCCAGTATAACAAATAGTTCTGAGCAGGCATCAGCCAGAGCACCAACTGTGGTCATTGCTGCGCTTGTGAAAAGAATGGAGATAAATACCATCAACTCAGAGAGGGACCACGCGAACGTCACTGAGAGAATAAAACTGAATAATAAAAAAACAAGCGCTAACTTATACAACTAGCCAAAATGTATACCAGGTGTTGCAGACTCAAATCAAATGTATGTTTTTATTATATTGTAGTAATAACAACAATAATAATAATAATAGCAGCTCTCTACTCAAAATGTGGAGCACCCGGTCTCAAACCCAGGACCTTTGGGTTATAAGGCAGCAATTCTTACCTCTACACTATTTAAGAACATGTCTAAAATCCATGTCGATTGACATTTGAGCTTGGGCTTTAATCTCATTGCCAGTAACATGTAAATCAAGTGCTTTTTTTTTTTTCTTTGCTTATATTCTTGAGTAAAAGCACATATGATTATTTGATATTAGAACTAAAGTCTTCACACATTATACACTTCACGTCATAATTAGTATAACATGGAAAACGCTTCTGCTTTAGGTATATAAATCAAATGCTTTTTTTTCCTTTGGCTATATTCTTGAATAAAAGTGCATGTGTTTATTTAATATTTGTACTAAAGTCTTCACACGTTATACACTTCATGTCATTATTAGTATAACATGATAAAAGTTTCTGCTTTAGGTAAGTGTTCAGCATTTCTTGGCTCGCATTTCCTTTCATCCTACATTTACCCAGATATTTGTAGACATGGAACACACATGAAATGCATGTATTCCAAATAACGATATACTGTATTATTTACCATATACAATTCCAGGCACGTCACATGCAGATAAAAAACCTTGGCTTGAGCTGGGAGAACTTTTTGCCTGAGTTCAGCTCCATCAAGGCAGGGGATGGGACAGCAGGCTGCTTGCTGCTTGCGCTGATCAACACATTTACAAAACAAAAGACACAGATGGGAGTGATGCGAAGGGATTTAATTTGGGCCGGGATTACAAGTTTTTTCGTAGGCTTCAGGGATTCTAGTGTTAAACTAACAAGCACATCTGCCTAATATAGGTATTGGTAAACAGACATGTGGACATTTTGACATACCACCCTAAAACAGTCAGGGTGGGTACCCATCACTTTTCCATCTCGACACTCAGCACTAGTGTTCCACGAGGCTGTGTGCTGAGCCCTCTCCTTTTCACATTTTACATCCATGATTGTATTCCAATTCATAATACATATGAAGTTATTATGTTATTAAGTTTGCTGATGTCACTACAGAAGTAGTGACAATCCTAAGGACAATGCAGATGGCCAGTTTTACCGAGCAGTTACTGGTGTCCTTTTATCATTGTTCCATAAAAAGCATATTTCTCCATGTGGTACATTAGCTGTTCTGTAGCTGAGAAGAAGGCTGTTCAAAGGGTCATCAGATCAGCCCAAAAAATCATTAACACATGCCTACCTGCGTGTTTACACAACCTGATGTCTCAGCAGGGCCAAAACCGTCATTAAGGAGTTGATCCACCCTGGACATAAGTAGTTTTTTTTTTACTCCTAGTGGTATTATTTTCTTTATTTATTATTATTTATTTTGTTAACTAGCATCATCAGGGATTGCATCTCATTTTCATTGTACAGTTGTACAATGACAACAAAGGCTTTATTATTATTACTTTTAATCAATTATTTAATTATTGATTAATAAGTAATGTTCTTTTAATGGATAAAGGAATAAACTTAAAATATAGGGAAAGGATGCAGAGCAGCAAAATGATTGCCAATCCTTGTACTTAGCCATTCAGAACTGTGTAAGGGAAAGAGCAGGTACAGAAAGGAGATTTGAAGATGCTAAGTATGGAACTATAATTATATGCACCTAATGAAAACAAACAGTACAATAATTATATAACTAAGGAGATAGATCTTGTTTAAGAGGAAAGTCGTTAAATAGATACAAGGTTAAAAACCAAAGAAAAGAATAATAGCAAATAAACAAAATAACAGCATGACCCAAAGTTCTTAGTTGAAACACGCATTACAAAATATCCTGTCAAATTAAAAAAATCTTTTCTCTGTCGAACAATAATGTGAACAATTGCAAAACACTTCACAGTAATGCTATTTATTTTGAAATCCAAAAAATCAGATGCCAGTTGATGTCACAATGACATGAAGAGCAGAAACAAAATAGTGGAAACCATTTTAAAATGGTAATCAAATTGGTATGGCATTGACATAATTAAATTAACAGAAAAATTATTAAGAAGAAGAAAACAGGTGTAAAACATAACATATAAAACAATGGACAGTACAGAAATAAATATTCTCCAAGCCTGTTCAGAATGTGGCCTGATTGGAGCATTATAAGCTCTATACTGTTGCTGTTCAAACACAGTTCACCCATATATACTCCTCATAATTTGAGTTATGGGTCTGAGACCGTCCAGACAAATACTGTGTCTCCACCAAATAAGAAACACATGTAAAACTTATAAAAGCAACATTTGAATCTAGCATTCAACCCAGCCACCGGGGATGCAGAAGACAGTGGAGTCTTAGTGCGGGTTCCAAGCTCAGGTAAATTGGGGTTGCATCTGGGAAGGCATCCAGCATAAAACCTGTGCCATATCAAACACATGGATGAGAAGCAGAATGTCCATACCAGATTGGTCAAGGCCCGGGACATAAACAACTGCCACCAGTGCTGCTGTCCAGCAGGGTATCGTCAGAAACTATGGCACTGCTAGGTGAAGAAGAACAAGATGGGGAAAGAAGGTCCAAAGACAATGGGAGAGGAGAAAGGGAAAAACTGTGCAGTTCAAAGTCGGAACATTGAATATTGACAATAAAACTCGTAAAGGGAGAGAGCTGGCAGATATAATAGAACAGATAAAGGTAGATGTACTGTGTGTACAGGAGACTAAGTGGAAAGGGAGTAAGGCTGGAAACATTGGAGGTGAGTGCAAGTTCTTTAACCATGGTGTGGACAGGAGGAAATTGGGGTAGGGATAATTGTGAAGAAATAGTATGTTATAAGTGTTTTAGAGGTGAAGGTCTGACAAAGTGATGAGCATAAAGTTGGAAACTGAAAGGGTAATGTTAAATGTCATTAGTGCATATGCTCAACAAGTGGGATGTGAGACGGAGGAGAAAGAAGATTTCTGGAGTGAGTTAGATGAAATGGTGGCAAGTATACCCAAAGAGGAAAAAGTGGTGATCAGAACAGACCTTAATGGGCATGTTGGCGAAGAGAACAGTGGTAATGAGGAGGTGATGGGCAGGTATGGTATTAAAGAGAGAAATGCTGAAGGGCAGATGGTGGTTGGCTTTGAAAAATGGATGGAAATGGTGGTTGGTGAATACATATTTTAAGAAGGAGAAGAAACACAGGGTGACATTTAAGAATGGAGGAAAGGGCACATAATTGGACTATATCCTATGTAGGAAATGCAATGTGAAAAAGATTAGAAACTGTAAGGTGGTGGCAGGAGATAGTATAGCTAGAGAGCATCAATTGGTGGTATGCAGGATGTGTTTCAAGGTGAAAAAGAGTAAGAGAGTCAGAATGGAACCAAGGATCAGATGGTGGAAGTTGAAAGAGAAAGACTATTATGTGAAATTCAGAGAGGAAATGAGACAGGCGCTGGGTGGTGGGGAGGATATGATATACTGTATGATTGGAACACTACAGATAAAGAGGTAAGGGAGAGAGAGCTAGGAAAGTGCTTTGTGTGACATCTGGACAGAGGAAAGAAGACAAAAAGAATTAGTGGTAGAATGAGGAAGTATATTAAAGCATAAGGAGGAAGAAGTTAGCAAAAACTAATTGGGATAACCAGAGAGATGACGAAAGCACGGTTACAAAGAGATGTGGCAAAAGTTGAAGCCAATGGTGGCAAAGGGTAATTAAAAGGCCTATGCCAAACTATATGAGGAGAAATGCACTTTGTTTGGCTAGACAGAGAGACTGAGCAAGGAAGGACGTGCTGCAGGTCAGGGCAGTATAGAATGCAGATGTAAATTTGATGGCAAGTGGGGAGAGTGGGTTGAAAAGGTGGAAGGAGTAAATTTGAGGACTTAGGAATATAGAAAATGAGAGAGAGTCTAGGTTGGAAGATGTGGAGACAGTAAATCACAAAGTGAAGGGGATCAGCAAGGCTGAATTGAGGGAAACTTTGAAGAGGATGAAAAGTGAAAAAGCAGTTGGCCCAGACAATTTACCAGTGGAGGAATGGAGATGTTTAGGAGAGATGGCAATAGAGTTTCTAACAAAATTGTTTATCATAATCTTGAAAAGCGAGAAGATTCCTGAGGAGTGGAGAAGAAGTATATTAGTACCATTTTTCAAGAATAAGGGTAAATATGCAGAACCTCATTAACTACAGGGGTATAAAGTTGATCAACTATACCATCACGATATAGGTAAGAGTAGAAGAGTGGCTGAGAGGAGGGGCAGCGATCTGTGAGCAGTATTGTGGTTTCATGCCAGGAAAGAGTAGATGTGATGTTTACTTTAAGAGTGTTGATCGAGAAGTATAGAGAAGGTCAGAAGGAATTGCATTGTGTGTTTGTGGACTTAGAGAAAATGTATGACAGGGTGCCAAGATAGGAGTTATGGCACTGTATGAGGAAGTTGGGAGTAGCATAAAAAATGTGAGGGTGGTACAGAATATGCATGAGGACAGTATGACTGTAATGAGGTGCACAGTTGGAATGACAACCTGGTTCAAGGTGACAGTGGGATTACATTAGGGATCGGCTCTGACCCTTTCCTGTTCGCAATGGTAATGGACAGGTTGATAGATGAGGTCAGAAAGGAGTATGCATGGAATATGATGTTCGCAGATGACATTGTGATCTGCAGTGAGAGTGGACGGCAGGTTGAGACGAACCTGGATTGGTGGAGGTATGCACTGGCGAGAAGGGGAATAAAGTCAGTAAGAATAAGATTGAGTATATTGCATGGTTTGGAGATGGTGGCACTGATGAAAGGACAGGAGGCAGAGCTGGAAGTTGCAGAGTTGAAGATGCTACAGTTTTCGCTCTGAGTAATGAGGATAGACAGGATTAGGACTGCGTATATTAGAGGGACAACACAGGTATGACAGTTTGGTGACAAACCGAGAGAGGCTAGATTGAGATGGTTTTGGCACGTGCGGAGGAGAGGTCAAGAATGTTGAGGATGGAAGCACCAGACAAAAGGAAAAGAGAAAGGCCAAACAGGAAGTTTATGGACGCAGTTAGGAGGGAGATGAACACAGTTAATTTCACAGAAAATGATTTGATACGTCTGCTATGCTAATGGGCAACACTTAATGGCATTTTGCCACCTTTGTGCAATTTCCCTTCAGTCATACGCACTTTATTAGCTTATGCCCATTCATTTGTGTTATTTATTATGCTAACAGCCGACACCTGTTTGACATTTTGCCGACTTTGTCTGGTATGTTTTTCAACCATGCCTCCTTATTGTTAATCCACCACCCAGTCTTTGGCATCAGCTTTCAGGATGTCATTTTACATTGGTGGAGAGGTTACATGTAAGACTCGGTGCATATCAGTGCATAACAGTGCTTAAACCATATTGGTGAGTTTATTTTTAAAAATAATAATGTCTTATAAGGTACAGAATAACATAATAAAACAAGTGCTTAATTAAAATAAGTCCTGAATCATATTATACATTCTAATTTTTGTGCATACTATATTTTAATTATCCAGTGTGTGACAGTAAACATTCATGTAGATATATTTCCATATTTCCTATTTTTGCTACAATGTATTTGACCATATAATATTAGGCTGAAGAAGGTCCTATGCAGTCACTTTCCCCACATTTAGCTTATGTCATTCATGGACAACCATGCTTTGATGAAATTAATAATATTAGTTTGTCTGTGGTTTTATACATTTTAATTGACAAAAGAGACATTTGGTATTCCTGAAATTCTAAAAAATTAAGAACTTCTTTTCTCTTTACTGTTGAAGCTCATAGGGGGTGCCACTAAGCCCCAAACTCCAGACACAACTGTGCACAGACAGTCGCAAGTCCAAATGAAGGTTCTTTTATTTTTGACATTATCTTCAACAAGTTTCTTCCTGCTCAAGAACACCACACACTGCAGTGTAACAATAATTTCCATTTTTCCTTTCCTTCCACACCTCCCAGCAAGCGTTATCCTCTACCTTCTGGCTCCGACTCCCAGATGCAGGTGAGATACCTACTTTTATATCGTTCCTGGGAGCACTTCCAGTACCACCCCATTGCATGATGGACGCATTCCGGGTTAGACGGACATCCACAAAATAGGGACAATATTCCCTTGCAGCTGCTCCTGTAGGAATATACTGCCCATGTGGATGAGCCAATGGGAGTCCACCAGAAAGATGCTGCCATTCTGTAAAAAAGTGGAATACAGCGCCCCAGGTAGCTGTCTCTCTTGGACCTTCTGCTATATTAGCCCACCTAGCTGGGAAAAATACCAGCTGCCAATGTGGGCAATATGCCTGTCCATCCACAAACTTCCATAACAATAGGTTCCCGGTTCGGACAAGGAACCTTCCATTCCAACTGGGATGGCAGCCAATCTGGGCATCACTGACAAATTGTCTTTATCATACACATAATTTTATTTTTTTATTTAACATACTTATGTCTCAAAAGGAATTATTTTTACACATTGAATTTATATCATACAAGTTGATTGTTTTAAAGAGAATAACAGCTTTATGTTAAATGTTAAAAATTCAGTAATTAAACATTGACAGTATACAGAATATTTATTCAATAAGTTAAATTGAACAAAATTAATTTCTAAATCACTTTCAGTTCACAGTTACAAAACCAAATAGTTCATATTACTAATAATCAACTATCATTCTTTGCTCTAGTAACTTGTCATATCTTATAAGTATACTTATGTACAGTATATACAGTATATCATAGTGACTATAACTATAATTCCTTGACCACTTTAATAAGTAACAGGGGGCCAAACATAATTGGACTAGGGGATTCTTAATAAATTAGATTTTACATTTTGTATAAATGCATGACTTGCCACCCATTGTGAGTAGTTCTTCCAATTACTGGACTGACCCAATATCATTCCAGACAGACATCTTAATTTTATTTTGAGGTTGGGGTCTTTGTTCTTTTGCTATTACCTGCCATTCTGACCATGACTTAGCACTGCACTATTGTCTGCAGACACGTACATAAGAATTGCTGTGCTAAGATATACAATGACTTCAGACTTAGTTATTTTTTTTTCTTCATTTATATGCATTTAGGTAAATGCATGAAATAAGCAGAAATTTAACTGCAAAGTGGAGCTAAAATGGTTTAATATTGTGCCTTGATAGAAGTCTGCTTCTACAGGAAGAAAATTAATACAGGGTATTTAAAAATTGCACCTTTTATTACTGAAGCATCTTAATCTGTGAAATGAGTACCTCCCTACTTGTTTTCATTACTTACCTCTTAAACCTATAATGCCATATATGATGAACAATTTAAGCTGTAGAGAAGGTTTTCAACTTGCTCTAATAAAACCTGACAGCGCAGAAGTAGGAGGTAATTATTCTTTGCATGTCAAAGCAATAGAAAGCACTACTGAGGGTGAACCGAAGTATTTTTGAAAAAAGGATAAAGAAAATAAACCTTCATCAACCAGAAGTAGCCTGCTAATCTGAGAGCGCAGCTATGCTCGTGACTCGCCTGCAGAAGACCATTCTCAAACTTCATTTTCATTTTAGCCAGGAAGAAAAAATAATCAGAACATAACTAGGATAAAATCTTTCCCTTACAGCATAGGTTTTAAGGAGGTGTTTTTATGTGATTTCCCTAATAAAGCATCTTTAAGAAAGGTTTTCAAAAATGTATACTGTTGCATGTTTTGTGCTATCTAAAAATAATGCCTGCCTTTGCATGTGGTCACATTTAGACAAATCTTTTTCAATGGCGCAGTTCCTTCCTACAGTTCTTAAAGGTATCTTAATTCTATAACTAGCTAATACTGGTTTATTACTGAAATCCAGTTCTGGAGGAGAAACTTTTCAATATAGAATTACATTAAAGTCACAGTGCTTATGGGTAATGTCAGAATACAGCATAAGAGGAAAGGACGTGAAGTTAAACTCTTGCTAAAATTTAACACATTACAACATGGTTTGAATAGAGACAAGAGATTTATGGCCAGATATGAGGATTGTTTGCATCTCTTAGACTGACACAGACAACCTGCCTACAGACCCACATTGTATTGATAAACTCATCATAAACTTCAAAAGACTTTGTTGGACAGTTATCTTATCCACATATCTTGCCTACACATTGTTCTCCTCTCTTGCTTAAAGAATCTTAGCCTGAAGAGGTCTATTAATTTTTTACATTTAAGATGTCTCACCTTAAGGTTTTCCAATGTTGTATCTGTCCTGGTGTGTATATAAACACAGAGAACTCCAGTTTCTGTATTACATCTTGCCTGAAGAAGGGGCCTGAGTTGCCCCGAAAGCCTGCATATTGTAATCTTTTTAGTTAGCCAATAAAAGGTGTCATTTTGCTTGACTTCTCACTACATTCATAATGGCTAACATGGTACAACATCCTCCTACTACAGCGGATAAGTAAAGAGCTAAAAATTGAGTGCTATGAAAAAATAACACTGTACCTGTATAACGCAAACAAGACAAACAACTCCAGCATTATCTGTAGGGCTAATAAGCATATGAGAGCAATGCTTAAAAACGATATAAGTGATGTTAAAAGGCAATTGAAGGAAATATGGTGGAAAAGGGGAAAATGACCTACAGAGACTTTCAGCATATTAGTATTAAAAAATCAGTAAAGGAGGAAGTGAAGTTTATTAGGATCAGTAAGGGTGAACTGAGAATGAAATATATAATATTGAATATGAACAGAATTTTTCTGAAGATTTGTGTGAGGAAGCTGGTAAACTTGCACTAGTTAGCAGGCCTTCAAGGAGACCAAATGACATTTATTCTAGTGTGTTGAAGAGGTTATATTCTTCATAAACATATTCTTCAAAAACCATTTCAGATTGGAAGCTAGCAAATGTTGTCCCATAATATAAACAAAGTGATATAGAATCAGACATTGATATATAAATGATTAGGCCAATCCGAAGAATTATTGACCACAGATCCATTATGGATAAACCAAAGGCAGACGTTATTAAGGAAATGATCAAGCATGTCCAAACAACAGGTGTATTAATGAACAGTTAATATTGATTCAGTAGAGATTGAACGTGTTTCTTTTAACATGCTGGAATTCTGTGAGGAAGCAACAAATGCATACCATCAGAGAAGAGCATATCATATTGTCTACATATCTTCAGTGTCATGTCTCAGTATCCAAACAAATCTTTTCAGGAATTATACTAAATATTAGTACCATGACACTTGAAGTCACCAGGGTGCCTTGGAGGCCCAAGCTACTGTAGTCCACAACAAGTATATTAAGATATCAAAGAGCTACCAAGAGATCTGTCACAAGGCTTGTAGCAATTTTAGATCACACTGCACTGCTCGCTCTCGTTAGAACTGACCCTGCTACTATTATTAGGGTGTCCGCTCCAAATGAGAAAACCAATGATCTTGGTAAGGACCAGTTCACACCAGACACCAAGATATTATAAACAATTTACTAATGAAAGGCCTTATTATACCTTGGATGAAGCTGTGGCAGCTGAGTGTTCAAAGTCTAAGAAAATGCAAAAGCAAAAAAGGATTTCTGACACTGTTGATCTAATATACCAAAGAAATGCTGACAAGCTGGCAGACCCAGGAAAAGCAAATGAGCTGACAGAGTAGAGCCTCACCAGGCTGAGAAGTGAGAATGAGGCTTTCTGTAACAATGTAGGCTTTCTGTAATAGATGATATTATCTCTAGATTTAAGAAAGCTGAAACAACCTACTGCTAGAACTAGAGAGAGATTAGCTTTCAATTCAAGGAAAGGAAGGTTCTATCATAAATGATCTGGCCCATTTATAGCCTCTGCGAGAGTCGACTACCCATGAACATGAACGTGGGTTTAGAACTGGTCAAGGCTATTTGACCAAGAAGACAAGTTTTCAAGTAACACGTGTAGAGTGTTAAACAACCTTCACCATATTTATCTATTTCAAAAAACAACTTTGACAGCATAAACAGGAATTCAATATGGGAAACACTGCCAAAACTGTCCATGCTGCCTACACCATCAATGAGAGCGCCCCCTGCAGGGTGAAAGTAAATGGTGAACTTGACTGCTTTACACATTGAACTGGAGTGCATCAAGAGTGTGAGTTATCATTATTACTTTTCAACATCATAGCTGACTGGACCATGTCAAAAACGCTTTGAAGGACACACTAGGGTGAAATGTAGTGCTGACAGACTGTCATTCACAGACATTGCTGTGTTTGGCCAAAATTGGAACAACAGGTATAAAAGTTGCTGGACATCATTAGTAATAAAACAGAAAAACTTGGGCTTCACATTGTCACAAGCTTTGCCTTGGTTAATTAGTCTTACAGATTCAAAATCCTGGATTTGAATTTAATACCAAGTCACTACCTATGTAATAAACTTGTAATAAACCTGGACAAACTTGCTAAGAAGGCAGGCTCTATTGTAGGAGTAAAGTTGGACAGTATAACATCTGTAGCAGAGCGACGGGCATTAAGCAAACTCCTGTCAATCATGAAGAATCCACTGCATCCACTGAACAGTATCATCTCCAGGCAGAGGAGCAGCTTCAGCGACAGACTGCTGTCAATGTCCTGCTCCATTGACAGACTGAGGAGATCGTTCCTCCCCCACACTATGCAACTCTTCAATTCCACCCGGGAGAGTAAATGCTAACATTACTCAAAGTTATTGTCTGCTTTTACATGCATTTTTGTTACTCTTTAATTTAATATTGTTTTTTTTTTTGTATCAGTATACTGCTGCTGGATTATGTGAATTTCCCCTTGGGATTGATAAGGTATCTATCTATCTACCTATTTGCATGCTCCCCTCATGTTTGTGTGGGTTTTCCTCCCACATCCCTCAAAACATGTTTGTTAGCTAAAATCGAACCACTCATTTGTGTCTGTTCATGAGTGAGCTGGCACTGTATTGGTGTCCCATTCAGGGATGATTCTTCCCTTAAGCCTGATACTGGTAGGATAGGCTTTGGTTGTCCTGAACCAATCTCATTTTTTCCTCCTTTTACACAACTTAGAGATGTATTTTGGACATTTGTTCTGCTACCCCAACCAAGGGTAAACCAGATTGGATGACGCATTCCTGTAAAATGGTGCAGTAGCCATGTGGATTAAATGCCTTCAGTTCTGAATAAACTGCTGACCAAAACACTTCCACGCTATCACATTCCCTACTCCACATTTCCATCCTTTCACGTTCTCTGTGTGACAGGTGGAACCTAAAATCTTAGATTTGGAATAATCAGACCAATAGACACATTCAACTAATCTGTTATCTACCGCGTTTGTTTTATTTGCCTGAGCATATTTTTTCAAGCTGCCTCCTTCACTTGCTTTTTCAAGAATTCTATAATGAAGATCTAGTTCATGCAGTCTTCTGAACAGATGATGCTAACATATGTCTACTGTTTGAATTTAGTGAGGCATGTATTTCAGCTGTAATCTGAGGTGAACTTAATTGGTGATTTCTGAAACTGATGACTCAATAGACATATCCCTAGCAATTATCTTAACTCTTAGTTTGACTTTCTTGTGAGAGATGATTTTATAGTGCTTCAGAGTTTCTGTGACTGAGAAAAATTTTAAAAGTTTCTAAAATTTCTAGATTGACTGACCTTCATTTCTTAAAGTAATGATGAACTGTTGTTTCTCTTACCTAACATGAGTTGTTTTTGCTATATTATGGACTACTGGAACGAGAAATAACAACCTTCTTCCAAAAGAGCTGATTAAACTAGCCCTACCTTGTCACAACACAACTAATTGGCTTAAACATGTTAACGAGGAAAGAAATTCAACAAGTTAACTTTTAGAAAGGTAGACATTGTAATTAGGATGATTTAATGCTTGAAACTCAAAAGTTTACTAAAATTCTGCATGATTTCAATTATATAAGCATAAACCTCCATTCATTTATCTATATTCCAAACCTCCTCATTCAGGGAAGGGTCACAGCTCAACTGGAACCTGGACAGGACGCCAGTCCATTGGAGGCTGAACACAAATTTTCCTAACTTGCATGTCTTTGGACTTGGGGAGGAAATCCACACTGAAAAAAGGAGAACATGCAAACTCCATATGGGGAGCACCTGGGGAGTGATCCACAAACACCTTATTGCAAGACATAACTTTACTGTCATAACTGACATTTTCTGTATTTTCTATCCGAATTCTCTGTGTGTTTGTAAATTATGGTATATGTTTTCACTGGGTTTGTGAATAGATTATTTACTTCTGTTATTTCCTCAATTGGAAACATTATTTAAAAGTTTTATTTTTCAGAGTCATTATTGATGCTGTTTTGCTGATTGGCACAGCTGCTTTGGGATGTTTGTGTCACTTGCTTCTATGGAAATTAGACATATATAAACGAAAGACCTATGAGTGTGTGTGCGTGTGTGTATGGAGCAGTCCTCTCTGTTCATGCTCAACCACAGCCACTAGATAGCACATTACATTTTTTCAGTGCTTGCATGCACCTCAGTTGTCACTACAAAAGATGCGTGTGTTTGTGCGTGTCTCTGGAGCAGTCTGCTCTGCTCACGCTCAACCACAATCACGGGAGTTGGTGTGAATTCTACTGAAGATGTAGAAGCTTATACAAGTGTGACTTACACTTGGTGAGATGGTGCTTGCATTCACCTCACTTCTGATTCAACCCAAGCAGACAAACTTAACTACAAGTCCGTCTTGGACAAGATAGACCTGTCCTGGCCCACTTATTTGACGCCTCTGCAAGTTCACCAGTGTAGTAAAACTTATAGGGAGTCTTCAGGTTGGTTCTTGTCCTGAAGACCACATTAAGCTAGTAATAACAAAATGTGCAGGGAAGGAGCAATGATGATTTCGCTGGCACGCCAGTATAAAAGTCATCCGAGCAGTTCCTTGATATGCAAGATTGGATAGTGTAAGGAAAGGCGCTATATTGCGCCCGACCTGACACAGACTGGACCCGGAGGCACATATAAAAACAAAAACTTATTTTTCTTCAGCTGGAGGGCACGTCTTTCACGTAATCCCTCCAGCCACAACACAGTACCAAGTACAGTAAGCACCAAACTAACACTCCTTTTCTCTCTTCCACCACCACTCCTCCACAAGCTTTGTCCTCCTCCTCCCGACTCTGGCCACTGAGTGGTGGTCGCTTTCTCCCTTTTATTGGGGACCCAGTGATACTGGACTTCCGACCCTTGTGCCCCTGGCAGATGTGGTGAAGGGGTGTCCTGACCAGCTGTTTGACTTTGATTTCTGGTCAGCATTTTGGGCTCTCTCAATCTTGCTTCTTACTTTCGGTTTTGACTTGGACATTATTTCTTGTACTATACCTCTTCTCCTTGTCTTTTCTCTTAAAAAAAAAAAAAAAAAAACTTTACCTGACTTTCTCCAGTCTCTACATTTACAGAGTGTTAGTGCTGAAACATTGTAGGTGGTGCTTCTGGTTCTCCGTCTCCTTCTTTGATTCTGCATGTGTTTTTCGCTTTAAGATTTTCTGATAACCAAATTTGACTCTGTTTAAAATATTTAGTTTTCTGGATTTTGAATTTGGTATTTGTTCTTCTATATAAATCTTATAAATAAGCATCTATGCGTGGAAGTGTGTGTGCCTGTCTGTCCGGCCTGGAAGTGCGAGGCGGCACAGAAGTACAAGGCTACAGCATAAAGGTCAAAGAGCTGGAAAGGCGACCCCAAGTTAACGAGTCAGAATAAGAAAGAAGTATGAGGCTACAGCATGAAACTGAAAGAAAGCGACTCTATCGCCAAAGTGAAACTGCAGAGGAAAGACAAACAAGAGAGAAACTTGCTTAGATGCTGATAGACAAGGGGGGGTGAGCACGTCAACAAAATGAAACCGCTGACTCTGCATTTCAGTTTTTTTTCTGATGATTTCAATAGTTTCTAGGAGCCAGGCTTTTTACAGCCCAGGCTTACACAGCTAGTAGCTGTTGAAACCAGCCATCCACCGCATCTATTTCTTCCAGTTGGGGCCACAAAAAGTTCTCTAGCATTTCAATGTAACGTTCTAAAGTGACGGTGACAGTTGCTCCAACCCTCCTCAAAAAATAAAGGCCTACAATGCCTAATTCTGCAACGGTGCACCAAACTGCAACATGCTCACTGTGCAGGGGTCTTTAATGAAGATCAAGTGGGTTCATTTCAGCCCAATAGCAAAAGTTTTGCTTTGCAACCATTTAAATGGAAATGTGCCTTGTCACTGCACATGACGATGGCATCTCGATTAACGGTTTGCAGAATGATCGTGCATAACTCTCTACGGCTCTCCCAGTCTCTCTCAGCGAGTTCCTGCACTACCATCATTTTGTATGGATGGAAATTAACACTAGAATCCCTGAAGCCTATGAAAAAGTCGTAATCCCAGGCCACCTTAAATTCCTTCGCACCTCATCAGCAGCATCTTTGTTTTGCAAATGTGTCAATCAGCACAAGCAACAAGCAGCCTACTATCCCATCCCAACACCGACACAGCTCAAGTCAGAAAAAAAGTTCTCCCAGCTCAAGTCTGCTTGTCTGTGTTTGAGGTAGGTCTGGAATTGTACAGAGTAAATAATATATTGTTATTTGGAACACACACATTTCATGTATGTTCCATGTCTACAATGATCCAGGTAAATGTAGGATGACAGGAAATGCAAGGCCAGAAATGTTGAACACATAGCTAAAACAGAAACTTTTTCCATGTTATAGTACTAATGACAAAATAACTGAAGAAAAAGATGTAGGGTTAGGTTATAATGCTGACACGACCGCTTGTCTGATGCAGAGGTAAGAACTGCTGTCTCATAATCAAGATTTTGTGGGTTAGATTCTAGGTTCCACCTGCATTTACCATTTTGAGTAGTGAGCTTCTCTTATTGTTACTCTTATAGAATAAAAACATACATTGGATTTGAGTCTGTAACATCCAGTGTAAATGTATGGTAATTGTAAAGGTTGCCATTTTTTTTAATTATTCAGTTTTAAATTGATTCTTTCAGTCATGTTCTCGCTCCCCCCGATCTAATACTGTATAAATGCACAAACAAGTAGCACCCCTGCATAGCAAACACACAAAATGTCCACAGTTTGAACAAATTAAAAAAAAAAGCAAATAAAATAAAACTGAGTCTTATAGATGAAATCTTAACAGGGAAAAGAAAACACTAAAACACAATAACAATAGATGTGTTGACCAAACAGTACTAGAATGGAAACCAAATTAAAGAAATGAATGGGTGTCCTATTGAAAGAAAGACATTTTCAGCTGGATTAAGCATAAAATATTTTCTGTTTGCTTTCGAACTGTTAGATACAGAAATCTTGATAAAATTAAGCATGTAGGAATAAGAACGCTAAATGAATGATCACTAAAGGTGCTGTGTATTGCCCTTAGAAAGATATTAAGTTTTACGGTAGTGTTTATTTTTGTGTACTTCATGTTCTTTCCTCAATAAGATACCATTTATGCGGTTTATTTTGTATTTTCACTTAGCTTAAGAAAGTTCCTTTATTAATTTTTGTGAGACAGCTTGAAGGCTGGTGTCATCATGGACATAACGATACATAAACACAATGGTCACTTAATGGATTATCCCTTGGTGGATAAAATTTACTGTCAACAATACCTTATCCTAGTTTCTAAATTCAATTAAGTTCTAGCGCTAGGTTTGTTTCTCTGGTTTCATTTTTTTGCTTTATTCTTGACTCAACATCTAACCCTTTTATTCTGGTCCCTTCTTTTTCTGATTACATAGTTTTGACCCCTGCGTTGTTGGACTATGTCCCAGTTTGTTGATCAACTGTAAGAGAAAAAAACTTAATGTATGAGTTTGTCAAGTGCCTGTAACTGTGTCTGCCTGTTTATCTAAGACATTCTGTAATTTTTTTACCCTTAATATTTACCAAGGAAACAATGAAATAATTACATACATTTTTTTAGAATATACACCTAAGAAACTTCTCTTTACGTGCGTCAAGTCAAAGACTTCTAATATGTTAACCTGTTTTTGAGACCTTTAGATAATGTTAACTCATAAGGGTGTTCAAAAGATCATAATACTTATCTGTTCCCTGATTGGTGTAATTATGTTTCCTTGACTATGTTATGTAAATGAACCTAACTGAAAAAAGAAGCTGTTCTGGTAAAATTTGTCTGTCATGCTGCACTGAACAAAAGCAGATGGTGACTCTACCAATCTGATGTAAATTAGATTATGAGATTGGAGATCTTTACTGTAACATACATGTCGAGAATACAGTGAAATTCTTATGTCATAATTGTGGGGAGGGTGGATGGGAGCAGGGAAGTACGTAGAGGTAAAATATACAATAAGGTAATAAGATGACAATTTATAAATAAATAAGTAGAAGAAGACATAATAAGAATTGTAAATAAGAGTAAATAAAAAATGTAGATAGCAGTCCAGACACAACATACGACAGAATCGCACATAAACCAGTGTACCAGGAGTTCAGTGACCTAATGGCCGGGTGGAACAACCTGTCCCTAAAGTGGGGGAAGTGAGTGATGAGGATCTGGTGGAGGCTCCCCAGAAGACAAGTGAAAACAGGGCATGAGCTGGGTGGCTGTCATCAGAGGTGCTAGATTCAGCTCTCCTCAGATAGCTGGTTGAGTAGATGGAAAGACCTTATTATTTTACAAGCTGTATGGACAGTCCTTTGTCTTGTCAAGTGAAACTACAAAACCACACACTGTGATGCATCCCATCAGGACACTTTAAATAGTACAGTGGTAAAAGTTCACTAGTGTTTTGGTTCTCACCCCAAAGCTCTTTACCATCCTCAGGGAAAGAACTTTTGCTGAGCCTTTGTAAGTATGCAGAAGATGTTGACAGACCACAAAAGGTAGTCAATGATATGGATATCCAGGAACTATAAGCTGCTGACTTTCTACAACAGGAAGTCATTGATGTAGAGGGAGCATGACAGCCTTTGTTTTTTTCGAAGTCAACAATATTCTTCTTCTTTGTTTTGTAAGCATTCAGGAAGAGGTTGTTCATATTTCATCTTAAGACTGAAATGTTGCTTGTTTGTGAGCATCTCATTCACATGCAAGCAGATGATTGACTCAAAAAGCAAACAGAGATTGGCCCAAATGACTTAACCTCTAAACACAAACACCAGCATAATCCTTCTTGGTCAATCTAGATTTTTAAAAATTACATTTTCCCCTTGGCTTCACCCCTTTGTGATGAAACATTCTGCACAAATTTATGTCAAAGTTAGTGACTTTAGAAAAATTTTTGTGATTACCGCAAGTATTTCTGCCTGAAAGAATCAAGAAATTGCTGATATCATGAAAAGAGACAAACATAGAACAAAGTGTTGTGGTGACATGATGGTACTGCACTCACAGATAAGAGTCATCCCCTGTTCTTCAGTAATCAGCTCATTAAGTTATGGCCACATTGTGATATGCAATCTTATTGAAATATATAAAGAAAAACCAACACGCTGAAAACAACTTTGAATTGGGGCCATGTGGCATTTGAGAACATTAAGAGTCTATTATAGAATAGGTATAAAAATAAACAGCATGCAAAGCAATTTCAAACTTGAAAGCTTTTTATTCATTGAGTAATAAAAGAAAAAAAAATTAGCAGGTTATTTTGAACAATATTCTAAGCAATTCTATAATTCATTAAACCGAGCCATGCAAGTATAAAAAGGCTTATACTTCCCAAAAGAATAAAGGAATAGACACGTCTACATGCACTGATTGCTTATTGATTGAGTGCATCTTCCCTTTAAAGAAAATCTAACAATTTGTTCTGAGCACCAAGTCCTGAAAAGATAAATTATAGATAAAATAATACTTGAAGTTTGGCTCCATAGCCAATTGTTCTGCCTTGGGCATTAATTTTTGGACATTTACATATCTAATAATGCATTTATTCATTATTCATCAACAAGTCAATGCTTGGAAAATTAATGAGAGGTGCGCATATTAGAAAAATGGTGAGTCAAAAAGTAAGGAAAGAAAAAGGTTCAGTTGAGTGCAATCATAAGAAATATGAATTTATGTTATGTCGGTAGAAAATTTTCTGGAATGCTACAGGGTCTTGGTAGGACAAAGCTTACTCTAGTGGCACTGGCCACATGATTAGGGGATGTCAGACAATTGCTGGTTACAATCAAAGACATATTCGCACATTTAGATTTATTCATCCCCGTTTATGTATTTATACAGTTTCAAATCCATATCAAGCTCTTTAATTTCAGGAGCCATCCTGGCAGCAATGAGTGCAATACAGTAACATACCTCAGCTGGGGCAGCAGTCCATCACAGGTTATGCTCATAACACACATGCCTTCAAAATGGACAAACTTAGAGATACTGATTTACCTAATGTTCAGGTTTTTAGGATGACGGAGGACAACCAAAGTATCCCGGTAAAAACTACACAATGCCAAGGCTGAGATTCAAGTAGCAAAACTAACCACTGTGCCATTGTGTTTCACTTAGCCTGCTTAATCAGAATTAAGGGTCATAATGAGTTGGAATTTCATCAGCATCGGATGCAAGGCAGGAACCAGTCCCGGATGAAGTGCCAGTTTATGTTCACACCCATGTTCAGTCACAAAAGGACAATTTAATTAAATCTGTTAATCTAACAAAAACTTGCTTCTGTCGTTTTTAAGCAGTGCATCTCTCCGTTTAGCTTTTTGTTAAAACCATAAAACTGTTGCCCTCTGCTGCTTTTATTTGGTAGCCTCAGTATTTATTGTTATTCTTCAATATATGAGCCTGATATTAATTTTCAAACGCTTCTATGTCACTACAATGAATACTAATCATCTTACAGAAAAATGCATTGAAAGGAAATAACATTAGGTCACAAGTTTACTATCTTTGATATAAAAAGAATTTTGTAACCTTCCTGCCTAAGACACACTTCAAGTTTCAGACAGGATTAATTGCCATTAAAGTCCTTGAGCATTGTGAGCATAGACATCTATCTTACACACATAAACTACTTTAAAAAGACACAGTATGTCAAGGTAAATGCCATTCTGCTACATGAGAGATCCATTTGTCACATGCCAATCAGAGAATAAAATTAATGTAACAAATTTAAGTGAAATACTTTCCAAGTTTTGCTCTAAAATATGACTAGATCATAATGGCATACTTAACTAGAGGTCATTCTGTGTCTTAGAAGATGTATCATGAATGGAGCTTTCAAGTTTATACTAATTTGCATACTGCAGATTTATTTGCTAGACTAGGAATATTATACTTGACTAATGGAAAGGTGATTTTCAATCAAATGTCTATCCATCCATCCATTTTCCTTGCTCATTCAATCATTTTTGAAAGCTGCAGGGAGTGCCTACTTTAACAGAAATAAATGAAATCCCGAGGCTCATGCTGAATGGGACGGTTAGATCCATTTAAATAAAGTTACTAATTTAAAAAATAGCAAATGTCTTAACAGCTAAATAAATGTAATTATCTAAAACAAAGACACTAATGCAGCAATGAAAGTCTAACCCAGAAAGGATTTTCATTGTAAAGTTTGAATCTGTCCTGAATGATTTGGTACATTAGCCACAGGGAGAAAAACAACAAAAATAAATGTATTTGAGTAATTTAAAAAACAGTCATTTATCCTTTCATTTCCTGTCGTTACTTCTTATTCAGCTTAGAGTGGAGAGAAGCCCAAATCTATTCCAGTAGAAATTAGAGCAGCATCCAGGAGAAGTATCCCCAGACAGGACAACATTCCATTGCAGACCACGTCTCCAAGTGCACTAACAATAGACCATTTAAAACATGGCCAGGCTGTCTTCTTTAGAGTATGAAAAGATAATAATGTCCAATGTCTAACAATTTACACCAGTTCCAGATTAAGCCCTCAAAAGCTTTACATTCTCATTAATGTGGCCTGAATAGGGTACTTTTGGGTCTTTCCAAAACAGGACTAAGAAAGACTGTATAAAAACAGTGGCTTATTATAAATCCAAACACACAAGGGAGGGCATTACAATACAACTTCTTCTTCTCCTTTCGGCTGCTCCCATTAGGCGTTGCCACAGCGAACTGCATCTTGCTCTGTCACACTCAGCACCTACATGTCCCCTATCACCACATCCATAAACCTTCTCTTAGGCCATCCACTTTTCCTCTTGCCTGGCAGTTAGGGAAAGTAAGTAATCCTGATAGGCCCACTGGGCCTACACAGGCCTACTTCTTAAACTAACACACGGGGTCAGTAACTCATTTACCTCCATACGCTACAACAAAATATTCTGCAGATCATCTACCTCTTTGTCCACTGCTGGCCTTTTTTTTCTGCATCCCGAGCTATTGGCAACAGCTGTTTTCCCAACTCCAGGCTCACTACATTAAAGACTGGAAGAACCTTTAGATTTACCCTTGGAGTGCTTATCCTTCTAGATCAGTCCCTAAACTCTACCAGTGGTCCCTACAGCCACGCACCCCAATTTATACTAAAAAGACTAGGCAATCAAATAGAGAGGCCTGTCTCTTCTAATTCATAACAGGAGTGCTCACATGGCCTTTAACAGGCTCTCTGCTGCCCTCTACTAGGCTAAATGCCATGGTATGCATATAGTGTTCATTTTATCTCTTCATCTTGTTCTGAGTGATTTCTAAGGTTCTATTGCAAGATATTAAAAGCTTGACATTAAAAACAAATTAGATTTCTCAAATGCTCTTTATACCAAAGTAGAGCAGTTTTCTGACACGGAT
Organism: Polypterus bichir lapradei; assembly: GCA_026402145.1. Lineage (NCBI taxonomy): Eukaryota > Metazoa > Chordata > Cladistia > Polypteriformes > Polypteridae > Polypterus > Polypterus bichir. The sequence goes on from JANRMT010062814.1 coordinate 48,152,247, forward strand.
GCCAGTCCATCACAATGCAGACTCGCTCACACACCCACTCTCTTTTACAATGTGCCAGTTTATAGTCACCATGTATCCCAATTTCCATTAATTAATTAGCAGTGCTAATTCTTGAGCCACTATGTGTCATGAAACCAGACTACCTTTGGCAACTAGCGAAAGCTTGGCCTAAAAAACATATCTGGCTAGAGATGAACTACAGAGACTCAAATAACAAAATACTAAAATTCACTAGTGATGATGTGGCTGTTAATTTGGGGAACTTCATCTGAATATGAGGGTTGTAATGCCAGTTAAAAGCAAAACCACCTTTGTGCACTATAACAGAGGGTTCTGACCTTTTGAACTGTCATTTTTCTACCGACAAATTCAGATCAGGAAACTAATCTCTAGAATTACTACATTATGAAATAACTAACTGAACACTTCCTTACAATAATTTGTCTACATAATATTAAACATGAAACACAGGGAAAAAATTACTTACGTAAAGACAAAAATGTTTTAATTTTGTGGCAGGGATATAAGAACAAAGTGTTTAGTTTAGAAAAGGGGAAGTATTACACCATCTCAGACGGGTAAGTCCAGGGTGAGACAAAAATAAATAAAGAAATGGGAGGTTCTGGGCCCAGAATATTTATAATATATACAGAATGAGATGTGTAAGTTATCATCTTGAAGATAGGGAGGTAGGACTGAATCACTGTCATCACTGCTAAATTGGCATTTTTGTTTTTGGTTTAATAAATATGTCAAGCGCTTTTTTTAAACATAAATTTGGTCTAAATTCTTGTATCTTTCGGGTCTCATAGGTTCAGGTTCTGGGGTTGTCACTTTAGGGGTTTCACTGAGCAGCCATACAGGGCCTGCAAAAAGTAACCAAACTTGTTAAGTCTCAATATCAGGTGACAGGACCAGAGATCTGGAACTGTAGGGTGAACGTTAAAGGGCCCTAAGGTCATCAATACCTCCGCATCTCTCACTCCTTATCCTGGTAAAGAGATATGAATAACCTGGGTACCCCCCAGGCCCAGACATATGTAAAATAATGTAACATTCTCAAACCCACTTAATCCACTTCAAAGTCACAGGGCACCGGAACCTATTCCAGCCGTACTGGAAACAAACCAGAAACCAGTCCATTCTGGCCCCAACCACATTAACAGAGAACCAAAGTTTTACAATTACCAGGGTTGAAGATGTTGGAGGAAAAACTGGAGTACACTGAGAAAAACCCACACCAGCATCAGGAAAAATTTAGGAAGCTGAGTTTTTTTTACTTGGATTAAATATGCCATAGGACTTCTGGAAGAATCAATCTCTATATAAATGATAGAACTGGAAATTAGTCTTTGCAAAGTAGAGACTTTATAACAAAAAAATGAGCAAACTTTCAAAGAAGAAGGATTCTTCACATTATATAAACTTTAATATTGCCTTTGAAGAAGACAATGCAGTGGTGTCATCTAGGCACACTACAGATACAGTATGTAGTTGTCTTCTATTGTTTTAGGGATAATTTGGGGTTCCAAATCAATTCAAAATAAAAGGTGTAAGATAGCCAGCCTTTATGAAGCTTAAAACAGCCATACGTTTTTTGTGAAGTTGCTTATTCAAGGGTCAAGGGGAACTAGAACCCACTTAGCTGCATCTGGTACATACCATGTACTGATCCTGGAAAGAATGCCACAACACAGAAGGGCATAACCAGTCATTCTGTATGTGGTCAATTTACACTCAATGTTCTAACCATTCTAATATGTCCAACTTTGTCTGTGCAAGGTAACCATACAACCCATAAAATTCAAATAAGTGCATATGAGGTCTATAGTAAACATACAAAGCAATTTGTAAATTGCTACTTTATAGATTTCAATAATAAAGTGGTCCAACACCTGTACTGCCCATGTGAAAAGGTAATTGTTCCCTTAGTTACTAATTCAAACTGCTGACAAAAGTTAACTGATAATTAGTCTCAGCTAGTTGAACATAGTCTTGCTCAATTTAAACCTCACCATATACTGACCCACACAAAGAAAGTAGTCCCCACTAGGTTTCTACTTGAAGAACAACAATATGCCTCAATCAAAGGAATTTCCAGAAGAGATGAGGAAAGAATTACAAACTTAATTTTAATGGTCTGGGATACCACCACATCCCAGTGACAGCTATTATCTATAAATGGATATAAAAGGCTGGCCTGCCAAAACAACCCTAATGGCAAAATTGTCCAAGATGTATTCAGCAGAAGTGTGTCAAGAAACACTGCTGGGGCTCCTTTATACCAACAGCAATACATCTGCATAATGCATCACTGTGACTGCGAAAGCCAACTCTGAACTTTTCTTTCTTTTTAATTTTCTTGCTTTATTGTTGTTCTGGTGTGTTCAAACCAAAGTATGTGTGTTGATTAATTAAATAAATAATTAATTAGTCAGTCAGTCATTGTCCAACCCACTATATCCTAACACAGGGTCACGGGGTCTGCTGGAGCCAATCCCAGCCAACACAGGGCACAAGGCAGGAACAAAATCCCAGGCAGGGCACACACATACACACACATACAAACCCACACACACCAGGCACACACGAGGGACAATTTAGAATTGCCAGTGCACCTAACCTGCATGTCTTTGGACCGTGGGAAGAAACCGGAGCACCCGAAGGAAACCCACACAGACAAGGACATGCAAACTCCACGCAGGGAGGACCCTGGAAGTGAACCCAGGTCTCCTTACTGCAAGGGAGCAGCACTTCCATTGTGTCACTGTATTAATTAAATTTTATTTTCCTACCTACCTGTTTATGTATTTATTTTTTTATAGAACTTCTGTAAAATGCCAAATTTCCCCCTGGGGACAAATAAAGTCCTAAGAAATCACAGATCATTCCACAAGAACATTTAACGAACTCCACAGGCCTATCACGCCTCAGCTAAGATCAGTGTTCATGACTCCAAGAAAAGAAAGAATAAAAATGATATTAATAGAAGAGTAGCAAAGTGTAAACCTCTGTTATCCAAATGTAACATCAGTGCATCTCTTTTACATTTCCAAAGAAACACCTGGATAATCCCCAAGCCTATGGCAATAATGTTCTATGGACAAATGAGTCAAAGGAAGAACTCTCTGGATGACAAAAGTCCCACTGTGTCTGGTGTAAAACTAACACAGTGCTAATAGTAAGAGCACCATACCAGCAATAAAATGAGTGATGGTATAATGGTGTGGAGAAGCTTTGCTGCTTCAGGACTTGGAAGACTTGACATTATAAAGAAGCATGAATTCTGAACTCTATTTTACAGGAGAAGGTCCATTAGCTGTAACTGAAGTGTACTTGGATTACACAGCAGGGCAATGACCCTAAATGCAAGAACATGCCTGCAATTGAATGGTACTGTGACTCGGGGTCTTCCTGTTTCACTCCTTATGACCAAACCTTTCTATTATTTCTACTTCTTTCTTCTTTGACCTTCAACTCAGACCATTCCTAAAGACATGCAGAATGTTATTGTTGTTCTCTCTTCCTCTTCACCTACTGTATTATATGTTTCACTCTTAATTCCATCCAAAAGATCTGTTTGCTATTCTATATAATTCCCCTGTCTTTTTGCTTTATTTGACTTCTTGCTCTTAACTTTGCTCCTTTGTTGTCCTGGAATATATAAGAAAATATCTTTAAGAATATCTCTGGTCTCCAAAAATCCTAACAATCAATAGATTTAGTCTGAAATCGTATACCATTTAAGCTTTACCCTGCTAAAACATTTTGCTATAGAACTCCTTGTATAACCTATGCACTCTTAATGTCCCTAGCACCTTTAATCCATATGTTTTGGGACAGTCCTTGTGTGGCTTCCTTCTGGTCCTTTTCTCCAACACTCTTTCTAAGAATCTGTTCATGAATCTTACTTTTCTGTCTCATATTTTTCCTCTCCTGACTATATCAGAGTTATCGCTTTTGCTTTTACATGATGATACACTTTTCTTATTGGTAACTACAGAAGAAAAACTGGCTTTAATCTCCTAATGGAAATCCCTGTATTCTCTTATTCCTAAACCCCCTGAAATTCTCTTTTTACAATTTAGTCCTTTTAGAACTTCATCCAATAACTTAGTTTCTCTCTCTGTACATTATTATTTTTTAAGTTGCTCTCGGTCTTTGAGCAGCTATACCCTCCTGGGTCTATCCAGGCCTCTCTCTTCCTTTTCCCCATTTCTGTTTTCCTTTGAATCATTCATAGATCAATGTGGAGTTTATTGAGGAGGCTGGTTGATCATCATGTGGAGTGGGTTTTTTATGATATTTTATCTGAGTTCCATTGCAAGTGTTTGCTATTTTTCTATTTGTCAAATAAAGATTTCAATCTCTCTTCACTTTTTACCTCAATACTAACACTGGACAACAATTTTTTTTAGATAAGTTTTGCTTCCTGAAAATGGTGGTGGTGATTATGACAGACAGCTTCAAGCTGAACAAATATATAATTTCAGATTGGCTGTATCATGTAGGAATTTGGAGAAACATAACATTAAATTATTGACGTTTGCATGTTTAATTGTTTAACAATGCTGACAAATTGCATTAGTTCAGTTGAGCTAAACTTTGGTGCTAATTTTTGTTAATACTAAGCATTTGATCCTTCTCGTGTCAACAGCAGTTGTCCAGCATCGATGGATTCCATTTGCCCTGATACTGTATTTCCCTTGTTGGATGTCCTGGTAGGACTTTTAATCAAGTTCGTCACTGACTGCCCCAAAATTAGCAGGGAAGAAATCCAAGTGTGAATACAGAAAATTAATCTTTAACAATGTTTCACTTCATGGTTTTGTATACTTGAAGCATCATGTTAACTAACTAGATGTAGTTTGTTGCTCTGTAGCTGCCAAGAAATATATCAGCAACATCCTGGAATGCCTTCCATGGGATATTCTCAGGCCCCACTGGCAGATCTTCAAACCACTTGTTATTAATGTCATGTTTGACTTGTAGACTAAAAAAACACCTTCCTTAATTTTGGCCTCAGTTATTTGTAGAAACATCTATATCAAATAGCACAATCCTTCACCTTGTTCCTTGTTCACTTGCAATAAAGGAAAATTAAAGTTGTTTAAATATAATTCAGGTTTGATCAAAGTGTAAATGAAACTGGCTCTTTACACCAAACATTTACCTGAAACTAACAATATAATATATCATTTGCAAAGTTTCAGAAAATGAAAGTAATTTATAATAAGAACCCAGCAGGGATCTACATTTGCAATAGATGTCAGCACAAATCACAGTGATTTATTCAAATCTTTAGACATTCTCATACTGATACAAACAGGAACACCAAAGGATTATGTTGTTCCTCTAAATGACGACAGAAAACGTCCTTGACAATTATTTTATACTAGCTTATGTGTCACTAGTAAACAAAACAATATTGTTAAATTTAATTTAGCTTTCATACTCTGTAAGATAATAATTTTAAATTTCAAAACACACATCCCATCTTATTAAACAATGCAGCTTAAAATATTTAGTAACGTGTCATACTTCACAATGACCAAACTTAATACTGTAGCAAAATTGATAATGCTTATATGAAATCCACTGGACTTGTGAAATACTTGAATAACATGAAAAATGACAGTTGACATCAGCTTGATTTAATTTAACTGTAAAAGCCAGGGAAATATGGGGACACAATGGTAAGTGATGCTACCCTCGAACAGCCAGTGTCCTCTGCTTGAAGCCCACACTCAGTCATTATCTTGTGGTCTTTGGTATTCTATGGGGTTATTATCTCGATTCTTAGGTTTTCCTCAAACAACTAAAAGACATGTGTTTTAGGTTATTTGGCAAATTTAAAATGGCTCCATGTGGGTTTTGCACGAGTAGACACAGTAACTGAATTGTGTACTGAAAATGGTAAGTTTCTCCATTGGCATTATTCTGTTGGGATTGGCTTTGGCTCCCATTGACTCTGCATCAAATTAAACATGTGCATGCATTGTCTCTTGCTTGTGACTGTTACGAGTCTGTGCAAAATGTGAAAATAAGAATGTCTGCTGTACACACATGACAGGCTGAACTTCAAACATGAATGCTATGTTCTGTTAAACTGGGATGCTGATGGTACAGAGACTACCTTCATAATCTTGGAACCATAGGTTCTGCCCCGGACAGACTCATGTCCAGCCTCTACGACTGGTCATTCTGTATAATTTTGGCAGTTCATCACATGTGAACATCATGGAATAGTGTTGGGTTGCTTTTTTATAAATTTTTCATCCTCTTACAGTTTCTTTTATTACATCTATGCTGATGATGCTCAGGCATTCCAAATTTTGGTCTAGATCTAAAATTACATCTCAGCCACCTCATCATGAATGAATGAGGGACATTTACACATACAAAGCAATTCAAGCCTTCTGCCTCTCCACCCTTTAATTATCCAATAAGTATTATAATGTAATTGATAATATCACTCACTCAGCATCAATGCAGAACCTCCCTTGTTCAGTCAAACAACTTTTTTACTGGTCCAGTCCTGTCACTTATTTCATTCTTGCAAACGTCCACAGCACACAACCCTTCATCACAATGACAACTCAACACTTTATTTAAATGTGTGTGTGTATTTATGGTGGTAAATGTTATAAATAATTAATATTACAGATACAACAAAACACTAAGCACAAAATAATAAGCACTCACAACACAGTCCAGTTTCTTAGATGCAGATGAAGTAGTTATGAAATGAAATCCCCTGTGAACAGCCTCCTGAAAGTTACTAAATGTTTTACTTTACTGTGATGTTAATGTAAGTGAAGATTTGTAGAAGCTGGGAGCACTCCCCAAGCAAAGATGTTTTATCAATAATCCATATGAAATCACATGAACAAGTGGGCACAGGACAAGATTGTAATTGTAATCTAATTGTATAGTGAAGCATTGAAACAAAAAGAGAACCAACATTTTACGGATCCCTTTTAAAAGTTGCACTTTATCTTGGTCTCACCCGACAGCCCTTGCAGCAACCAGCCAATCTGCCCAATGGTGCAATATTCCTCTGGCTGCTGGGATTTGTAGTCCACTTAAGTGGCACTGCCACAGCGTTGTCTGAGGATTTTTGCAGCAGGTCACAAATGTCACAAAATAATTTCCATTTTATTATTCAGGGCAAAGTCATATATAGGTGGAACAACAAAACATAAACCGGTGAGTTGCAAGGGCCGACCTGTGTGTTATTTTAAGAATTTATAAATAAGAAGTTTCTTTTTAGAGATAAATGTGAGTATTCAAGACCTTTAGGTTTGTAGGTAGCATACAGGGTGGACAGGCATTCATTATGTATAGTATTTTCCAAAAAAGTATGCAAGAAATTTGGAGGATAACAAAGAAAGCTGTCCATTTTAATCAAGTTTGAAAACAGGTTTAAAATCAAGAGCATGGGAATTTCTTAAAGCTATTTAGAGTACACCGTTTTTTATTTAATCCCACATTAACTTGGCATGTTAAGAGAAGTATTTTACACCTCATATATTACACAAATACACATATAAGCCACAACATTAAAACCACTTGCCTAATATTTTGTAGGTCCCCATCATGCTATCAAAATGGCTCTGTACTCTACAAGACCTCTGAAGATGTCCTGTTGTATCTGGCACCAAGACATTAGCAACAGATCCTTTAAGTCCTGTAAGTTGCAATGTGGGTTCCCCATAGATTAAACTAATTTTCCAGCACACCACACAGATGCTGGATCAGACTGAGATGTAGAAAATTGGAAAGCCAAGTCAACTCCACAATAATGCCAGGACCCAAGGTTTCCTAGCCCAGAGCATCACACTGCCTCCAACACCTTGCCTTCATCACAACCCAACTATCCACATGATTTAAAAGAAAACATGATTCATCAGATCAGGCCATCTTCTTCCTTTGCTTCATTGTCCAGTTCCGATGCTCACACAATCATTATAGGTGCTTTCATGCTGGACAGGGGTCAGCATGGGCACTATGACCGGTATGTGTCTACACAACCCAGTTTGCAGAAAGCAGCATGCACTGAGTGTAACAGGTGTATAAAATAAAAAGTTTAGTTGTTTGGAGCTTCACCAAATCCTGATAACATTCATTGTGTTGTATGTTTTCCTGTTGTGGTCCTGTTATATTTCCCTACTCTGTTTGTTGTGTTATGTGACGTCATCAGTGTGAGCCTCTCCCAGTATTCGTTGTGTTACTGTGAGAGGAGGTAAGCACGCTGTTACTCTCTGTATGGTAAAATTAATTAAATTATTTTAAATTGTTTGAGTTAATTTTTTTGTATATGACAGTAATTGTAATATGATTCTTGTTGTATACAGTTGTTGTTTTGAAATGTTTTGAATGCTTTTCTATTAATTTCGGTTATGTGTTAATTTAAGCGTTCAACAGCCTTTCCACGTGGTTTTCTTTTGTAAATAGGAGAAATCACACAGCTTGAATTGTCACTTTTTATGTTCTCTGTTTAATATTTCAGGTATGTTATTTTTTTTATTTGTATATTGAGCTATGCATGGTTATGTATGTCGTTGCAATTTAGATTGAGCGAGTATTCGTTGTGTTACTGTGAGAGGAGGAGGAATCACAGAGATTGAATTGTCACTTTTTATGTTCTCTGTTTAATATTTCAGACCATTAATAAAAGATGAGAAAACATCAGGAACTAAAGGATGTTTGCAGTATTCTTTCATGGCGGTTTGTATGGCACGTTGCATATATATCACAACGCAGAAGCTTTGAGGGTTAACCAAATCCAAAGGGCAGGATGCAGCAGTACGGCACACGCGGTGGAGACGTGCATTCTGTTATTTTTCTCTTAAGGCCACCATTAAGTTTTTCAGCAATTTCTGCTACAGTAGTTCTTTCGTAGAATTGGAACAACCAGGCTAGGCCTTGCTCCCTACATGCATCAATGAGCTTTGGTTGCACATGACCCTGTTGCTGGGTCACTGGTTGTCTGTCCTTGGACCACATTTGGTAGATACTAACCACTGCATACTGGGAACACCCTACAAGACCTGACGTTTAGGAAGTGGTATGACCCAGCCGTCTAGCATTCACCATTTAGCCCTTGCCAGAGTCGCTCAGAATCTTACGCTTGGCCATTTTTTGGCCAGTTTCTCACCTTCAAGAACTGATTGTATATTTGCTGCCTAAATATGCACCACCTCTTAACAGGTGCCACTGTAACAACATAATCAATGTTATTCACTTCACCTGTCAGTGGTTTTAATGTTGTGGCTGACTGGTATATAAAGAAAACAATGAAATGCTAAAATTATCCACCATTCTCTGTTAAAACAATAAAATGCTAAAATTATCCATCATCCTCTCTTATCGTATGTCAAAGTACTGGAATAATCTCGACTTTAGAATTCCATTAGCACAGAAAATTTGTAGTGCTGCCTTTTAAAACTCCATCCATCACTACAGGCTGTATAAGTGACCATCTTCTAGTCAATCGCTAAACGTAGAACTTCCAAACACATTTCAATTAATGACTGTTACATTAATTGTGATGCTTGAAACAGACCCATTACCCCTACCATTGATTCCTGCCTTGTGACCTTTGGTGTTACTCGGTTTTGAATACAAAGATGAACTCCAACAAAATAAAACTCACAGAATTTAACTTTGTCTTTGAATATGCCTCAATTATAAAAAAAAGTAGGAAGTCAAAACCCTGCAAATTCAGAGTTCTTTTTCAGTAGTCTGCTCACCATTCTATTCATGAATGCATTTCATTTCAAATAGATATACTCATTGCTGACTCATTTTTTATGACATGTATTTTCTGAAAAATAAATCACACTGTATTTTTACAAATAATTCAAACTTAAGCTGGGCCTATGATGGCCGCTCTTGAACCATGACCCATCCATACATTTTAAAACACAGCATGAACTTACAAAAACATGCAGAGGTAAAAGCTAATGGATTATCCTGCTGTTGCAACAGAATTTCATGTAGTGGGACCTTTCATGATAATAAAAGGTGCATATAACACACTATCGGGAAATGTTTGCATTCCGTGCTTAATTGTCTTCAACATAAAGAGAACAAAGGAATGACTAATTGAAAGCTGCCCTGGAAGTAGATTTTACTGATATTAGACAAGACATTTTGTAAGGATAGGAAGCTAAATGAAGATATGATCTTACACTGTCATAGTCATTACAATATAAGAAAGTAACCAGCTTCTTAGATTAAGGGCACGCTATCATATTTTTCATTGAGAAAAAAATAAAGAAGGCAATAACTGGCTCATTCATGTAGCACAGAGTATATTTAAAGGCAGATATCTCAGCATACACATTGCTACTGTAAGTATTTTGTGTGCCAGTATTTATTGCCCATAGCTCATACACTGCCATAGTTGAACTCACAAGCAGTTTTAAGGTTACCTTGTATACATATTTACAAATATCTTTTTAGAACATGTATATGGATTATGAAGATATCAGCTGCATCAGAATAACCTACGAAATATGATTGCATGGGAAATCTCTTTAAACTTATTCTTTATTTACCTGAACAGAATGAATCTCACAAAACTGAACTGGATACGCAGTATAGAAAATTGATGAATATTTTTATGAAAGAACACATATCAGTTTAACATGCAGTATAAATTGTGCAAACACAAATATGAAATAAACAGAAATGTATTGTCTCCATGGTGTTTAACTGCACAAGATAACAGGTAATGGCAACAAGATAATAAAATCATTGATGAAGATAAAAAGTGAAAAGAACAAAATAATAGCTTAGACAGAATGAGCACAGGTAGCTATGTCCAGTAGATGAAATATTAAGTTATAAAATATTATGTGAAAGGTATAATCATTTTTCCAAAAATTCAGATCTCATCTGATTATCTGAAAGCACTTCTCCTGGTGAGGGTCACAGTGGCAGCAGACCAAGCACGTCAGCACACACTTCTCTGTCACCATCTACAAATTCCAACTCTTTCTGGGGAATTTACAAGTATTACTAAAACACTTGAGAGATACAATCCCTGCAGTGTGTCCTGCGTCTTGCTGCTGCCTAAACCAACTCAGCTGGCTCCTCTCAATCCGGAGGAGCATTGCCACAACTCTGAGATTCACCCAAATTGCTAAGATTCTCAGCTTATCACTGACTGTTAGCCCAGCACCCCTGCAAAGAAACCTAATTTCTGCCACATGATTCTCACAATCTCAATCCTCTGGTCATTACACAGAGCTCATCACCACACTTGAGTACAGGGATGTAGATCTTTAGACACTACTCCTGCTTTACCATCACAGAATGGTACGGTGCCAACAGAACAGCTGCTGCTGTTCCAATATGTTTAGAGATCTCACATTTCCTTCTTCCTTCACTTAAGAATAAAATCCAGAGATACTTGAACTCTTCCACTAAGGACAGTTCACTACTCCCCTCATCTGGAGAGAGCAATCTACTGTTTTCCAAGAGATAACCATGAAATTACAGTTTAAGGTGCTGATACTCATCTCTGTTGCTTCACACTTGGAAGAAATCACCAAGGGGTATAATGAAGTTCTTAGTAGAATGTGGAAAAGAAAGCAAAATCATCTGCGTAAAGGAACAGTGCTACTCCTGGCCTCCCCAATTGAACACCCACAACCACAGCGAACAAATTTGACTTAATGACAGGTATTCATAAGGAATGAATGCCATGCAAGAGCAGCCCTGTTACCTCCTATCCCTTCAACACCTCCGACAACACATGCTTTTTCCAAATCTACAAAACACATGTAGCCTGGGTTTAGATACTCCTCCAGAAACTGTACCAGGATCTACTGTTTAATAGCCATGATGGAATCCACATTGTTCTTCCTGTATCTTTACCTTAACCATCGGATGCAGACACCCACCTCCAGCATGCTGGCATAGGCCTTAGCTGGGAGACAGGGGAGTTGGAGCCCCTATAAATTAATTGATTGACTTTAGGAAGTCTGCTAATACAGTTGGTAGACCACTGCATCACAGCACTCTGGACTCAAATCCCAATCTTGGATGTTGTCTGTAAGCATTCTGCCCATGTTTGCATGGGTTTACCTTCCTCCTTCCCTAGTGTTGAACATGTCAGGGTTTTTTGTAATTCCAAATTGACTTTTGTGCAATTGTGAATGTGAGTATTCTCAGTGCCTTGTCTTCGTTTTCATCCATTAGGGACCTGGCCCTGGACTATATGAAGTAGATTTTTAAAATGTTCTGTTATGTTCTGAACAGTGTGAATGTTCTGATTATACAATACATCACACAGTCTTTAAGACTGACATTTTCAGAGGAAACAGGGATTTCTCTAGTATTGTGGAACACTTCTCAGAACAGCATGTGATAAATGCCAGTGGACATTCTGTCAATATTGTAGGGCTTGTAGCTGATCGAGTGTAACTTGGAGCTGAATGACTGGCAACTGTTAACTGAGCAGAAATTAATGTAGTATGGGTTCTATTGACCCAGCCAAAGGTGAGAAGAAAAGTCAAGGCAAAATCTGGTTGGCTCTGTTCCTACATGCTTGCTTTCTTTTCCTCTCTAACTACAAATAAAGACTGATATTTTTCTAATATTTAGTTTTTTTCTTTTCTGTATCATTTATTTACATACATAAGATAAGTCCTGCTTGATTGTTGTATCCTGCTAATATGTGGGAAATAAATTTCTCTTTCCACCTTATGTTGTTTTCTCTCATGTCAGTCAGTAAAGCAGTTGGTGGCATGGAAGTCGGCTAACTATACACGTGTGTCAGGGTTCCACCTGAGTGCAGCTGAAATGTTTTTTTGTATTTATTAATCATTTTGCTTTGTTATGCTGTTGCTGTTATTGATTTTCAGTTTTGTACACTGAGGCTAAGGGGGTAGGGCCCCCTGATGCTGTAGCAGCAGGAACCTCTATAAAGGTGGTGTGGGCTTTGTGTTCTACTCTACTCATATTCTTGTATATTTGATTGTTTCAAGTTCTTTTTTTAAATTATTTTGTCTTTTGGATTTTTTGTTCAGCCCTTGGTGCCAAATATTGTCCTGTGAACTAGATTTGATTTGGTTTTAAGGTTCCTCAGTATAGTAACATTTTCTTACCTTGACCATTATTTTGAATAAACCTCAAAACTCATTTTAGGCCTGTTTAGTGGGCCCAAACTTCATGACAGTGGGAATAATATGAGTTATAAACCTTGTCTTAGTTTACTCCAACTTCTCAGGGGTAAAAACTGGGATTACTATGAAGGAATTAGACAACTCTGAATGCTTTGGTGTCTATTCCGCTCTCTCCGAGAAGGCACAGGAAGCATTTGAAGAAATGCATACTCTAGAAAGATGACTACAACAACAACAACATTTATTTATATAGCATGTTTTCATGCAGACAATGTAAATCAAAGTCCTTTACAAGATTTCAAAGAGATAGTTATAAGAAAAGAAAAACAATTAAGATTAGGCAATAATATTAAAGAATATGTAACCAGGAAAGAACAAATAAAAAAATTAATCTAAACAATCTTAAAAACAGAATAAAATATCAAGTAGAAGAGCAGCGTCATTATATACAGTGTCATGATGCAAGTCTCTAGGGATGAGTCAGGTGATAAAGTCAGATAGCCATGAAGGCAGAAAAAACAAAAAGATTCCAATAAGGCTGGAGAACAAACACAATCTGCAGGAGTTCTAAGGCGAAAAGAAAGCCCAACCCCAACTTGCCACAGTCCTGGGGAGAAGGTACAACAAGAGCAGGATGGAGAAATAGAGAGATGTCTGCTCCATTCAGTCATAAGGCCCATTAAGGTAAAAATGACAGGAAGAAAAGAGAAAAGGTAGTACGGTTGTGACCACGGAAAGAGAACTCCACTAAAGAAACAACCCTGGGATAAATACTTAGGCTAAGAAGAAGCCTATTTTGCTAACTGAGGCAGACATTTTAAGTTTGATTTCAGTCAGATAGTTGAAGTTTAGAGGTAAAGTAATTATTCATTATAAGGAAGACAACAATTTCAAGGTAACTCACTAATCATGGTGCCAGAGAGTGGCTATATGCTGGAGGTTGATTAGCACATGTAAGTAAGAACTTCACTTTACTCTGTACACATGGCAATAATGGCCATGTAAAATTGTACACAGGATGTAAACCCATGTCACCCCAACTGTCAGCTCAACAGAACAGGTTAGTGATGTGGTTACTGCTACTGCCTCCAGGATCCAGCATGATTTTGCATCCTGTACTTTTCTCATACTTTGGTTTTTAACCCACATCTTCCTTGCATTGTTATAAATTATAAATTGCCCCTGGGTGGGTATATACATGAATGAGCCGTACAATTGCCTGGCACCCTGTCCAGATCTGGTTCCTGATTTGTTCTTAATCTTGCTATTGTGAACTTTGGCCGTCTTTGAAAAAATTAGATTAATCAAATCAAAAAATGTTATTGTAGGTTAAAGGATAGATAAATTAAAGCATTTTAATGAAACTTGAGAAAAAAAATCATGTTGTTCCATGCTCCAATATTGATGTTAAATAGATTGGTAAATTATTATTCCAACTGCAGTTCCACCATGGCTATAAATAAACATTGTACAGACCTTAGCTTTCATTTTAGATGTATCTTAAATAATATGTGGCAGTCATACTTCAGTTTGTTTTCAAATCGCGAAGCACCTGCATGCCAGATCTTCAAATCCCAAAGCCTAAATTCTTTATTCTTTAATGCTAACGGTTGCATCAAGTGATGTTTCAACCCTTCTGCAATATTAGCTTGTTTTTTATTTTTACTGACATTCTGACAGCTCACAATCATTGACTCTCCACAGACTGCTTTGTCTTGAAATTCTTATTGGTAATGATGTCTTTGACAGGCAGTTATCTTATGCAGACACTTACTCATGTGTATTTACAGCAAAGCATGCCTTCATTAGCTCAATTAACTCCCAATCTTTTGTCAAGAACGTTGTTATAAGCCTGTTGTGGAGCAGCAGTGCATCACAGTGAAAACATGGAGTATGAATGGCAGATATTGTGCAGCCTTTCACTGTGTTTTTCTTTTTTTTTTTTAAATGTCAGATGCTCTAAGTGTGTCTTGACCTGATCAATACTCACACCAGTCACCTCACGGAAATGTAACAGGCTTGATGTTGTGTGTAGACATTCCATGTAAGAGATATCTACACTAATATACTCAAATGCCACTGCAGCAACCATTAAATCCACTGTTTTTGTCCACTTTCACATCTGAAATAATGGAACATAGCTAACAATTAACACCTATAGGAATTTCCAGCCCTTGTCTAGCAAACATATATATTTATTTGGCTGACACCTTTATCCAAAGAGACATACAACAGGTTACATTATTTTTTCTTTCTCCAATTGGAGCATAAGCAGGTGAAGTGAATTGCTCAGGGTCACACAGTGTCAGTGGCAGGATTTGAACCACAACCTCAGGGTTTGAAGTCCAAAGCCTTAACCACTATACCACACTGCCTGCCTACACATTACAACTTACAGCACATTGAACATATCATAAGCTCATGCAGCCCCATATTCATTCATATGGGGTCAATTTAGAGTGGCCAGTTTAACTGAAACATGTACCGCTTTGGAATATAGGAAAGATACTAATAAAGAGAGAAACCATAAACTCAGCACAGATAGTGGGATTCAAAGCCATATAAAACACTCAGAAAGTATCATTTTCAATTATCAACAGAACAAAAGGCTCACTAACGTATTAGTGGTTGTAGTAGTCATACTATTGTCACGTCCTTAAATGCACATTTACCTTAAATGCACATTTAGTCTGTAACAGGAATGACACGTAAAAGCTGAACATTGTACAACCAAAAGAATCCATGGGCTCTGTATAATGCAGCGTTTTGGGAAATCTCGGACATATTTTTCCACAATTTAATAAACGCATATAGTAGAAGTGTAAAAATTAATTTAGAATCCCTACTAAAATACCCCGTCCAGGATTGGTTTCTGTATTGTGAATGATGATGCCTGGGATGGCTACAGTCCCCAGCAATCTTTAAATTTGTTGAAAGATATGTGAAAATATATTTTGGTGGTGTGGGGAACAGCCCTTACACAGAGAGGTAGACATCTTTGATTGCACCACAACACGTTTATCTACACTATATACACGTTAAACACACACACCCCAGTGACACAGCACCAATCACCCTCAGTCCAGGCCCTCAACAATGCCTTTCTTCGCCGCCTCCTCGCCTCTCCTCCAAGACTCTGTCCACTTCCACCCAACTACAGTCATTGTATGAAGGGAGGCGGCCCCTTTTATGCTCCCCCGGATGTGCTCCAGGTGTGTCCTGGCAATCTTCCACCGACACACCCCAATGTGGCGGAAGTGCCGGCTGCATCCCCGGAAGCACTCCAGGTGTCCCTGCTCCTCTTCCCCCCAGCACTTCCGGGTGTGGCGGAAGTGCTGAGGTCCAGGGCTCCAAAGGCATAGGGGCGTCCCCTGGCGGTGACCATGGGTCCCTACAGGGTTCCACCTTTGAGGGCTCTGTACCTGTGGCCCTCAAAGGTATCAGGGTGGTCGCCCCCACATGGTCTGGGGAAGGCATAAGCCCTCCTCCAGTCCTCCTGGGCATCCCAGCCAGGTTGTACCCACCCCCAAGCCATCTCTGACAGTGGATAGACAGCACATTTTACTTGGCTTACGTTTGCTCTCTTCTTTTTTTAATTTGATTGTATTATTCATAAAACTCTGTTTTTAAATAAATGTTACGCAGCACATTTTTTTGCATTTGACTACAGTCGTTTTCCGGCCATGCAACGTACTACTTACCACACTGCCTGCCTACACATTAAAACTTACAACACATTGAACATATCATAAGCTCTTTCCTGTTCTCAGAAACTGACAGATTTTATTAAAATTAATTTGATATCAGCACCTCTTAATGTGTATGCTAATATCTGCATCAAACATTAACTACTGGAGTCTAAGTTACATGATATGTATACTGTATATATAAAATCAGTAGTGTGCCTTTAATTACATGCTAAGATTTTTTTCTCTGCCTGAGACTGAAAGAAGAATAAAAATTTCAGCAGTATTTTTTTATTCTTTTTTTCTTCTTTATCCCTTATATAGCCTCTGGGTACCTGAGTTGCTTCCAAGTTACCAATAAATCAGAAAATGCGATCTGAGAAATATCAAAATACCCATTTCACTAAAGGCTAGCTCTGTAATATAAATGATAACCTATCCAAAAATAAACAAATAAATAAATAACTTTATTAGAAAATAAATATGCTAAAAGAGAGTTGTATACGGTAAAATTTTCAACTGTAAAATCCAAGTATGCAGCCAATTTTTTGAACAATATCATCCATTTCCTAAACCATATTTAACCAGCTCAGGGTCAAAAGGAGCCAGGGCCTATCTTGGGCAAAGTGCTATTGTGAGATGAGTATGGGGTGAACTGGCATGAATAGTTTTAATTGTTTAATCCCTTTTCGTGGTTGTGGAACATCCCTTTTTTAAGCTGGGGTTGGTGCAGGATGTGCTCGTACCAGCATGCATCATTGCTAATTTATGACAGCAGCACAGCAATTAGAAGGCACCAGCTGAGGGTGATTTTGAAAAATAAAAAGGAGCTGGTTCATGCAATAGGAAAAGGAAAAAGAATGGAAAAAAGGAAAGAAATAAAACAGAAAGTGATCACTGATCTTAGAGAGGTAAATGAGGATGATGAACTAGGTAGCATTCATTCTGCTGATGAGCTTACAGGGAGAGAGGGCACGGTGCCTTAGGAGTTGCAGTGACTGACGGAGGTGGCAGCTCTGGGTTTGTGGGTGCCGGCTGAAGTGCCAGGATTCAGCAGGGTGCCTCCATGGGATGCCCCATGGACAGAGAAACAAAAAGAAGTAATGTTAGTGGGTTTTGCCTTTCCAATTTGGATTTTAATGTTTATTGGATTGTACTTAGTTCAATCTGACAGTGATAGTTTTCTGACATGATTTTATGGATTATGTATTGAATTATTTATTGAACAATTTTTTAATTGCATTGTCGTGCACATCAATTTGGAATGCAGTTGGATTTCCACATTTTTTTTAATAAATTGTTATTTATTATTGCTAAGAAAGTCTCACTAGTTTACACCCTTGCCCTGGTCCGTGACTATCTATGATCTGGGAGTCAGACAGAGGCAAGGGTGAGGGCACATTATGCATCCCATGTGCCAGTCACATATACGTACATATTTACTTATATGTGGTCAGTTTGTAATCACCATGTAACCTAACATGAATTTGAAGCTGTGTAAATGCCAAGGCAGTGGAGATTTGAGGTAAGTAGTACTAACCACTGCACTGCACCAATACCTTAATATGGCATTCTTAAATCTGCTTAGTCCATATCAGGATTGCTGGGTGTTGACAACATTGAGGACACAACAGGGAACAACCTACAAACTGGGCACACCAGTACTTCACAAGGCACACGGACATGCATCCCCATATTTATTCATATGCGGTCAATTTAAAGTGGCAGCTTAACTGAAACATGCTCCACTTTGGTACATAGGAAAGATGCTAATAAAGAAAGAAACCATAAACTCAGCACAGATAGTGGGATTCAAAGCCATATAAAACACTCACAAAGTATCATCTTCAATTATCAACAGAACAAAAGGCAAACTAATGTATAAGTGGTTGTACCAGTCATACTATTGTCACATGTACAGTGAAATTCTAACTCACATGCCCAGTCATGCAACACTTCACTAGTTCCTAGTGCTATGATAACAAGAATTTATTAGTTAGTGCTGCTGCATGATTGTACTAAAGGTCATTTTTTCAACCTGCTTAATCTGGCAAGGATTGCTGGGTTGTTAACATTATCCCATCAGCATCAGGTCGAATACAGGAACCAACTCTGGAATTGACACCGATCCACTGGAGGGCCCACTCATGCGCACAATGTCAATTTAGAAACATCAAGTAACAAAACACTCACGTCACTGCTTTGTGTGGAGAAAACCAGAGGATTCTGAGTAAAAACAAAGTAGACAAAGGAAGAAGGTGAAAATGTACAGCTATCAAAGCCAAGTTTTTTTCATTGTTTTCAAAATTCCCTGGCTACTGGAAAGGTTCTGGCATTGTGTATGATGTGGAAACAAAGAATTTGCAGTCTACGTGCCCTTGTTTTAAACGTTTTAGTAACATTCCAAGCAAAACAATGTAAACAAAAATGAAGAGAAAAGTTGAAAATTGACAAACAGAATGTAATTTCTTCACATTTCTATATAGCATGGTATATACTTCGGTATATAGTAATTTGTACATATATGCTCATGTTTGCATCTACGGTCAGAAAACAGGTGCTTCTGTACCTTTCCTTTTGCAAATGTATTGCACTTTGAGCTACATTATTTGTATGAAAATGTGCTATATAAATAAATGTTGTTGTTGTACTCTACCTACCTGTCTATAATGTTGCATCAGAAAGACAGGAAAATATTAAGAATGTTCCATTAACATACTAAAGTACAGGGGATAGATAATCAAAGATTCTGTTTTATCTAAAATGTACATTCCATTATAATTAAGCAAACACTTAATGCTTATTACAGCAAATATGAAATTCAAACCAAGGATGCTGCTAGATCTGTCAGAATGCAACATTACTCCTGTGCCAGAGTGATGCCCAAAACAGAATTGTATTGATGAAAAATTAATTCATATCAAAAGTCCAGCAGGCAGTAACCAACAAAAACAATAAAGGTTTCAGTATATAATAATGTGAAAGGAGTGCAGGTGGAAACACCAATTCTGCAACATTTCCGTGAATAAAATATCTCATTCACCAAATCTTGTGCTTCCAGTGGCAGTTAATTGAATAAGCAAGTCACAGAGTGGATGGATTTATGAATAAAGACAAAACGGAGCTGGCTAACTTTGCAAGATGATGAGCTGCCACCATTGCCAGGAAAACATAATTTTTTTATCTAATTGATAACGGCATCTTTGATGAGTGCCAACATGGTTATTGGAAAGGTCACTTTTCTCAGGACAGTCAGAGTGGTTTCTCCGAGAAGGTAATAAGAGGGTACATGTAGAAAAGCAATGGGTTTGGATTGTTAAATGACACCAAGAATCACATGACAAGGTTTTAGCTGAATACAGTATGAGGCAACAGGAAGGACATACAATATTATATAATGTCCTAGCAAATGCCTAAAGAGAAACAGCAGGTGACCATTAGTGGGCCAGCCTGTTGCACTGGCTACGTCTATAGCTGTTTGCCACACATTTTAGTATTAAGAACCCAGCTATCTATGTCTTAAATTACATAATATAATCAATGTATGAAAAGGTATCATTTCCAAAAAAAATGAAATTTGCCTATTGTGTATAGTTGTTTTCAAGGAGATAAAGATGCCAGTGTATAAAGAGTCATTACTACTTTTTACTATGGGTAAAGTTGAGTACTGCCATTACGGCAATAAAACAGAGGATTTTAATATTAGGGTCTAGACAGTGGTGGAGTGGATAATGCTCCTAGCTCACAGCTCAGAAATCTCAGCCTAGGCACTATCTGTGTCAAGTTGCCCTGTCTTTGTATGCCCAGGGTTTTTCTCTGAATACCCAGGCTTTCTTCCCAAATCTGAAGGAAGTTTACAAAACTGTCCGGTTGGAGGGGAATGTGGGAGTGTGTCTGAAGGAAAGAACTTATATAAGAACTTTTACTTTTCCATTCAAGAATCAGATTTGTTTAATCTGGGGGCTTTTATCCAGCTTCTTAAGTACTCCTGTGCATGCTGCCTTTCTTATCAAAAAGATTATTTATCACAGGTAAACACCAGCTAATTGCACTCTCTGTTAATAGCTTATTTGCTTTCACTTTTCCGTACAGTACATTCTGTTTCCTGCATTGTTAATTTTAGGTGAATTGTTTTCACAATTCATAACATATTTTCAATAAGTAAAAATTCCCAGATCGCATGGTCCCTGGAAAGGTTGCTTGAATATTTGCAACCCTTTTTGTAGTTTTTTTTCGTTTTGACTATGCAGAAAATACACAAAATAGATTTAAACCACCCCCTATACTGTAGGTGAACTGGTGGTGCTAAACTGACCCCTGATGCAGATGTCTATTTGCCCAGCAATGGGCTGGCGTCCTGTCTAGGGATTGATCATGTCTTATGCCCTATGGTTTCTGGGATAGGCTTCAACTTCTGCATGACCCTGCTCTGAATAAACGGGTTTTGGAAAAGAGATATCACATTATTTATTATGCATTTTTTAATGAGTGTTGTGATGTGAAATTTTGCATACAAGTTGATGAATATTTTGTATGTCTTTATTTGTAACTGTTAGTGTTATATTAGTGAGAAGCATTCATGTTTACCCTCTTTTAGGAATGAGTCTCTTTGTAATTTTACGACAGGGTTGGGGGAAGTGCCTCAAACAAGTCTGGCCAGTATTTCTTTGCTGAAGTCTCTCAGTCAACCCCCACTAGAAAGCCAGGCTGCCTAGCTGGCAAACTTTACCTTAACACATAGTTTGGAGAGCAGGTGTGAAGTTTGGCTGTTTGGAACAGGCTTGTATCAAAAGCCCTTATATACCATGACGTCCTATTGGCTCTAGGGGTTGGTCAGAAAAGCTATAGATTTGTTTGCTTTACCAAACTCTTTCTCTCTTACTAAACTGATGAAAGACCATCTCACACCATGAACTGAAAAGGACCACACAATGAAGAGCACAGCTCGGCAGCCATACTGAGACAGGCATACGGCCTGTTCTGAAGAAACCTGACCACAAAATGATGCCTTAACTAGAGACATTTTAAGTAACTAACAAGTCTGTGTGCCGCTTGAAGCTACACATCACCATTTATCATGTTGTATGGTTGCCAATGTTCAAATGTACACTTTGCATGTTGTTATTATATATGCATATTATCAATAATACAATGTTTAAATTGTAACTTAAATACTATTTGTCTTTTACTACACCTAATTGCCTGAGGTTATAGATGTAGAAGGGAAGGTGGAGAGATGTTATATACTACAATACCTTATAAAGAGTGGTAAGTCTGTGAGATTTGAGACATTCTGACAAAGGCTACATATTAATAATACAAAAGGGGAAAGTAGAGTATTACTCTAGACAAAGACAAAACAATGAGTCACATGAAAACAAAATAATATTAGAATACTGTAGTGACACTGACACCAGCCTGAACGGACATTACATGCTCAAATAAGCAGTTTCAGTGCCAGCTGTAGGGGAGTGCAAAGGATTACATTTATTTTTCTTATATGTAAAGAATGTATTGCGTTTCTTTGTGCCTATTAGAAAATATTAGCACTACCTCTGTGTTTACAGAAACAAAGGCTAATGCCCTTCCTTTGGGGTAGAGAAGCTTTTTTATTTGAACTATAGATAACCTCTGTATCCTTTCTAAGCATGATAAGCTCTCTTAGAGATGTAAGCTATTCTCTGACAGGCCAAAAAAATAACAGTTTTGTGTTCTGTACTGTATACATTAAGCTGCTTGGTTCTTCTATTCAAAAGATTATAGGAAGAGTGTGCTTATACGTGTCTGTGGTTGCAAGGAAACGTTCTAACTCAGCCTCCTAACTGGACCTTGATGTTTTTGTTTAAAGTTCACTTAAAATCTACAAGAGAAGCCTATAAAAAGGGTAAGCCTGCCACAGTCCCATGATCACCATTTTAGTGAGCAGTTCCTTTAAAGACCATCAGCTACCTAAAAGAGCAATAAAATGAGCAAGAATCCATTGGGCCAGCACAGTGAAGCACTACAATATTATAGAATGGACAGTATTAGTAGAGTAAATACAATATACTGTATGTTTTTAATACCATTAAACAACAATACATTATCATATTATTATATCACCTTGTCCAGAGGGACTTGTGGTGGCTGAAATAGTTTTCATAAACATTTGATTACAATTTTAGTAATGAAAAATTTGCATTAATTGACGCCTTATTGTTAGTTGTTGGTTGTGGAAGGGCTATCTATGTTGTAATCCATTCGGCTTGCATTTCAATAACTTGCATTGGGGATTTGTTATGCCATCAGCAGTGGCTATCAAGCAGTTTAAACAGGACAATATACAAATTGAAATGAGTTCTCGCAAATAAATTAATCAGTAATTGAGTTTGCACAGAATGTTTCTCTGTTTTACCATAGAGGATTCTGAAAATTCACCAGTGCTTTTTGTGAGGTTTTTGAAACCTTGAAACTCCCCCATCTGTGCATTGTGCTTAAACTCTGTTAATGCAGACAGGGACTACTTGCCCACTGCAGAGATAAAACCGCAGGCTCGTAGCCTCATCACGTAATGTACTGGTTGGCCTATGGTAGATGCAGGAATGGTCTAACCCAGCCGTTAAACTGGCCCCGTTACTGCTTCTTTGCTTTGTCTGTGTGTATTAAAGTGGTAGCTTCTGTTTGAATAAAGAACCTGACTGTGCCTGTTTTAATGGGAATATAGTTGCTTTTCCTGAAGCCCATAGACTCAGTGTCTTCTCTCAGTTGCAAGACAGTGACTCATGTGTCACATTTTAAAAGGCAGACTTTGAATTTTTTAAAAATTTGTAAATTGTACTCTATTTGAGAACAAAATTTGAACTTTCCCTGACAAATCTCCTTGAAGATTAAGTTTGAACAAAAGTGTTCCACTGGAAGACAGGTTGATTTGTGCGAACGGATCGACAAGTAGAAAAGACCATGACGGCAGGTACTTTTACAGTGGGACCAGTTTAGAGTTGTCAGTGAACCACACATGTGTACCAGTGGGCTCCTCCACAAGCTCAGCTGAGGTAAGCAGTACCACACCTGGGTGAAAAGGGGCACTGTAGCGAACGGTCTCCTCACCTTTTTCCACAGCCCAGAAAACACATCCAGTGAGGGCAACCATGCCCATCAGTAAGGTAAGGTGAAAGTCCTGTCCCTTTCCAGTACCAGTGACATAAAAAGTGGAACCCTAGGACAGTGGCGTTGTTCTTGAGAGGACCACAGAAGAAAGAGGAGCTCAAAGGAATGTTACTTGATTTGGTTAAATTGAATTTGCTGCTACTTTAGTTTTTTTGATCCTGAATTGAATTACTGTTAACACTTTTTCTGTTATCATTTTCCTTTTATTTCTGTCCACCCTGGCCATCGGACCTTACTCCTTTTCTATGTTAACTAATGTTGTCTTATTTTAATTTCTTATTTTGTCTTTTATTTTTCTTTTCTTCATTATGTAAAGCACTTTGAGCTACTTTTTGTATGAAAATGTGCTATATAAATAAATGTTGTTGTTGTTGGTTTACTGGGGTGGTAGCCCACATTTTTGTAGTGTTTTGCCTGCCTTCTTGCCGGGGGGGTCACATGATCCTTGTCTGGCACAAGAAGAATACGCAGACTCCAAACACAAAATACCTGGGCATGGGCACAAGAGGCAGCAGCACAAACCAGCTTCCAAAAAATAAAATGCAGCATATTATTTATAATTTCTATAAAATATGCAATTCTATGTATCTTTATTTAGAGAAAAATATAAATGTCTTCGATTAAGGAGTTTTGCTTCTGTTAAAAAAAAAACTATGACCTTATGCACTATACATTGTGCCTTATGTGCTGGTGTCAATTACCCTTTCATATCCATGCATTTTATCCTGTGTAGCAATCAAGTTAAAAAAACGACTTGTGAAAGTTAATTTATTTTTAGAATCAAAAATGCTTCCCCAGATATATGTATTTGTGGAAAAGAATGAAAACTTTCAAACTGACATTATTACTGGCTTCAGCAAGGTGAACTTAGACCTTGATGCCTCTGCCTATACATTATATTAGAGAGAAAGTGACTTCACTTGACCATACATGTTAAAACTTTCTATGGATATTGACACATATGCACTTTCTTTGGCTTGGAAGAAGATGCATCGTGTCAGAAACATTCAGTCAAGGGGCACACATAAAGTCTAAAAACAGACTTTTGAAAATATATATTGTAATGTTTAAGATGATTCCAGGATGGATTAATACAGCAAATCTTTCAGTGTTACTTGCATATCATTGCTGTACAGCAGACAACTCTATCTTGTCCCAATTTATTTCTCATAGTAATATTCTAAGTGACATAAAGCTGTGATGTCTTTCTGCTAGCTGTGGGCATTTTGCATTATCGGAAGCTTGATTTGTCAATGTCAAAAGAAAGCTCCATCACCATGACTACCTGAATCTTAGCACAAAAGGCTTCTACAGCTTATGCAACTCCTTGCTCCAAAACTGCTACACTGACAAAAAACTTGGAACTTGGTCTTTTGGCCATGTCTATCCATTGAGTTGTAAGTCCTCGCTGGCACAGACTACAAGCCTTTGTAATGTGTGGTGCAAATTTGCCAGGTGTCAGTTATATTTTAAACACAGTTTTTGCCTAACCGCTAGCTATATGCCATCACACTTGAATGCCCATCTGTGCAAATTGGAAAGATTTTCTTGCCTCAGTGTTTTAGGAAAGAAAGGACTGTTAAATAATAGATTCTGTCTCTGAATTTTATTTTTATTTATTTATTTATTTGTTAAATTTTATTATTTTATTGCAATCATTCAATAAAAATCAATCATTTTTTACAAAAAGTAGGATTGAGAACCAGTTGATCCACACCCCTGAGAGAGAGAGCAAGGCCAACGGAGTAAAACTTAAGGCTTGTAAACATACCTAAATTGATAAGTTTGATAAGCCAATAGAGATGAATGGAGAAGAAAAAAATACAGAAATAACTGCTTCCTCTGTGCTTTAAGAGCTTATTCTAAAATATTACTGATTAGATCCTGCCATGTTTTGAAAAATATCTGTACAGATCCTCTAACTGAGTATTTGATTTTTTCCAATTTTAAATAGTATAACACATCGGTTTCCCACTGACTTAAAAGAGGAGAGATAGTATTCTTCTAGTTTAGCAAAATAAGTCTGCGTGCCAAAAGTGTGGTGAATGCAACAACAGTTTGTTTGTCCTTCTCCACTTTAAACCCATCTGGAAGAACACCAAACACAGCTGTTAATGTGTTAGGAGGGATTGTGAGATCAAGGCTGTCTGAAAGGTAATTAAAAATTTTGGTCCAGAATAATGTTAATTTGGTGCAGGCCCAAAAAATGTGACCCAGTGAGGCTGGGACTTGATTGCAACGTTCGCAGGTTGGATCTTGCCCTGGAAACATTTTGGAGAGTTTTAGGCGAGACAGATGTGCTTGATATATAATTTTGAGTTGAATAATTGTATGCTTTGCGCATATGGAGCTCGAGTGAATTCTCTGCATTGCTATTTTCCACTCCTTTTCTGATATATTATTTGAGAGATCTTTTTCCCAGTGTCCTCTTGGATCTTTGAAAGGAAGAAATAAAATAAAATAATATATAAAATAATTTTATATATTGCAGAGATGGTGTCTGAGTCCTTGAAATTGAGCAATATTTTTCCCAGCATGGATGAGGATGCAAGATGAGGAAAATCGGGAAGGTTCTGTTTAACAAAGTTCCTAATTTGAAGGTAGTGAAAGAAATTTGTAGCTGGAATGTTAAATTTGGAATGTAATTGTTCATAGGATGCAAAGACGTCGTCTATATAAAGATCTCTAAGCAAGTTAATCCCAGATTTTTTCCAGATATTAAAAACTGCATATGTTTGCGAAGGTTGAAGGAGATGGTTCTCTTGCAGAGGTACCACAGATAGAAGCTTCTCCGTCTTAAAATGCTTTCTACATTGGTTCCATATTCTGAGTGAGTAAAGCACAATTGGGTTATTAGTATATTGCCGATAACTTGCATTTATTAGGGCACAGAGCAGGTAATATAAAGAAGTACTGCAGGATTTACTTCTATTGTGGACCAAGCCTGTGTGCTGCCCAGTAATAAAACTGGAAGTTAGGTAGAGCCATGCCGCCTTCTGACTTTTGTCTTTGTAGGGTCGCTCTTTGTCTCTGAATTTTAGTAAAACTGACTTTTTGTGATTCCATTTTCTGTGTGATGTTACTTACATCTGTTGACCTCATTGACAAACCTGACTTTCATTGATGCATTTCATGTACTTTATCCATTTATGAAGGAGCTTTCATCACACTAGAAGTGTTCCACAGATGAGCGCTAAATTACCTTCAGAAACTTAACAAGCATACAATTTGTTTGCTAATTTATGTTTTTGCAAAGAGGTGTGACTTTTTAGCAGACTTATAAACTGTTCATCTTTTAGAAGCTCAGTGGCAGCTAACGCTTTTGATATCAGCATTAGCACCTTTAGCCTAAATAGCTCAAAGAAACATTATGAATAGAGAATAAAGAATATAAGTTCAGCAATAGACGGTGTCCATTCATTCACTACCCACACTTGCTAATTAGGAGTGAACATTCAGCCTCACTGTTTTCACATTTCAGATGTAAAAGGAAGCCAAAGTAAAAGGAGAATTTAAATACTTCATCTAAACAGTCACAAACCAGGTTCAATTGTGCTGGTAGGACACAGTGCTCACTAACCTGCTGCTGTGTTGGCACATTCCATTTTTTTTTTACACAGTACTGTATGTCCTCCTGAATCATGTATACCGATGGAGCAATGTGCTTTCACCCTTTGCTTAGGTAAAAGCGGTCTTAAATTAAGGCTCTGTTCCAAAAAAGATGGGTGAGTTATGATTTGGGAAGAGTATGTAAGAGTATGAGTGTGTAAGACAGCTGGCTTTACTTATTTTGCTATGCTTTTCACCCAAGAACATTGCTAAAAACAACAAACTTCCAGACATTCTTAATATCAGCAAGAGTGTCAAGATTTTCTCTGCAGGGCCACTTTGGAATGCAGTCTCTGGATCTTATCTGATAAAATCATCAATCACAAAGTGACATTCTGAGATGTCTCCTCCTGCACCATCTAAATACTTGCTGTGGGGCGAAGGACCATAACTCAATGAAGGGCAACACTGATGGACAAAACTCTGCAGCATAACGTCATACTTATATGTACCCAAGAATCCAATAACAAAACATCTACTCCTTTCTTTAAATACCTTTTAAAGCAAGCACTCTATTTAGACTTTCTCTTTCTGCTCTCAACCTGACTATAATGTCTACTTTCTATAGCAGGATCCCTGTTGCCATGACAAGGCTGGAACAATCTATTTTACTCCAAAGGGTACCCTGATGCTATACAGGAAAAGTGAAGATTTGTTTGTATTGGAGTTAGACAAGGGTTCTATTAGTCCAAACCTTGACAAGGAAAAGCAAGCGTACAAACAACTGAAAGGCCATATGTAAAAGCTACATGTTTTTGTCTTGCTATAGACAGGGGTTGTTTGATCATGAACTGCTCGGCAGACATAATTTTGCTAGCAACCAAGACCACTGTGTGAAACCTTGACAAGTAAACTACAATATCATGTCCAACCAGTAGGCACAATCAAAGTAAAGAAGGAGAAAAGCTCCTGAACAAAGAGAGAAAAGTATGCTGAAGATCTTTCCATGTGTACAAGTGATCGAGGAAAGAAACAAGCATTGGTTACACCAAACTATAAGTACAACTACTTTGATTCTGAGAATTGTTAATTGTAACTTAGTAGTTAGCATTAAGCCAGCTAATTTATTATGATATTGGTCTCACTGTAACTAGAAAGTGATACCTTCTGTGAAGGATAAGTTTTTAGCTGTTTATAAGTTTCTCTCTCTAAATCCATTGTGAAGTTCAGAGGTGCATCTCACAAATAAACTGCATGTTGGGGGTAAACCACTACAGCCTAACTGTGAGGAAATTGATGCCACCTTCATAGCGCAGGCACAGGAAACGTAATAACTAGCCAAAAAACTTATCAATCTTGGCCACGTGGAGTGAAAGATCAGAATTCATATAGTATGTGTCTTTTTCTATAGGACAGAGAATGTCCAAGTAAGGTTTCATAATTCTCTGTTTTTCTATCTAAGCTTTATACATATACATATACTGCATATATCCACCTTCTATTATCCTTATATAATGAAAAAAATTATATTATCAGGTGTATTGCAACCAAGTGTATTTGGGTTATTTGTTGAAAAATAGTCTGTCTCCACATCCGTACTACAACAGAGAAAGTGATTTTTTTTCAATGTACACAGGGAGGTGGCATAAAGATAGTAAACTCAGAGGGATGACCTTTATAAAGAGAGTATAACGAAAGTTTTATACAGGAATGTTAGGCATATTCTGCTTACAGAGTTTTCATATTCTAGATGTCTCTACAATGGTTTTACTGAAAGCATCCAGGTTTCCTCCAACATATCAAAGGCATGCACATTCGGTTAACTGGTGATTCTGAAACTGTACCTGCATGGGTGTGGACATTAATGGTCCCCAAATCCAACTGTTGCCATATCCATGGAGGGCTCCTGCTTTGAAATTGATGCTCATGGGGAAAATCTCTCGCACTCTACAAGCCTGAATTGAGAATGTAACATTATTTTAACCTAGAGAATGTGTGCATTTGTGGTGGGCTGGCACCCTGCCCGGGGTTTGTTTCCTGCCTTGCGCCCTGTGTTGGCTGGGATTGGCTCCAGCAGACCCACGTGACCCTGTTGTTAGGATATAGCATGTTGGATAATGGTTGCAGAGGGGAATTTTTAAGAAAGAACTGAGAGAAAATTTGAATGTCTTTATATCTGAAAAAGTGTGGTTTTTCCATTTAATTAATGAAATATCTGCTACAGTTAACTTTATTGGACTCCATCTGCATTTGTCCAATCATATGGCCAGGTCTCACGGAAGCAGTTTTGTCATTCACTAACTACCTGGAGTTGCATATTGTGTCTCTGCTGTCACATTGCCATTCAAGTACATGTTGAAAATGTGTATTGTGCACATTTTAGGTGTTTCACAGTTTGGCATCTGCACGGGCGTAACAAAAATAATAAGTGGTAAAAAAAAGTGTGTCTGCTGGCTCCTTTATTATCAGGGAAGTATAATATTTTTAGCAGCATTAGCATATGTTCTCCTTTCAGACAGCACTTAAAACTGTGGAAATAGCATTATTAGAGTAGTCTGCTTCACATAGCATTACTATGTGTCATCTAATATTAAAATCAATGTTGAAAGTTGGTTTATACCATTTTACTCAAGGAAAATGTCCAAAGTTAAAAGCAGTTATCTATGGAGAGCCTTTCTTGAAATCTGACTGTTTAATAAAAGCATATTAAAGTATAGATGAACCAATTCTGAAATAAGCTTACATCTTAGGATATAAAAAACACAGACTTTTGTCAGGACAGGATAAGAGTGTCTTAGAAATAATATGAACAACAAACATTACAGATTCAGAAACAGATAGATGTAAATTAAAATTGAAAGGTTTAGTTTATTGAATTATCTCATCTCATCATTTCAAACTACTTTTTCCTGTAGTGAATTATGACAGAAACAGGCCAATCAGATCAGAGAAGACTATACTATCGGTCCCTATCTACAGATTCCAGTTCTTCTTAGGGAATTCCCAAGATGTCCAAGTAACATAATCGCTTAGGTGTGTTACAGATCTGCCACAGATTTTCCACTCAGTGGGACCTGCCTGGGAAGGTTACTGAATTAACAATGGTTAATAGTCCAAATCCAGCAAAGAAAAAGATATCTGTGGATAACACTCCAAATTACATGGCAAGAGAGGCAATAAGTGGATATAATGATGGAATGACAGATATAAATGAGTGATACAGATGAGTGATCGTTAGAGAAATACATTTTAAAAAGAGGAAACAGTAGCTTTGATCATGTTGTGGTGTTTCTTTTAGCAAGTGATTTAACAGTAGTGTGAAGCAATCTGTCACTGCCTGCACTTAAATTGTGGTCAGCTGGTCTGCTGTAGGTCTCCAGAACTGTTTTTTTAAAACTGACCACAGATTCTTCAAGGTTTATTTTGTTCAGGAATGCTAATAAGTTTTTGTTTTCCTCTACTCTATTATCAACTGGCTATATCCCAAATATACATTTATTGGAGTTATATTGTCAGGGTTTTTACTAATCACACTAAAACCTACTGTGTTTTACCGAGTGTTCAATCTAACTTGTGGGTTTATTTATGTTAGTTATATTTGTCTTAATTGTAATTGTCATTGCTTTTTTGTTGGAAGCATCTGCAAGGGCACACATCAATGAAAAATCCTATACAAAAATTAACCGAACAGAATTGAATTGATACTTTTGTTTCACATAACATTTCTATTACAAGATCTCGGCAACATCAGCCATAAGGTTTCTAAAACCCCACAAACACTCATGCATTTACACCAGGGTAATTTACAATTTAGAGTTAAATCAATATGCACGTTCTTTGTACTGTATATGCCAAAAAAAGAGGGTGCTCAGAGAAAATCTTCACAGACAAGGGGAGAATGTGCAAACTACCCACTGAGAGAGACCATTGAGCCTGGAAATGGACATGAGACTTGATGTCCACATGACAAGGGAACTCATTTTTAATCAATTTACTTTTATCATCATTGGAAAACCTGGATAATTAATTATTTTAATGAGGGCCATAAACAGAAAATCAAGCACGGAAAGTTGACATGTTCTGCAGATGCTCTAAGCAACCAAAACTCGACTTTTCACCAGTCCACAGAGTCAGTTTTGAATTGCCAGTCAAGCAAATACACATCTTTGGAATATGTCAGAAAGATCAAGAGTATCCAGAAAAAATGTCCACAAAGACATAGGGAGAAAGTAAAAACAGACAGGCAGCAAGTGGCATGAAATTCAAAACCAGAAAGCTGGATCTGTAAAACAGTATTATTAACTACTGCACCATCCATTGACCTAATGAAGGATTTGTAATATGTTAAAAGTAAAGTACCTCTTTAATGGAATCAAGCATACTGAACTAGCATGAGGACAAGCCTAATATTAATGAGAAGTCTTCAATGGAACAGCCAAATAAAGGCAGATTTTTAACCGTTCACATATATGTCGTTACAAATTACAAAACAAACAAATGTTGCATTGTGTAAATTCTGGGTAGACAGGCCTGGCACAGGAAAAAAAAAACTTAATGGTGGCTTTTTGTTTTTTAGCATGTTTTAAAATAAAGAATCAGAATGAGGAACAAAGCAGGAAGCAACCCTAAATTGATGCCAGGCCATTTAGATAAACGTCTCAAGACTGACGACTTTTAGTGCTATTTAGAAATATAACATGTTCAGAAATTAAGTTTTAAGAATGCACAGCAAAACACACCTTTGTGGAATTAAACATTATACAAAAATGTTAATCCCTTAGACCAAATCAAAAATAATACATTTTTTTTTTCTAAACCTAATATTATACATGTGGTTTCAGAGAAAATCAGTCTAACACCAGGAATCACTACTACTAGTTTAAACATAAAGCTGCCAAAAGGCATTCATAAAAATGATCACTAGGATGGATGTAGACATATTATTTATATGCAGGCATACTCATGTTTCATTTATTTATTTTTATTATCCATCTTTAACTAAAATGGTTATGTAGCGATTGGGTATTGTATAGGAGGACAGTCACTGGAGCAGCTTCATGTGTGCATGAGTTACAGTACACTGGAGATTTTACTTTGGATATCTCTACATAGCAGATGAAATCTTTTACATTGCAAGCATAAAAAGCCATTCACACCACTCTAAATCTTCTGACACAGACAGGTTATGATAGAAAGAAATATGAATATGTTTGTGGAGCATCACAGTTATAAGAAAATGCATGATACTCATACTCCCTAATTTGTATAGACACAGTGATTGTCAGATGTAGTGAAAGCAAAAATAACAGAATAAAACGATATATGCAATGATGTTTTTACCATGAAATTTCTGGTGGGGTCACATGGACCTGGAAGAGAGATGGCAGAAACGTGTCCAGGGACTGTCAGAAAAGATTGAGTCATCCTGATAAGCTGACAACAAGAGGAATCCATCTAGAGTGTGTCTGTGTGTGGGTGTGCGTGTGTGTGTGGTTGTGAGTGAGTGTGTGTCACAGAAAGAGAGCTGTGCACTTGAAGTGCTGCACATATTGTCATAAAATAATGTCACAGACAGCCAGGGGTTCTTGTCTGGCCGGGACACCTCTTCATGTATGAACTGAGGGAGCAAGCCTGGTTAGAACAGTGTCTCCCCCAGGACACTAGATGGCAGCCCCCATGGGCGGCAGTGGTGCCTCAGATTCCCACAGGGCTCCATGGGAGATGGAGTTCTCTACAACCCTGTTGGGATCCAGGGGTGCTGCAGTTGTTCCTGGGCCTGTGTGGGCGGTTCTTCCGCAACACCCGGAAGTGCAGTCTGAAATACACCTGGAGCGCTTCCAGTTTGGCCATAAAAGGAGCCAGCAGCCACCACTCCGGGAGCAAGAGTTGGGCGAAGAGGGACTAAACTTGCCAGAGAGGAGTGGAGGAGAAAAAACAGAATTGTGATTTGTGCTTTGGACTGTGTTGTGGGCTCGTGGGGACGGGAAAGACGTTCCACACGAGCGAAGAAAAATAAAAAGCCTCTTTGTTTTTGTAAGGGTGCCTCCTGTGTCTGTCTGTGTCGGGTTAAGTGCTGGTATAGTGCCATTTACAGTCACAATAATCTTCCACCTCTTCATCTTTTTCAACTTCAATGTGGAGTCAATATTGTACAGGAATGGTATATATATCTCAACAACATTACTCACAATTACATCAGGTTCTGGAAATGGAGGTCTTGTGACACCATCATCCTCCTCCTGATTTGTCCTCACAATGAATGCAGGGGCAGGGTTCCCTGAGATGTGTTGTTTCCTCTGGATTTCAGGTCTGACCAACTACTCGCCCAGCTTTTGAAGAAAGAGTTGTCTCCTTTGGTGCTTTCCTGTGTTCAATTTGTAGTCGATGCCATCCACATAGCAAATGTATTGTAAGTAGAGACGTCCAAGATATTGAAAAATACTACAGGTGGCCAGCATAGGATTCTTACTTTGCAACTGTAGCCACTCACCAACTTATCCATGTTATCTACTCCTCCTTTAGTAGCATTGTAATCCATACTGATTTCTGGTTTATGATGCTCTTCACCACAGATTCTCTGGTCCTTAGGCTGCATATGCTCAATATCAATTTTCTTTTCTTTTTTGGGATGATAGATACCAAGAATGTAAC
Source organism: Polypterus bichir lapradei (assembly GCA_026402145.1). Lineage (NCBI taxonomy): Eukaryota > Metazoa > Chordata > Cladistia > Polypteriformes > Polypteridae > Polypterus > Polypterus bichir. Next base: position 48,186,418 of record JANRMT010062814.1, read on the forward strand.
AGCCGTGAACATAAACTTATTTGAATTAGGAGGCCTGTTCTTAGTGCTCAACAGCTAGCTTGTTTTTTCTTATTGACCCTACCATCGTCAGCTTTCTCTTCAAAATTTCCTGCCCCCCATTGTGAGAAGTTAAAAAAAAAATGTAACATGCATTGCTGACACCTTGTTTTTTCTCAGGGGCTCCTCCATCAGGATTCCTAGTATATCCCTTTATGTTCCATGAAAATAATGAAGCAGGACCACAGACAGCCTAGATCTTGATTCCATATTTTGCTGATTTAGATGGAACGTACTGCCAGAATGGGCAGTGGCCCCTAAATGGCAAAAACTGCTCATTAACAGTAATGCTGGGACCAGGGTTGTAGCACACGGGAAGGTGTTCCACCCACTTGTTCCTCACTGACATGATTGCAGCAAACTTGTTTTTCTGTCGTTGTGCTGGTCTGTTGTCTCAATGATCAAATTGGATAATTCTGGAAATATCTTTAAAGTTTTGCAGAGATACTGTTGCTCAAAAAAATTCTCGGCCATTCTCTGTTTTCCACGGGGATTCAGTGGGTTCACCATTGGATCTGAAAATACCAATACATTTAAGAAGCCCAAAGTATAAATGTAAATTGGTTTGGGCAATTTCCTTCCACCCCTCTCCAAAAACACACAACCCCTCCAAATTAGTGCAGTCCAGAATGCTTTTCCAGATGGTGTTTGGAATAAAAAGTTCAAAAGAAGGCCTGATGTCTTACACATGAATAACTGCCATCTGCATTTGCCCTGGTTGCATCTTTATCACATTGGCATTGCCAGAGTTTAAATCAACAGAAACATAGTCCTCGGTTTCTGAAAATTCTTCATCCTACAAGTGGACGCTCCTTCCATGTTGGCTTCTCTTCTCTCTTATGCTACTACATTCTCATTATTAAAATATATCTCAACACCATATGCTCAATACCAAAAGAAGAACTGCAAAAGAATATTCATACATTTCCAATATTTGTTATTACTCTTTTCTGAGAGCCTCTTGAACCCGACACCGTTAATAAACAGTTTGCCCCGTTAACACCCCCCCATAAAGACACGAGTGTGGCAGTCACAGCCATTTATTTATTGAAACGGCCACCTTTCCCAGCAGAAAACTTGAATATGGTGGCTAATTTGTGTCTACTGTAAATATTTTAATAATACACTAAATTACTCAGGCAAGTTTACCACTTTTTCATTTTTAAAAAACAGGAAAACATGCTTCAAGACTGAGAAGGCAGCACCCCTTCTGCCCCTAATGCAGAGATGCCACAGGGTATAGGTGTATTTTAATGAAATAAGGTTTTCATTATAGTGCTGGACTGACCCAGATGTCTAGTAGTTACTGCCAATCCAGTGACGCAAGTTATCATCATTGTGGAGTTCAGAACGTGTCTCAATGAGTTTTCTCTCTCACTGCTAATCAAGTATGTGTTAAGTTAGTTGGTGACTTGGCATAAGTAGGGCTGTGTGTGTTAGTGTGTTCTGCAATGGACTTCCTTCATCGTTCTTCATGCTGCTAATACATCTTTTTTTCCCTGCAAAAATGTTAAGCAAGTGTGTCCTGTCCTCTAACAGAATGTCCAACGTGGACACAGATGCTTCCACCAAACAAATTCTTGCTTAATTTGATACCAGTTCTTGTTTTTAATAAATATTATTTAATAGATGACTCGTTCTGTAATCTGAAATCTCAGGAAGCAGTAATAGTGCAATATTTACTCATCATGAATCTCACTGTGATGCTTAATGCTGCCAAGGCTTTTAATACACAAGTCTCTATAGAATTTTTTCATTCATCTTTAATCCACTTATTTGTTAAGGATACTGTATTTATTTTTTCATTGCTTTTTATTCGTGACCAGCTGGCAAATAACAAAGCAGTTCAAATAATAAGGTAGCCAACAGTTAGCTTAGTAGCATGTTCACCTGTGCATGTGTATTCATCATTAAGCAGCTCTATAAATAAAATGTGCAAAAAAATTACAAAGGGAAAAAAAAAGTTGAGAGAAGAAGGGACTATAATCCTCTGCACACTATGATATAACTTGTTAATTTATGAGAAAAAGAAAATAGTATTAAAATACACACTGGGAGTAATTTCTGATGTAACAGAATGATAACAACAACAGGGAAAAGAAGATCCAATTTAATTCCATTTATTGCATGATTTGTTTTTCTGCTTAGTTGGATAGGCTCCAGCTAGACCAGTAGGCTTAGGCGGAAAGCTTGCTTGCCTCTCCAAGCATTATACTTTCTATTTTAACTTCATTTTTCTTTTCAAGCACATGCTTTTTTCACCTAAATGTGAATTTTGTATTTGGTGGGAAGGGTCAATAGCTCTGGTACCCTGCGGAACGAACCAAACACTGACACTTGGTGATCTTTATATTAACATGTTGGCATGGAGGAAAAAGCAAGGCTGAACAGAGACCCAGGCATTTTGACTTTTTTCTAGCAGGAGAACCAAGCATGCGTCTGCATTTTTGGAGATTACAGTGTGTGGTTAGCATAACTTGGATTTCACACTTATTCTGCTTTTGAAACTTTTTCTCCATGCTACTTCTTTCAATTGTGTCTTAACATTTTTTGTTTCACTTAATTGCTGATTATAATTATATTGCGTTAAAATATTAGTCAGAAATCAGAAGGGGCTGTTTTGAGGGGCCTAACCAATTTCCTTGGTTTGTATATACAGATGTCACAGCACCTACTAAATATTATCTCTATAATTTTGAATAGGGTAACTTTTTAAGTACATTTACTTTCTTTTATAAAACATCATTATTAAGATTTTCTCATAGATTTATGTATAAGTGGGGGAAAAATCACAGACTGTAAGCTTATAATGTATTTTTATGGAAATGCAATATAAATGTTACTTGCTGGTTACTTTTAACAAGTAAATCTTGCTGATTTTAGGTTACTTTTGACAGTTGTTGATTTAGTATCCATGAACCTACAATGCAAATGGATGTCAAATATATCAATACTACAATTACAGTTCTCATGTAGGTACTGTACTTTAGTCTGGAAAAGCCAAGATGGGTAGGGAAAGCAGTGGAGAAGGTCAGCCATACTCTAATGCATACATTGGCAGTGATATCTGTTTTTTTGCTGCTATTTTATATTTGTACATATCAGTAATTGCTTCAAGCCTTTCTTCAGGGAAAAAGTTTATATATAATACGCTATTGTGGCTGTTAGTTTGTCTGTCCAGGATTTTAAATCACCTGTAACTCACAAACATTTTGACCTATTGGCCTGAAATTTGGTACACATATACTATGTGTCATCGACTATCCATTTTTGGGGTGATGATTGACCTCCAAGGTTATTCTTCTATTTTTATTTTTATTTTATTGTAGAATCAACTCTCGGCAGCAGCTAGCAAAAGACGGGAGCCGTTCTCATCCCTAACACCTTCACCATCACTTCCCCTACCTCTTCATTTCTTAAATTATTCTTGAGGCAGATTGAAGACTTAAATGCCAGCTTAAGTGAAAAATTTAAGAAAACGTACTAAGTAATTGCAACACAAACACTTACAATCAGTTTTAACGAGAAAATATGCTGACGAAAGAATAGAAGTGGGCCGCTAGGGTGGAGAAAAGAAGAGCTGCTCAGGAAGCAGCAAGCAAATCAACCTCTGAGCAAACGAATGCTAAATGTACAGAGAAAGAATACGAAAACTATGAATGCTCAAGTCAAGTGTATTCACTGCACATTATCGTGCAGTGCACCGTTACTGGTACTACATAAACAAAATGAATAATACTCCCTGCAGAAAAATGAATTTGGCAAGCTCCATCTTTGGCAGCATAGTGTGATTTGGCCATACAGTAATCAGCATGGCACATATACTTTCTACATTGATGGATTAAACCAATTAGGTGGTTTGGCATTGCTAAATTGAACTTTGTGTGTGTGTGTGTTCAACCTGCGATGGATTGGTGTCCTGTACAAAGCTTTCTGGGGCAGGCTCCAATCCCCCCGCGACCATCCTCAGGATTTAGTGGGCTTAGAAAATAATACGGTATGGTATGATATAGCACAGACTAAGATAATTCATAATACAGTACATACAGTAGATCTGGCTGTATACCTCATTATTTGGTGTTCAAAATGTATAATGTATACCGTTTTGTTTTAGAACTCCAGTTTCACTTGCATAAACAATTTTAATACAATGCACAACTTACATCCAGTGTCTGCAAAGTCAGTCTTTGCGGGTTTGTTTCAACCTGAGAGAAATCAGTCCTTTAATTTTATGTTTTATTAGTGTTTTCATTCTGTCATGTCATTCTTATAGACTTTTTTTCTTCCCAATCCACATGATTTGTATCGTGAAGTGGATGAGTAATTATTTCTCAGTTCTTCAATTTTTCTGGTCAGTTTTCTTCCAAACATTTTATTAAACAACAGTTCACAATAATAATATTTTTCTGGAAATGGAAACAAGTTAAGGCCATGTCACATTATGCAAATTTTCCAGTTATTTTTAGTTATAGCCTTCTTTTTTGTAATTTTAACAAGTCGGAGGCATTCAGCGATGTGCCCCCATGAAGCCCATCATGCAATGTGTCATGTCCAGCAATTTATTGCAACTACTTCACAACTCGCCCTGTTATAGTCACGCCAGTGTGATTTTGTCTGTGATTGGATGGGTGGGCTCTGTGTACATGAGGGCTGACAAACAATAATTGCTAATCTTGGAAGTACTTTATATTTAAAGCAGCAACGAGGAATAAGGAACATGAGTGTTTTAGATCATCATAAACATGAAAGAAGCTTGTCTGTCTGATGTCTTGTGTTTTACATAAAACAGCAGAATGGAATAAAAGAAAAATAAGATTGTAGTTCAACTCACCATATCTGTTAACACTTCATTCAGTGGCGGCTCTATCATGCTACACATTATTGTCTGTCACAATAAGACGCAAAGGTGACTGTGCTGGAAGGTTGGCACACAAGCGGTAAATTAGATGTGCCCAGAGATTTTTAGTCATTTAAACTGATGTGGTCCGACGACAAAATCTGCAACTGCAGCAAGCAAGTCTGACATATCCCATGGCTAAAAGTCACATAATTTGGCATAATTTGGAGGAGAATTTGGTGGTGAATCGCTGGTTCTTCTGTAATTTGCATCTAATTGCTAAAAAGAAGCGATTAAAACAGTGAATGCAGCTGTTTAAAACAAAAGTGAGGAATAAAGGGTGAGGAATGTAAGTAAAAAAAAACGGGACAACAAAAATCCTGCTTAAGTTTCAAGTGCTTCAAAACCAACTACTGACTTCTCATTAAGAAACTGGTTTGGAAGAAACACCTGCAGCCACTATGGCCCTCCAGGGCCGACTTTGCAAACCCGTGATGTACATGAAAGTATATTTTCTTTTTGTAATCTTTTTGTTCAGTTTGATGTTTTTGTTTCAGTTTGATTTTTGAAAAGCCTTTTTTGGGGACTCGGATTACAATAAAGTATACCTCACTTAAAACAATTGATGAATAATGCCATAAACTGTGTATGAAAACATAAAGATATCTGCACTCAGCAAGTTCTGAAGGAAATCAGTATGAAACACATTTCACTAATTATGTGTATTAATGTATAGTTGTGCTAAATATAAAGAAACTCATTAACTTTCTATGATAATAAGGTTTCAGAAAGCAAGATGATGAAAAAAATGTAATCAACATCATAATTTCTTCCCTTGAAAATATTTAAATTTTTTTCTTTAACCTAATCAAAAACCATTCAGTAGCTTTGTGAATACCGTGACTAAGACAATTGGAGAGTAAAGGGAAAGATAAAAAACAATAATATTCAACAAGAATATGAGTGAAATGTGAAAAATTTATGGAAATGATCCTCTATGCATTTCATAAGATTTTTTATGTCTTTGGCAAAACAAGAGAGAAAAGGGGGAAAAAATATATTTGTTTTCAGAAAACAAGACATTTTAAGGGGATAGAAGTTAAGCTGTTCTTAAGAAGGAACAAATATAAGCTGCTTAATTTTCTGCAAAAGGGTGTTATTAGCCTGTCAGGATAGCATAGGAAGTTGAACGTGTCAAGGATATTGTGTGAGTTACATTGTAGATGAGGATATCCAGGAAATATGCAGACAGTGGAGCCGAGTTTGGCACACAAGGAGCTTATGTTGTTAGTAATAACTTACAAGAGAAGTTCTTAAAATGTAGGTGTAGAATAGCAGTTGAGAACATACAAATCCCATGCACCTCAACCTAGAAAGCAATAACTGTCTGTTCTGAGTGAAGGACACATTCAAAAAGTGTTCAAAAGAATAATTACATATATACAGTGATACCTTGGAATCCAAACTTAATCTGATCCAGAACCCCGTTCGAGTTCCAAATCGTTCGACTTCCATAGACAATTTTTCCCCTTTAAAATAATAGAAACTAGATTAATCCGTTCCTGGGTCCCACAAACTCAAATTTTCAAAATGATTTTAACAGTAAATACACTGGATTTTAAGGTAAAATATTAACAAATTATTAATATTTGAATAAAAATGTAAATTAATAAGTAAAAAAATAACACAAAACAGGTGCAAAAGCATAAAATTAGCAGCGAAAATTGCACGAGATGCTTTCACTACAGCTTCCAACAACGAACTGAACAACAAAGTGTATGGGTGGCCTGAGCACTGGGGAAACGTACGCACAAACACACATGAACAACATGCTGGCCGTTCGGATTCCAAAGCAGCATTCACATTCAGGGGCAAAATTTGCTTGATTTCCAAGTTGTTCGAGTTCTGGGGCATTCGGATTCCGGGGTCAATTATATATATACTGAACAGTAACTGTACCCCAGATTCCCTCAGGGAATCATGGGACATGGGAGTCCATTTTCTCAGCCCTGTTGGGTGCTGTGGGTGCTGCCAGGGGGAGCTCATAAAGGACCTGGGGACTACTACTTTTCCTACAACCCGGATGTACTTCGGAGTCACGAGGACGGAAGCCCAAAGTACTTCCGGGATGCTTGAGGACTGATGATGTGGCGTTTGACCCAGAACAAGAGAAGGAGCACTTCCAGGTCAAGGAATATAAAAAGGACTGATCGAGACCCAGCAAGCTGATCTGGAGTTGGGAGGGTGTGTGACAGAGCTGCTGGGAGTGTTGGATTGTTGTATTGTGATTATTGATTATTGGATTATTGGATATTAGTGAATTGTGGTGATTGTGGTGCTTTGTGCACTTTATTTAAGAAAATAATTAAAAATTATACTTGGTGCTTTTATATGGGTGTCCTGAACGTCTGTCTGTTGGGTTTCACAGGGCAACAGTGCCCCCTAGCATCCACAATTGGTGTAGTCGGCAGGATTCTGGACATCAGTTAGGTCAGAAAAACTTTTAAAATTAACGTGGACATAACCCACAGACAGCGACACACTGGAACTGCCAAACCCATTCACCGGTCCGTCATGGAAAAAAAGAAGACCAAACAGACCGACAGTGCAGAGAGAAGTCAGGCGCTCGAAGTCCCCTGCGTCCAAGATGAGCAACGGAGCGAAAACGCCTTACAGGAGGAAAACTTTTGGGGTGACAACATCTAAAATGAGGTATGTGCTGGGGAAGGGTTTGAAAACATCTTCAAAATAACACACTTTGTCCCGTGCTCATACATCATAGAAGGAGCTCATCCCGAGTTCGTATTAAAGACGAAAAATCATCCTGAAGACTTTATTTAAGAAAATAATTCAAAATTATACTTAGTGCTTTTATACAGGTGTCCTGAACATCTGTCTGTTGGGTTTCATAGGGCAATAGTGCCCCCTAGCGTCCACAATGTATAGATAAATATATATCTATATATCTATATATGTCTCTGTATCTCTATAGATAGATAGATAGATAGATAGATAGATAGATAGATAGATAGATAGATAGATAGATAGAGAAAGGCTGGCAAAGCCTCTTTCATTCCAGGACTGGTATTGATTAAAGCAAATGCCCTACAAGTAAACTGAGAGATCTGACTTTTTATGTCCTACATATGGTGCAAATGGAACGGCTCAATATTCACTAAGTGGAGTTCTACCTCAATGTCCCATTGACAAAATGAGGCACACCTTATGGCAGAGAAATGCAAAGGGCATGGCCCTAATCTGTCTCAGGCCAGAAAGGTTGCTGAGCCTTGACTTCTGTATTATTGTCACCTGCTCCATCACATGGTGAACCCAGGAGACAGTGGAAGATGTTGTGGAAAAGAGGATGGTGGAAACATTGGATGCCATCATGAAAAATCCTTTCCACCCCCTCCAGGAGTCACTCTCTTGGAGCACATTTAGCCACAAGCACTTTCCACTACTGCGTGCTAAGAAGTGCTTCTGAAGGTCTTTTGTGCTGCTGCTATTAAACAATTGAGTATTTCCTCTCAATGTACTCTTTAAGTTCATTTTGACATTTTTGCACAATATTTATTTATTTGATTTATTGATTGATTGATCGATTGGCTGTATTATTTATTCTGTAAGTTTGTATTTCTGTTTTTTATGTATCTGCTGCTTTACAGATCTAAATTACCCATTGGTATTAATAGTTTATGTAATCTACTCTAATCTAATCTAATTATATAACATTCTTCACAGATAACACCTTCACAAAGCACTTCACAGAGCAAATGAATGTAATTCAAAATAGCAATATAAAATACAAGATCATTAAATATACAAGATAATACAAAGAAAAAAAACAGATGTGAGTTATATTGTGCACACATATTTGCACTGACTTTTATTTTACTGTTACCCTATAAAGATGTAACAATCTGTGTTACAGTTTTAAATAAATCCTAATATGAGTGAGAGTGGGTTTCTGAATGAATATGGAGTGATGTCCCATTAGGGGCTCATCTCTTTACTCCATACTGAGCTACAAGGACAGGCTCAAGCTACCTCAAATATCATATCAGAATAAAAGTATTCTGAAAAAGGATGAATGGATCAGCAAAAGCTTTATGGAACTTTAAAGAATTTTTAAGATTGTGATCTAATACTCTCTTGTCAAATTACAAGAAATCCCTCTTTATTTTACTTTTGAGTGAATGTTAATTGTGAACATTTTTATACCTTTCTTCTTGTTTTCCAATGGGGCAAAAAATGTTGTAAGAAGCATGTTAATTAGAAAAGTTACGTGCTTTAAAATGAGAACAGATAGTTTATGCTTTTTGCTTCTAAGCTTAATTTAAGTTACATTCCACATTGCATACTCTTGCAGTTTTAAGGAATCTGGTGATTGATACGTGTAGGTGAGAATGAACCCTGAGACAGATAAGTACCTGTTTCAAGATTGACTCCTATCTTGTGTGCATAGTTGCTGGGATTTGCTCTAGCCCTTTTTACACTATATTAGATTAGGTAGGTTTAAGAAGGTTTCTCATGTACTTCATGGTACATGGTAGTTCATTTGGGCAGTTAATCCCATTCTTTCTGTCAGATCCTTTCAATCTCCATTAGACTGGAGACAAAGTGTCTGTAAACTGCCATCTTCAGGTATCTCCAAAAAAGGTCTATGGGGTTTAAGTCTGGGCTCAAGAACAGTCACAGACTTGTCCTGAAGTCTCGCCAGCGCTGTCTTGACTGTACTGTATACTTCAGGTCATTGTTGTGCTTTAAAGTTTGTTGCCTCAGTATGAGATTGAATGCAATCTGGAGCACATTTTCTTCAAGAAGCTCTCTGAACAGTCAGCATGGGTTCAGAAGAGGGAGGTCGTGTTTTACTAACATGCTGGAATTCTATGAGGAGGCAACAAAAGGATACAATCAAAGTGGAGCTTATGATATTATTTATCTGGACTTTCAGAAAGCATTTAATAAGGTGCTACATGAGAGGTTGGGCATCAAATTAAAAGAAGTGGGAATTCAGGGTGATGTTTTTAGATGGGCGCAGAATTGGCTCAGACGCAGGAAGCAGAGGGTGATGGTGCGAGGAACCTCATCAGAACTGGCCAATGTTAAGAGTGGTGTTCCACAGGGGTCAGTGCTAGGGCTGCTGCTATTTTTAATATATATATAAATGATTTAGATAGGAATATAAGTAACAAGTTGGTTAATTCTGCAGATGATACCAAGATAGGTGGATTAGCAGATAATTTGGAATCCATTATATCATTACAGAAGGACTTGGATAGCATACAGGCTTGGGCAGATTTGTGGTAGATGAAATTTAATGTCAGTAAATGTAAAGTATTATACATATAAAGTAAAAATGTTAGGTTTGAATACCCAATGGGCGATCGTAAAATCGAGAGTAAACCTTATGAGAAGGATTTAGGAGTCATAGTGGACTCTAAGCTATCTAAGCTATCCCGACAGTGTTCAGAAGCCATTAAGAAGGCTAACAGAATGTTAGGTTATATAGCATGATCTGTGGAGTACAAGTCCAATGAGGCTATGCTCAACCTTTATAATGCACTGGTGAGGCCTCATCTTGAGTACTGTGTGCAGTTTTGGTCTCCAGGTTACAAAAAGGACATAGCAGCACTAGAAAAGGTCCAGAGAAGAGTGACTAGGCTGATTCCAGGGCTACAGGGGTTGAATTATGAGGAAAGATTAAAAGAGCTGAGCCTATACAGTTAAAGCAAAAGAAGATTAAGAGGTGACATGATTGAAGTGTTTAAAATTATGAAGGGAATCAGTACAGTGGATTGAGACTGTTATTTTAAAATGAGTTCATCAAGACCACGGGGACACAGTAGAAAACTTGTTAAGGGTAAATTTCGCAGAAACATTAGGAAGTTTTTCTTTACACAAAGAACGATAGACACTTGGAATAAGCTGCCAAGTAGCGTGGTAGACAGTAAGACGTTAGGGACTTTCAAAGCTCAACCTGATGTTTTTTTGGAAGAAATAAGTGGATAGAACTGGTGAGCTTTGTTGGGCTGAATGGCCTGTTCTCATCTAGAGTGTTCTAATGTTCTAATGGAAGACTACTTTGGAATTAATGGCTTGGTTTTAGTCCTGCAATGCATAATGAATTGAGGAACCTTATATAAATGGACTTGTGATTTTCTAAATAATACCCAGTCAATTCAGTCTGCCACAGGTTGACTCCAAACAAGTTCTGGACACATTTCAAGGATAATTAAAGCAAACACAATATACCTGACTACAATTTAGGGCCGGGATATACTTGACGCACAGAACACTTGCGCGAACAGATCATGGCTGCCACACATTCCCAGTGCTCTTTGAAGCATCCTCTGAGCACGTCGTCAGAAATTAATGTGATGCATGCACAAGTTGCAGCACCAGCAGAAATTTGGGTGGCATGCGTGTTCAACTTTGGTACGAGAATTCAGCATCATTTTTTACTATCAACATCTCCATAGTGACAAACATGCCTGTCAGAACAAGATGTCGAAACTTGCAAGACGAAATGGAAGCAAATTCGAGACAGATATGTCCATGCAAAGCAGAAAATATCAGAGAAAAGAAGTGGGGATTTGGGCATTGCAGATAACGCAGTGTGACAGCAAGCCTGATTGCAGCTCTAACATAAACAATGTGAGTGCTTTGATGATTGATGCATGGTTTAATGTAGTAAAGCAAATCATCAAACTCAATGAAAATGTTAATGGTATTTTTCTTCATCCATTTCTTGCATAGGCAATATAAGCGTTGCATATTCTCCATGGCAGTATCGCGATATATTTAAAGGTCTCACATACTATCTGTCTTACTGTTGCTGCCTTTTTTTGCACCTTAGCAACAGCATCTCACACTGCCACCTGGTGGAATCCTCCAGATGTACATAAAATATGAGTGCAAGTATAGTCAGAACACCTTGGCCCTTAGAGTGTCATAGTAAAGAGTTTTAACACATATCATTGAAAGATTACAGTTGTCGATTTGCATTACATTTAAAAAACATTCTGAAAATATGCTTTCACATTGTCATTATGGGATACTGAGTGCAGAGTGATCGGCAAAACTGTCAAATTTATCCATTTAAAAGTAAATCTTCAACACAATTGTATGGGGTAATTTTTAATTTTTGCAAATGCATATTAACATCATACTTAATGACTATATTATACAACAGTCATTCACCCTTCAGTGAATACCAGTGCCTATTCACAAACATTCACCAATTACAGCTGAATAATAATAGAGTATTAATTTTGATATAACTGCATTATAACAGTGCCCAGGACATGTGGTATCTCAGACTTTTTCATAGCTTTGGCTTTTGTTTTTAATAATTTGCCTTTTAAAGAGACCATTTTTTTTAAAACTGAGCTTTTAGGAATACAGCAAATGTCAGGATTCTCAGATTGTTTTTTAAATGTCAGTGTTTAAAAATAAAAAGAAAAAACACATAATCCTTCTTCTTACTGGTGCAAATCTGTCATATCACCATTGAATGTTTTCTTTGATACTCGAGGAAGAGATGCAAAGCAGTGGATTTTATCAATGGTTGTCAAGATAAATTTCTTGGGCATTGGAAACAAAGCGATATTGGAAATTGTGTACTTGTAGTGATGCATTATTGCTGAAATAGTGTATGAGTGGAAAAACAGCTTGATGACACTTTATTTATATGGACTGGTGCAGACAAAGGGAGGTGCACTTCAGGGTTTAAAAATAATGCTTACATTTCAAATTTCTGATTTGGCAGTTCATGGCTCTTGCACTATATACCAGTGGGCATGTACTACTTCCTGTCCAGACTCAGTTCTTGTTTCAAGTACAATTACTTGCTACGAAAAGGGATGAAGTGCAACCAGAATTAAGTGGTGATTTAACATCTCCAATCAAGCGTAAAAGGATCTAAAGAAATGAGGCAGCATTCCCCAACAGATGATTAAATTCTATTTTTTCATATTTGATGTATTCTACTTCCTTAGCTGTGGACTTTAAGATGGTGTTACAGTCATTAGCAGACATTTACAATGACTAAAGGCTATAGCCTCATATCATTTCACACTGCCTGGGCACTTACTGTATAGAGAAATTGAAAGAAATGGCCTCTTTGCTTTGAAAAGATTAGTTGATTGGACCTTCCCTTTATATTGCTTAGTTCTCCCATTATGCTTTCTGTTGTTGAACTACAAACATGCCAAGCATCTAAAAGCTTGAAGCCTAGCGGAGCATAATAGGGAAATGAGCAAAGGTGGTGCATGAAGTGTAAACATATAGCAGGGGAGATTCCAGTCATTTGTAGGGTGAAGCCACCAAACATGCCAATGGAAAACTGTCAGTCAGTCAGTATCCAACCCGCTATATCCTAACACAGGGTCACGGGATCTGCTAGAGCCAATCTTAGCCACCTCAGGGTCCAAGGCAGGAACAAATCCCGGGCAGGGCGCCAGCCCACCGCAGGGCACACATACACACACACCAAGCATACACTAGGGACAATTTAGGATTGCCAATGCACTTAACCTGTATGTCTTTGGACTGTGGGAGGAAACCGGGGCACCCGGAGGAATCCCACGCAGACACGTGGAGAACATGCAAACACCACGCAGGGAGGACCTGGGAAACTAACCCACTGCCAGCTACCCACTGTGCCACCATGCCAGCCACCCCAATGGATAACTGAAAATACTGAAACAGCTGATAGCTCTGTTGTCAATTTAAAGTTTTACAGCAGGATAAATGTAGGCGTAAAGATCATGTCGAAACCTAAATTGGAGAATTCTAGTTGAAAAACAGCAAACCTATATAAAAATTGGAATAGCTGTAGAAGATGAAGAAGACAGCAGGTTAAATGTGTTTTGACACACTTTTGCTGACTCGTACTATTCTACTGCCTTCCTTATTTATTTAATGACTGTACCAATGTTATGTCATTAATATCCGTCTTGTTCATAGATATGATACCTTGTTGTGTTTAGTACACCTTTGCTGGTATGCAACCTTGCGGTGGATAACGTGGATGGAAAAAAAAACAGAAGGAGATCTGGGTTTGCTTTAAGCTTTTCTGTTCTTATCCAGATAGGTAAACATCATCTTTATGAAGTTTTTGTCTCATTATTTTCCAAGGCTTTGATTAGTCTGTTTAAATGTTTTGTTCATTTTATTTTTTGACAATGTTTCTTTGTTGCTCTTTGAATATGTTGTTTTGTAAGTTCATTTGTCTGCTTTTTCATCTCAGTTTTTGTGGGACTCACTAGTACCACCCGAGTTTGGCAGGTACCGGTACTGAATAACAGCGGCCTGGTTTGAAAAGCAAACCCTTGCAGGCTCATCACAGGCCTGCCATGTAACTCCTCTTTTTTTTACCTATTGCTAGGATCTTTAAAGGGTCACACCATAGATTACCTTGTAACAGCAACAACTAACAGTTCAACAGCATATTTTCTCTCACTTATTGTACTTTTTGTTCCTTTCTACAATTTGTGATAGCTCAGTAGTAATGCCAAAGATGCTCATAGCTTTTAAGATAACCAAAAGATACAAAGATCTTCCAGTGTTAAACAGAATGTGGAAAAGTTTCACTTGATCAATTGAAAGAAAGCCTTAAACTAAGAAAACCATGAAGAAATTGTACAGCCTGACAAGACCAACTCAGTGGCTATTACTGCGTACAGAACTCTGGCATAACTGGAGAAGGATACTAAAGCATACGTGGCTATCATGCAGCTGTTTGAAATTGGATATGCTCCAAAGAAGGTGTTAGTGAATCCATTGTTGCAACATAACTGTACAGGCACAAGCACCACATAGAGGAATTAGAAATTTAAGAATTATATGTGGAGGGGGCTGTAATGGGAACTGTAACTATGACAACAACTATGACTAGAGACATGAAGTATGAAGCTTGTATAATACTTTTGGTGGCTGTGATTTCTATGATTCTCAAACCCTGGTACTTCATTCTAATGTTTTACTTGTGGCTTATCCTAACTGAACTTTTTTAATTTCCCAATCCAGATATTCCCAACATGTGTTGCTCACTTTTAACAGGTATTTAGCAAGTGTTGATGTGTTTGTACATTAGGGGGAACGTTTTCCAGATAATGTTTGTTGAGATCTTATAAGCTTACTTATTTTGAAATATTTAGGTTATTTAAACCATTACTTGATAATAAGCAGAGATGTGTAAATAACACCCAAGTAGCTGTTTCTCTTTAGCATTCTTAGTATTTCACACCTGTGTCTGCTTTTGGTTAATTTCGAGTTTGTGGTTACATTTAAGGAAAAAAGGCTTTACCACAAAAAGTTAAACTAAAAATTAGGAAACTGGAAAAGAAAAGAAAACAAAACAAAACAAAAGGCTCCCCTGGTCTGTTTTCTAAACACTAATTTTCCAGTACAAGTTACTAAGGAACTATTAGAGTAGCAACAGGTGGAAGGCAAGAAGACTGTAAGAATGTATGCCTATCAGAGAATACCCTCATTTATGCTATCTGAAAATGGGAAACCTAAAATACAGGTACAGCACACAGCCTTGGTGTGTGCGAGAGAAAACCTCAAATATAAAGAGAATGTGTAACTCACACAGAGATAGTGATCAAACCCAGCTCCTTTAACTTTATAGACAGAAGTAATATCTACTGCACCACTAAATATTCTACTGCACCACTAAAAATTTTACTTCTGTGCATTTAAATGTTGAGGAAATATACAAAACCTAAAGAAATACTCCACTCAAAAATGTTTTTTTATGTTACCTACCCCATGTAGCTTGTAGTAATGGCTGAGAAAAAAAATTTTCTCATGTTTTCATTCAGGGAGATAAACTTTCATAGAATAGACGCCATAGAATAAATAGATGGCAATGGTGAACAACACTAGCAAACAATATGAAAACCATTAATGTGGCATAATTAAGAGAGATTTTTTCATTAAGTCATCCAGGCATTATGTTCACAACATGTCAAACACATTTATTTTTACTAACTGTTAAAGAACAAATTCTTGAAAACACTCTCATGAATGAAAATAGAATGTACTCAGATTTGAATTCTTCCTCTTCATCTTTGCCCACTTCAATGTGTGGTCGATGTGCTTGATTAACCTTCTCCATACAGCTCGGTCCTGTTACTGGGTTGGACTCATGACCAATTATTGAGGGGAGAAGGCAGGGCTTCAATTCAAATGCTCAGTCGTGTTTTAGAGTGTTCTATTTTAATTTATGAGAGGGTTTTCTGGGAGTGCTTTATTTAACAAATTTTAGTACAATACATGTGTTTGCATACACTTGGATAACTTTGATGTGTGGATTATGCAACAAGACATGAATGATATTTTTTTCATGGACATTTTTGATATCGTTTACTATTGACTAATGTTAGACAGTGTTAAAGTATTAAAAACTAAAAGGAAAAGAAAATCGAGTGAAAACATTATCAGGAAGAGAATTTGAGAATTTCATACTTGTGCATATGTGAGATGCTTCAACAAATAGAAGGTGGTGCAGTTTTACAAACTCAATAAAATGATAAACTTCAATTGTTTAAATGAATTTAAATGTAGCGACATGAGATGGGTCTACAATTCAAATGCTCAATCATGTTTGGGTGTGTTTGATTTTTGTTCACAACAGCAATTTCCTGAAGTGATTTATTTAACAATATTTTGTAAATATTTGTGAAGACATAACAGGATGACTTTTTTTTCTTGGCTGTCACTACAAACTACGGGGAGTAAATAACATATTAAAAAATTCTTTTTGGGTATTCTTTAAAAAATAAATTAGAAAAGTAAAATCTAAGGTCAAAAACTTTAAAATGAAAGAATTACTGTATATACTCGGGGATAAGTTGGGACTTGATTTTACCGTATAATTTCTTGTATTTTATAATGTTGGTCGTATAAGTCGAATGCGGAAATCTCACGCTATTGGTCCAAGAGATTATAATATGCTAACACCCACCTGAGAGAGTACCCACGGAGCACACTGCCTTTTTTTCTATGTGGGTGCGGCAATGCACTGTATCGACGCATGCTCCTAACCTCTCTCTGTCTCTCTATTGTGCCTATGTGACCACATGGTAATACCGAACTATTCCGAAGCAACGTTTACACTGATTTGTATTTTTTGTATCTCACACCCTCATACTTCTTTATCTAAGAGCATCCCTTAGCTACGATGGAGTGTTTGATCAGAAAAAATATGAAGCTGGTTTTAAATTAAATGTCTTTGAAGTAGTGAAAGAAATTGGTAACTGCACTGCTGCAACAATGCGTTTCAGAAACTGATGTGAGATTGGAGGAGGCCAGAAAAAATGTAAGTGTTGCATTTTTGAACGGGCGTACAAGTCGTGGTCTGATTTTATGATCGATTTTTCGGGTTTCAAGACCTGACTTATACGTGAGTATATACGGTAGCTAATGAATACAAAATTAGTTTGTAGATGTTAAGGGGACAGTAAAGTTTATGATGTGCCATTAATCTAGGCTACATATTTATTTAAATCTATTACATTTGAAACTTTTATAGTCCTATTACAGAAAATACTAATTCAATTTTTTTTCCTATTTGTAGCAGTAAATAGCCCTGGACAGGTTGTCAATCCATTGTAGGGATCACTGACCCACACACTCTTACAGGGCCAACTTTGGATTGATTAATCAATTCCACCTATTCATCTAAACCTGAATGTCTTTTGGAATTTGGTGTGAAAACCTCCTAGACACAGGAAGAAAGTATTAACTTCACACAGACAGTGACTGGGCATGAGATTTAAACCCAGGATGCTGGCTCCATGATGCAGCAGTGCTATCAACTGTGCCAGACCCTTCTATCAATGTTTTGTAATAATCAAATGTTTTTTATAGGAAAACTCTGATATAACTTGTCTGCCTTATCTCTGTTTCATATTCTGATCACACATCATTTTTCTGTGTCCAAGCAACGCCAAGAGCTTTCTTTATTCACTTTCTTTGTCCTGACGCACTTTTTAGATATGTAGCTGTTCAAATCAAATTACATTAATAATAGCAATCCATGTTATCTTGCCTGAGAGCTTTAGAGTGAATGTATTTTATCAGAAAACACACTTCTTGTCACATCCCTTTTCCTACGTTAACCTACACAGAGTCAGAGGTCTCTTCTGGTTATGAATTGATCAGATTCACCGTCATCTCTCAGCCGAGCATCTGCTTTTCCTTTCACTATTCAATTCATTGTAATAATGGCTTAAAGAATAATACATTATAAAGTTTCTTTTTTTTACATTTCAAAATTAATGTTGATTCTCTAATAGTAATATACAAAGAATGCAAAATCATGACACAAGAATAAGGTTCTCTACAGTTGACACAAGCCAGTAACTGGAGGAGTTCTTCTCATTCTAAAATGTACTGCTCTCAGCTAACATTTTTTTGCACATTTTCACTACTTTCATAGATGTTTCAATTAGGTGCACTCTCAAATATGGAGCTCATTTATGTTAACTGAACAGATTCTGTGCTTAAATTTTGGGCAAAGCACATTTTACTATATTGAGTGTTGCTCAGTGGCACTGTCGTGGTTTTGTGTCATTTTGGGAGTTTATACCACTTACCATAACATTAAGACGTGTTGATGCATTGTTGGGTAGTGTTATTAAGCAGCAGCAATTCAAGTTACGTGAACAAAGAAATAATAACACCCTAAAAGTACTGATATTAAAAAAGTGACTAACTTTTAATTGTACATTTGCATATACTGCATATATGAAGGTAATGCAATAATAGGAACCTGGTTACATAAAATAAACGTGCATGATCAGAGTTAATACCAAGGTTTAGATAAGTACAATCAGCTTTGGACATAAACATATTAACAGGAAGGCAAATAAGAGTGGCATTTTAATTTGATTAAACTACAAGGGTGTGGTGTTGTACAGATTTTCAGCATACACTTATCAGTTAACAGATCCCTGAGACCCTGTGTTAGGATATAGCAGGTTGGAAAATGACTGACTGACTTATCAGTTAATAAATAAATGTTTAACATTATTAGTGGTGGGATAAGAAGTTAAGGTAGACTGAACAAAACATATAAAACAGTAGAACAGTAGAGTAAAGGTTGTGTGACAGATTAGGGCTTGCTCGCACCCTTGCACCCTCAGACCACACGTCAGACGCCAGGTAAAAAGTCCAAAAGATGAATATTTAT
>JANRMT010062814.1:48210517-48297656 GCA_026402145.1 Polypterus bichir lapradei
TTTTTTTCTCCCTAAATAATAAAAACCATCATTTAAAAACTGCATTTTGTGTTTACTTGTGTTATATTTGACTAATGGTTACATGTGTTTGATGATCAGAAACATTTTGTGTGACAGACATGCAAAAGAATAAGAAATCAGGAAGGGGGCAAATAGTTTTTCACACCACTGTACATTTTAGCTCATTGTCTCAAAGTGCTTTGAATGTTTTTGAAGTCTTCTTTTTTTCAACCATTTTTCTGGCTTGCCATTCTGAGTCTCCTGAGGCTTCAAGATGGTCATACTGTAACATCACCACAGCAATAGTTATGCTCATGAACACAGCGGGAAATTGGTTTTGCATGAACTTAACTGGTGTGCAACTTGCATGTGTTGGCATGTGATAACACTGCAGTCATTAATTTTCCAAAAAAAGCATGGAAAATGAGGGGAAAATGTTATTAGGAAGGCAGAGGGTGACTTTGTGACATTCTCTCTCTACCTCCTATAATTAGCTTTTTACAGAGGGGGCACATTTTGGCCATTGTTTTTCTAAACACTAGTTATATTACGGATCCTTCAAATATTTTCAGTGTCTCCTCTATTTAATTGTACTTTTTCAGAAATGTCATATTGTTTTTGCACTCAATGGAAATTAGTTATATTTAGATTTTAATTCAACTTTTCTAGAGGCAACAATGAGCATAAAACACAGAGCAAATATTATAGAAACAGTGCAAACTGTTACTTAAGAACCACACTTAGAACTGTGCACACACTACAATAATAACGATATACTCATTTAAAGAAATATTTTAATCATGCCAATATGTCTTTTAAACTTGGCTCAGGTTAGAACACAGGCATAATGAGAAGAGACATAATGCAAAAATGACCCCATAGTGTCTTAGTGGAATGAGCCTGTATCCTTATCTCCATTGTGGATGCAGCCTATAATAGAAGAATCATTTAGGAACTTCTATAGATGACATACAATAAATAATTGTACCTAAAATCGATGGGACAGAAGGTGAGACAAATGGATAGCAGTCCTGCAGCCTCACAAAATGTCTCCTGTTAGTTAACCATTATCTGAGGACTGTGGGGATATCTGTCTGCATTGTTTTGAGCTGAATAGTGTTGAAGGCAATCAAGAGATTAAAGAACATGTCTGTGACCATAGTTTCAGGTGGCTGGGGGCTCTTACTGTATCAACAATGTAGACCAGAGGAACACATACTGCGGTTTGTGTTTTGGGGACAAGATGCAGGGGATTCTGTAATCTGGGGTCACTATTGGGGTCAGCTGCCTTGCCTGTGAAAAGCTGCTCGAGCATCAAGAATATTGTCTGTTTTAGAAGGTGAGTAGGCAAGCATGGAGGTAGATCTTTCCTATTAGGCACTTACATGCTAGCGATGTTAGAGGAGGGCCTCACTGGTGGATGGTCTTGTCCATATTCTCCTCCAACATCTGATCATCAATCATCTGGTAGCCAGTGATCCCACTTAACACCTGCAGTTCCAACTGAACAGTACCAACAGCATTGCTGTAGCCTCAGCTCCATCTTGTCCCCTCTCCTGGTTGCATGCATTTACTGTACTTAATTACCTTTTTAATCCACAGACATGAAGGTTCTTTTCACTAGTTTCCTATATACACCTTTTCCTGTTTATAGAAATTTCCCTGTCACATTATCAATCTGGAGCCATCAACATGCAAGGCAAAAGACAAGTAAGATCATAGAAGTTTTACAGAGTAGTTGGGGAAGGAGAGTCTAAATGCTGAGATCCAGGACCTGTAATGCCGGTGGTAGTGGCAGTCCTGGGAGAAAGACAATAATGTGACCATTACATTTGCCTGCTCACTTACAGTGTAGAGACCAGTGCACACAGGTACAGTGTTATCCGATAGTGCAGTACTCAAGACCCCTGTCTTTGACATAAGCCACACGACTGAAAAGTAAAAGAAGATCATCCTGCCATTTCAAAACATTTGTGTCCAATTGCAAGGAGCAGGGAGCAGTCGCTGGGAACAGTAACTTTAATGGAAGGTAGCACCACTGCGTAACACCACTAAGATACATCAGCCTGTAAATAAGTCGCTAACAGTATGAGCTTGCACTCTATCATGCAAATGTATAGCTTCAGAGCCAACTGCAGGAGATCCAAAAACATTATAAAAAGTCTAATCTTGATAAAGCCTGTTCTAAATAAAACCAAGATTTGTTTCAGACATGGCTTGTCTTGAAGACAAATGAGCCTGAGGAGCACTGGTCTAGTGTTTATGGTGTTTAACACTGAATAGCAAAGTGGAGCATTCAGTCATTTCCTCACAGTTTGACTGATCCTGCCAGGGCTACAAGTGAAGAAAATTATTAAAAATGGAATATGTAAATCCCTTTAAAAAAATGAATGAACAACATATACTGAAAAGATAACTGGTGCTTGAATGTGGCTTGCAAATCATGATTTATTTTCAGATGAATGTTTGAATTGCCCAAGTACCATGTGGCTTACACAAAAAAGTACCACAAAAATCATGGAGTACCCAATGACATGAACTTTATGATGCACCCATCTGTTGTGGTAATCGTCATGTTGACAAATGAAAACTTCTTTCTATATTATCTACAATGTTGCCAATGATAGTTGGGGTACGGATGGAAAGGCTGCTTGGTTTCAATTCAGTGAACCACAAATATGCCACTTTTTCACCATCTTCTGAATTATGAATTTCAAAGGAGCACTTGCAATGGAATATTGTTTCACAAATTTCTCATGCATCAACTTGAAGGAGCCTGTAAGCACCTACAGCTCTGCAGTTGAACCTCACTATTCCAAATATTATAGCAGGCCTTGAGCACAAACAAAGATAAAAGAATTAGAATTTTAGTGTTCTAATGAAAACTAATAATAAATTTTACTGTTTATCTGTAAAATAAATATTACAGGAAATGCACAAAGGAGCATAGTCAGTTACACTGCTAGCTTTTCATGTTTAATTACATTTTTTTTATAATTAATTAATTTACATAAATTACATTTTAGACTAGGACAAAACATTCACAATCAATATTGTTTGGTTGTCATTTGAAATTATACATTTAAATGCCAAATAATGAAGCCATTGCAAATTGTTCCTTTTTAAAAGCCTGTATTAAAAAAATGAACACTGCAAATTCTTTGCCAAAATCTCACATTTTCTTATTATGTTTACTTATATAAAAGGTGTCAGTCATGACTAATATAAGCAGTTCTTTAAGAATACTGACTAAGAGTATCAGACTTTACTTTAAGAACTCCTACTGTGCCTAATTTAGGTCTTGGATTTGATAGCATTTTTGTTTAGAGAGGGAAAAAAAGCACACTTGGTATACCATTTGTCTGCAGTTTACATTGACAGGCATTCCTTGCTACTGTCATTCTGGGCATCTAACTGGTTGGTCTTTTCACTAGAGGTCATGATCAGAAGCAATTTAAAGTTGGCATATTATTCAGTGTTTAGGAGTCATATGAAAATGACTACACTTATTGGGTCACCAAGAACATGATAGGAAAATTTGGTTCTTTTTTTACTTGTATCCTATTTAAATGATTCCTAGATTCTGTCACATTTACAAGGCTGTGCAGAAACTTCAGGACAATTATTATTATTTTTAGCATTTTTATTTTAAAAACAACACCTTTTACCTTACTGACAGACTAATTGCCTCTTAAACACACATATTTGTAGTAGTAGCATATTAAAATGCTAAACATTTTAGCAATTCATATTGCTTCCTGTGTCTCTTGGAGCCTTTCTTTGTGCCTTACTTCATTCATTGTGGTTAGCTTGCCAACATAACCCTGCATTTTCATGGCAAACCAGCACATGCTGCTGTATCGATCCCTACATTGATTTGCACAAAAGTATACCATTTTTTAGCATTCCTTGTCTACACTAGCAAAACTGGGAATATGAAAACATGCCTGGGAAAAAGTTATGGTACTAAAAATGGGATGCCACTATAGTCTATTGCACATTGTAATCATAACAATTGTTATTTACCACCAGAATCACTGAAGTCTGCGAAAATATTTGTAATGTTAATTTTATTCACAGCTCCTCATCACTGCGCCAATCGCTCATCAATAATGCCTTTGTTTTGCAAATGTGTCAATCGACCACAGGCAGGCAGCCTGCTCACCCTTCTGCCATAGTGAGGCAGCTGAAGTCAGACACAAAATTCTCACAGCTGAAGTCTGTTTATCTGGGAGTGAGATGTCTGGAATTGTACAGGAAAATAATATATTGCTATTTGAAATACATTTCATGTGTGTTTCATGTCTACAATTATTTGTGTAAATATAGGACGAAGGAAATGCGAGGCAAGAAATATTGAATACATAACTAAACAGAACTTTTTTTCATATGTTATAGTAATAAAGACAAAATGTTGACATGAAGTGTATAATGTGTGAAGACAGAAGTCCAATTATCAAATAAACACTTTCACAAAAGGTATAACAAAACAAGTGTGCTTTTTTTCAAGAATAAAACTGAAGAAAAGTAAACGACTCAATTTACACGTTGCAGTCAATATGTAAAAACCGAAACCCAAATATCAATCGATATGAAGTAAAGACGTTTGCATGTGTGTGTTTGCATCTTGCACAGTGGAAATGCGGTGGTTTCATATATATTTGCTTTTGGACTGCAGGTCCACTCTGCATTTGGCGCTTTGAGTGGTGGGCTGCAATTATTGTTACTATTGTATAATAAAACATATATTTGATTGGAGTCTCTAATAAATCAACAAAACAAGTGTGTTTTTATTCAGGAATAAAACAGAAAATGTTTTCATTTTGTCATTATGGGTTACTGAGTCTGGACCGCTGAGCAATAATGGCAAATTTATCAGTGTAAAATTAAGTCTACAGCACAATAAAATGAACAGAAAGTGTAGGAGTCAGAAAACTTTCTGAATCCACTGTAAATATATTGAAACTGTTTCATCTGTGTCCTCAGGCAAAACATTAATGGAGTACGTGGCCAACCACTAAAAACAGGGAGGCATCAGAAGAGGTGGAGTCTGGAGTCTGTTTGGAAGCTAAAGGAACTTGACGTCTCCCAAGGAAGTTGTGGAAGAGGATGAGGGGTGTGTCTTTAGGTAATGTTCTTTCCAGGAAATGCATAAAAAACCAAGAGGAAAGAGAAAGAGTTCAGTTCACCCTTCATCTCTGAAGAAATTAGAACCGACTTGGCTCCTAGAGAATTTAGAGATTTTTCGGGGACAAAAGAAAACTGTCCTAGAGAATGTTAAAAGGGTTAGTAACCCAAATGTGATTGTTACAGACACCAGCAGGTCTAGTTTTGAAAACCTGATTTGGTTTGCTGAGTGCTCCTCTGCAATATATACTGCATACAATTTTAATTAATTTCTTATACATACAGTACTTTTCTTTAGGACAACACGTAAGCTAACCTCCTCAACTAGCTCTACTATAAGTTCTATTTTAATTTATAAACACATCCCATACATCTCTGAGTAGACAGAACTCCTATTGAATTGCGAAAAGTCAAAATAGGTCCTGATTTTTCAGTGGGTAGGGCAGTTTTTTCATTTGTTTCTATACTTCTGCACAATATTAATATTGGTAAAGTATTTAGAACTGTGTAGAAGTTTACTGTTGCTTTGGTAGCTCTGGTGAAATGTGTATCAAGTACATTTAGCAACTCTTATTTTAAATAGCAAAAATAACAACTTTCACTTTTTGTTCAAGGAAAGCAATCAAAAACCACTTCTAAGCATTAAATAAATCAACTGAAAATCTGTTGATGAAGTATAGAAATAATCTACATTTATAAATGCATTTTGACTGATAAATTAGGGCAATAGTTTTTAAAGGTTTGTAAAATCAGTGCTCAATGTAAATGACAAAATTAACCTGAATAAAATAATATTTACAAACATAATGAGTGATAAAGACATCAACCTTGGAAAGACGAGAGACAGATAAGTAATAACTTACCCCATAACTGGATCAAGTGCAATTCCTTTTGGATTATAAAGGTCAAGATCAATGAGTGTAATGCAAGTGTCTTCCTTCTTATTGCATACAAATATTCGGTCGCTTATCAGATCCACAAAGTAAAAATTTCCACTTAACCAGTCTATGGCCATGTGTTCCACATCTGTAAATTATATAAAAAAATGGAGACATATATTTAATGAATAAAAAAAAATATACATTTTTTTTTTAAGTTTTTGTCTAATAAAAAAATTATATATACATTTTTTTGGGGGAAAAAAGAAAAACTTGGAATACACAGTTGGATTAAGCTTTTACTTTTTTGCTGAAATAACAATAAATAAATGAGAATAAAATGAAAATATCACAGTGCAACAAAAAAGAACAGAAAAGTAGTAAAAACTGAGCATTAGCAGTTGTCTTAGAGGCCTTGAGTCACCACATCTTGCAACTATTAGTGCTTTACACCTCTGGGATAAACAGCCATTGAGCTTCTGAATTAGCAGACTCTGCAATCAGATGATATCCCATCCTTGCAAACTTGCTTGATATTGTGATCCAGGAAATCTCAAATATGCTTTATGGAGAGAAGGCAGGAAAAGTCAGCACCTGTGTGCAGAGGTGGGTAGTAACGAGTTACATTTACTCCATTACATTTACTTGAATAACTTTTTTAAAAAAATTGTACTTCTAAGAGTAGTTTTACTGCACCATACTTTTTATTTTTACTTGAGTAAATTTGTGAAGAAGAAACACTACTCTTACTCCTCTACATTGGGCGACACTTGAATCGTTACTTTTTTTCCATTAGATACGCTATTCTGTATTTTTGCCAAAGAGAAGCCGCCAGTGGATCTACTGCATGATTGTTTCACAAATCAGATGTAGCAATAATAATCACAAGACTCCGTTTCACCAACCAGACGTAGCAACAATAATCACAAGACTCCATTTCACCAATCACACGTAGCAACAATAACATGGCTCTGTTTCACAAAGCAGATAGTCACATGACCACACACAAACTGTGGCAGCATAATGGCACAAACTCCTCACAGACAGGAGGTAGGGAAAGAGAGAATACAAGTGGAACCTCGGTTTGCGAGCATAATTCGTTCCGGAAACGAAAAACGCAATCCAAAGCACTTGTATATCAAAGTGAATTTCCCCATAAGAAATAACGGAAATTCAGATGATTCATTACACAACCCAAAACTTTTCATATAAAAATGATTAATACAAAATATAAAGTAAAAATACATAAAACAAATTAACCTGCACTTTTCCTTTGAAAATAATCATGGCTGGTGTGAGTGAGTTTCTAAACTCTTTTGGGATTTCACCCAACGGGACGACATGCGGAACAGCGTCCCGGAAGCGACCGCAGGCACCCAGCTCTGTAACAGTTCGCCCTAAAAGCCAATCCGAAAAGATCGTGGTCATGCTATAAGCACCTAATGTTGAAGGGCGATTCAAGGAACATTATAAATGAGCAGGGCACAGTATTACTTGGCCACTAACCTGGGCATAACCCTGCCTGACTGCTGTGTCTGTGTATAGAAGAGTGGCAGATCCCGCTACAATAAATAACTGCACTGTTCCTGTTTCAAGCTGAATAAAAATGGTGTCGCTAAAGTATTGAGACTCAGCTTTGTGTTTTAGGGTGCAAGACGGGGACTCACACGTCACAGCACACACACATGGTCACAGTGCTGTAGTAAACAGTATACGCTCGTACGGATGTTGACTATATGAGTGAGCCACGCCGACTGACTATCGCCCACAATCCCGCAGCGAGAGAGAGAAGAACCATCAGCTCAGTTGTGATCACGTGATGCTCGGCAGACAAATCATATTCGGACTACTCGTCTTACAAGACTTTGCTTGTTTATCAAGTCAAAATTTATTCAAAATTTTAGCTCGTCTATACATGAAAAATGAGAGCCAACCTCTGCTGAAGCTTAACCATCACTTCACTGAGTGAAGAACAAGCACGTTTTAACCAAACATGCACAGACACAGACAATCAAGTTAAAGTGAGACTTCTTCTATGTGCACAAGCTGCCTTGTTCTAATGTTATTTTCTATCAGCTGTGCTATTTGCAGGGCAAGTGAATATGCAGCATTATAATGTCAGTGTACAGTATATCTTGTCACTGTAAGTACTTAGCAATGTTCTAACATACATGTTACATACTGTAGGTATCGGCGTCAAAAGCTTTGTTGTGAAAACTGAGATTTGGAACTTTGTGTTATTTGTGTATCTTTATTTTGTAAACATTTATTTTTACTTATTTTTTATTTTATTATTTGGAAATAGCAGAATTTGCATATTTTATATTTTTGTCTGCCTTATTACAACATTTCTAAAAAATAAATCATGGACCAGCAGCATGGAGCCTATCCCTTTCAACAACTGCAGTATGGATAGCAGATCTAAAAAGATTTCTAAAGTGGATCATATGACTTGGTTTTGGTCCTACTATGGAGTGGTCACATGACATGCTGGTTGTCAGTTTTCCTTCCAAACTTCTTAAACCTTCTATGGGATCAGGACATAGTTGAGCAAATAAATGCATAGTGACTCACAATGATGGCATATGACACACCTGCCTGCAGTTCACCAGCAGTCCTCTCCGGTTTTTCTAGTAACATTAAAGACATTATGGAATGTGCAGAAAACTAACTGTGGTCATCTTTCTTGCTTTGACCTATACTTTAATTGAAGTCTTTTTGAAAGGAGACCTGATCAAGCATTTTCCACCTGGACCTCTCTGTGCACCTAACAAGACTTCACCTTTTTGACAGGCTGCAATGCCTCACTGCACAAGCTGAACTGCTAGTCAGAAGGCTAAAATAAATTGACAACTTTTAGTGAAACTACACAAGCTGTAATTGGAAATTTCTCATTCTAGAAAATATTGGATTTCTTATATAATTCACTGAAAATCCCTGAAAGTATAATTATTTATATTTCTACAGCTAAAACTTAGTATATTCAAAGTGTATCAAACTCCTCAGAAATAATACACAAATAATAAAAAATATTAAAGAATAAGTGCCACTTACAAAATGTAATGCTTTATAAATCTTTAAGCTCACATTCAGCACTGTAAATCAGTAGATGTTACCAATATTACTTGTATAATACATTTTAAAAATTACATAATGTGCCCAGAAAACTTGACTTTTCTTTTCAAAGAACAAAAAAAAAACTAATTTTTGAAATTAAAAAAACTAATTTCCCCTTTATTTTTAACTTCCATCTAACAAATATGGTGAACTAACTTTTAATTATATTATACTGGGCCTTTAAGACACCAGATCAAGACAGATATAGTAAATAAGGTAAAACAAATAATTCATTTTTTTTTTAACAATCAAACTCTTGTACAGCTGCAAAACATCATAAACAATTTTAAATATAAAACTCTGCGAATATGAAAAGGTTAAATGGTAAATAGAAACTTCCATGTTGAGACCCCTTAACAGATATGAATTCCTTGTAAATTGGAAGCTAAAATCTCAGAGCCGGTGCTTTATTATGCTCTCTGTGTGGCCTGTAAGTCACTAAATCTGCCAGTGCTCAACCACAGAAACAGCAAGGCTATTTTTCTCTGCTTGGTTAGAATCCAAACACACACAATCCGAGTCAGTTTTGTACGTATGTGTTGAAGATAAAACACTGGGGAATTGTTGGCTTAGCTGAGAGGACATTTTAATCCAAAGCAGACACTTTAAGTTTACCTATAGTGATAAGAAGCCAGGTTAGAGATTTTCTGAATGTATGGCTGTGTTACAGAATGTTAGCACAAGGCTACTCTCGTTGACAAACTGAAAGTAGGGACGGAAGAGGCAGTATGTCAAGTTCTGAAATGAGGTTAGCATTATTACTTGGCAACATGTGTCCGCTGCATTTTTACCTAAATGTGATTTCTATTGTTTCTAATCATCTCAGGGCGATGTATGCTTCAGCAAGATGTGATGCTGTGCTTTCATCGTTGCATGGCAACACAAGCTCTCGTGTGAAGTTTAAAATTGATGCACTTTACAAGCAGGATACAATGAAGATCATTTGACATGCAGGATTGTTATATGTACTGTACAGTGGCAAAATGGCTATTAAATATCGTAACAAACATGGATGTATTGTTCCCATAAGAGATCAGTTCTCCAGAATACAGGGTTCTGGCAGCTGTGGGATAAGACCTAGAATTAAGGGACAAGGTTGGGTCAAGGAGTGAAGTGGGACTAGATGCATGCCACAGCCTGCCAATATGTATCAGTTTCTCCCACCTATCACTAACTGAATGTATTCCAAGTCCTTCCTATGATCATCAAGCTGCAGTTAAACAAATGTTCCTACAGTAGGAAAAGTGCATCCATTTTACACATTCTCCCATTTCTGAGTAGGTTTTCCTCCATGTACTCCAGTTTCCTCCAACCCAAAGATGAATATGTTAAATTAATTATTTACTCCAAAGATGAGAATGTTAGATGAATTGATTATTCCAAACCAATTATGGTATGGGCATCAGTGTGTACTGTACATGAGCAGGCCCTGCAGTGGATTATATGCAAAGTATGTGTGTTGCGTATAGGAGGGCAGTCAAGGGTTGTTTCTTTCCTTAAATCTGTTTGCTAACTCCGTAAACTGGGCTATACAACTTCAGGGATTGTAATTTAAGTAAGTAGACAGATTTAAGTACACACTATACCAGTAAGCTTAACCATAATATAGATTTCAATGGAACTAAACATATAAATAACACAAATGTTTCTAGGCAGGTCATAGTTTAGAGTAAGCAAATTTAAATTCATTTAAATTAATTTTTTTTTCACTAATAAAATAGCACTCAATATCTTGATAATGGGTAAGTGAAAAGAAGATTGTAGGAATGTTTACAATTGTATTGATAATTGTATTGATATCACATTGAGACAAGCATGTGATATGGTAGTGATTACAGCCTGGAAACTCCTTGATTATTATGTGACAAGCTGTGCAATATGGATTTGGGAATTGTCTGCCATTCTTCTCTACAGATCTCTCACATGCTCTCAGACTGGATGGAGACTGTCAGTGGACAGATATTTTCAAGTCTCTTCAGAGATTTGTGATTGGGTTCAAATCTGGGCATTGGCAAAGCCAATCAAGAACATTAACCGAGTTATCCATAAGCCACTCCTGTCTTAAGCTTTGCTTTGTGCTTAAGGTCACTGTCTGGTTGAAAGGTGATCTTTTGGCCAGGTATGAGGTCCAGAGTGCTCTGGAGAAGGCTTTCATTAAGCATATCACTGTACTTTGCTCCTTTCATCTTTCCATTAAACCTGTCTTGTCTCCGAGTCCCTGCTGCTGAAAAACATCTCCACAGCATGATGTTGGCACCACTGTGCTCCACTGGTGGAATGGAATTGCACAGATAATGAGCAGTGCTTGGTTTCCTCCAGACATGATACTTAGAATTGAGGCCAAATAGTTCAATCTTGGTTTCATCTTGTTTCTCATAGCCTGAGAGTCCTTCGGGTGTGCTTTTGCAAACTCCACATGGGCTTGCAGGTGTCATCTGGCCACTCTGCCATAAAGCCCAGCAAAATGGAGTGCTTCAGTGGTTGTTGTCCTTGTGGAAATTTCTCCCATCTCCATACAGGTTCTTCGGAACTCAGCAAGAGGGACCACCAAGTTCTTGGTCACATCTGTTACCAAGGCACTTGTCCCCCTGTTTTTCCGGTTTCATTTAAGGCCACTGTACTCTTGGGAACCTTCTAATGATGCAAACATTTTAATAGACTTCCCTTGATTTGTGCCTCGGCTCAATCCTGTCTCTAAGGTCTGAAGGCAGTTCCTATGACCTCATGGCTGTTTTTATCTCTGATACATAATGCCATCTGTGGGATCTCATATTCACAGGCATGTGCCTTTTCCAATTATCTGCAATCAATGTAATTGGCCACAGGAGGAATCCAAACAAGGAGTATAAAACATCTCAATGATGATAAATTGAATGAGAAGCACCTGAGCTAAATTTCATGTATCATAGCAAAAGGGCTTGAATATGTGTGTCAATGTAAAATTTCAACTTGTTTTTACTTTTAATAAATTTACAAAAATCCTAAAATACAGTTTCCATCTTATCATTCTGGGATATTGTGTTGATTAATTGAGGGAAAGTGAATTTAAATGATTCAGCAGAATGCTGCAACATACCAAAATGTGGAAAAAGTGAAAGGGTCCAAATACTGTCTGAGGGCACTTTAAAGATCATAGCCTACATTTTTACATATGTAGTCATACCCTTCCCTATACTATGATGCTGTACAGTATGTTTATCTCTACTTTATGCATTGCACACATTTAGTTTTGTGGTTAGAGTTACTGCCTCACAGCCTTGGAATCCTGAGGTTGATTCCTGGCCATCGGAATGGTCTTAATGTATTTTGCCAGGTGTTCCCTACACAAGACAGGTGTCATATCTGCGGCTGTTTCCTACCTTGCACCTAATGCTGCTGGATAAATGTCAGTTACTGCCACTCCCTGGGTTAAGCAGTTTTGAAGATGAATCGATGTTTTATTTTTGTCCTGGTCTATTAAGTTATTTCATACACACACACACACACACATACACACCACTCACACAAGGGCCAATTTAGTATTGCCAATTAATGTAACTTGCACGATGGGGTATGTGTAAGGAAACTGGGGTGCCAGAGGAAAGCCCAAACAAAA
Organism: Polypterus bichir lapradei; assembly: GCA_026402145.1. Classification (NCBI taxonomy): domain Eukaryota; kingdom Metazoa; phylum Chordata; class Cladistia; order Polypteriformes; family Polypteridae; genus Polypterus; species Polypterus bichir. Next base: position 48,223,235 of record JANRMT010062814.1, read on the forward strand.
ACTGAAAGAATGTTCAAATTCCTCAAGAACACCACCTCGGGTTTCCCAATTCAAACCCAGACCAAAGGTTCTGCGAGCCAGCAGCACTAAAATCACATAACCGTACCGCCTTGGATTTAATATTCATAGATATGTTTTCACTGGTACAATTCAGATCATGCTTTTAAGCTGTGTAGTTGTTTGATTTCTTAGTTACAGTTTAACAGATGCCTTTTAAAAACTGCTAACTATTCCAGTTAGAACAATCATTCATTCAAAAAACACCAATTATTCCTTCACATTTTTTTAAAATCTCTTTATTTTTATAGAGACTACATGGTACATATTAGACAAAAAACAAAAGATAGCTGCCAACAGTTCACTCTTCTAAGGCAGGTAACAACAGGATAAATATTTAAACTGTCAAGCGGCAAGTAACTAACTCTGAAACACATTTACTTTCTTTATGATTTGGCACAACAGCAGGTGGTCAAAGATTTTCGACTGAAGGCGAATATTTTTTAAAGAAATCAGTAGTACAGTTGTCTTGGGATGCTGCAAATGAGTTCTCAAGGGTATTCTGAAAAAAAGAGCATGCTGTGCTGTTTTAGTAGGATCAGGGTGAACACATTTTGGGGTAATTAGTTGTTCAGAGTATAGAAGGGTGTACAGGAGTTATAATACATAATATGTTCTCCATCACTGATTCACTTTGTGACCTTGAGCAAGTCTCTTCCAGTGCACAAAAGGAACATTTGATTTATAATTCACTTTAAAAAAATATTAGTTCAATATATACAGCAATTCTAAATGGGACTATTTTGCTCTTATATGCAACTGAACTTCATCTTTAGTCTTTGTCAACCTGAGACCCAACCCACTATTGTAGTATTTTGAATGCAAATGTCTTATAGTATTTTCCATAAATATTACCTAATAAACTGGAGGAACTGGTGTAGAGAGACCATTAATAAGACCATTTCAATTTGTGTTACAGTTTATTGATATGGTGTATGCAGGCACGGTGAATATTGTGGTTACTCCAAGGTGTTTGAGTAGTCTGAATATTTTATACATGGTCACTTGGATGTTTCTAAGGACAATATAAAGTAACATGCTGTTGATCAGCAAATCCAAATTGTCATTGTTTGAGGAGGTGCGTAAGACAGTGTGCACTATGGCCAAATGGATTTTTCATCCATGTTTCGTTTCTGCCTTCCATCCATTGTTAGCAGCGCAGATTCTGGTTCTACAGAACAGTATGCTGAAGAACAATAAATGGATTTACACTGTGAAGGTGAGGTTTACATGGACCATCTGTGAGGTAATGCAGAGTATTCAAGAGGCTGAGGAATGTGATCCCTCTGTAGTTGGAACACACCCTCCAGTCCATGCGATGTTGCAGAGGCATGTCAACCAAGACAGTCCTACAAACACCAGAGCCTTTAGGAACTCCAGGCGTATCTCATCCATGCCCGGGGCCCTGCCACCAAGGAGTTTTTTGACCTCCTTGGTGACCTCAGTCCCAGAGATGGGAGAGCCCACCTCCGAGTCCTCAGGCTCTGCTTCCACATTGGAAGACATGTTAGTGGAATTGAGGAGGTCTTTAAAGTACTCTGCCCACCTTCCCGAGTTGAGGTCAGGAGCGCACCATCCCCACTATATACAGTATTGACACTGCACTGCTTTCCCCTCCTGAGACGCCGGATGGTGGACCATAATCTCCTCAAAGGCGTCCAGAAGTCGTTCTCCATGGCCTCCCCAAACTCCTCCTATGCCAGAGTTTTTGCCTCAGCAACCACCAAAGCCGCATTCCGCTTGGCCTGCCGGTACCTATCAGCTGCCTCCAGAGTCCCACAGGACAAAAGGGTCCTGTAGGATTCCTTCTTCAGCTTGACGGCATCTCTCACCGCCGGTGTCCACCAACGGGTTCGGGGATTCCCACCACAACAGGCACCGGCCACCTTACGGCCACAGCTCTGGTCAGCTGCCTCAACAATAGAGGCACGGAACATGGTCCATTCAGACTCAATGTCCCCCACCTCCCTCGGGACGTGGTCGAAGTTCTGCCGGAGGTGGGAGCTACTTCTGACAGGGGACTCTGCCAGACATTCCCAGCAGACCCTCATAATACGTTTGGGCCTACCAGGACCGGCGGGCATCCTCCTCCACCACTGAAGCCAACTCACCACCAGGTGGTGATCAGTTGATAGCTCCGCCCCTCTCTTCACCTAAGTGTCCAGGACATGCGGCCGCAAGTCCGATAACATGACCACGAAGTCGATCATCGAACTGAGGCCTATAAATATAATTTATCATATTTGAAATGTAAAAATTGTGAAATATAGTTTATTAAATTCTACAATTTTTAAATAGGCACTGATACAGCCATTTTAAATAGGCACTGATACTGCAAATACTGGCGATAACTTTTCTGCTTTGATATAGCAAACCTTTCAGCATTGACCTTTAGCATAAATATTCAAGGAGGGATACTGGCAAGACTTGAATAAACTTCACATGAAAACAAGTTTTCTGGCCATTGATAAATTAATGGCTTCTAACTTGCTTAGTTCAATAGCAATACAACAAAGGTTTCTTGAGAGATTCATTGCTGAAGTTCAGATTCATTTAGAGCATTTTATACTTTTAACTTCTGTTGACAGATTTCTTTCTCTCCTTTTTTGATCTCAAGTTTGAAGTTGTCACTGGAAGTGGTGTCCTCTTCAAATAACATTTATAATCTGTTTAAACCTTCCATGTCGTACACTACAAACAGAGCCAGGCACTGTTAATCTTTCACTTTCAGATGCTGCAAATTACTGCTATGATTCCAAATTACTGTAGCTCTTCACAAAATTGTTTTGGACTTTTTTCAAGATACACGTTGTACACAGTCTTATTTGAAGATATGGGACCTGAACCACTGTAACTAACAGCTTCACAGTTACTGTAAATATAATGTGATTTTCCCCTTAGGGATTAATAAAGTATCTATCTATCTATCTGACTAGTAATGCATTAACATAGCAAAACAACTTAATAACTGTCAGGGTTTCATATGTTGCAGGTTTACAAGGTACTTGAAGCTGAGAAAAGCAGAAGTTGTATACCAAAAAGAATAAACGAATATGAGAAATAACATAGCCAAAATGAATATTAAAGAAAAAAACACAAAAATGAAAGAGAGTATAAAAGTTTTATATTTGCTTTACTTGCCATCATAACACCATAAGCAAACAGTACAGTTATCAAATTAGAAATACATATAATTATATGGGGGGGGGGGACACTTTCAGAAAATCTTGTTTTAAAGTGCTTGGAAATGAATGACTTCATAGAATTTTTCAAGGAAATTTGGAAGAACCTAATGACAGCATAAGACAAAATATGTAAGAGGCTCCTCTATGTGGCTAATAGCTGAAGTCTGCACTGCACACTGTTGAATTCGAAAACGACACTCCGATTTCATGATCTCTTGTAGCATTAATCACTGATCCATATTTTGAAACAGATTGAAAAAGGGTATGAGGTCTGTTAGAAGCCTCAACATGTAGCAGATTTATAGAACTCCTGCAGTTCCACAAGGAGCAACACTGAGATCAAAGAAAACATAATAAAAGTTTATTTGAAAAATCAATACATTTTCACTCTAACTGAGCTAGCTCTGCTGTGACCAACTGGCACCTGATATTTTTATAAATGTTTTCCTAAGAGAAACCTATATGGGACTGATGAACAAAATTTGTCATCATATTCTGTTTAAATTAAAGTAGCATGGGAAAAAAAACAAAAGATACAACTATTTTTCAAATCATGCAGTAAGACTTCTAAAGACATCGGAGATATTTAATAAATTACCTGAGCCAAGCAGTGTTTTAACAGACAAGAATGAAATGATAAAGAGAGTGCACGATAAGAAAATTGAATTTGTGTTGCCCCCTTATCTTACAGCTGCATGCAATTTGTAAATAATTTATTTACTGGAAATGCTTTTTTTAAACTTATGGAAGGGATGATTTTCATTAATATTTCTACATAGTGGGGGACAAAAAGTCCTTAGTTGATAAGACATCTTATATTGACACTGCCTATCTTATATTTTTCTTCAGTCTGATAATTATTTAAAACCAATCAATACAACTAAGCTATTATTAAAAATGATATGGTATAGTAGCTTGAACTGCTGCCTCAAAGCTCTACAAACTGCAGTTCATTTTCCTCCAAATCCCCACTGACTGTGTGGCCAGTCCATTACATGGAATGCTCACATTCCCTCATGCAGAACCAGTTTTGAAAAGCAATTATCCTATGGGGTAAATCTTCTGGATAAAGGATGGAAAAACAAGAGCATCCAGAGATGAATCATGTGCTAAAAGTAGTAGCTTTTGTTACACTGATGGCACGTCACTTAATATTGCACAAATTTAAAGAATTCGATTCCATCTTTTTTTTTTGCACTGCCTTAGAGATATGCTAGTTTAGAGTCTCCACTACTCATAACTATCAATGTTTTGTGATACAGATTTACACCCGAGAGGAAAAACCTGGGGGAGATGAAGGTAAAGTCGAAACTCCAGAGTGACCAAGCAGAAAGCAAACTCGGGTCCTTCCTTGGAGCTGTTCAGCAGCAGTGCCAGACCACTGTACCCTCATGACCAGCATTTACAGGCAGAAAACTGTATATTTGAATAATGACATTTAATTACTAGTGCAGATAAAGTTCTACTAGTTAACCAGAATGATTTCAAATTGAGATGTGATAAGCATTAAAAGTCACGCATGAAGCAGCCTAACTTACAATGTATTTAGAGTTCACTGTACTTCTCAGCTTTACACAAAAACATGTCCAGAATCAAACCCTACTTCATGCTGACTTGTTTAACTGAGCAAAAACATGATATGAGGGCTCCTCAGACAGAGTGTTCTACAAGGGCTAATCAGTGACATACAACTCCAGGAGATGTTTTTGAATACAGTATCTATCAAAACAAGGCAAGTAGCTGGTAAGGGAAAAAAAATGACATTTTGGCTTCTGGGAACATGACATTTCATATATAAATTTCAGCCCCGCTCTGTGAAGAAACTGAAACATTGCTAAGATGCTCAGTGCATTTACATCACAGTTCAAATTCAGCTCAAATCTGATTACAAGAATATAACCTCTGCTATATTATATATACTGTGACATCAGAAAAAGATTACAGCTGCATTCAGACTGGTTGGAATTCATGGGTTGTGAAGCATCTTTTCCTCTAGTCAGTATCTGTAAATTGTGCAAGTCCATCTTGGTGCCAGTGATCCCTGCTTCAATTTGCACTCTATTAAATACAAGCCAAGGGCAGACAGTGCTAAAGCAGTGGTAGAAAACATCAAAAACCACAGCGGGTGTAACCCAAGGATCATGTGTGGTAAAGCGGGATCATCTGATTATATATTAGTTAAGGTATGATTGGGAAACAGTAAAGTAATTCTTGTTCAAAATGGGAAATATGATTTTACCAGAATGCATATTTAAATATATAGCACAGAGAAAGATTTTTTTTAGCTAATTGACACATAATCAAACCATTTATCCATCTGTTTTCTAAACTTGCTTATTTAAAAGTTTCTTCTTATTATTATTAATATTACTGTCCTGGGCAAAATAAAAAAATCTAAACCTTGTTGTGGCGTGAAAGTTTGTATATAAGCTGATAAATATTTTGCATGTTTTTATGTGTAACTTAGAAAAAAGAAATGTAATATTAGTGTTGCATTATTGATAAGAACAGCAATGGTTTGATGGTTAAGAACCCCCCACACACACCCACCATCCCCAGACTGAGTCTTTGTAATTTTATGACTGGGTCGGGGAAGTGTCTAAAACCAGTTTGGCAAGTGATTATCTGTAGGACTCTCTCAATCAACCACAGTATGGATGCCAACTATCTAGCTAGCAAGCTTCACCTTAACAAACAGTATTTGGGGGAAGTGTGAAATCATTGTGTTGCACTAGAATTCTATTGGTCTAAAGTTGCCTGTTTGGCTTTAGGGTTTGGACAGAGAATCTATAAATTTGCTTGCTTTACCCCTCCCTTTCTTCTCTTACACAATCACCATGAAGAAGCATCTCTCTATCACACCATTGCCATGACGAGACCAAAACTCAACAGCCAAATTTAAGACAGGCATGTGGCCTGTCCGGAAGAAAGCTGACCAAACATGATGCCTTAACTAGAGACATTTTAAGAAACTGCAAGTCTGTGTGCCGCCTGAAACCACATATCAGAATTTATCAGGTTGTATGGTTGCCAATATTCACTTGTACTTTGCTTATTGTTATTATTTATGAATATTACCAAAATATATTACTTAAAGTGTAACTTAACTCCTGCTTGTCTTTTACTACACCTAATTGCCTGAGGTTATAAATTAAGAAGGGTGGGGAGAGGTTATATACTACAATACCTAATAAATAGTGGTAAGTCTGTGAGATTTGAGGTATTCTGACAAAGGTTACACATTAATAATACAAAAGGGGAAAGTAGAGTAATATGTTACTCTACCAAGAAAGACAACCTGGTCTAGGCAAAGGTTCCCTATGTGACAATAATCACACCCATTTATCAAATTTTACATCACTATATTTCACTAGCATGCACTAATGTCCCTTACGTGCTTAGTGTCATTACAGCTGAATAAGTGTCACATTTAACAGAATTAAAGTAATTTATTAAAATACGGACAAACTTAGAGAGGCTGACAATATGGCACAAAGTATAAGTTTGATTGACAATATGGCACAAAGTAAAAGTCAGAAGTTAATCTAGTCCGTACGAATGTTTTGACCTGGTTTAATAAATTCCTAGGTTGGTAGAACGTCTACCATAATAAGACTGCAAATAGAACAACTGAAAACAAGTATTAAATTAATAATAATAATAATAATAATAATAATAATAATAATTGAATGAATTTGTTGTGAAGGGGGGCCCAGAGGGCAACAGGTTACCAAAAGTCAAAAGCAACCTTCAAATGAAAAGCACATTCACTGGATATGCAGAGAGCATATTAATATTCTGATGATGTGTGATGGAAGGGGCTGTAAAAGGGTGGTTGAACTGGTTTAGCCTGGTTTTCAGAACAGCAATTAGCACAAACACATATGCAAGATTCCTTTAGGATGCTATGATGCAGGTAATCAACAGTCTGCAAGGCATTCTTGATCATCTGCTTATAAAAAATGAGGGAGCATGTTACCTCTATAAAAAGAGAAATGTGTGCAATGAAGTTGTGGCAGATGACCAGAAGAGCTTCTAGGTGCTGGAGGGTACACGTCATTAATTGAGAGCAGATGGTACAATGTTGGGCCTCTAAAGAAATTTCCAGCTGACTGACTACCTCAGAGAACTATACTTTAAGGGCTACTCAAAGCTCAAACATGCAGGGGGATTGCCAAGTGACTGAGAGTTTTAGTCTGTTCTCCATGTACCTAAAGAAGGGTCTCCTCTAACACTGGAATTGATTCTAGTGTTTACATAAAACTGAATCACGTCAGTGAAGTGATTGAGCCAAGACTGAGAATTAGAACTGGGGTAAAAGGAAGACAAAGAGAGAAGGAGCGAGAGTGCCTTGATAATACACAGACCTGTGAAGAAATGGGCAAACCTGTGCAACTGGAAGATGTTTCATGTTCTTGTCAATCTGTTTCTGGACTACCTGTTCAAGCATTTCTAAATACCAAAGTCCTAGTTGGTTCCCCCTATGAATTCCTTCTCTCTGCTAATATGTTAGAAGCTCCATACAATTCACCAATATCTGAAACATAGAGTGTCAATAGGACTACCACTCCCTGGTGACAGCCTCATTAAGCTTGTTATAGGGGTTATCAAATTCAGTGGTCAAAGACACACAAAATCAGACAGAAACTATTATGGCATTCTGTCACTTGCTTAGTAGCTTGTAATTGTATGAGAAACATAATATTGTAAATCAAATTATACATCAAGAATTTTTCTTTCATTGTACCTTGATTATAATAATGAATATAAAAAGCACCACAATTGCTTTTGTTAAATATACTTACTACTGTAGCTTACAGTTGTTCATCATCTTTATATACGAGGTAAATCAAAAAGTAAATGCAATTTGAAAACTATGCGGTAACTGCAACAGATAGAAGTTTACGGAATACAAACATTTGTGATGGCTTATGGGTAGTTCAAACACACACAGCACAATGTTCTACATTTAGTCTAGTCAACACCAAGATCAAATGAACATAAACACTCCACTGCAGGATCATACATTGTTGAACAGCAAGCCACTGGGAGTTGTCTTTGGAGAAAAGGAGTTCAACTTGCTGAAAAGGAGGAATTTCACTTGACTCTACACTTGTGACAATAACAACCCAATAAAACAATACGCCTGTAGAGAGCCAGATGACCAAATTAAGTGTTAATTTGGTTGTCCGTCTCATTTGAATCTATTACTTTTTATTGTTTGCCTTTACTTCTGAATTTTTCATTTTCTTTAACAATTTGTAAAGCACATTGATAAACATTCTTTTAATTGAAATTTGAGATTAAAATAAATTGTCATTGAAGTTACTGTGGGATGAAGCATTTATGTCCATTGTCACAAACAGGTATTTTTCATTAATATATGTGTTATTTGATATGAACATCATGTATACTATACATACTGTACATTATATCTATTGCGTAGGGGACAACTTGAGGACATCAATAAGTTAAGCAGTGTCATTCCACGACAGGGGATTTGAAGGTTTTAACAACTTAACTGGAAGTCGACTAATGCCTTTTCCTCAACAGTACTAGAAGTCAGGCCCCATAGAAATCCTCCTTATATAGACCAGCCAGCAACTGAAAATGGCCTTCTTTTCAAGACCCACAGATGAAGGAGAAGGTCCTTTTAACTCAGAGCATTTTTTTCTGTTTAACTGATTTACTTTATTTTCTTTTTTCTTTTTTTATTAAAAAGTTATTTTCACCTTGTCTTGTTCTTCTCATGTATTACTAATTATTGGATGTATATAATACAGTATCAAGTAATTAGAATTATTACAATATGTAAAGCACAAAATCAAATTGATGGAAAGGGTGAAGAAGAATTAACGAAAATTTAATATAATCAAACCCACTTGATCCAAGTAACAGGTCACAGGAGACTACTCAGGACAGGCTGTCAGTCCATTGGACCAGTCACTCACATAAACTCCCATATTTAGAGAAGTTTAAAATGGACAATTAATCTAACATGCATATGTTTGGTATGTGAGAAGAAAATCAGAGTATCTAGAGAGGATATGGTTTTTTTTGTTAATGTATAATAATCCTTTTCAATTTATTACAAGAATATATATACTATTCAAAGCCAAGGTCAAATGAACTTAAACACTCCACTGCAAGATCACACCATTGTTGAACAACAAGCCATAGGGAGCTATCTTTGGACATATGCATGCTACTGGTCAAAAGTTTCAGAACACCTCTGTGTTTTCAGTTTTTATGGAAATGCACACAGTTTAATGTCTTAATGTTTCATGAAATCAAGGCATATAATAAATAAACAATGGCAAATGAAAAAAAGTCAAGAAATCACCAAGTGTACAAAATTTAATTCAGATTTTTGACTCATCAAAATAGACACTTTTTGCTCATATAACAGCCAAACTGTGGTAACCCTTTTGATTCAGAAGTCACCAGTTCTGCCTCCAGCAAAAGAACCCCAGACCATCACATGTCCTCCTCCATGTTTGATAGTTGGTGTCACATCCTTTCATCAACTCAGCGGCATATAAACACCCTGTATGATGAACCAAAGATTTCAAATTTTGATTCATCAGTCCATAAGACTTTCTTCCAGTTTGCAGTAGTCCACAGCTGGTATTTCAAGGCCTATTTTGTCCTTTAAGTAATGGCTTTCTTACTGCCACTTACCCTGTCAAACCTGCAGTACAAAGTCTCCAGTTCACAGTACAAACTTGAGACTTGCCTTGGTTCAACCATTGTTAAGTTGTGCTTGAAGCTGTTGTGCTGTGAGGCACCAAACACTTACGTCTGGTGACCCTCAGAAACTTGTCTTTTGATTGGGTTGTTACTTTGGGTCTTCCAGATCTTTTCCTATCAGAGTTTCTTCCAGTTTCCAATTGTGCTTTGGACTGTGTTGGACTGTACTCACTGACTTTGATTGAAATCTCTAAATGAAAGGTCTACACTTCTAAGGGTAATAATGCTCTGTATCATTTCATTTGTTAATTGCCATTGTCTTGCCATTATCTCTGGAATATTATCCATGTCATACTTCAGAGTGTGTAGTAACACGGTTTGTTAAATCTCTGCTTTAAAACAGACAGAGTGTTTTTAAGTAATCAACAGAAGTTGGAACACCAATGCAAATTGATTGCTTCAACTTGCATAGCTTAATTTACTTTAATTGCTGCAAAACCTCGGTAGGCTGTAACCTATTAGTTGTTCCCTGAAGAAAACCCATTGGCAATATTCTGAAACTTCCTTTTTTCAGCTTTTGTTAAACTAAACTTTAAATTTAAAACTCTGGCTGTTTACTGCTCAGCTTTTCACCATTTTAGGTCATCCATTGCATTTCAACTGATTAAATTTAAAGAAAAAAACGGAAAAACTGAGATGTTCTAAAACCTTTGACCGGTAGTGTACATATATGAAGCTATAAACAGAATGAATTTTTAAACACAAGGGTTAACTAAATGTAAATTAAAGCTGAAAGCGCAAGAGGTCTCTGCCGCATCTTAGAGAAGCTGCCAATGTAATTTTCCAGGGTTAGAATGAGGTAAATGAGTAACACTCCACCAGAAATTAAGGATGAACTGATGGGAAAGCCCTTACACCCCTCCTTGGAAGCAGTGCTGAGATCAATAGGATAATCTGCAAAACACCCTGTTAACGAAGAGGTGTTCAGAATAATGGGAGAATCGATGTGAGTCAAAAATTACTGGTGGCATTAGTTGACTGGAGGAGGTAATAACGTTCTGCATTTTAACAGTCAGATGGCATGATATGTTACATAAGGTGATGTAATCAGAAAAAAAATGTAAGAAGCAGATGAATTGTTTTGCTGACTCCATGAACTGAGACATCTCTGCACAACTCTGTGCAAATAACAAAATGTTCTGCATTCTCCTCTGGGCTCTGTGGTTCCCTTCTTTGAAGATGGAAGACCAAAGTTTTTTCCATGACAGAAAAAGTCATAATTTACAGTCTCTACCCAGACAGCAGCTATATGTGGAATCCAAAACTAGAATACTGGTTCTGTGAGGTACCACATTTGACCACTACAATACTGTGCTACCTAAAAGAATTTTACTTGATACAAACACATGTAGGCAAAAGAGTATTATCCCTCATTAAGCCAGCTCCACAAAGACCGGGGGAAGTCACCCTTTACCATAATTTAAATTATTCACTTGAAAATGATTTGTCAAATAGACATAAATTTAACAATCTGTTATGAAAACGCTTAAATAAAGATAATAAATCCATGCAGTCCTGTGGTAATAAGTTAAAAGGTATGTCAATGGCATCTTAACCATTCTGTATACATCAGATTCATCTATATACACTATCAGGATGTTTTAGGATAAAATTGAGTTAAGAAAATTAATAACAGAATAGATAAAAACTAGAGACTAGGTTGTCAGCATTATAATATTCTATTTTGTTGGTCTAATAAAACCAAGAATACAGAATGTGGATAAATAACAGTTTGGGAAGGACAATGAAAGTCACATGGAAATCCTCATATGCAAGCTTAATAATTGGCTCAGTGCAAATTAAGGATTTTAGTACAACAAGGTTAGTCCAAAACTGCAACACTCATAGCTGACACTAGCTGGTAACTGCACAGACTTGCAGTATTTTTCTGTTGCAATTAAACTTTTACCAATAAACAGAACATTCTGTTCTGCAAAGGCTACTGTTTCTTACCCTATGTTTGCATGACACTGGCTTGCATCAGTCCCCTGTACAATGATGTTTGGCATGGCATATGATTTTGCCCTTAAAATGTAACGTCACATACTGTATAATTAACCTTAAAGTGGTGTGCAAGAGCTGTGCTCTTCATTACACTATCGTTACAGTGTACTAATGATACATAGAAATCAAAATTCTAGAGGAGGAGATTTAAGAGGCTAGTCAACTGATCTTGTAGTATTTCATCTCAATACTTCTTTCAGAAAAAAAGCACAACCTTAATATAAGCCTGAAAACTCTCCAAGCAGCACTGCAGAGCAAGTGGTTACTTTTGAAATTCAAGAAATTGTAGGGGTATTGTAGAGTGCAAGATAACATTGAGATTTTTGTCTTGTGCATCTGAAGTGTAACAGGTCATTTTTTAAATTATATCAGCAGAGAAAAGAATGTGGCAATTGAAACAACAGCAATAACACTGTATATTTTTGAGAACAACCAGTCTTATTTCATGGATTATGTTTTATCCCTGTGAGACTTGAAGTGGTGGATTTTTCATTCTCACCAAATAAAGGCTAAAGGGGAATCTAGAAGAAGTATGTTCAGTGCCCTCCATAAAGTTTGGGACAAAAACACATTTTTCTTTGATTTACCCTTCTGCTCCACCGTTTAATATTACAAATCAAACAATTCAGATGGGAAAAAAGGCAGTATTGCAGACTTCAATTTAAGGGTATATGCATACATTTAGAAATTACAACACTTTTTCTACATGGCCCCCTCATTTCAGTGAACCATAATTTTTGGAACATAGCAATGGCAGGTCTATTAAAGCAGTCGTATTTAATACTTTGTCGCATATCCTTTGTATGCAATGACTGCCTGAAGTCTGTGATTCATAGACATAACCAAGAGCCTCATGTATAAATGGTGCGTACGCACATAAATGTTGCGTAAGCCCGTTACCACGTTCAAATCGCGATGTATAAAACCTAAACTTGGTGTAAAGCATGCACATTTTCACGCTAGCTAAAACCCTGGCATTTGCAAGTTTTCCGCTCAGTTTTGCAAACTGTAGGCACCCAGAGTCAAAGTAGTGCTACTGTTCCTGTGTGGTTTCCCTTTTTTTTTTTTAGATCCACATCCCTGACACGGCTTTATAAATACACTGAAATTAACCGCATATTGTTTATTAGTTTAATGCATCTGATTGTAATTAACCTGTAATAATATAATGGTCAATAGAATGGTCAAATTATTCTAAATACCATAGCTGCTTTAGCGTTGTTACTCTCACTGAACTATCTTCTTCCTCTTTCAGCTGCTCCCGTTAGGGGTTGCCACAGCAGACCATCTTTTTCCATATTACTCTTACTGCACCACTCTGAGTATTTATATCACTATATCTGAGTGGGGAATCACAGCTCTACAGCAGCTGATTGGAAAGAGAATTATCAGGATACAGCATCAAGCACATGCTGCCTCAGCCATGCTGTCTATTGAACTGCTCTCATACGGCAAATGCTTCAGAGCCTGTCCTGTAGGGACATGGTGGTTCAAAAACAGTTTCATCCCAAGAACTATTAATGCACTCAATCAAGTGCTCCTTGTAGAACTGTTTGTACTTTTAAGTACAATTACCTCACTGTAAACTTGTGATAGTTATAATATTGCACAACTTGAGCCACTTTATAAAGCACGTATTTATATATGATGACAATATCATTTTTAAGATGAAATGCAGCAAAATATGTTTATTATACAGATAAAACTATAACTTCATTTAAATAATCTATATTGTTGATAATTAAACATGTGAGGACACGATGTCGCACCGCTAGCAAGGAGTTGGCGCTCCGTTCCGGATTGTTCCTGCCTCACGCTGTATTCTTGCTGGGGCTGGCGTGACACTGGAAGGATGGACTAATTAATCATGTACTGCGAAGATATTTCAATGTTCCTTAAAAGCTTTGAAGAATCGGCATTCTAAGCTTACAGATGGCTTAACGTCGGTTACAGAGCTAATTGTGTGGCGATTGGGTATTTGGAGAAAGAAAAGTAAGGACAGAAATTGGGGGTTAGTACGTTTGAAAGAGACAGTACTGCTGCATTAAATTATTTCATTGAAGGTCACTCATGGCGCTGCAAGCATCTTGAATGAGGCATGAACAATCACTGCGCCACTGTCTTCCCATGTTTAATAACATGCTTTAACTACTATCATCATGAAAATGATATCAAGTACACAGTACATCTCAGTATTTTAATTATTCAGAGAAATGTAATATCACGAATGCAATGGATTCTGTGTCCTGTCGGAGAAAGAGAAAACCCGTTTAAGAAGCACATAATGATTCACACACATAGAGCACATAGAAGATCAAATACAAAACAAAGCATTTAACATGCTACTTTAGTTGTTATGGGATTTGAGAAACTAGTAAATTAAACGATTTTAAGATGAAGTTTATGATGTTCTACTTTAATGACAAAATAAACTACGTGATTAAAGTGGACATTTCAAGATTAAAGTTGACATTTCGTGCTTTTTTCCCACTGTGTGCCTATTTTTTTTCTCTGTACCCTAATAAGCTTTCATATGACACTCAGACGATGGTCTACAACTCGCCTTTTCACAGCGACTTTGATATCTGACAACTTCTTTTTTATTTCAGGCACTGTGCAACTTTGTGAACTTGAGCTTTCGTGTTTCTCCAACACTATATGTCACTCGATCAACTTTCTTTTGTTGTTTATATCACTGTTTAAACCAACAAATAGTATGTTTTTCCTTGCCTCTAGATAGATAGATAGATAGATAGATAGATAGATAGATAGATAGATAGATAGATAGATAGATACTTTATTAATCCCCAAGGGGAAATTCACATACTCCAGCAGCAGCATAATGATAGAAACAATAAAAACAATATTAATTAAAGAGTGATAAAAATGCAGTGCAAGTTAAAAAATGCAAGGTGGAGAGTGTGAGGCAGGTGTAACAGTCTATAATCTTGTATAATGTTAACGTTTACCTGCCTGGGTGGAATTGAAGAGTCGCATAGTGTGAGGGAGGAACGATCTCCTCAGTCTGTCAGTGGAGCAGGACAGTGACAGCAGTCTGTCGCTGAAGCTGCTCCTCTGTCTGGAGATGATACTGTTCAGTGGATGCAGTGGATTCTCCATGATTGACAGGAGCCTGCTCAGCACCCGTCGCTCCGCCACATATGTCAAACTGTCCAGCTCTTTTAAGTTCTTTTACACAAACTGTAATCTGGCCATAATGTTTTTGAGGCTAACTAGTGGTTTGTATCTTGCAGTGTGGCCTCTATTTCTGTTAATGAAGTATTCTGCGAATAGTCATCTCTGACACATCCACATCTGCGTTTGGGGCTTTTTCTTTATCATAGTGAGGATTCTTCTGTCATCAGCAGTGAAGGTTTTCCTTGGCCTATCAGTCCCTTTGCAAATACCAGCTCACCAGTGTTTCTTCTTAATCACATTCCAGACAGTTGATTTTAGGTAATCCTAAGGTTTTACTGATGACTATAATGGTTTTAGTCTTGTTTTTCAGCCTCATTATGGCTTCTTTGGGCTTCATTGGCATAGCTCTTGTCTTCATGTTGAACAATGCCATCTACAGACTCCAATGTGTAGAAGCAAACCTAGGTATCTTACACCTGCACTAATAAAGGAATGAAACAGACCCCAGCAATCATAAACACGTATGTTGCCAATTTTCCCAAATATTATGATGCCCTGAAATAGGAGGGGACTATGTAGAAAAGTGTTGTAATTCCTATGTGGTATGACTGAAATGATTGCAAATACCCTTAAATTAAGGTCTGCAATGTGCTCTTAGTGTCTGAATTGTTTGATTTGTAATTTTAAACTGTGGAGCAGAGGGGTAAATCATGGAAAAATTTGTCTTTGTCTCAAATATTATGGAGGGCAATGAAGAAGTTGCAATAGTTAAGAAGTGAGCTGTGGCCCAGAAGCTTTTAGAAACAAATTTGCACAAAAAAGAGGATGAATACATTAACACAATGTTTTGCTTAATTACAGAAACCTTTTATCTGCCTGCATTCTTTCAACTTAACTTGGTCTTTCATTCATTAATTAAAGAACCCTCCTAATCCAGTTCAGATTCATGGTGGCAGGAGACTAACCCTTGCAGCATAAGGAGCATAGAAGAATTATTCCTGAACAAAGCACCCGTTTGTGGTACAGCACTCTCAAATACACACAAACCAGGCAAACATTAAGTAGACAATCAACTTAACACACACATCACTGGAATAGAGTGGCATGCAAATAATCCGAAGCTACAGTGCCTATACAAAAATATTCACCTCCATGGAAGTTTATACCTTTTTATTGTTATACAACATTGAATCACATTGACAATGATCAAAAGAAAAACACTCTTTAATATCAAAGTTAAAACTGATCTCAACAGGGAGATTTAAATTCATTACAATTACAAAACACGAAATAAATGATCATAACTCCAACTCCAAATTCAAATTTTAATGAAAGGCACCCCAGAGATGCAGTAAGTAGTGCTGCCATATTAATAATAACAGTAAAGTGTATTTATGCTAGGCTAACTTGCATTAGTATGGTGTTAGCATATTCTCCCTTTAGCCATGTGATTTTTTTCCCACGTTACAAACATATCTCATCAGATCCTATATTACTCTGTCCTCTTATATAATACGCTAAAGTGGCTGTTTGTTTGCCTTTCCAGGACTTTAAAATCACCTGTAGCTTGGAAACCATTTGACCTATTGACCTGAAGTTTGGTACACATGTACTACGTGACATCTACTATCCGCTATCCAGTGATGATTGGCCTTCAAGGTTATTCCTCTTTTTATTTTATTTTATTGTAGAACCAATTCTCGGCAGCTGTGTGGCACTGTTCTCATCCCTACCACCTTTGCTGTCACTTCCCCTCCCTCTTCATATCCTAAATCATTCTTGAGGCAGATTGAAGACTTAAGTGCCAGCTTAAATGAAAAATTAAGGAAAACACACTAAGTAATTGCAACACAAACACTGACTTAATCAGTTTTAACATGAAAAGATGCTGACGAAAAAAAAGAAGAAGCGGGTCACTAGGGTGGAGAAAAGAAGAGCTGCTCAGGAAGCAGCAAGTGGATCAACCTCTGAGCAAACGAATGCTAAACGTACAGACAAAGAGTATGAAAACTAGGAATGCTAAAGTCAAGTGTATTCACTGCACGTTATCGTGCAGTACACTGTTACTGGTGGATGAAAAATATGAACGTGAAAGCCCTGTCAGCTCTTGACAGGGCTAGTTCTAATTTCAAGAACATTAAATGGATACAAGAATTTGTAATTGAATAAGGAGTTACCTCTAGCAAGAAGCAGAAAACATCAACTCAGTTCAATGTTGTAAGAGCCATCCACTAAACCAGCAAAATCAGTCAAAAATGGCAGAATGGGAAGAGGTGAAGTAAGCCTGTAAATCTCAACAGTATACAGTACAGGAAGGACTATCTACAGAACATTATGCTCTCATCATATTATTGCAAGTGCAGTCAATTCTAGACATAAACAGTAATGTAAATGCCCACTTAAAATGCCACTCAGGGCTGACAATTAGAGATTTCATCATCTCTAAAATGTGAACTTTAAGCGTGACAGGCACCTCTGTAGTTTCATTCAGTTGCTGTGCTGTCAGAAAACTTCATAATGCATTGGCCTTTGACCAAAAAGAAAATTACTGTGGGATGCATGTGTAGGATAATTCCAGCATAATACAGAGCTCCTTATAAAATCTTATACAAAAAAAAAATCAAGGCATGTAGTTGCAGAGTTGGGCTATTCTTCTTGCAATATTATTTCATTTCACATTTGGTGGGTTTGTTAGAAGCTGACGGCTGGCAATTTTCTGAAGCTCACCTTGTCATTTTCTGCTGCCTACTTTTTGATGAAGAAGTAAAAGCTGTATCTTTTAACATGTTTTGATTTTTTTTTATTTAAAGACAACTTCAAAGACTTTAAAAGCACCATTGTGTTTGCAGAAATAGAGCAGAAAATTAAAGCACTAAACCAATGAAAATAAATTAATTAAAGCGGTGGACCACTCGACACCATCATACTGTTGAATTATCTCTGTACATATAGTGATGACCTTCGTTATCAGCCACATGCAGGCTTCCAGAACACTACCGTAAATTACAAAGTGATGAACTGATTTACACACACAAAAACCCTTCAGCTTTTAAATGGCTTCAATTGATTTGCATATTACGCTCAGGATTCTAGGAAGTTTATCTTTCTTGTCAGATACGGTTATGCCAGCTTTCATCCAGACATCTGCTTTCTGCTCTGAGGTGATCTTTTACAAACACAGCTTCTCGTAAGCCAGCAAATACAAAGATAAGAACACATGATGAGGGTGCTTCTCCACATTGGTTCTGGGTCCCACCTGTGGTTATCAGTTCTGATGCCAACCAATTTCTCAATATGAAGCCAACTACTGCCTTGATATTCAATTCCTTATTAAATTAGATTTTTTTTCTGTCTTCTTTTAGGAAGCAGAATGAGAAAAAAAAACGCATTTCTTCTCTCAGGAAAACTTAAGAGAAATACACATCAGAAACAACAATATTCATACTGTGCAAGGCTTCATCTCTTCGCTCTCTTTGCATTTTATATCTAGAATGACTGGAGGGAAGGCATTCAGACTGACCTTTGCACCCTAGAGATTCATTTTTTTCTTGCAGATTTCATTGGAAAGATTTTTTTATTGCGTCCTCCAGTGTTCCTTTCTTTTTTTCTTCATGATTATATTGATATGTATGCGGTAATCACTGTGTATTCCTGCAGCTACTAGACCCAAGACAGCCTCACTATTATAATCAAAATAAATTGAACTCATTTTTATTTATATCATATTCAATACCATTTGTTTTCACACATTTAGTGTCTTCAGTTCAAATAACATCAGTGTAACATCTGAATGTTCTCCGTTTGAGTTGCTTTTCTGTAGACACTCTAGTTTTATGCCCACTTCCCAATGATATGCCCTTTAGATTAACTGTCAGCTTTACATTTGTTACGTGTGGATATCGTATGTCTGGGCCCCTTTGATGAATTAGCCATCGATGGCCTTGTATCCAATGCTGCCCAGGAGAAGCACGGTAACACTTTAGTTTTGATATTGCAAAAATGCATCTAATACTCATTTACTGTACTCTTAAATAAGGAGAAAATTTCAACATACGCCTCTTTGGGTCTCCATAGCACATATGAAGCATCAGTGAAGTGTTTGTTCCTCTCTGCAATGTGATCTACTAATAAAACTTCACTTTGGAGTGGCCCGAGGTGGCGTAACTGACTCATTTCTCTTGACATTACATATGTAATGTAAGACCTTTGAGTCCTTCATATTAACAAGGGAAAAATCTATTAGGGTTGCCAGATTAGAAAGTTAGAAATAGGGGCACTCTTAAAAATCTCTCTCTATATTACTGTATATATAAATTTATACATGCCTACTACACACCCAGACCAATATATTATATAAAAGTAGAGACATAAATTAAAAACATAAAGCAAGGATTTTTATGGGTTATGAGGAAAACAGAAATAAAATCATTTAAAAATTATTTAAAACAAGCTAAAAAAATTCTGTAAAAGTCAAATCATTTGAAAATATTTATTTAATACAGACAACAGAGTAATATTATTATTATTTAATACAGGCAGTTAGAAAAAACATTGGGCCATGGCAAATAGTAACAGCACACTTTGTTGACACTGTATGTTGCAATGCTGATACAGAACTGCACAGCAGTGTGGTTGGATAGCAACACAGTAACAGTGTCGCTGTCTTCAGCCAACCATAGCAACTTAACAAGTTGCAAACAGACAGCAAACATGAGTTTTTTCGTTACATTTGGGTTATTTTCATCAAGAGAATCTGAGAAAAGAAAGTATAATTACTTAGAAAGTTACAACTAAGTACCATAAGAGTAAGAAGGTAGTAAAAATATATTTTCATTACGAAATTTGAAAATTAACTAAATACGGGATATTTGGGTGTCCCTGAAAGGTCAATACAGGACTGGGGACAAAATGATCAAATATTGGACTTGTCCCGTATATAAGGGACATCTGGCAACCCTACTATCTATGGATTTTTTCTTAATGTTATGAAGACAAAAAGAAGTCTTTATACAGGTTTTGTTGCATACAAGTAAATGAGTAATAGATGCATTTTTGCAGACCCTAAACTGAAGTGTCACCACAAGCACCATCCCCGCAATCCTGACGAAGTGGGTTTTAAAAATGATACGTTTGTCATATTGGTGCTGTGTACAGCAGTGCTAATTCACAGCTTTCAAATCCAACTTGGTCACTGTCCATGTGGAGTCTAAATGGATTTCCTCCAGCTTCTTACATTTTTCGCTCTCATTCCAAACATTTGAAACTCAAAATTGGCTCTGCATGGCCATACCACAAAAGGCTTGAACTTGCTAGTACCAAAAAGCTTTGTGCACCACCATTGTAGTGTTTATTTTAGAATGAAAACATTATCCTCATACGTGTTTTCATATAAATTTTGGGTTTGTTGCTATTGGTATAAGGAACCAATAGTTGAATCACTTCTTCACATGACACATTATAATAAATGGACTCTTGGCCTCAACTCTACAGCTACATATTTTAAAAAAGTGAAACTCTTATTTGGCTCATCTGAGCATACCCTGCACAGTGTTGATCCTTACTTTCCCCCAAAGCCTCCTGGACAAGCTGTAGTTGCTGCATCCCTGTACTGGGTTATGTGGGTTCAGTTGAGGATGTTTATTGTGATTTTGGTTGTTTATTGCTTTAGTTTGTTTTTCCTGGGTGAGCCAAAACCAGTAAATCCTGCATAGTAAATATCCTCTAAATCAATTAAATTTTATTTTACATAGAACTCTGGACAGAGCACACATCTCAAAAAAAATTTAAAGAGAATTTTATTAATAACATGTCAGAACTCAATCTGAGTCATTACTAATTAATACAGTCACTGAGTAAATTCTTAGGAACACTCTGCTAATACTGGTTAGGGCCTCCTTTTACTCCCAAAACAGCCTCAATTCTTCATGGCACAGAATCCACAATTTCTTGAAATTCTGGTCCATGTTGACATGATTGCATCACACAACTTTTGCAGATTTGTCAGGTGCGCATTCATGCTGCGGATCACTAGAGGTCACCCTGGAGAGAATGTGGTGTTGTCCTACCCACAGTACACCACTGTGGTTATAATGGCAACTAATGCTTTTCTACAGCAATGGGCAAGATTTTGAGAGCAAGTCATTAAATTGGTTTTCATTTCTTCTAAATGTCAGTGCCCCATTTGCCTTGATGATATTCAGTTTTCTGCTTAACCAGCAGCTATCCGTGTTAGTAATATCCTGCACAATGATATCAGAAAGACATAAAACAAAGACAAGTCGCCACTCAATGGAATCAAACAGATGTGACAACACAAAATACTCTTCGGTAATTCTGTGTAGTAATTTATCCTTAATGCAATTGTCATCATTAGTCCTATTCATCTAACAATGGTCCCAGCTTGGACCATAACATTGTCAACAAAAGAACTTTCAGATTTCAGAATGACTCAAACCACTAGATTTACTGGCTGCATGTGCTTTTTAATCTGTAAATACATAAGAAAAGAATACAGATCAAAGGGATTTCACTGAGGGAATTACAGTAGAATACATATGTTACCTTTGTTTTGCTTTTAATAATAATTTGTGTTCTTTGCTAAGTTTATTCCATGTAAAAAATATAAGCTACCAAATGACGTATGAATCATGCAGCATACAATGGATTCAGAAAGTATTCAGACCCATTCACTTTCTGCACTTTTTATCATTGTATAGCACATTTGGCAGTAATTAGAGCTTTTAGTCTACTTGGGTAAGTTTCTACAAGGTTTGCACACTTTGATTTAGGCAGTTTATTTCATTATCCTCAAGCTTTGTTAGATTGAATGGAAAGCAGAGGTGGGTAGAGTAGCTAAAAATTGTACTCAAGTAAGAGTAACGTTACTTCAAAATAATATTACTCAAGTAGAAGTAAAAAGTAGTCATCCAAAAAACTACTCAAGTAAGAGTAAAAAAGTATTTGGTGAAAAGACTACTCAAGTACTGAGTAACTGTTTGATCATAATAAATTATTCATTTTTTTAGAAATGTTGTAATAAGACAGACAAAATATAAAATAATGTGCAAATTCTGCTATTTCCAAATACTAAAATAAAAAATGAGTAAAAATAAATAACGTTTTCAAAATAAAGATACACAAATAGCACAAAGTTCCAAACCTCAGTTTTTCACAACAAAGCTTTTGAAGCCAATACCTACAGTAGGTAATATGTATGTATGAACAGTGCTAACTACTTAATATGACAAGATATACTGTACACTGACAGTATAATACTGCATATTCACTTGCCCTCCAAATAGCACAGCTGATAGAAAATAACATTAGAACAAGGCAGCTTGTGCACGTACAAGAAGTCTCACTTTACCTTGACTGTCTGTGTCTGTGCATGTTTGGTTAAAACGTGCTTGTTCTTCATTCAGTGAAGTGATGGTTACGCTTCAGCGGGAGTTGGCTCTCATTTTTCATGTACAAGTGGAACCTTGGATTGCAAGTAACTTGGTTTGCTAGTGATTTGCAAGACGAGCCAAAATTTTTAATAAATTTTGACTTGATAAATGAGCAAGGTCTTGCAATACGAATAGTCCACATATGCTTTGTCTGCAGAGCATCACATGATCACAACTGAGCTGATAGTTCTTCTCTCTCTCGCTGCGGGATTGTGGGCAATCGTCAGTCGGTGTCCCTCACTCATATAGTCACCATCTGTACGAGCGTATACTGTTTACTACAGCATTGTGACCGTGTGTGTGTGCTGTGACGTGTGAGTCCCCGTCTTGCACCCTAAAACACGAAGCTGCGTCTCAGTACTTTAGCGACTAATTTTTATTCAGCTTGAAACAGGAACAGCGCAGTTATTTATTGTAGCGGGATCTGCCACTCTTCTATACACAGACACAGCAGTCAGGCTGGGGCATGCCCAGGTTAGTGGCCAAGTAATACTGTGCCCTGCACATTTATAATGTTCCTTGTTCCTTGTATCACCCATCAACAGCAGGTGCTTATGGCATGACCGCAATATTTTCGGATTCGCTTTTTACGGCGAACTGCTACAGCGCTGGGTGTCTGCGGTTGCTTTGGGATGCTCTTCCGTGTGTCGTCCCGTTGGGTGAAATCCCACAGGAGTTTAGAAACTCACTCACACCAGCAATGATTCCTTTCAAAGGTAAAGTGCAGGTTAATTTGTTTTATGTATTTTTACTTTATATTTTGTATTAATCATTTTTATATGAATAGTTTTGGGTTGTGGAACAAATCATGTGAGTTTCCATTATTTCTTATGGGGAAATTCACTTTGAAATACGAGTGCTTTGGATTGCGAGCACGTTTCCAGAACGAATTATGCTCGCAAACCGAGGTTCCATTTGTATTCTTTCTTTCCCTGTCCGCTGTCTGTGAGGAGTTTGTGCCGCTATGCCGCTACAGTTTGTGTGTTGTCATGTGACTGCATGACTACGTCTGATTTGTGAAACTGAGCCATGTGATTATTGTTGCTACGTCTGATTGGTGAAACGGAGTCTTGTGATTATTATTGCTACGTCTGATTAGTGAAACAGTCATGCAGAGACGGTTTCTGCCTGGCAAAAATATAGCATATCTAATGGAAAAAAAGTAACAATTCAAATGTCGCCCAATGTAGCGGAGTAAGAGTAGCGTTTCTTCTTCACAAATGTACTCAAGCAAAAGTAAAAAGTATGGTGCAGTAAAACTACTCTTAGAAGTACAATTTTTTTAAAAAAGTTACTCAAGTAAATGTAAAGGAGTAAATGTAACTACCCACCGCTGATGGGAAGCATCTATAAACTGCCATGTTTGGCTGGGCCGCTCATGGGCAGTCATAAATTTGTCCTGAAGCCTCATCAGTGTTGTCTTGGCTGTATGCTTTGAGTCATTGTGAAGTTAAAAGCCAAAACTGTCTATCATAGTTTACACTCAATGAGGAGAAATCACTGACTTCTCTATTGCTTCTCTTTTATTGGCATGCATTTGAAATTTCATTAATTACAGGACTTATACAGACTGTTGATTTATAGCGGCTGTGATGTTTCTCACAACTAAATGCTAAAGTTCTTTCAGCTGCATGAGTGATCTCCTCACTGAATCCAGGATTCACGATGAAGTCGGTGATCTTCGACAAACTATTTTCATGTTTCCATGTGTGCTTCAAAATCTAGAGTATCTTTGTTTGCAGCTGAAACAAACATTCCTGCACTACAAATAGTACATTCTATCTCAAACTTGTTACAGCCATTTTGGAAACAGCTATATTTCTTTTAAGTTTACTACTTACTTGTATAATTTTAATGAATTACTGTGCTTTAACTTTTCTCCTTTCAGGACCTTTATAAGGTTTATTTTCTCCACTGATGTTGCTAACTGGAGTTATCTGTTTTCCTCTCTTCCGATATCAACTGGCCATAGTTTGACAATAATTCATGAAGAAATAGTGCTGTCGCTCCACTTATGCTAATCAGCGTCCAACTACTTTGTGTGTTTATGTACTCATTACGTAATGACTAAAATCTGGATTTGCATTTTACCTGGGAACTTGTCACAGTGCTCTGCACATGTGCTCAGTGAAAGTGCTATAATGAGTTAAACTGAATTGAATTGTGCTGAATATGTGCAGACAGTAAAACTTATTTTAATTTATAAATATCTGGTATGTAAGGTGCAAGCACATGACCAAAAGCAGAAACAGGAAATGGTAGCCAGGTGTTCAAAGTACAGTTACTTGTCAAACTTTCTCTCCAAGAAAGCCAGAATAACACATATGGACAGTTTTATATGAGTGAAAAAGTTGATAATAATACTCTCACATGCTTAGCTCTTGGAAAGTTCTAGCAATAACCTTTGGTAGTTCCACATGTCTATTTCTCTTAAACATATCAACTCTAAAAATGTTGCCAGCTTCCAACCCTAAACTGACTGCTAACTTGGATATCTCAGAATAATTTTTATCATGCTTCAGCATTGAAACTTTATTTCTTAATTTCCTTTGAAATGAAATAACCTTTAATTTACTTATGGAAATAATAATATCTCAGAGAAGTGTAAACAGATTATGGGTACTTTATCTGTCGACTGATTGTGTTACCTTTCTTACTTGTTAACACATCTGTTAGCAGCAACTTGTGTGGACTCTTGTGACCCTGCCACTCTCGGATTAGTAATCCACAAACTTCAGTGGTGTGACTCTGCATCCTTAGAAATAAGTTACCTGCTTGCCTGATTCTTTTGAATCAGTTTGTACAAATAGCTACTCTGATTTCCTGATAATTTGTTTTTAGTATTGTCATTCAGTCATTCCTGTTAATCTGTTTTTGAAACATGTTTGATACATTTGCACACCAAGCATGAAGTGGAAGTTTTCTTTATTTTACTTGTTACAATATAAAATAGCAGGCAATGTCTAAATAAAAGCAAACAGAAACAGAACTTGAGGAAAAAAAAACTTTATATCTCTCTATTATATAAAAAAATCTTGGGACGAGACGACACCTGTTCAGAGAGACGAAAGGTGACTTTCTCAGAATGACACTTTCACGTCCCACGAGACAAGATTTTGTGCCAAGACATTTAACCACGCCTGGGGCCGGAAAAAGACAAAGAGTAGATGACAAAGAACATCATAAAGAATTCAAAAATGTTGGCGCGATACACATGCAGAGCAGGTTAGAGATAATGGAAGTAGGAAAATTCTAAAGGCTCAAAAAAATGATAGTAAAGGGCACATTAGCACAAACAAATGGAAATTATTACTCGAAAAGAGATCAAATATATTGTTTGGATTTAAACTTTAAGTCTGAGACTTGTAGATCTTCTAATTCGTGTTGCCAGGAGGGGACAGTTCCGTCTCTCAGTTAAAAGAATAGAGAGGGACCCCCAACAGGAGCAGAAGATGTCTGGGGGAGAACAGAGACAAGGCAGTGAAACAAAAGGACAGCTGCTGTACAGGCTTTTAAATGTTTGAAGTGCAGCTCATGTGGCACGACAGCAACAGCAAGCCTGCAGCTGATCAAGCAAAGAGGAGGTAAAAAAAAAAAAAAAAACGTATTTGTTTCCCATTGTATGACAGTTTAAGAGGGGGTTTTGGAGGAGCAACCACATCTACTTGGGATGCGTTCAGCCCACCTCTTCACAACGCGAACGGCAGAGACAAGAAGTGGCTCGCACAGGCCGGCATTGGTGAGCGAAGCAAGCAGGGGGCAAAGCCCCATAGTTTTATTTGTAATAGAAATTTCCATCACCAATGAGATGTCATTTTAATATGAACATATCAGATGGCTGACAGATTATTATAATCAGATTAAGATATTAAATTTGCTTTGTAAAGTGCTGATTACCAACAAAGATGAGACGGCTTGGACAGAAGAGGACTATCGGCTGACTCAGTGGTGCCAGGAAAATAGTCTCATCCTTAATGTCAGCAAAACAGAGGAACTGGTCATAGACTTCAGGAGGCAGACCACACAGACATGTGCATCAGAGGGGATGCTGTTGAAACAGTGAGCAACTTTAAATTTCTTGGAATGATCATAACTGACGAACTGAAGTGTGCAAACACATTTGGACTCTTGTCAAAAGGCTCATCAGCACCTCTACTTTGCTAGGCATCTGAGGAAAGCTTAATTTTTCCATTTGTTCTTACAAACTTCTACAGATGCACAGAGTAGTCAGGGCTCACTGGCCACTGTGCTCACATCACATCTCTACTGCCTCACAGTAAGGAGATTATGAGTTCGCATCCCAGGTCCTCCCTGTATGGTAGTGGTGTGAGTAATGAGAAAAGCGCTATATAAATGTAATGAATTATTATTATTATTATTATCCTTGAATGGCACTTGCTTGGCTCAAAGACTGGCAGAAGGTGGTGAAGGAGGCATGGCATATTACTGGAATTCAGCTGCCATCTGCTCATGACATATATGATAAAGGCAAGCACAGTTTTTAAAGACCTCAGCCATCCTTTACAGCCACTTTTCTCACTCCTCTCTACCGACAAACAGAACAAGACCATAGGAAATTTAGGGATTTAGGGGATGTTTTTATGCAAAATTTGTAAGGTTGCTGAACAGTCAGTCATAAAAATTCAAATATTGTAACAACAAAAACTGTAAACAAATATATAATACTCGCAAACACTTAATTTACGATTGTATATGATAATACTGCATATGCATGTTGTAGTAATTATTGTGTTTTTTCAACTGTTCTCAAAAGATATTGAAGTACTAATTACATTATACATGTATTCATGACAAAAGACTTGGCCTGACTTGTGATGATGTGATATGTAAAAAAGGAATGATGGATTAGACGATTATGGATTCCAAGGCAAGAATCATATCAGATCAGATGGTACCCAAATCAAATACAAGAAGATGGATCAACTAATTTGTATCAGTTCAGGGTGAAACTACACTATTACACTGCAATATGTTTAAATCAAAATGGTGGGTTATTGACACCAGCTTTTTCCACAGGGTAATGGCTATCAAGAGTATATTTTTAGCAGCCGAATCTAGATGGGGTACTAGTCTACTGCAAGGTACATTCATGCACATTCCCATTCACTACCAAGTTTGTAATTAACTCAAGATGTATGTCATTGGGATGAGACGGGAATACCCAGAGAAATCCTGTGCACTAAGAGATAAAATGCAAATTCCAAACAGAGACCAGCATCTTTGAGTAGGAAAGTGGTGCAAACTAGTTCAAAAATCTCAGAGTGATGCAAATTTCATCCTACTGTTAGGAGTAGGAGTAAAAGAATATTATCAGTTTTCCTCATTTAGGAATTACTCCCAACATCACAAGGATTTTGTGAGGGTGGAGTGGTGGCTCTGAGGCTAGGGATTTGTGCCAGCAAACAGAAGGTTGCCGATTTGAATCATGTAGTGCCAGAAGTGATTCCACTCCATTAGGCCCTTGACCAAATTGCAATTTCCCCATCCTGGGTATGACGTTAACTTGTATCCAGCCCTGAAAGCAGGTCCTCCAACTTGCAGAGAAAATTCGGGAGTGGGTGGCAGGATTGGCACTCCAACCACTGTTAAAAAAAAAAAAAAAGCTAGTGTGGTGCTGAGGTGTCATCCATTGCACACCTGTGCACAGGTCATAAATTGGGATCCTGAGGTGTTTTGTTGTGAGGTGAGTGTGGCAAAGCACTGTATCAGTGCTACTTCAACTTCTCTCATCCCTCTCCAATGACTCCATGTGAAATAAAGTTAAAGCAAGCTGCATTTAAATTGGTACAGCAGCATGCATATAAAGATCATTGTCCTAAGTGTGGATGAGCATGTATATGAGAATTGTAAGAGATATCACAGTAATAATACAGAGGTGGTTATGGAGTCAAACATCAGCCAGCATATTACCCTAAAGATTAGCAGGAAAGGATGGATGATTGACAGCAAATTGTCACACAGGTACACTGAACTCTGCATTCTAAGAACCCCTGGACCATTCGTGTTATATCTTATAAGCACAAGAAAATTTTAGAAGGCAGGTGGAGACTTCCAGGACATTGGTTAAACTGAGCATTGAAGAAGATAAGAGGGAGATCATGGACTGGGAAACAGCATATGACTCTGGAAGACAACCAAGAAAAGTGGAAGAGTGAATACAACTTCAGAAACAACACAAGAGTAACCATGGCTAGTTTCAGTAATTGTTATCTTTTGGGGCATTTCCTATGGCCATTCTTCTGAAATTATACTGTAGATCATTCAGTGTAAAATAGACACACCTTTTCGTATTTCTCATCCATTGTGTGTGTCTCTGTCTTTCTATCTCAGGATGTGTTACAGTATTATTCTTAATGTGTTGTGATGTAGCAACAATATTGTACCTTATTATGTGTTCCTCCTTCTTCCTCACGTACTTATTTAAATGATATTATTATTAGTATTATCTTTGTCGTGAAGCCTCAATAATATTAACAGAAAACTACAAAATCTCATCCTGCTTTGCCAATTTGTGGCTCAGGTACCATAAAATTGTGACATCATTCATTCTCAAACATGGCCACCTACTCCTTGCTAGGAGTTGGAATAGGATGCTTCATAGTAACCTGAGGAGCAGGACAAATTCTTATCTTAACCAGAGTTTTGGTACAATCCACTGGAGTAATTCTCTGAAGCTTGTTAAATATGAGCACAGGCGAGAAATCAAATCAAAATTATCAGTTCTGTCTGCCATTGTGTGATAAAATGAAGATGAAAAAGAAGGTAATGTTATGAAAGTACTACAGATATACTTACCATACTAACTACTAACTGCCCCAGCTCTCACGAACAGGCTACAATTACATTTTTTTCAGTTTCTGCTTCCAAGCTGTGGAATGAGCATCCTGTATTTGAACTGCTGTCTATCAACTGATGTTTAAAGCTCATCTGATTTTGTATCCCTTTGTACTCCCCCTGGATATCTGCAGCTGTACTGTAAGTCCACTACAGTTTTTATAGCAACACTTTTCTTCTAGCTTTGGGACTTTGTGTAGTACTACAGTTCTTTTCTACTACTTTAAATTTTGCTCATATTGGTTCTTTCTATCTTTTCACTCAAATGTACTTAATGTATAATTCTTTGCAAGTTGCCTAAAGGTTACTGCTAAATAAAGAATAATGATAACAATAATATAATGAATATGATATTTGTAGCTTCAAATGACTAGATCAATAGATCATTAGGCAATTAGTAAGTCCTAACATCTGCTGTCTGTTGTGCATACTGGTAAATAATTCTTGAATTTCAATTATCATAGCCATATAAATTATAGTTTTTATAGGTTATTATTCTATAGGTAAGTGGTCACCCAAAGCTTATTATACTTTATTTACATCTATTGCAGATTAAATTCATATTTTAAAGTTGCTGTGCATCTTAATTCTTGACTTTTCTCACATACATTATGCATCATCTTTCTACATTTAAAATAAAACATTATTAAAGTATTAAAAATTATTATTCTTACATTCTGAACTATATTTTGGGTTGCAATCACTACGATTTTGGGTTCTCCCATGTCCTTTGTTATTACCAGCAATATCTGGTTGCTACCATGTGACCGCCAGATGTTCAACCCACAATGTCACTGCTACAACAACAACATTTATTTATATAGCACATATTCATACAAACAGTAGCTCAAAGTGCTTTACATAATAAAGAATAGAAAAATAAACACAATATGAAAACAAAATAAATCAGCATTAATTAACATCGAATAAGAGTAAGGTCCAATGGCCAGGGGGGACAGAAAAAACAAAATAAAAACTCCAGACGGCTGGAGAAAAAAAAATAAAATCTGTAGGGATTCCAGACCATGAGACCGCCCAGTCCCCACTGGGCATTCTACCTAACATAAATGAAACAGTCCTCTTTGGATTTAGGGTTCTCACGGAAAGGCTTGATGATGATGGTCACGTAGAATTCTGCCTTTTAGTCCATCCATCATTGTTGGAGCATCATGAAGCTTTGAGTAGGTGGAGGTGGCGCAGGCCACCACCACAAAGAAACCGGAAAAAGAAACAGAGAAGAGAGTAGGGGTCAGTACGGGCTGTAGAGCTACCCTGAATAGTTATTATGAGGAAATTGAACATATAGAGTATCAGGATTAAGTTAAATTAAGTTAAATTGAAGTTATAGAAAGGCCATGTTAAAGTAATATGTTTTCAGCAGTGTTTTAAAGTGCTCCACCGTATCAGCCTGACGAATTCCTATTGGCAGGCTATTCCAGATTTTAGGTGCATAGCAGCAGAAGGCCGCCTCACCACTTCTGTGCCACTACTTAAGGTGAGGGTGTTGTGGCTTCTGTGTCCACATTTTTCTATTCCAAAACCAATCTTTGTGGGGTGTGTTGTTACGATTTTGTTTACTTTAAAAAATGACCATGTGCTTGTTTCAGTTTCTTTTCTCAAAGTCACCATCGTTACAACACAATGTCTGTTGCACTTTAAAAAAACTGCTAAAACTCATTACTTTAACGTGGCTTTCTCATAGCTTCATTTTAGTTTAACCCTGATATTCTGTATATGCATTTAATTCAAATTTTTTTTGTGGCTCGCAATCCATACTAACCCCTACTTTCTCTGCTGTTCTTGTTCTGGTTTTTCTGTGGTGGAGATCTTCGGGACCATTACCCGATCAAAGCACCGTGCAGTCCCTACATTGATGGATTGAAAGCCAGACATCCACATGACCATCATCAGCTAATTGTTTCATGTGGAGCCTGAAAACCATGAGAACTGATTGAGATCATTTATGTTAGGTAGAATGCCTAGAGGGGGCTGGGTGGTCTCGTGGCCTTGGAACCCCTGCAGATTTAGTTTTTTTTTTTTTCTCCAGCCGTCTGGGTTGTTTTTTTTTTTTTCTGTCCTCTCTGGCCATCTGACCTTACTTATATTCTATGTTAATTAGTATTGCCTATTTTTTTTCTTTTTATCTTTCTTCATCCTGTAAAGGACTTTGAGTGACATCATTTATATGAAAACATGCTATAAATAAATGTTGTTGTTGCTACTGAGTGTGTCTCTGGAAAGACATACATTGACACGATGATATAAACAGGAGCACATCAGACATGTCAATAGTTAATTTACATAATGTTTCCTCAGCATAAAGTGTTGTTATTTCAAAAACACTGTAGGAAGTTAGGATTTTAACTTGTTTTTTCTACAACAAATTTTTTTTATGACTTCTAGCTTTTAACCCCTTAATAGCATGTTCCACCATCCAGGTAGATACAAAAGTAAGTAAAATACCGAGTATTGGTTTGTCTTGGACAGCCATTTGTTATGAGTGCATATTGTTTTTATTTTTAGTTAATTTTCCCCTTGTAAAATTCACATTGATTTTTGGTCATTTCTGTTTTTTTTAGCATGGGGAATCCATTTTTTGTTTTTATTATTTACTCTGTTCCATTTTGAGTCAGTGTATATTCTTTTCAAATCTTGTTTTTTTTAATTATGTAACAGCAATTAATTAACATTGGGTTTTGTCATTTTGTGGAGCTTTGTTTGTAGTTTCTATCCTGGTTGCTATTCTAGGACAACTGAAAGGGTGAATAAAGGTCAGCACCATGCACTTCTAAGTTGTCCAAGTTTGCAGTTAAATTCATAAGTATTTCACTGATCTCTATTTAGATTTCTTATTATAAAATAACACTTTTGAATGCACATTTGTTCTTTGTGATTAGAGTTTTGATGCTTGGGTTTTCTTCTCAATAAATAAAAGACTACTTGGCAAAGTTCACAACCTCGATTCCTGTTTGGCAATTTTGTTTTAATAGAAGGTTTTGTCTCTTTGCTTTTGATCTATTTTTGATCTCAGTTCTGTAAAGGCCAGGATTCAGTCAGTGTGAATACATTTTGAATGAAGCAGGTTGCTTATTTCATTTTATCTTATAATTAAGCCTCTTTACATGGAAAATGTCAAGTCCTGCATAGTCTGTTTCAAAACAAGTCCAGGTTTCACAGCCATATATTACTATATTTAAAAAAAAAAATTAACCTGTATATGTTCACTTTGGCTTTGAGACTAATACTAGACTGACTTCACAAAGGCTTTTGGAGCTGGCTGAATTTAAGATATCACCAAAGATCTCATTCATTTCTATTATTTGACTGCCCAGGTAAATTGAAATTTGCAGCCCTCTCCATGAATTCATTGGGTATGGCAGTGGAGGCTGTTACTATGGCTCCGCTGACTCTGTGAAGCAATCATTATTATAAGAAGAACAACAGAATATGATTTTGTATTGTAATATAAATGACACAAAGAAAGTTGACATGCAGAACATGGTGGCACTAGTATTTCCAGGACTTTAAAAACAAACTACTCATATGTCTGCATTGCAAATCCTTAAAAGAAAATCCAGTTGGTTGAATTCTGAATTATAATGAACATAATTGACACTGACAAATGCAAAAATAAAAAATAAATGACAATCACAACAGATTTCATTAATTATTTGATATACTATATGTTACAGTGAACACAGAATATTCATTGTCCAGAACAACCAGGTTAAGCTGCAACACACTACAGAAATATACAAGCATCTCTCTGACATAAAAGAATAAAAACTCCACTCTTATCAAAGACAAGCGGAATGATGACAAGTAGACAAGTCTGTTTGGACTAATACACTAAAAAAGGTAGAAAAATAAATTATTATTATTATTTATTATTATTATTATTAAATAATGATGATGATAATATATTAATAATAACAAAGCAAAAACACACAACATCAGATTCTCTTCTTATTGAATAAAGTAATACATTTTCAGCATCAGCAAAGTAGAATTACAAACTGGCTAAACTGAAATTATATTGAGCCTCCAATAAGCAATTACAGGTAAACAGTCAAAGATCTCACAAAATGGCAAATGAAATAAGCAGCTTATTGAGCATTGTTTCTGCCCAGGTTCCAACATTAACATCTTCATTAAGGTTGAAAAATAGTTGAAGAATAAAAATAAAAAATGAAATATAGCATGAACTGCTACAAAATGTTAATCATGTGCTCACAGAAGCATACTATTAGCTACATTTTACCATATTTATATTTAATCACATCACATTTCTTCCCACATCTGTTGAATTCAAGAAGGTGTGCTTCAATTGTTTACTGTTTCATTTTAATGTTGTAATGTTATTTATTTTCAGAGAGTGCAATGCCATTGATAATATATTGTCAAATACAGTAAATGGAAAATCAAGTCAGTACACACAACAAAGTGTCTAAATTCAGGAGCTCACAAACTCACTCTTACTTAAAAATAACAAAAACACTCTGTTCACCAGAATTAATCTTAATTTCATAATAAGCGTATTTTTTAATTATCTTGTACATAGACAAATTGCACTGTTCTGCTTTTATGATTTCTATTATTATTAGGGTAAATATTATAATTACACTCTTCTTGCTGTAGAACAGTTGACCAGGTTCTTAATCTTGTATTAAGTAGTCATAGAAATTTGTCAGTCCTGTCTACCTGTGGGATATGGGGACCTTGGGCCTCTGCTGCATGGAATTAGGTTCCTGCTCATGTAAAGTGACAGTTGTATTCATATGATTGCCATTAAGTCAAGTCAGTTCAGTGTGGACACTGGTGTCCTCCAAGAAAGCATTTTGTTTTCTCTATTTTTCATGATTTTTATGGACTGGATATCAAGATGGCCATTGAGGTCTGTAGGGAATCCAGGTTGGCAACCTAAGGAGTGGATCTCTGCTATTTGCAGATGTTTTTTGGCCTAATCAGACTGTAATCTCTAGCATACACTAGAATGGTTTAACGCTGAGTGTGATGTAGCTGGAGTGAGAACTAGGACCTCTGTTATGATGTGAGATTTTGCATACAAGTTTATACATATTTTTTATGTCTTTATTTGTAATTTAGGCAAACCAATGTAATATTAAGTTTACATTAGTGAGAAGAATTCATGTTTACCTCTGCCTTTTAGGAATGGGTCTCTTTGAATTTGACAACAGAGTTGAGGGGAAGTGCCTTAAACAAGTTTGGCTAATGTTTCTCTGAAGTCTCTCAGCCAACCCCCATAGGAAAGTCAAGCTGCCTAACTGACAAACTTTAGCTCAACAAATGGTTTTGTTGGGTGCAGGTGTTCTGTTCCTCCATTGGTCTGAAGTATGGCTGTTTGGAACTGGCTTGTATCAGAAGCGTTTAAGTACCATGACATCCTATTGGCTCTAGGGACTGGACAGAAAACCAATAAATTTGCTCACTCACTCTCTCTCACCAAACTGATGCATGAACTGAAAAGGACAACACAATGAAGAGCACAGCTCGGCAGCCATATTGAGACAGGTATGCAGTCTGTTCTGAAGAAAGCTGACCACAAATGATGCCTTAATTAGAGACATTTTTAAGTAACTAACAAGTGTGTGTGCCACCTGAAACTACACATCACCATTTTATCTTTTTGTATGGTTGCCAATATTCAAATGTACTTTGCATATTGTTATTATTTATGAATATTACCAATAATACATTGTTTAAATTGTAACTTAATTCCTGCTTGTCTTTTACTACACCTAATTGTCTGAAGTTATACATGTAGAAGGGAAGGTGGGGAGAAGTTATACAGTATACTATAATACCTTATAAACATTGGTAAGTTTGTGAGATTTGAGGCATTCTGACAAAGGCAACATATTAATAATACAAATGGGGAAAGCAGAGCAATATATTACTCTACCAAGACAAAACAACCTCCAAGTCTGAGATTTTGGCCTCTTTCAGGAAAGAATGGTTTGTTTGTCAGGTAAGGTGTGAACAGCAGCCATAGCTGAAGGAATTCAACTAGCCTGAGTTCTTGTCCATGACAGAGGAAAAAGGTGTTTGTGAGACTGACCCGTAAATTGGTGAAATGGTAGAGGTTTGCAACTGTTGTACCAGATCATGATGGTGAAGCAGAATTTAAGTTCTTGTGTAATCTTTTCAATTCACCAGTCAGTCTACCACCCCATACTCTACTATGGCCACAAGCTCAAGCTGATATAAAAAGAATGAAACTACAAGTACTAGTGGCCAACAGTAGGTTCCAATACAGTGTTTTTGGGCTCATTCTTTCTATGATAGGATGAGGATCTTACCAACAAAGGAGGACCTTGGAACTGAACTGGCTTTTGTCCAGATAAAGAAGTGTCAGTTGAGGAGGTATACAAAACAAATCCATCCATCCATCCATTTCCCAACCTGCCGAATCCGAACACAGGGTCACGGGGGTCTGCTGGAGCCAATCCCAGCCAACACAGGGCACAAGGCAGGAATCCAATCCCAGGCAGGGTGCCAACCCACCGCAGGACACACACAAACACACCCACACACCAAGCACACACTAGGGCCAATTTAGAATCACCAGTCCACCTAACCAGCAGGTCTTTGGACTGGGGGAGGAAACCGGAGTGCCCGGAGGAAACCCACGCAGACACGGGGAGAACATGCAAACTCCACGCAGGGAGGACACAAAACAAATCAAATTTGAAAATTCAGGGACAGTGGCATGCTTGGAAACTTTTCAGGATTTTTTAGAGGTACTAAATGAAGTTGATTATGATAGGGTGCCCTGATCACTGAGTTACTATCACATCCTTAGTCAGGGTAAGAGAAGTGAACACAATGATAGCTTTTCTGTTATTCACCTCAGTTCATTACACTTTCTTTAAGAGGCATATAATCTTGTGATTCAGTCGCTCTCCTTCTGTTAAAATAATAACAGAGACTTTTTTCCTCACAACCGCTAAAGAAATTCCTAATATCTGAAGACTGCTGCCATTATAATGAAGATATAGCTTCCTAAGGAAGCAACCTTGTGTTCATATTCCAACCATCACTATGAAGTAGACAGCAGGGAACCGTAATTAGATGAATTAATATAAAGATGAAGAGATATTAAATGTGGCATCTTGCTGAAGGTAAAATCTCCAGAGTACACAAACACATTACCTGAAGAGGCAGTTCTGAGAGAGGTAAAAAAGATGGAGCAAATAAGCACAAAAGCAATACAGAGAAAAAATATAAAGACAGCGTGCAAGGGTGAGTGTGTGCTTGAAAGAAAGGAGTAACTAAGAGACGTGATTTGATGGAGACAAAAATAGGAATTAAATGTTGGCAGCAGGCTCAAATGTTCATATTCACTGCTCAAGAAAGAGGAAGAAGGAGAGGAAGGTCAAAGGTGAGCTACTTTATTGTTTAGTACTTTACTATATGACAAAACTGGAAACTGTGTGGGAAGACAGTGCTGTCAGAACAACAATAACCTGATGATACTTGCACACCGATGCGAAAAATCACTCAGCAGGTATCTTCACCATCTCCAGCTTGTCAGTCACTATAACATATAATTAAAATGCTGGCATTAGAAAATGAATTATTTAAGACAATGTAAAAAAGAATCTTATTTCAATATTGAGAGAAAAGAAGTTTTCACATTTTGTTCAGTTGAGTAAGCTAAGAGTAGAAGTGTTTCATTCATAATGGATACGTATCGTCTTATTTGCTTCAGGAACCCTAAAATTAACAACCAGTTTTTCAGTTTTTCTTTTGCAGGGAGATGGTCAAGTTAATGGCAGCACTGAGTACTCTGATGGATGGCCGGAAGCTTATCCCAGCTGACACATCCAGGTTGCTAGATGGAGTCCTCCCTGCAGCATAGAGGTGCCTGGGAGTGTGACACTGCAGGGAGACACTGGGATTTGTATTTTCCCTATAGCCCGGAAGTACTCCCAAGTCATGGGGACAGAAGAACAGAAGTACTTACGGGCTGAAGAAAAATAAGAGTCTTTATCTGACCTGGAAGTGCTATTAAATCACATGAACAGAAGGACAGAAGCACTTCCGGGTCAAGGTCTATTTAAAGAACTATGGGAAACCCAGCAAGCTGAGCCGAAGTTGGGTGGTAGTGTGACGGAGCTGCTGGGAGTGGAGGATTGATTTATTGTATTATTATTGTTTATTGACTGGTTTATAGTGGTGATTGCGGTATACTGTGGCACAATTGAAAAAAGAAAAGAAATTAAAAATATTTCTGGTACTTTTACCTGGTGTCCTGAACTTTTGTCTGTGGGGTTTGAGGAGCGACAGCGACCTCTAGTGTCACAGTACAAAACAGATGTAGCACCCTAGAAGGTTTAATTTCACTATATTGATATATTTAGAAAATAAATATAGTGTTCAGAAATATGTATTCTAAAAATGGATAAATAATTTTCATGGTTTATATGCGTTACCATTCTCTAGAAACTGATTTACTGGGAAAATGGAGGGAAATGTTAATTTGATTTGATATCTGTTCCTCAATATAGATAAATTCTTTGGTAAAGCTGGGGGCAGTTGACAAAAAGGGAGGAATGAGAGTTTCTAAAGAAGTGTGTTAGGATTTTGTGTATATTTGTTTTAAAAAAAGTGCAGCTCAAACGTGGGTGTAGATGCATGTTGGATAGACATATATCCACAGAGCACTAAAGGGGGAATGGAGTAATTAGTTACTCATGTGAGAATGAGTGACTTCCACTTGCATCCTTCATTAGAAGTTCCGTGTGTCAACATGTGCAGGATCTACACACGCAGGCAAAAAAAAAAAAGAGTCTTAGTAGCTCAAAGGAGAAATACAGAAAGAAAGAAAAGTGAGTGCAAAACTGAGGAAAAGGAAGAGAGCAGGATCGGGCTGGAGTCAGTGCTGTGAACAAGAGGGAAAGTGGTAGGACACCCTGCAGTGATGCTCCAGGGGTTAATTGACTGGGCCTCATGTAAACCTACAGATGCCAAAGGATGGCATCAAGTAAGTCCCAACAGGTACAGATTAAGATAGTTGGGACAAGAGGGAGCCAGAAGGTTGACCTCGTTCTCTGATGTCACAGCCCAGCTGCAAAACCCTAGGACAGTGAACAGGGGAGATGAAACACTAAGAAAGAACACTGGGGAAGAGGCAAGAGAGAAGATGATCCTGATTGTGATTTTTTCCTGTTTTTTTATTTATTACAATTTATTTATTGATTCTATCTTCATTCACTATTTTTTATGGATTATTTATTGATGAAGAATGCACTGCACTATTTATTTGGACACTGACTGTTTGAAAAAAAAAATTAAAAAAAACCACACTAAGCACTTTACACCAACTTGTTTTTTGTTTGTGTCCTCATTAGACAAGTCTATCCTCGGTCATTGCTATGTTCTGGGAGCAGAAAGATGCCAAGCTGTGGGCAATCCAGGGATTCACAGAGTTATGTTTGATATTTCTATGTAGCTTCTATAATACTGATTGAAGCCACCTAGATGTTGAGGAGTGATTCTTAACTTGTTTTTTAATAACTATAAAAAGCATGCCAATTTCTCATTGCGTTCTCTCAGTATAACACGAAAACGCCCCTTTTTAAGAGCTCCCTTTTTCCCCTTTAAAATTCCACCACCTAACATTCTATTATAAATTACCAACAACAGGAATATCAGTTAAAATCAAGATAAATTTAACTCATTAATAGATATACAAATCCACAAGTGTTTCTTTTTGTGGGCCTGTTTTTAGGATTACTGCAGATTTGACTGAAAGGTGATTAAGTATAAAGGGCAGAGGTGTACGTTTTCAGAGGGATATTGTACATTCCAGTGTGTTTAAGGAAAGAAATTAACAGATGTTTTGAAAAACTACAGTATATGACATTTGGATTACGCAGGATGAGTAATCTGAAATATTTTCATGGATTTTTTATGTGTTTTGCTGTTGTTCATGCATGCTTGTCTCAGGAATAGTGTTGATCGGTGAAAAAATGAAATATAGCATGAACTGCTACAAAATGTTAATCATGTGCTCACAGAAGCATGCTATTAGCTACATGTTACCATATTTATATTTAATCATTTTTCTTCCCACATCTGTTGAATTCAAGAAGGTGTACTTCAATTGTTTACTGTTTCATTTTATGCTTTGTTCACTAGTGACTTTGTTTTCAGAATGTTTTCCTGGAAATTCGCAATGCACCTGGCTTAGGCAAACATTTTTTTCCTCAAGTGCCCCATGTTGCTTTTCAAGGCCAGCACAACATCACAGAGCATTAGAAGCCACACACAGTACTTTCACACGTGCTTAATACAAGATTGTTGCCAATGCTGCTGCAACTGGGTAGCAAACACCCATGCAAACAAATAAACAAATTCTCTTCTCATTTGACAGTGTTGTGCAATATTTTCCCTAGTCTCCACCTGCATTTATTTCACCATGGTTTCAAAAAACCCAACCCCCGGATTTTGTTGCAACATGTTAGAAAAAAATAAAATAACTTTCAATATTTTCATTTGAGAATTACATTAGTAGACCATATTTAGAATATTATGAAAACTGCCACCAGATATGTGACATTAATCCCTGTGTACTGGCAATGTAGCACCGCATTGCCATTTAAGCATACAAATTAGCCATGTGCTCAGCTATCCCAAAACAAGCCTAAAAGAGCCGTCCTCCTCACTTCATCAGAAAACACGGGACACACAATGAAATATCAAAAACAAAAGATTTATTTCTATTCACAAGGCATTTCTTCTTGTTGAAAGTATCTGCACAAGTAAATCAGAAAAAAAACATAGGTGATAGCTGCACCCAAAGTGGTGTCAAACAATGGAATGTGCCAGTCCCAAGCCACCACTTTGCTGGTCTGTGAGAGAAATGATCTATATTTAACGCACTTACTGCTAGTTTCTAGCCATTTGTTGTATTTTGTTTGAGGCGTTCGTTCTGTCTGCATCTTTTATTGTTTGAGGTACGGTGGCACAGTGGTTAGCACTGTTATCTCACAGTTCAGATCACATATTTGGCCACCATATATAGTTGGCAGACTTTTCCCTAGAATTCAGGGAAATTTAAAATGCCTTTGAAACATTATGATCCATTTAAAACTGGTTCAGTTCCTTCTTCTCCATTGACTTCAATGCATTTTTCAGGGTTTGGCAAAGTCTGCAAATATTTCTGTGATTCAGCTGACCTCATGGCAACGCAAACTCTGTGGGGTTCACTCATCTCTAATCAGGATATCTGTTATCTCTGTTCTCCATGAAAACTGGAGATTAAAAAATTGTCTTGACCTCACTATAAACAACATAGGGAGAGTAACTGCTTTTACAATTGTTTTGTCTACTTTCCCCTTTTGTATTATTAATATGTAGCCTTTGTCAGAATGCCTCAAATCTCACAGACATATCACTGTTTATAAGGTACTGTACCGTATAACTTCTCCCCACCTTCCCTTCTACATGTATAACCTCAGGCAATTAGGTGTAGTAAAAGACAAGCAGGAGTTAGGTTACAATTTAAATAATGTATTATTGATAATATTCATAAATAATAATAATAATATGCAAAGTACATTTGAATAGTGGCAACCATACAAACTGATAAATGCTGATGTGTAGTTTCAGGCGGCACACAGACTAACACTTGTTAGTTACTTAAAATGTCTCTAGTTAAGGCATCATTTGAGGTCAGCTTTCTTCAGAACAGACCACATGCCTGCTTCAGTATGGCTGCCGAGTTGTGCTCTCCATTGTGTTGTCTTTTTCAGTTCATGGTGTGTGAGATGGTCTTTCATTAGTTTGGTAAGGGGGGGTGGGGGGTGGGGTAAAGCAAGCAAATTTATAGGTTTTCAGACCAACCCCTACAGCCAATAGGGTGTTGTGGTACTTGAAGGCTTCTGATACAAGCCAGTTCCAAACAGCCATACTTCAGACCAATAGGGGGACAGAATAACCACACATGCCCCAAAAACCAAAAGTGTTAAGGTGAAGCTTGCCACATAGGCAGTCTGGCTTTCCTGTGGCGTTTGACTGAGAAATTCCTAAGAACATTTGCCAAACTTGTTCGAGGCACTTCTCCCAACCCTGTCGTAAAATTACAAAGAGACTCATAAAAGGAGTGAATGGGCTCTTAACCATCTAACCATTGCTGTTCTTATCAATTATAGACATTAGTGTTATAAGTTACAAATAAAGGCATACAAAATATTTATCACCTTATATGCA
Source organism: Polypterus bichir lapradei (assembly GCA_026402145.1). Lineage (NCBI taxonomy): Eukaryota > Metazoa > Chordata > Cladistia > Polypteriformes > Polypteridae > Polypterus > Polypterus bichir. The sequence continues at coordinate 48,264,909 of JANRMT010062814.1, forward strand.
AAATTTCACACCACAACAACCATACATTAAGCAACCTCAAACTTGTGTGCATAAAATCTTTCAAGAAAATAGAGTACATCTTATTTATTTAATTATTTATTTATTTTTTACAAAATAAAGTATAGGTAGCAACCAGAAAGGTGTAATTTTGTTATTTCACCATTAGTGTGGCGCTGGAAAACTTCCAATAACTACAAAAGCAGAAATAACATACAAAGATTCATATATTAAACTATCCCATGATATCAGTTTAGTTTCAAACCTATTATTAGCTGAAAAGAGAGTAAAATAAATAAGTTTTAGGGGGAGAATAGTATGTCTACTGCTGACTGACTATACTCAAGCAGAAAAAGCTGCAGAAAAAGCTGTATTAAATATAAATAGTACATTTAATACAAAACTGTGGCTTAAAGTGCTTTAAAAAATAAAATGCAATTTAAAATAAAAAAAATAATGAATAAAAATATAAACGTCACCAATGGAATTAAGCATTATATATATTACAATGAAGATCTGTAAAGTTATTTGGATTTTTAAAACATTATTGTTGAAATACACAGTCCTGAAAAAGGGACGTTTCTTTTTTTGCTGAGTATATTACTGTTTGTTTTATAAACTTTCTCAGCCTCTAATGGCCATAATTTCAAATGTCACAGATTTATTTGATAACACATACTATGGTCAGATGGCCAGGGAGGAAAAGAAAATAAATCTAGCTGATGGGATACTGAAGAAAACAAACTCCTAGGACCGAGAATTCCAAACTGTGTCATACCTGTTATGAATTAGAGTGTCTGAAAGAGACAGAGGACAAAACACACTAAATTAGAGAGGAAAAAGCACTTAGCTTTTAACTCAGGCTTGGAACATGGAACACACAAAACAGCAGCAAAGGTAAGAGCATTTCATTTTCATCATTGTCACAGCAAGAGTTTGCTAAAATGGGAATGTGTGAGCTTGGTTTTTGTGCTTATGTGGTATGTTTCAGAAAAAAAACAAGTCCAAAGACTGGACACCAAGTCAACAAGACAGCACTCAGATTTTAGTCCAGCAAATAGATGGCAGTAACAGTATTTTGTAGCTGCCCACATTTAATCACATTATTTAAATATTATTTACAACATTACATAATAAGCAAAACAATTCTTCTCGCATTTTTTTTGGCCATCTGTACCTGGCTTTCTGGTCATATCTTGTTTCCTAATTTCCCTTTGGACGTTTACATTTCTAAACAGCCTTGTTCTGAGGCTCATGTTGTATTTATTTCATATTCTCAGCAGAGCTAAACTATTTTATGTTTGTGTAAATTCAAGAAAAAAATTGGAGATGAAATAATGAAATGCAACCAAAATCACATATACACTGTGTTTGCATAACTGATTAAAGGATAAATCTGAGCAATACACTAATTAGTGCATATACAGTACCTGTTTCACGCTACACAGGAAAGGTAAAAATTTGATAACATTTATTACAATTTGAAAGCTTAAATGCATGGTCAAAAACAGGCAGCAGTCAAAAGTCACCAAAATACAAAGCACAAAACACAACATAGGCATCCAAAGAGAAAGGCAAAAATCTTAGACATACAGAAGCTCAAAATAAAAAACCTAATAGCAAACTCTACGTGATGTCTGTCACACTGGAATGAAGTGCAATGCTAGAACAGGGACTACTTATCAGGTTCATACTTTTATTCCCCATGCCATTCCCATCAACTGTCTCCAAAGATATTAACATTAATAAACAACTGATAAAAGAGGGTTATGAGGAAATATGCAGAGAAAAGGAGGACCTATGGGTTAAATAAAAACTTTAAAAAACAGAAGGAGGATTCCATGCAACTAATTAAGAAGCAGATTCATTCTCTACATTAATTCATATCATTTTTATTTTTTTGCATAGTGCTCTTTTGGAGCAGGTGCAGAATCCTGTGACAGGGTCTTAGATTAACTCAAAGCATGCATTTTACAAAAAACTAAATGGAGAATTAGTGGATAAAGACACAGATATGTTTAAACACATAGAAAAACAAAATTGTTTGAATTTTATTGATATACTGTACAGTATATTGAGCCCAACAATATCTGTACATTAATTAATTGTTGAACTATGGCTAGTTGACAATGGAGAGAAAAACAAAATGTCAGTCAGCCACATCACTGGAGAAAATAAACCCCTATGGAGGGTCAATAAGCCTCTGGGGGTGAAGATGTATTCATTCAATTTAATAAATGAATTTAATAAATTCATCAACTTAAAGATTAATTTATAATTATATAATCACATCACTTTCACTCTTATCCCACAGAGTGTGATTTCATTTTGTAAGAAATTGAGAGTTGTTTTCTCACTAACCTGAATAGGATTCTAAGTTGTCATAGATTTGAGTACACAGGAGTCTCTTTCTTCTGTGTTTTTCATTTTAAGAACTCAGGTTTTGCTAATACTTTGCTTAATTGTTTCCATAAAAAGTGACAATTCAAAAACAGCAGGTATTGGAGCCATTAATTCATGTTGAGTCACACCTGCATGTTCATCATTAAAGGATCTACCCTAATAATATGCATTATAAAAGAAATCAGTGAAAATATCTTCTCAGGTAATTTTAGGAAACTAATTTCTAAAAAAATGTGCCTATATTCTTTAAGAATTACAAAGCAAACTGTGACTGTAACATTTTAGACTTTAAAATTAGAAACATAGAATTGACAAGTCAACAGGTATCTTCACAGGTAGAAGCTGACCAAACTTGTAATAATATCCAGCAGACACAGGAAAACAGCAGGACCCCAGTAACTTTGCACTTCTCTCCGTTACCATATTGCTTCAAAACATTCCACTTCAAACTATTCCATTCAATTCCAGTCATACCCTTGATCCTTCTCTGCTCCTTCAAAAGTAAATCAACAGGCCCAGATCTACTTTCTCAAGCCATGACTTTAGTGCCCTGGACACCAGCTTCATCTGTTGCACTTGCACTGTCTCTCGGTGCTCACCTCTCCCGACTGCTTCTAAACACTGCAAGCAGAACGTTTCCTGTTGACACCAGCTGAGCTCTCTCTGTCAGCATCCAACATTTCTGCACAATGTCACCATTACACTCCACCCATCCAAAGTGCAAACAAATCCTACCCTTGTTAACCTAGTGTGCTGTTATTGACTTAAACCCCAAAAATCTGTTTGAAGACTTGCACCATGGTTGAACTACTGATGGTAAGCCATAAACCTGGAAAGACTGGCTAAGAAGCAGTCCTCTTACAGTGCAGCCTTGCGTCAGCTTCTTCACACTATGAGCAGAACACTTCCCAGCTACCTTTACCGGAACAATGAATAGAATGGCATTTAAGACTGTAAAAGTGAAACATCTGTCTACAGCCTCCTTATGTCCAGTGTGGTTGACCAAGAAATGGACAACTGACCTTAGACTCAACTCCCAATACTTGTACATTTTTAAAAGAATCCCGTGTACCATCTATAAGTTTGACTGCCAATAGTGCACTTTCACACCACTGTCCTTCCATACTTGTACATTAGGGCCATTTTGGGCCATCATTTCTTTCTACTACTTTTGTAACTTCTTTTTTCAGTGATATACATTTTGCAAACCCAACTTATTCTACTAAAAATAGTTATCGTGGCTGGGGCCTGTTTTGCCATTATTCAAGAACAAACAGTAGATAGAATGCCGGCCTATCACAAGGCACACTTCTGCACATCCTCATACCCTGAGAAAGCACACAGGAAAAATAATCCATACAGACTGCCTGGGACTATCACCTAAAGCTATTAGTGAGCAGCATCCATTAAGCCACCCTGCTTAATGTGTTATATACTATTTATACAGTGTAAATTATGAGCACCTCTATACACTGTACTTGCACCCATAACCAGATAACTTCATTACAAACCTTTTTAAATTACAGCATCTACCTGTATGTCTCATGCAGTCAGATCTACCTTGCTAAAGTTTAATTTATCATGATTCGCTCTTATAATTCTGCCATCATGGAACTCTTTGATGTGGTGATGTCTTGATCAGCAGAGACTTCCTTTTGCCTCACATGTCATTTTCAAATTATGTTTGTGCTTGTTTAATTGATTTCCTTCATTCAAAGACTTGAGACCTTATTCATTAAGGAGGTAACTATGCTCAAGTCTGGCCATAATTTCAGTAGGCTTTTTTCTTCTCACAGATTAAAAATTAATAATAAACATCTCACGCAGCTAAAGGAATAACTTTAAAATGTATTATTATTATTATTATTATTATTATTATTTATTGTGATTGTTTCTGACAATAAAATTATATTGTAAAACAGTAACAGAAAGAAAAAAATATATACATATATTGTCACACACGTGCACATGGGAGGCAGCTAAAGGGTCTAAATAAGAGTAATTCCATGCCAGACCAGGAGGTGGCGGAGTGCATTGACCTTTTTTCTCACTTTCCTGCAAACCATTCATGGGAAATTCTGCCTGACCCTAGTGACGTCACTTCCGGTGAAGAACCCGTGACTGAAGAGACTTCCTGTTCCGGCCCTTTTGATGACATCACGTCCAGGTCTGAACCTATGGAAGAGGACCCTTCCGCTTTCGCCCTTGATGACTTCACTTCCTTTACTGGCCTTTAAAGCCGCCATATTTAACTAACCTAGTCAGTTCTGTTTTGGACTGTTTTCTGAGCACATCAGTGCTAGCAATTTAACCATCTGCAGCTAGGGAAATATTATACATGTGGCTACCCCAAACCTTTTTTATGACTCTTGTGACAATTCTGGCTGACTCTTGTGCCTGCTTTTTGTGACAGTGGCATAGTCTCCCATCTGGATATTCTTTAGGTCCGGGTTCCACAGAGGATCCTTCATCCTGCCGACTACACCACTGTCACAAAAAGCAGACACAAGAGTCATAAAAAAAGTTTTGGGGCAGCCAACCGTATAATATTTCCCTGGCTGCAAATGATTAAGTTGCTAGCACTGATGTGCTCAGAACATAGTTCAAAACAGAACTGACTAGGTTAGTTAAATATGGCGACTTTAAAGGCCAGAAAAGGAAGTGAAGTCATCAAGGGCGAAAGGGTCCTCTTCCAAAGGTTCAGACCCAGAAGTGACATCATCAAAAAGGCCGGGACAGGAAGTGTTTTCAGTCATGGGTTCTTCACCAGAAGTGACATCACTAGGGCCACGCAGAATTTCCCGTGAACAGTCTGCAGGAAGTGAGAAAAAAAGTCAGTGCACTCCGTCACCCCCTGGTCTGGTGTGGAATTACTCTCATTTAGACCCTTTATCTGCCTCCCATGCGCACGTGTGTGATAATATATATATACTGTATATATATTAGAAACAGAAAGAAAAAAAAATAATATATATATATATATATATATATATATATATACATGTACTAAAATGTAAAAAAAAATTTTTCTTTTACTAAGATTTTGTTGGTCATATGTGACAAAAAATAAAATTGTGGGGCGCCCATAAAATAATTAATTTAGTTCAATTATAGATTCCTTAAATGATTAAAAAAAAACTCTTAAAATTTGAGCATTTCTTGAATTATAACCATTATCCTACATACTTTGATCAATTTTTATATGATGTGTCATTTCCTTCCATAGTTAACCTAATTAGAAATTTAACTTAATTTAATTCAATTAAAATGCATAAATTCATTAAAATCTTTTATGGGTGCCCCATGATTTTATTTTAGTACATTTTAGTACATTCCAGTACATTTTTTTTGTATATATTTTTAGCCACCCTACTGCCACACACTCCTTGGCACGTTACAAAAACCTTGACTTGGGTAGGAAGGTGATGTGACAGAAATTACATTAGTGACAGAGGGGAACTGAACCTACGATCTTAAAGTGAAATGTAACATTCATTCAAGTTCATTTCTCATTTCAGAAAATCCTAACCACAGTCAACCCTTACACGTACTGGGAAAATTACAAGTACCTTAGAACCTTACAAGTAATGGAAATATGCGTTTGTCTATTGGAGAATCGAACCTTCAATTGTTCTTAGAAAAGCCCAACACTTTATCCACTGAGCCAATATCATCAAACCACTGAAAAGAGTATTTCACAAAATTTGTATATAAATGATGAAAATTGGTAAAATTAAAAAAAAAAGTCTGTGACAATTGGTCTTGAACTTTTGACCATTTGATTGAATGTCCAATACGCTAACCACTTCACCAATGCTGCTTATCTTTTATATTGAAGTAATTTGACAAAACTTCAATATCAATTAATCAAAGTGATGTTTTTTTTTTTAAAATTGTCTACATTGGTCTTGAACCTTCGACCCATTTGATCAAACATTCAACACTCTAACCACTTGACCAACAATATACATTATATACAGTATATATATATATATATATAGTTGGCTAAAAGCACTATAAATGTGTATTTACTAAAAGTATAATATAAAGAAATGAGAAATTTAATTTAGACGTAAATAACGTACAGATCCTAGGTTAAAACTGATGAAAAATTGCATTGTCATAAGAAATCAGCATGCATGCAAAGCTTGAAGAAAATCAGTTAGGTAAAAGTGGGTAAAAAATTGATTGCAAAATTTGACCCAGACAAACAGAGAGGGAAAATTGAATAAAATCATGTAATAATAATAATAATAATAAAAAAGATTTCCATTATATTCCTCATACTCATGCAGTAGGGAAACGAAACTTGAGAAATACTAACTCACTTTTATCTTATTATGCTTACTTGAATGCTAAGTCTGTGCCAAGCAGTGGACAGCAACAGGCACAATGTGCATGTTGTATAAAGTATTCAGACCCTTTACTCTGTAAATGATACACCTTTGGCAGTGACTGCAGCCTGGAGTCTTCTTGGATATGACGTGACAAGCTTCACACACCCTGACTTAGTGACTTCCTGCCATTCTTCTATGCAGATCCTCTCAAGCTCTGACATGTTGGATGGAAACCGTTGGTAAAGAGAGAATTTCAAGCATTTCCAGAGTTGTTCAATTTGGTTCAACTCCGAGTTGTGGATGGCAACTCAAAAACATTCCCGGAGTTGTCCCTAAGCCACTTCTGTGCTATCTTTGCCTTGTGCTCATGGTCACTGTCCAGGTAGAAGGTGAACCTTTGGCCCAGTCTGAGGCCCAGCAGGTTAGGGATAAGGATAGGGTTATGAGTATCTGTGTACTTTTCAAAAAGTGAAAAAATGAAAAAAGTTTCTGAATCCACTATATACTGTATGCATATATATGTATATGTTTTGCAGTTGTATTTATGCTCATCTTCATTAGAAAATAACACAAGTTTGTCTTTTCATTTTCTGTCTAAATAAGCAACACAAACTTTAAAATCTGAGCCATTTGAGGGGCCCTTTCATCGGATTGGCTGGCTGAGCAACGTTTCAGCCGTGGAATGGCCAAATGGGGAGGCAGCTTGACGGATGAGGTCTCCAGGACTCTAAAAATATCCATATCTTATTATGTGATATCATCTACTGTTAAATTCTGCTCTGTACTTCTAAAATTTTTATTATTACGATGTATTAAGGATTTGTTCTGTTCTGTATACTTGTATTGAACCCCTTCTTTTGACACCCACTGCACGCCCAACCTACCTGGAAAGGGGTCTCTCTTTGAACTGCCTTTCCCGAGGTTTCTTCCATTTTTCCCTACAAGGTTTTTTTGGGAGTTTTTCCTGGTCTTCTCAGAGAGTCAAGGCTGGGGGGCTGTCAAGAGGCGGGGCCTGTTAAAGCCCATTGCGGCACTTCCTGTGTGATTTTGGGCTATACAAAAATAAACTGTATTGTATTGTATTGTATTTGGAATCTAACAAATCCTAACTTATTCACATACTGCATAGTATAACTTCATGTAAGTTACAAGATATTTCAGGCTACTTTGTTATTCAGTCATCTTTTTTTTCTATAATAAAAGTTTTTTTTTTACTGGAAAACAGTTATTTTACCTTTGGCCATGCCCCAAAACTGTACAATTTTTTTTTTTTTTTTGCATTAATCTGGTATCCTGAGGCTGAAAACAAATCTCTATCCTTGATCTAATTGTAACAAAAGATATAATAAATAATTCAGCATCTACCTACCAAAATCTTATTCTTGTAAAAATAAAAAGAATTTATATTACATTATTATTATTACAACTACCATTGTTATTATTATGAAAATTCATTGGAAGAATGCTTCTTTGCATGAAAATTTCTGAAAAATCACAAATGTATAATTTTTTAAGCATTTTATTAATTTTATTAAAATCAAATAGCATTCCATACAAGCAAGTCAAGTTTAACAAAACTAGGTTTGAATCAAATCAACTCCCACCCATGAGAAAGAGAGCTAGGCCAGCAGAAAACTTGAAACTAGTAAAAATAAGTAAATAGATAAATTAATAAATTAATAAAATAAACAGAATAACAAAAGTGGAGAGAATCAGCTTCCTCAATATAAATTCTTATTCTAAAATGTTATTGATTAGATCCTGTCAGGTTTTGAAAATGTTTTGTACAGATCCTCTATGTGAGAATTTGATTTTTTTCCAATTTCAGATAATATATAACATCAGTTACCCACTGACTTAAAAGAGGTCAGTTAGAATTTTTCCAGTTAGACAAGATAAGTCTACGTGCTAATAGTGAGGTAAAGGCAATTACAATGTGTTTGTCCTTCTCCACTTTAAGCCCATCGGGGAGTCCACCAAACACAGCTGTTAATGGATTAGGAGGGATTGTGGCGCCATGGCTGTCTGATAGGCATTTAAAGATTTTGGTCCTGAATGATGTTAAGGCTGGAACTTGACTGCAATGTTCGCAGGTTGGATCTTGCCCTGGAAACATTTTGAAGACAGATGTGCTCAATATATAATTTTAAGTCGCATAATTGTATGCTTTGCACATATGGAGCCTGAGTGAATTCTATGCACTGCTGTCTTCCAGTCCTTTTCTGAGATGTTGAGTGAGAGATCCTTTTCCCACTGTACTCTGGGATCTTTGAAAGGGAGAGGCTTTAAAATGTTTTCATATATTATCGAAATGCTGTCTAAGTTCTCAAGACTGATTAATATTTTTTCCAGAATAGAAGAAGGTGGGAGGTGAGGAAAACCGGGCAGGTTCTGTTTAACAAAGTTTCAGATAGCTTGCTGTCTCCTTCACTAGTGCCCCCAACCCCACCTCAGAACATGCCCAAACACACCCCTTTAGAATGCAGATTGTACTATTTACATATGCACAAATATGCACATTGTGGCTACCAGGGGGCACAAACAGACACCAGGCACAAGTCTCTGCAACACACAGGCTTTCATTCAGTGGGAAACACTTCCCAAATCATTTCCCACCAGTTCAGCACCAAGCATAGTACAAAAGCACCAGTCACAACAACAAAGCAATCTCCCTACTTTCTCTCCCTCTCTTTGTCTTTCCACTCCACTCCTCCTCAGTTTTCTCCCTCTTCCTCCTGACTCTGGCTCCTGGAGCAGTGGCAGCAGGATCCTTTTATTCTGCACCCAGGAGCACTTCCAGCAGCCCATTAGCACAATCCGGAAATACTTCTGGGTGAGGCGAAAGCACAATGTAGTAGTTCTGCAGCAGCCGGTGGCAGCACTCACAGAACCCAACATAGCTGTGCCAAACTCCAACTCCCATTGAGCCCTGTGGTAATTCGAAGTACCATTTCAACCCAGGGGGACTGCCATCTCGCGTTCCAGGGAAGATAATGGCCAGTGCATGTTCTCTCCCAAAGTCCATGAAGTCTGAAGGTGTCCTGGCTGTGCAAGTGGAACCTCGGTTCACGAACGTCTCGGAACACGTACAAATCGATTTACGACCAAAAAGTTCGCCAGACTTTTGCATTTGTGACTCGGTATACGAATAAGACAGTTTCCCTTTTGGTTTGTGCACACCGATGATTTCCGCATGTGTTCAGTCTATCCCTGTGCATTCCCTGCGCAGCGAGACAGAAACACATACACGAGCGCGCGAGAGACAGAAAGAGACACACACAGAAGCACGCGAGGATGATAGACACACACACGGGCAAGAGAGACACACAGACGTGCGCGCGAGAGAGACACACACGCCACAATATATATATATAGGGAACCATGTGCTGTTCTTGTTCTTGCAGGTGAATCCTGTAAATTAAAAAATGAGGATACCCAGATATTGTAAACATGTTAAAATACTACATGTTACTCTTTAAAAAAATAGCATGGACCAAAAGAGACATCTGCTGCAGCAACTTCTGTGTTTGGTGACCCTGGAGTTTCCATAGGAAATAATTGAACTGACTTACAAAAGAACCCGGAATGTTTCCTGAGAAAACTATTTTGGCAGAACATAAAATAATTATGTAGCCTGATGTTATGATTCACCTGCATAGAATTCCTAAAGTTATAAAGTTTAGCAGTTTGTAAAGAGGTAAAAAATGCTTGAATTAGGTGTAGTTCATGAACTCAGGAGTGAATGCAGGAGTCTAATGGTAGTAATTCCCAAAATCAGACAGAACCATATAGTTTGGCACAGATTTTAGATGTTTAAGAAAAGTTCCCAAAGATGACGCATGTCAAATACCCCATGTAGATGAGCTGTCAGAAAAAGTGGTTCAACCATCATATATCTCTACTTTAGATTTAACTAAGAATTCCTGTTAAGGAATGTAGTTGTGAGCAAACTGCATTTTCCCTCCAGACAATTTGTTTGAATTAGTAAGGTCCCATTTGGGCTTCATAGAATACCCCTTACGCTTCAGCTTATGATAAATCAAATCAAATTAAACTATTCTGAATATTTCAGCACATATCTTGATGATGTTGTGATTTATGGCAATGCCTAGGGATCCTATTTGACATACTTTTAGGTGGTACTATACTAGGCGTTTTAACTGCTAATCCAAAGAAATGTAAACTGGGTATGTCAGAAACTCACTACCTAGGTTACTTAATTGGTAATGTGAAGAGTGCTATACAAAAAAAAAAAAAACTAATTAAGTTGTAATGGTCTAACAAGGCCACAAATAAAACGCATTGGTCAGGTTCTTGTGCATCCTCACCTGGAAACACAGAAACAAGTTTGTGCTTTCTTTAGATTTTGCTTATTATAGGTCATGTATACCTAATTTTGCTGCTTATGCCAAAGTGACAAACAAATATCAGTTTTGTCTGGATTTATGCTTGTAAAAAAAGAACATAATTAAAAAAATAACCCTTTTCTCTTGCATGGTACTTGGAAACCTGGACTTCTCGAGGGATTTAATTTTGCAGACAAATACCAGCGTGTGTAGTTTGAGTGCCATGTTGTTTCAGGTTTTTGATCAACAGGAGCATCCAAACATGTATTTAAGCTATAAATGTTTTGTCCAGAGAACGTATTTTAAAAAACAACTAGCCAACCCGCGGCGTAGCATACGCCGCATAATTATTCATTGATGGGTGAAGACTTCCTGAAAGACACAGTTGTCCAATTGGGGTGGGTTTGAGGATACGACTGTGAGTGAATGAAAAGATGAAACTCTGGAGAGAACAACATATAATTGTCCGTGACTGAAAACTGGTTTTGGCAGATACAGGCATATCTTTTTGAAAGTTTGGCCCTGTGCCTTATTAATTGTCATTGCAAAGGCCAATCTAACAGGAAATTGTCTGCGTGTAAAAGTAAAAGGCAAATTTATATCTGATGGGGTCATTGAAATCCAGGGAATAAGGACAGTTTGTGAGGTAGCAGCCGCAATAGTTTTACACTCCAGTACATTGCGGTGAATGCTGGTAACAGAAAGTCTAGTGCCATTACAGAGACCTCTTGCTAGCAGGAGGTTTCTGAGAAGCATGACGACTGAACCAATTTTCATTTTGAGTTTATGTGGAGGCATGCCAGTGGGAGTAAGACTATTAAGGCGTGCGGGCACATGAGCAGGCAGTATGCATGCCTCGAGGGCGAGGGTGGACGCGGAAGGAGGATTAGAGTTGGCGGCCGGGGCCCTGTCGTGCGTATCCTATGGTTTCAGAGTTGGTGAGCGGGGCTCTGTGAGTTGGCGGATGGGGCTCTGTTGTTCATATCCCATGGTCGGGCAACTTAGTAAATTATATATAGAGAAGATGATGTCTGGCGATAAAATGGGTGGTTGAAGCATTCCGTTATTACTTCTGGTGTCACAGGTTTCAAATGGTAGCCAAGCATGTATAGCTGAAATGGCATTATAGGCAAATATACATGAATTCAAGATTCACTATGTGGTTTTTTCATTTGCAGCCTTTTAGTTTTTCAATTCAGCATCATTTTGTAACAGTTAACGCAGATGTTGTTTTTCTGACTGGATTCTATAACAAAAAAGTGAACAAAGCTGAGGTGAATTGTGTGGCATATATTCGGTTCTTCTATTTGTATATTCGATATATTCTTTTTCTTTTGCAAAACTTGGTACTGCTAAAAGCATAGTATCTCAGTGTACTAAAGAAGCTAAACTACTGGATTTAAATGCTTATTTTATCCAAAGGGTGGATAATATTGTGTTCTCCACTGAAGCAATGCCTACATAGTATTGCAGGTACTTAATTAAATCTCATTTACTAACACAAATGTTTAAAAAAAAAAAAAAAGTGTATTCCTAGCTCCTTGATCTTTCTCTCAATTCAAATGTAACTTTCCTATCAAGCTTACCCTACTCAGCACACTTGTTACAAATAGAATTATTACAAAAACTGAATGAAATTATCTCACAATAGTGAATGAGTGAATAGAACAAGAGATAAACGATGCCCCCTCTTTGTTTGTCTTCTTTTGTGTATTATATCTTCCTATAAATAACAGAACTATGCTCACACCTTGTCAGACTCTGGGATGCTCAATTTGTGGCTATCTAACAAAAGACTGTTGACTGCTGAAGTGACTGATAGTTGGGGTTCCCTTTGTTGCGGAGATTAGACTTCTTTTCTGGCCATCACTCCTGAATGTCCAGCTGGACTGTGAGATTGGCAAAAGGTTAACTGAAGAGTGCTTTAGTTATAGATCTCCAGTGACCTGCACTCATAACAATGAGATCACACTGAGACTGCTGAATACACACCATTTTGCTTATTGTTGTGTGCTTCCATTTATGATGTATTGTTGTTTTATATGCCATTATAAATATTGTTTGTTTTTTAATGCTTCTTTAATGTCCTTTTTATTTTTAATTAATAAAATAGATATGCAGTACAAGTTGGACTTCCATTCTGCTTGTGTCAAAGAGCAAGTAAAAAAGTGTTACTTTAAACTTTATGCAAGAACACCAAATACCAGTGGAAATAAAATGTGTTACATTAACAGACTCAATGACAAAGACATGCAAGAAAACAAAATGCAAACATGCCAAGCGGTTTTATATAAGAATAATCATGCATGTTGGTATTTTTCAGTAGCTGGTTCAATAACTTAATGTTTTTCACACCAAACAGTCAAAGGTCCATGCTGATCCACCAGCTCAAGGCACTTTGCAAGTACAAATATACTGTAAAACTTTTCACGTTTTTTTACTTTTGCAATACAGTCAGCTTAAGTGAATTGCTCAGAGCCATACAGTAAGCTGGAACCAGTTAATGAACTGACAACGCTGGAGTTATAAGACCAGTGTCCATATTTATCAAGCAACTCAGAATAACTCCTAGGAATTTCACTTAAAGTCTCACTAGGATAAGAATTTTATCTATTGCAGAGTAGGACTGCCACCCCCAGCAAGGAGTAGGAGGCCAAGTTAAAGAATGAATGACGTCACAATTTTTCGATGCTGTTTGCTGTAAATTAGCACTCATGATGACGTTTTGTAGTTTTCTGATACTAATGCTAAAGCTTCACCACAAAAATTATAGTAATGATATTCAAAGTAGTAGAAGACAAAGGAAAACATAATAAGGTAGGATATTGTGCTAAGCTGTACGAAATTGTTGCTACGTACCAACATCCAGAATACTACTGTAACAAGCACTGTCCAAGTAATGTACAAGTAACATTTACCAAGATGGAAAGATTGAGGCACACAATGAATTATCCACAGCTGTACTTTCAGAAGAATCACCTTCCTATTGTTATGACAATGGAAAAGGTCTCATAGAGTGACTATTACCGAAACTAGCCACGGCTATAATTCATGTTCACTCTTCCAGTGTTCCTGATCACCTTCCACAGTCATGTTCTGTGTCCTTCTCCATGATCCAGCTCTAGTCTCCGCCTGCCTTCTTGAACATTCCTCGGGTTGTAAGGTGTCTGTAATGTGAATGTTCTAGGGCAGGGGTCTCCAACACATCGCTCGCGAGCTACTGGTAGCTTGCAGCCCCTTTCCAAGTAGCTCGCCAAAGGGTTAAGGAATCCTACATAAATTTGAAAACTTGATTAGTGAAATTAGGGGTGGGCGATCTTTCCAAAAAATGATATCATGATCTGAATTGCACTCTCTCTTTTCAATGGGGCATACACTTAAGAGAATATCCGGACTCAAACTGATCAAGACCTAAGTAACACTTTATTTTAAATATCACACAAAGTTGAAATCAATTGTTCTCTCGTTTGCTAGCTAAGTGGATTTAAAGAACACGCCCCAAAGCTAGCGCGTGAATGAGGAAGGCCCCTCTCCTCAACCCGCTGTGTGTTTCTTAGATTTGCGCAAATAAATCAGTACTGCAAGCAAACTATGATACATAGCGAAATGAGAGAAGTCGCAAAATCAACTGGAATGTTCAAGCAAATTATAGAAAAAAACCCAATCTAAATCCGTTAAGTAGTTGTCTTGTGAAAAGTGGACAGACATAAAGACAGACAGACATTGGATTTTAATATATTATATATTAGTAAACCTTCAAAATAATGTGCAGTTAAAGTCTCAACAGCATTCTCAGCATTTCTGGAGCTTAGTAGAGCCAGATAACTATAAGAATCTTCACCAAGCAGCTCTGAAAATGTCTGCTTTGTTTGGGTCTACATACCTCTGTGAGTCTGACATGAATGTCATGAAATCAAAGTTCAGAACAAGACTGACAGATGAGCATTTAAATGACTCCATAAGAGTGAACCTAAGTGGCTACAATCCATGTAACAAAATGACAAATGAATAAGTAATATCTTCTCTCCCAAGACCCAATCTGTACGGAGTGTGTGTCGCCACGCTAGTTGTAGTGAACGTGGACAGATAGTTTTACTCACCAAGAAAGTCAAGGCTGAGAATCCGTATACTTTAATATAGATTTCTGGCAAGAAGTCATACAAGTATTATGATGTGAAAAACCATTAACAACTCGAAGGTGAAAGGACGATAATTTCCTTAACCTAAAATACAATATGGCAGAAGGTAAAGCAAAGACTAAAGTAGCGCCAATAGCAAAAAGGGAGCTAGGAACATACCAATATGTATTAATTAAATAGGGGGTGGGGGTAGGAATGTACCAAACAGTCTAATAATAATATTAACACAGGCTGCTGTAGCAGCACAAACGTACTTTATTAGAACATATCCATAACAACAACATTGTATTCTTACAAGCAAGTGGATAAAAAACTTTAAATGAATTGCTCAGGGCCTCACAAAGATGCTTTAGACTTTAGGCTACACAGCTTTCTGGAAGAAGCAGATATGACTGATGGACACAAACACATCGAAAATTGGAAGAAAGCATAATAATAGTAAAAGACAACAAATTACGGAGTCTTCAAAAAAAAAATCAACTAGCAAAATAAAGAAAGGTAGCAATTATGTCACCAGCGAAGGACATGTCATGGACAGACTTTTTTGGTGTTTGTGGTTTACTAGTGTTATGATTCACTTTCCTTTAAAAGTGGATTTCTCTTCAAATAACTTCTTATTCAAACCTCTACAGATGGTTATGGGCATTTTAACTATGGAGATTCCAGTGTTGATGTTAAAAAGCTATTTCTGATTAATATTTAACATAGTTGAAAATTATTGATGTTTTATCACAAAGCCATTTTATTTTTGCATGTGTACCACCATTTTGTTGTACGGTTGTCATGATGTGTAGCTAGAGACATGGCTTGGTGGTCACATGACCAGCACAACAATATAAAAGTGAGTCTGTTAATATCAGTATTATTCTAGATTATTGGATACCCCTAATAAACTTTGCTACTTTAACAGTGCTGCCATTTTTTTTAATCCTTAATTACTGAATAACAACTTCATCTTTTGGTTTATGTTTTGTTCTGGCTGCCCAAGAGAAAGAATTCATGCTCATTTTCTTGCACTTATTTTGTCAATTTATAGTCACCAATTGACCTAACATACACTTGTTTGGGATGTTGGGGGAGATGCAGAGTACCAGGAGAAATCACACAAGGACGCAGTTAGATCACACATTTCACACAGGCATTGCCTTGCAGCTGTCAGGTAGCAGTGCTAATGTCTGCACCAATACACCACCCTCATTCTTATGTGTTACACTGAAAATGTGCATTTTCTCTTATTGGGCCATAATATTAAAAAGATTTACAAATTCCTCAACAAAATTATGCAGTGGGAAAAGTCTCCTTCCTTTTGTTCACTGAATATCCTCTTGATAATTTTACTGTATCTTTCTAGACACCTGAAACAGCAATTGTTTCTTCTTTTCCTCATGGGATGCTCGTTCCTATCTTTTTGGCATTGTCTCCATAATGGGGATGAAATGCATCTCATTCCTGAAACCAGCATCAAAGTCTCAGCTCCCAGGCCTACGAATGAAGACAAGCTCACAGCAGGGAGTAGAATCCAATGAGCTTTCTATTTCTCCCTTGTAATAATCTTCCTTAATAGCAGGCCGTCAGTGTCTTTGCTGTATTCCAAGGTCATGGCACCTCAGCTACCCATTAGACACTCTGTGGCCATTATGGCTTTGTAACATCCTGCACAAGATTGAAACACCTCCAGTACTGTGGCACCTACATATCCCTAATCTAAAACAAATCCAGAAATGATCCTTAGATTTCAAATCAACAGAAAGCAAAAAAGAAAAGGAGAAATACATGCTTCTCTTTTGATTGTTGATATTACCGTAATAAGTCACCATTCTGTTTATATTTTAACTGCTATGGATTTGTAATCTGTAATAAGGTCTTAAAATTAGCATCAGTCCTCTAGTCTGAAGCTACAAGATCACTTGTTAGACTAGTAATTTTAGTAATATTAATTACCAAAAGGGGTGGCATGGTGGCGCAGTGGGTAGCACTGCTGCCTCACAGTAAGGAGACCTGGGTTCGCTTCCTGGGTCCTCCCTGCATGGAGTTTACATGTTCTCCCTGTGTCTGCGTGGAGTTCCTCCGTGTCCTCCGGTTTTCTCATACAGTCCAAAGACATGCAGGTTAGGTGGACTGGCAATTCTAAATTGGCCCTAGTGTGTGGGTGTATGTCCTGTGGTGGGTTGGCACTCTGCCCGGGATTGGTTCCTGCCTTGGGCCCTGTGTTGGCTGGGATTGGCTCCAGCAGACCCCCATGACCCTGTGTTTGGATTCAGCAGGTTGGAAAATGGATGAACGGATAATTACCAAAACTACCAGGGTTTGTTCCTGCCTTGTATCCTGTGCTAGCAGGGATAGGCTGCATTACCCCCATGCCTCTGGCCTGGGTTAAGCAGGTTAGAAAATGATGTGACTTTCTATTTTTCTAATCTTTCATTGACATAGCTAAAGCTCTTCCAAAATACTTATAAAAATTTTTTAATAAAAACTACTATTAGTATAACCTCTTGCAAAATTCTCTTTAGAAGGAAAGATAAGTTGGATAGGTAGAACATCAAAATTTCACATAATAAAAATACATGAACAAATGCATGCGGGACAGACAACACTGCTTATTAATAGTTGTAAGGGCAGCCTATTAAAATGTTTCTGAAAATATGACTTCTAAATTAAGTTGTTTTTTTTTTGAAAATATGACTTGTGATTTGTATATTAAGTTTTCTTTGTTTAAACCAGTGGTTCTCAAACTTAGTCCTGGGAACTCCATATAGCTGCAGATTTTTGTTCCCACCAAGTTCCATTTTAAGAGGACTAACAGTCAAATAAGCAAGCTGCTATTTCCCAGTGTCTATGTTTTGGAGTTAACAAATTACAAGATAAATGTTTACTAAAATATACCAAGCATTTACTGTATGTATGTATGTTACATATGTGATGTGGCTTCAGTTGACTGACTTGGGTTCAATCCCTGGTGTCAGCATGTACCGCTTTTCTTTATCTAGGCAGAATGATGTCTCTAAGGCTAACAATCTGCTCTGGTATCTGGAAGGTTGCAGGTTCAAATCCTGTTAATACCAGAAGGGATTCTACTCCGCTGGGCCCTTGCCTAAAGCCCTTAACCTACAATTGCTCTGGGGGTGCTGTACAATAGCTGACCCTGACCCCAAGGGGTATGCGATAACTGTGTTTCATTTTACCTTTACAACAACATTATAACTTGGTGTTTTTACTTAACTTGGTTTTAACATTTTAAACATCATTGTGATCTTCATTCTGCTCTTCTGGATGTTCTGATTATTTAAAATGTTATTTACTAATAATTATGTCAGTGGGTCTGATGCTGAAGAAATTACTGCCTTTCAGATTTAAGTGTTGTGTGCCAGGCTGTCTGCTCTGCTCATTGTTAATTGGGATTATCTACTCCATATATATAAAATCCTAAGCCTAAAAGTGCAACGATTTTGTGCAATGATTATATGTGATGTTTTTATGTCACGCTTTAAATTGGGCTTATTTTAAAACCTACATATACTGTATATGTTTTGTATCATTCTTTTCAGAATTTATCGAACTTTAATGTGATGTTGTTAGATTTTCAGATTCCGTTTTTAAATTATAAACTAAAAAATATCAAGAACTCACGTCCCGTGAGACGAGACTTTATGCGAAAAGATTTACGTAACTATGCCCGGGCCAGAAATAAAACACAAAGAGTAGGACAGCTGCTGTACAGGCTTTTAAATGTTCGAAGTGCAGCTCGAGATGCAGATCATGTGGCATGGCTGTAGCAGCAAGCCAGCAGTTGATCGAGCAAAGAGGAGGTAAAAATAAAAAATATTTGTTTCCCATTGTATCACCGTTTAAGAGGGGGATTCGGAGGAGTAACAGCATCTCCTTGGGGTGCATTCAGCCCCCCTCTTCACAACGCAAGTGGCAAAGATGTGAAGTGGCTGGTGTGTAGCGCAGGCTGGTTTGGTGTGCAAAGCGAGCAGGGGGGAACCACCTAGTTAATATAAAAATAAAGGAGTAAACAACACAAAATAAAGACAAAATAATAGGAAAAGGATAGAGTTAAACATTCAAAAGTGACTCCCTTGAGACATAAAGTTTCCCATTTATGGGCACCCTGAAATTCCAAAAATAATTATTTAACAATATTTTAGCAAAAAAAGCATGCATTTTACATGTGTAGTGGATATAATTCGTTAATTAATGTGGATTATGTGACAGGAGAAAGGACAAGCCATTTTCTATCTCACTTAATCCAGACCAGGGACATTCATGCTGCCCAGCCTTGGACAGAGCACCAGTCCATCATATGGTAAACACACACACCCACCACACACATGCGAGCTAATTTAGCGGTGCCAATTCACCTGCATGTCTTTGGACAGTGGGCAGAAACCATAGGACCTGGAGGAAACCCAAGTAGAAATGGTGAGCACAAG
The DNA here is from genome assembly GCA_026402145.1 of Polypterus bichir lapradei. Classification (NCBI taxonomy): domain Eukaryota; kingdom Metazoa; phylum Chordata; class Cladistia; order Polypteriformes; family Polypteridae; genus Polypterus; species Polypterus bichir. The sequence goes on from JANRMT010062814.1 coordinate 48,284,564, forward strand.
GAAACTCCACACAGGGATGTAAACACTGGTTTCCTTATTGCAAGGCACCACCATGTGGGTCCACAGTTCACGACAAAAGGGCCACTTTTAAATAAATAATCACCGCGCTCACGGCTTAGCGAGGGGGCGTAGTAGTGTGGCTGAAGCGGTTCTCGGGGCGATTCGCGATGTGGACGATTCTCACCTACTGTAAGTGCACAAGTGGGAAACTGTCCGCATTCGTGATTGTTCCTGGGGCTGCTGATTTGCCACAGCTGCTATGCACTCTTGATAAATAGAAGCGCAAGTCCGTTAGAGGAAAAAGAAAAAAAGGAAAGAGAAGAGAAAGAAAGAAACAGAGGTTGCAGGAGAAGGCAGGAGGCAGGAGAGAGTGTCAGTGCGGGAGCACGAGCGAGCAAGAGCAGGCAGCTGGGAGGTGAGCCTGTGAGGGGAGTGTTTGGCCAACACTCGAAGGGGCTGAAGAAAGCGGGTGCTCCAGCTGAGTGATTATGGAGCTGGAATGACCTGTAGAGGAGACGACTGACCGCTGAAAGGAGCGGGAGTTGAGGAGGCTTTGGGTGTTGAGTCCCAGTGTGAGTGCCCTGGCCCTTGGAGAAGAAACCAAAGTCTTGGTCCAGTTTGGAGCCCGATGTAGCCAGGGATCGGAGGGCTACCGGACCCATGTGAAAGGCAGCTGTTCCTGCAGGTAGGCAACTCTCCTGTTGCGAAGCCCAGATGGGTGCAGGGGAGCCGCCAGGTAAAAGAAGACACCGGGCTTTGTTGTTTTAAAGGAATGCTTCCTGTGCTACTTTAACCTTGTTGTTTTTAGAAGATTTTTCTAATGGTATTTTAACCTCAACGTTTCACACTTGTTTTATGTATTATTTATTTATTGACTTATTGAAGTCACTGCACTTAATTTAATTTGAACATTGTTTTTTTGTTGATTGTTTTAATAAAACCACTTTACACTTTTGCACCATCTTCTTGCTTTGTTGTGCCTCACTGCTAAGCTCATCGGTAACATTACCGACGGTGTAGGGTTCAAGGGCTCCTGAACAGACGATGGGAGCATGCAACCAACCCGCATCGTCACACACCACTACCACTGTGCCACCCATGAGTGAAGTGACATTTATTTTTTTCATGGTTGTTTCATCACATCATTTGCCATTGTACAACACTGGTCACTATTGGCTTCTATTACATCATAATCTTACATTCTGCATGAAAACATGAGATTAAATTTTTTTCTTGGCCACTACTACAATGAACATAAGATAAGTAACATATATAAAAATATATCATTTTTGGATTGAGTATTTCTTTAAACTATTTAAAGCTACAGTGATAATACAAATATTTCTAAGTTCACCTTACTAAAAGGATAAATGCCTGTGTGTTGGTCCATTGCATTTGCCATTCCAACAAAAAGCACAAAACAAACATTTGTAGTAATGCTTTTCTTAACTACAAATGATTGTGATGCTCTATCTGCTGGGATAACAAATGCCATGCATTTTATTACTACATGTATTACAAAATTCTTTCGAGTAGATGAAGCTTGCAAATGTTAAAGTTGAGGTCTATGTTGATTGCTTAGATTTCAACGTGACTTAGATGGGTAGTTAGGGTAATTTCTTATAAATGTAATACTTAAACTGCTGTCCTTTTCTGAAAGAAGAAAAAAAGAAGAGAAAAAGACCAGCTAATTAAATTGACTTCAGAGGGAAAATGTTTCTCTGATTGTGAGAGCCTGCAGCTACGGGGGTCCCCGGGACTGAGTTTAAGAACCACTGCTGTAAGTCACTTGCAGGTTTTTGTTCCAATCCTGTTTTTTAATAAAAAGTCAGTTATTCCTGTTGAAGCACTTTTTACTCGAGCATCATTTTGATGCTTCATTTTAGTTGTCTTGCTTGTTTATATTTGCCCCGTTAGTTACTTACTGTAGTCTTAAGCAGCTACATTCACTGCTTTTAATTTTGCAATGAGATGCAAAAGAAAAAGGAACTAGCAGCTTTCTGTCTAACGTGCTTCCATTTACACCTGTGTGTGCTCCTGATGAACTCTCTGGTTTATTAAAATATTTGAAAGAAAACTGAAAATAAAAAACTGAGAATTACTCCAAGCTAAAAGTCATTTGAATGATGTAAAGGAATTTTTTCTCTATTTGCTTCCCATGAAACTAATGCCTCATATGCCCACCGCTATTATACAGGGAAATTCTAATGGACGGGGCCCCGAGTTTTGCTGTGTTAATCACTTAATAATGACGCAATAGAAACAAAACAAATGAAGTGCATACCATGATAGATGTATAAACAATCCAATAACATTCAGTGTTGGAAATGGTCACCTTCTTCTTGCAAACACAGATGGACACAGTGCTCCATATTGTAAAGGCATCCGCAAGCATTGTAGGGGTGATAGTGGTAATTTCCAGTGTCTTGTTGCAATGGTCTCAGTCTACCAGGCTTGTTTTTGTACACGTTCCTTTCAGTGCTCCCCAAAGCAACAAATCTGTAGGTGACAGGCCAGAGGATCGAGGTGGCTGTAGTCCCTTTGAAATGACCCGATTGCCAAAAAACAATTACATTTGTGCCATGCTGCAGGTTGACGTGTGACAGGTTGCCCCATCTTGCTGGAAATGACCTTCAATGATCTTACGCTCATCCAGATTATTCACAAATAAGTTTATACATTTATCCAAGAATACTGTGATCTTTATTTTGTTTGGATTGCGTACTTGTAATATTTTTATTTTTACACTGTATTGAGGATTACTTGCGTTCTGTTCTGTGTATTGTATTGTATTCTTTTTGATACCCACTGCAACCCCAACCTACCTGGAAAGGGGTCTCTCTTTGAACTGCCTTTCCCAAGGTTTCTTCCATTTTATCCTACAAGGGTTTTTTTGGGAGTTGTTCCTTGTCTTCTTAGAGAGTCAAGGCTGGGGGGCTGTCAAGAGGCAGGGCCTGTTTAAAGCACATTGTGGCACTTCTTGTGAGATTTTGGGCGATACAAAAATAAATTGTATTGTATTGTATTGCTTCATTATTAAGTCAGTAATACATCATAACTCACCAATTAGAATCACCCAATAAATAAGAAGTTCCTATTTACGAAACACTTTGCATTTATAAAAATTTGGGATCTTTACATTTGTACAAACATAGAGGTATAAACTGGGATGAACTAATTATTATTAGGCTGATCAGTGCAAAATGACAACTCTTACAAATATGCACAGAATGATCCCAGTTCATTTAAGAGTGGTAATGATTGGAATGGATGTACATGGAAAAAAATAAAGCAAGGGAGTCCAAATTGGAGGAGGATGGATCAAGTAAAAGAAGATGTAAAGGAAAAGGGCTTGTCCGGCGAGGAGGTGAAGGACTGAGTTGTTTGGAGAAGGCTGGTCAAGCACATCAACCCCAGCTGGAAAAGATGAAGAGAAAGAAGAAGAAGAAGCAGCTCTTGCCTATTTCCAGTCTACACAGAGAACTCAGCTGTTATTATGCCAACTCCATCAAGTCCAACTATGTAATAAAAGACATTCATATTGGCTTTTTGCAATGTTGATCTCAGCTGTTATTTAAGATATCCATCCATCCATCCATTACCCAACCTGCTATATCCTAACTACTAGGTCACGGGGTTCTGCTGGAGCCAATCCCAGCCAACACAGGGTGCAAGGCAGGAAACAAACCCCAGGCAGGGCGCCAGCCCACCAAAGGTTATTTAAAATAATTTAAAGAAAACTTCTGCAACAGGAAAGTGAAAAATCTGTGATACAAGAATGACAGAGTGGAAACACTTTAACAAGCCATGAACTTCCATAAGATCTGTTATTAACAAGGATTTGTTTCTAATTAAGCAGCTGGGTTGGAACACCCACCACAACCGTAAGGGGTCACCAGAACTAAGACTGAGAACCACTGGTCTAAACCATAACGATGAAATCTCTTTGAAAGAGTGAGAATACCAATACACTTTCAAACCATTGTCACATCTTTATAATCCAGTTCAGAGACAGGAGGACAACAGCCTATCTTAGCAGCATAAGCTACAAGCCTTGAAGTGAACACAAGGTGCCAAGTCCATGACAGGGCATGTTCACATAAACACATACGCACACACAGAAGGGGACAGTTTTATATAATCATTTCACCTAACACACACACACATCTTTAGATGTCTGAAGAAGAACAAATAGATGGAAGGAAATACCACAAAAATAGAGCAAAAGGGGAGCAGGACGTGAAATCAGGACTCTTCAACAGCATTGATAAGGCCACAGCAGCATTGTTTGCTAACACTTGCTCTTCCTTATTTGTAAAATAGACAGAGAGACAGAGATACCAGTACATCTCTACTTTGTGTGGTGATGTTTTATACCAGGCTTCTTATTAAAGGAAATTCTGGTAATTCCCATAAGAATTCTTCTGGAACACTTGAATGCTTTTAGCAAAACCATTAAATATTGAACATTACAGTTCTTTTTTTTTCCCTTTTTCTTTTATTTACTAACTTAATATACATTTGAAAACAAAGTTGTATTGTTTATTTCCTCGCTTTACTAACAGATCCTTATTACATATTCATTCAGTTGAACTTTTAACATGTTAGGATAATGACAATATGCAATGTGTTTTTTTTTTTTTTTTGTTTTGGTACAAAACTAAAAGTTAACCAGGTGGTGTATTTTAATTTTTTTTAGTTGCACTGCAAATACCATAATTTGAACTGCCAATTGAAAAGCTCATTATAAATCTACACATGCTGTAAATCACAAATTCACATTTACTTCAAAGCTGTTCAGTCATCTGTTGTTAATCTCCAAAGTAAAGTATAATTCAGTTTCCACTGTACTTTCATTCTACATGTGATGTTGTGAAGACAAAATTGAACAGTAAGAAGCATAACAAGAAGAGTTTTTGTGTTTTTTTCCAGCTGTTATACTACATGTATCTTGTTTGGTTTCCAGCAGTCTGCTGTATGCATTTTCTGTCCAGTCAAAACTCACAAATGGGAACTCAACATTATACTGGACATTCCAAAAATATTGTGTTAATTCTCAATATGTTGTCTAATAAGACTCTAAAGAGATTTTTAAAGGGGGCAAGAGCTCAAAATTTAGCAAAGTGTACATCTGGCACACCCGGCATATAAATCACAGCATATAGTCAACAAATAAAGAAAGCATCACATCTTAAACAAATAAGGAATCCCTAAATAGGAGTACAATCATTAAGAAATCACTTATTCAGCCATTCAGTTTCAAACCTGCTTATTCCAATCTCAGGTTCATGGGGTGGCAGGAGCAACGGTCAACAAGGAAGGAATCCAGGGGTGCAAAGCAGAAACAAAACCAAGTGCTAGAGGACATGACAGTCTTTGAATCAACCTGTGTATATATGTATTGCTTGCAGTATTAACTACAAAAGTTATTTATTATAAATTTTGAATCATAAAGACAAATCATATAACATTCTGGCAGAAGTCGGCACAAGGTAGTTAACAGCCCTAGACTGTGCATAAATTAATTATTGGGCAAGCTTGCAAAAAATTTACAGAAAAAAGCAAAGTACCAGGAAAAGAAATATCCTGGGACTAAATATAACCTACTGTACCCTTCCTGTATATTATATAGTATAGCACATTTCTACCACGATCACCATCTTATAAAGTGAACTGTCACGCCAGTCTAAGCTTCTATGCTCCCTAGAGCATGTTTTCTTCAAGGAATTCTGTGAATATGGCAGCATTCATCCTTCTCTTAATTCTGACCAGTCTCCTTATCCCTGCTTCTGAGAGGCACACCATTTTATGATGCTGCTGCTGCTGCTGCCACCAACATGCTTCACCACAGAGATGCTATTAGGCAGGTGACTAGCAGTGCCTGCCCTTCTCGAAACATTGTGCATGGAGTTCTGCTGAAAGAGTTCAAATTTTGTCTCTTCAGACCAGAGAATCTTTTTCTTTATCCTCTAAACACCTGATTGATGGAGTGCTTGTGAGATGGTCATTCATCTGACAGGTTCTCCAATCTCAGCAGAAGATTTCTAAAGCTCTATTAGAGTGACCAATGGGTTACTGGACACCTCACTGATTCTTGTCCGGTTATTCAGTTTGACTAGGTATCCAATTAAAGGAAGTGTCCTAGTTGTTCCAAACTTGATTAATTTTACAATTATTGTGGCCATTGTGCTCCTGTGAATACTGAAAGCTTCAAACTTAGTTTTATACCCTTGTCTTGATCTACACCTCACCACAGTTTTATTTTGGACATCTACAGAGAGCTGTGCAGACTTCACGGCTTGGGTTTTCTCCTGAAATGCAGTGTGAACTGTCATATCTTCTATACTGTAACTGTGCTCAACCAATTCAATTTGCCACTATTATACTTCTACCAGACTTCCAACCCAGGATGAGTTTCAAATACAGTTTTAATATCTGTTGTGTCCGTTGTGTATGTTAACATTGTTGACTATTTAGTTTCTTTATATTTAAGCATATTTTATTATGCGCCATGTGATCTGTGGGTGGTCCCCCAAGAGGTGGGGTGACCAGCCCATCACTATCAAAGGAGTAGGCTGGGATAACCCTCAGTCCTATCCATGTTCATTGTGAATATGCTTATGGTGTTGTAAATTCCTCTTGTGATTATTCTTATGTTTTTGTGATTTCACAATTTTGAACGTTTGCTCTGTTTTTTTCACTTCTTTTGGTTCCTGTATTGGGACTAGGATTGCTATTTGTGTAGCCTATTTTGAAGACACTGTCTCTTGTGCCATTGGTCTTGTGCTCTTCGAAGTTTATGTATTTGTTACAGATCACTTTTGTAAAAAAAAAATCATAAAGATACTACATTGTGCTTTGTGTAACTAGCTGGGATTTTAATGGTAACAAGCATTTTTGTGATTTTTTGGGGACTTTGTGTACTTAGGATCTCCTGAATTCACAATAGCCATGGGTGGATAAGTTCTGGACACATCTCAAGGATAGTTAAATCAAACCAGATGGGTCGTTGTATTGGTATAAATATAAGCCAAATGAACATATTAATGTTAAAAACTCACAATAATGAACTTTCTTTAATCAAAATATAATATAAGAAAATGGACTGAAAAAAATAACTCAAAATGTGAACTGTTTGAACTTACAATGATTCACCTTGCAGCAACCTTTTGACTTTTTTTTATACTGTCTTTCAACTTTGTAACTCTGGACTCTTTTATCCCATGTTAAACACACACTGTGTATATTTTGAATCAACTGCTATAAACTAATTTTAAATTCTGTATGTTTACTGATTTGAATCTTGTATCTTTTTCGATCATTCTTTTAGAATCTTGGGTAATTAGGATCTGAACAGACAAACAGCCTGAGAAAAACAAACACCTATTGATTATTCTTGTAATCATTGTTAATTCAAAGTGAAGTTTTCCCTTTGGGGTTCCTGCTATTCAGATCAAGAAACCAGGCAGAACAGAGTAGGAAAGAAGAGATCAAGGAAGCTGAGAAGGAGAAGAGCAAGCTTAGAAGGAGAAGGAGACAAAAAAAATAGTCAAGGACCTCTGCGGACTGAATAACAATCTGAAGCAACTCTGCACCCAGACTTTAAAAGACTCATCTTCCATCAACTTAATTTTCTGCTTAAGTATTTTTAATAAAACATTTTAAAATACATTTCTTAACTTTAAAATTTTTTTCTCAAATTCATTTCCTACTTTTGCTACCATCGGTGTTACGGTGTTTTCTCTCTAGTATAAAAAAAATCTTGGAAGGGAGGCGAGACGTGATCTTCTCGGAAGACACTTAAAAGACCTGCGAGACGCTCCATGGCCGATCTCTTTCATCTCGCATCTCACCTTAAACATGAGACTTGGTGCCAAGAGATTTTCCCAGGACCGTCTCACGGGAACGTGGAACATGAGATTCTTGCAAGTCACGCACTACTTACAACCATTTTCAAATAAGACCACAGTCATCAAAACTCTTAGTCGTGTAAAGGCTTTTAGCAGACACAGATCCTGTGCTCTCAGCTCATATAAAGTGTATAAGGACAATATGATCTAGATGAAACGTTAACGACTAAGCGAAGAAGAAAGAGCAACGCGGAGAAAAGGGACCCAAAAGCACTGGAGAGAAAAAATGCACATACGAGATTATGAAAGCAGTGGAATTCGAAAGGCTCAAAAAAAAAAAAACCAATGGCATGATACACATGCAGAGAAACCTAAAGAATATAAAAGCAGTAAAATTCTAAAGTATCATAAAAACAGATAGCAAAGATTGCATTAGCACAAACAAATGGAAATTATTACTTGAAAAAAGGGAAATAATCATCACGGACCAGGTGTAATTGAAAAAATAGCAAGGACAAAGCGAGGGCAGAAATAAAAGACAAAGAGTAGAAAACAAAGTAAAACATCATAAAGAGGTGCAAAAACGAGGGGGTGAAACACATGCACAGCAGGTGAAAGATAATGAAAACAGTGGAATTCAAAAGACACAAAAAAAATGTAGGTGCGATAAACATGCAGAGCAAGTTACAGAATATAAAAGCAGACAAATTCAAGAGATAGTAAAGATCGCATTAGCGCTACCAAAGAGAAAGTATTACTTGGTGAAATAACGGAAAGGCGAACAGACATCAAATATATGGACATAGGTGATGTGTCAGAAGTATGGAAATATTGTAAGGCTTTGAAGTTTAAGTCAGCGACTTGTAGATCGTCTAATTCGTGTTGCCATCAGGGAAAAGTAGTATTTCTACACAATGAGGAGGTGTGTCCAAGAAAATTAAAAGTACAGGAAAGTGAAATCCACAAACAGTCAGTCAATCATTTCCCAACCCGCTATATCCGAAAACAGGGTCACGAGGGTCTTCTGGAGCCAATCCCAGACAGCACAGGGCGCAAGGCAAGGTGCCAGCCTACCACAGAATCCACAAACAATACAAGCAAAATATAGAAGTCTACAATAATCTTTTCACCTTCGAATCATTCAATGCGCAAAACATAGATTTACACAATAATGGACCATATGCTATGAGAATCTGTAGTCCAACAACACATAAAGCAAAGTTAACTTTAATTTTGAAAAGAACACAATTCGGTCAGGTGTATATTTATGATCACAGAGAAGTTATGCAAATGTTACCAGGCGACAAGAAAGGTAATGTAGTATATATTCCGTGAGCAACATTATACACCAAAGGAGATCTTGATATGCCATTCGTATTAAAATGTTTACAATTTCCCATGAGAATAGCTTTTGCTATGACACTTAACAAATTACAGGGACAAACATTAGAAAAAGTCGGATTACTTATTAGAGAAAAAGAAACGATATTCACTCACGGGCAGTTATACATTGCATTGTCACAATGTATCTCCAAAAACGGAATCAAAATTCAATGCAATCTTGAAAAAAAAGGTAATTCCAAATATTGTTTTTACTGAAGCTTTAAAGTAAAAGTGCAAATAATCAAACAAACAATTCCCAAAAAAAAAAAAAAGCTTTTAAAATTGTATATCCAATTAACCAAACACGGGGGTTGGCGAGCAAAGCGAGCAGGGGGCAGAGCCCCCTAGTTATTTCTTTATAAAAATATTAATTTTATACTGTTTGATTGGGTCATGTTATATTGTTAAGAGCACCTGGTGCAGGTGGTTGCCATATTCCCCACAGGGGTTTGCAGCAGAGAAGAGACGTCTTCAACACAAAGCAGTGCAGTGAGCGGGCACCTGCTTTGGTGATTGGCAGGGGTGCAGCTCAGGTCTGAAGAGAACCATTTGGTCTCCTTGTGCAGAGCTCATTCATCTCTTTGCTTGATGAAGCTGTCCACGTGCAGGTAAGGCTGTACACATGTGGCACTATAAAGCAGAGACCTAACACTCATAAACAATATAGTTAGCAGTAACTATAGCATAGGCAAACCAATGATGAAAACAGGAATCTCCATAATAATATATTCAGAGGATAGTGATAAGAGCACATGGTGTATGTGATTGCTAAATTTCCAAAGGGAATTTTTGCAATAGTAGCAGCACAGTGAATGGGTACCTGCTTTGGTGATTGGCACAGGAGTTGCTTAACCATTGGGGCTGCTTTTGCTAAGCTAGTTAGTCTATTTGCTTAAAACAGCTGTTCATGTGCAGATAAGACTGTACATGTGGGGCACTATAAACTGGCAGTATTAAGGCCAAATACCACAGTAATTTAGTCGTTAACTATGAATGCCTGGTTCCACCATACAGGTCATATATTACATATGATCTAAGTGCTGGATTACCACTGCTTGGTGTGCATGATTCATGTTGTATCTTGCACCATGCCACAACATATGTATTTACTGTATGTAGGATGAGCTCTGTATAAGTGAATGCATTAACTGTGTGCTTGTGTGTGTGTGTGCGAGCACTGAAGTGCATGTCAGTGTGGAAAAATTCATTTGCACTAAGTCAGCAGTAATCACACCACAATAATACATTTAGGAAGAAAGAACAGTTTTTTTCAAAATAACATGTTCACTATTTTGGCTCCACATCCCCTGTTCCAAGTAATTCTTTAGAATTAGCAGGCACTGCAGTAATATGTAACTCTATATTATTGGGGTTTTACAAGGGTAGTTTAATTCAGAGTTGTGAGCAAGCTGTCGCATATTATAGCAGCACTGACCACAAAGCAAGAGCCACGGCAACTCCTGAAATACGAGATATTGATTTTATTCAATTTGTTATGAATCTCTTGATCTTGTTTCAGTAACAATGAAATGAGAAAACACTCTGAGAAATGCTTATTTTGACTTCCCTTGTTAGAGTCAAGTATTACTAGTACCATGGTCCATTTCAGCATGTATTAATATACATGTGAGGTATGGGATATTGAGGAGTGGGTATCCTTCTGGGGCACAGGTAAGTTACACATGACTGATTTTGCACAAGCTTTTAATTTGGTTTTCTATGTGCTTTTGAACTTTCCAAAAAGTACAATAATTTCATGTTAAAAGTTTGGTTTATACTTTTGCAAATGAAAAAAATGCACTCATGATATATAATTAGAATGCTTTTACATTAAAAGTTTTAATAACTTTTCAGAATTAGTATGTGAAAAATGTAAATGTAGAAGTTTGAAACATTCTGTATTAGTTACGATTTGCCAAAGGCTGTCTGTTAAAATACTATCAGCATGGCACTTTAATTATAACTCTTGGGTTTTGCTGAAAATACTGTACTGCATCTCTCTGTGCACACTTAAAAGGGTAAAAGCTAGCTGAACAGATTTAAAGTTTCAATAACAATGTTAACAATAATAATAAATAATAATAATAATAAGGTCTGCAGTTATTTATCCCCTCCCCAGGCTTTGTGAGGTGCAGACCAGGCAAAGCAAGTATAGTAATCCAACTCTGCTTGCAGCTAATGGAGCCCTGAAAATTATTAATATATCAACAAGGATATCAACAAAATCATCATATTGGTTGTTTTAAATGTAAACAAATACAGCAATTTTCTGTGGGTGAACAAGTTGGAATCGTAAAGAATGATACTGGAAAAAGATGGACTGGGATGGAGATGGACTGGGAGGAGAACAAAGAGGTTACAGAGGCTTTTTCTATCATTTCGCAGAACTCATCGGAGACAACAACAACAACAGAAGCTGCATGACATATTGGACCAAAAAATACCAATGATCATTCTACCATCCCATTTCTTCTACTCAAACTGCTTTTACTGGTCAGCCCAGACTTTTCTGTCCTCAGCTACAGATTCAAGCTCTACATGGGCAGCCGCTGGGCATTCCCAAACCAGTCACAAGATATAATTTCTCTAGTGTGTCCTGTGTCTGCTTCACAGTCTCTGGCCAGAGCAGTTCCAGGGGAGCCACACCAACTCAACTGGAGGAACAGCGGCTCACTCTGAGGCTCTTCTGAATTGCTGTGCCTTTCACAGTGGGTCAGCGCAATGGCCCTTTGAAAAGAATGTAGTTCTGCAGCTTGTATTTGCAATCTCATTCCTTTGGTCATTACCCACAGCTTGTGACCATAGGTGAGGACAGTTACGTAGATTGTCTAATAAATTGAAAGTTTTGTCTGTAGACTCAGTGTCGCTATGAACTGCTACAGCACCTGCAGAACATGTACCACCGCCCCAATCCACTTGTCCGTCTCATGTTCCCTTCTTTTATCATTTGTAAACAAGATCCAAAGATACCGGAACACCTTCCCTAAGGACACTTGCCCTTCTCTCATCTTGAAGGAACAATTCACTCTTTCCTGTGGGAGAACTGCAAGCTCAACCTGGATTGTTCTACCATCACTAATAAATTAGCAAACAAAAAAATATATATTACAGAATAAAATCGCTCACATAATCTAATTTGGACATAATCCAAAGAATAGTTAAATAAATTTATTATTAATTTTAACTTTAGAGAGTTTAGCGCAATAAGATATAACAATACAGGTGCAGAAACAGAAGATGAGAATCGACTGAAGTGGGAAATGTCAACATAGACTCTCCAGATCAAGAGGAATAAAAAGTAAATCAAGAAGAGCAGTTAAAGAAAATGAAGATACAGTACACGTTAGCATTCATCATTGTTCAGTCATTTTCAAAGAAACACTAACTAAAGAAAGGACCATGAAAAGCTAAAATTAAGAGTCAGTTGGCTGTGAGTCAAGGGCTCTCAGATTACACAGAATCCATCTAATCCATGGCACTAAAGAGAAACTTTAATTCACTCAGTGTATGAGACACCATCTAAACTGCAACAGCACATAACCATGTGTGCGATATCAGCCAGGGTCTGTCCCAGCCCACTTACTCAGGCGCTCGCCTGGACTATTAGAATAGCTTTCTTAATTTCTTCACAGTATCCAAAATCAGAATCAATCTTTTCATGTGATAATGTTGCATTCCCTGTATTTGAGGCTACATTTATACCAGTCTCTAACCATCCATTCATCCTTTTCAATCCCATAAAATCCAATTTAGAGTTATGAGGAGTTGTAGCCTATTCATCCTGTCAGAAATGGTATCATGTCAAATTCAAATTTAAACACAAGCATCCAAACTCGGAAACCAATTTCAATTTGCAAAAC
>JANRMT010062814.1:48312656-48400225 GCA_026402145.1 Polypterus bichir lapradei
GGCGGAAAAATTATAAAATGGAAGGAGGATTACACTGAGTATGGCTTTACCAAAACAATTATTGATGGCGAATCGATTATTCATAAAGCTTGAATTGGTGATCTGTTTTTGTGTGTTAACCTCATATTTTTTCATACTTCTTCTCAAACCAAGGTGGTGCGAGGCTAAAATGAATTGGGATGCGCTGATCAATGTTATCGGTGTACCAGGAAATCATGCATTGACAAAAGTTCCCCTTTGATTGTAATGCAAAGTGTGATTAAATGCATTATTTTTTAACGCGTTATGGAGCACATGCATCGAAGCTTCTCAGCTGTGCTTGTGCTAAGAAAATTAAACATTTTAAAAATAACGTAACACGATTGTCAATGTAACCTTTTGTAAGTAGTGCCTGGAGGATTCAGTGTGGAGAAAGTCTAGAGACAGAGTGTGTATTAACTTGTGGATTTCTCTGTATTTGGTGGCAGTGTGACGAAGTTGCTTCGGAAGACGGCGTTAGCCGCGGAGCTCAGCTCAGAGCGAAATGAGGTAAATGGGAGGGGAGATGATGACGTGACTCCCCCACCCGCCTTAACTGTCAATCCCCCACAAACACAGTCTCTCAGAATTTGCATAAGCACACCCCTTCACCTGCAATTTTAACTTAGTTACAAAGTGATCAAAACTCTCGTTTATATCCTGCGTCCTCTCATTAAACTTGTATCCCGCATTACCCGTGGGCACGAAAAGCACCAGCGGCAGCCTGTCTATTAAGTTAATTTAAAGTTTAGGTTTATACCTCGCTTTGTTTCCGAAGTAGCTGTACTGATGAATATGGTAGTATGTCACTCGCTCGCTTCTTAATGTTTCGCTGCCTTCTCAATTATATAATGCATGTTTTGTTCAGCGTATTTTGGAGCTCTTCCTGGTTTTCTACATAGTGCGTTGACAGTCAGTTCACGTGATTACGTGGGCGGCGTAATGATGTCACACGAAACTCCGCCCCCACGGCGGTCAAGCTCAACTCCATTACAGTAAATGGAGAAAAATACCTTCCAGTTATGACCATTACACGTAGAATTTCGAAATGAAACCTGCCCAACTTTTGTAAGGAAGCTGTAAGGAATAAGCCTGCCAAATTTCAGCCTTCTACCTACACGGGAAGTTGGAGAATTAGTGATGAGTCAGTCAGTCAGTCAGTCAGTCAGTCAGTGAGTGAGTGAGTGAGGGCTTTGCCTTTTATTAGTATAGATAAGTGTCGGTTGTTCTAAAACCGTTCACATGTGAGATGCCCGTGCACTGTGTCATCTCCGGGAGCCCAGGATTCGGGAATCCCGCATGTCATTCCCGGGAATGGATAAAACCGTCCGGGAATGGATTCCCTAATTACTAGCTTAACACGTCATTTTGCTTTACTAGAACATTGCTTTACCAACCACCTATTTGTCAGTGTCTCTTGGTATGCTATACACACTACCAGTTAAAAGTTTGGACACCCCCAGAAATGTTCATGTTTTTGATAGAAGGCAGCATCTTGGAGTTGTATTTTCAATGCTGCAGATGACTCATGGGATTGACATTTTTAATTGAGGACCCTCCTCTCCCCCACATTCGTTGGTCAAGAGTCCAATCTTCAGTTGAAAAAGTAATTCCCATGTGGTTTTAGTTTCCTTTTTATGATGTGTGCTGATTATTTTAGAAGTATATATTTAAAATCATTTTAGTAAAAACAAAAAAGTATGCATTTTGCACATTTTGAGTTAATCGCTAGATAACTGACATGTGGATTATGCTACACATGTAATGGGAGATTTTTTTGTTTGCCATTGTACTGCACTGGTCACAATTGTTTTTCTTCATTAAGCAAATAAAATTTCTTCTTGGCCATTAGTACAAACTGCATGGGGTGAGTAATATATAATAAAAGATTATTTTTGGGTGGCACATTCATTTAATGGTACCCAGATGTTATTGTAATGAGTTTAATCATTCCTTTTTCAGCTTTGGACCAAGATGGAGCCTGACCCTGGTAGTGTAAGACAGAAGTAAATACTCAAAAGGCTACCAGTCTTTTGCAGGAAATACTTACACACATAGTCACAGTCATTATTGCAATGTGAATTTAAAATTGCCAGCTGAACTATCTTGGATGTTGTTTAGATGTGAAATGAAAATCTATATAAAAATTCATATGGACTTGGGAAGTACATACAATACATGATATATAGATTTACAGACTAGCCCAGAATTTAAATGCAGTCTTCTAAAAATTTAAGATAGCATCTCTTACCACTAATGATCTAATGATACCTTTAAAATAAATAAAACTAAATTAAATTATCAAATAGCTTCAGCTGTGGATAAATAGCTCATTTGGGTGTCACAAATTAACTTCTTCCCACAGTTTTCTGAAGGAATGTTACAAAGCAATTGTTTTAAAGGCATTGACAAATCTTACCACATCACAAAAAGGACATGTTGTGGAACCACATGTTTAAATAATTAAACAAACTTACTCTGAAAGCTCTGCGGTGTTCTGATCAACTGTTTCTCCGTAAATGCTTTAAGCTTTGTTATCTTGGCACAGTGAAGTTGATTTGAAGATTCACTTTCAGTAACCCAACAAACAGCTTCTTCTTCATAAAGAAAGTCAAAGGTGAGATTTCCATTGATATCAAAGGGCTGGAGAGAATTCAGTCTTGTACCGTTGAGGTAAGTTGCTAAAATACCTTCTGAACTTCCTAATAGCAGGACTGGAGGCCTGTCTGTTGAATCTGAAATGAAAATAAAAAGCATAACAAATTATATTTTTAAAAAATGACAGCTTTAAGATAGAAGTAATGAGGTCCTTAATAATCAAAGAATGTTTATTAAATGAACACTTCATGTTCAAGACCAGTTATAGGGCTACTAACTGTGCTACTCATCTAGGACGGTTTGAAATCTAAGTAATCAATGCAGACCTCAGCATTAATGTTAGCAGTGAACCATCTATTAGAATGTATTTTGTAACAACACATGTAGTAATAAAATGTGTTGTATTTGTCATTCCAACAAATGGTGTATCACAAACACTAGTAGTAATAAAATACATTAATTCAAATGTTTGTGAAGTGCCATTAGTGAAATGAAAAATGTGATTCATGTGTCTCTGTTATATGCCATTTAGTGTGGGACTCATAAAAACAGTATTAATATTTGTGATTCACCATCTATTGGAATGACAAATGTAATGAATTTTATTTCTACAAATGTTTGTGATTAGAGAATCCATTCCCGGGAATTCGGGAATCCCGCATGTCATTCCCGGGAATCCCGGGCACCCGGGGATGACACAGTGCATGGTCATCTCACATGTGAACGGTTTTAGAATGACTGACACTTATTTTTTAATAAAACTACTGCAATATGTTGACACCAATAAAAGACTAACTTTATCTACAAGCAGTTCATGCTGTCATATAAGTACATGTATCTAGTTAGTAATAAGAGCGTAGAAAGCACAATGTGTCCAGCATGTGGTCGTCCAGGCGAGAGTGCACATTCATGCAGAGTAAGCCAGCCGCTGAGAAAGCACGCTCTGCCTCCACTGAAGTGGGTGGCACAGTCATCAAATACTGATACACTTGTTCTAACCAGCGCCCACCCTTGCCGTTCCTCTGAAACACCGCCATTTCAGCTTTTACTGATGCATCCAGTTTCTTGTCATTATTCTGTGATGGCAAATTTTTTGGCACAGATAATGCGGATGCAACAGACTGACGCATTGCAATTTCAAGTTGCTGTTCAAAGCTGTTGTCTGACAGACGTCAATGAAGTCTGCCCTGTCCCAAGATTTGTGAGCTGCAGAGTGCGGACTCTCCCAGTCCACTGAGCCGGAAGACTGACTGCTGCTGGTCTGTTGTTGACTGAATTAATGAGCAACACATTACACCATGTGCCAAAAAACCGTGCCACTTAATTATTTTCAACTATAACTATTATTTCTTGATCGATTTTTACACGCTATATATGCGAGCTTGGCAGTTCCCAGCCAATACCCCCAGGCTGCCAGATGGAGCCCTCCCTGCAGTATGGAGGTGCCCCGAAGACCAGCAGGGAATCATGGACTATGTAGTTTTTATACACGACCCTGCTGGATACCACAGGGGCCGCAAGAGGGAGCTGCAGGGAGGAGCGAAGAATCATTTGTGCCCTATAACCCAGAAGTGAGTCATAGGAAGAGCGACAACAGAATTGACGTGCTTCCGGGGTGAAGAAAAGGACTTGTACCTGACCCCGAAGTGATAAAGAATCACATGGACTGGAGATTGGGAACACTTCCGGGTCAGGGTGTATAAAAGGACTGTGGGAGCTCCTAGACGGCGAGCTGAGCTGGGTGGTAGGAGGGCAACGCGTCTGGGAGTGGTGGAGAGTATTGTTATTTGTAATTGATTATTTGTATGAGTATTGTGGAGGAGAGGGTGCTTTGTGCACTGTACTGTGAGAATAAAGTCAACTATTGGAGTTTTTCCTGGTGTCTGGAGTCTTGGACAGGGGTTCAAGGGAGCGATATCCCCCTATCTGTCACACCGGGAATTACAGCAGTTTTATTTCCAGGAATGCGGGAATGTAAAATGTCCGGGAATCCTGGGCTCCCAATTCCCTATTTGTGATGCACCATTTTGTGAAATGACAGAGACAACCTGATGGACACTTAGACAGACATAGAGACACTTATTGTTTTATTAAGGTGGATACTTCGATTATTCTGAGAGAACATTCAATTTGATTTTCAATTCAGTTTATTTTTGTATAGTACTCTCACTGAGCTGCCCTGGGTTTGTTCCTGCCTTGCACCCTGTGTTGGCTGGGATTGGCTCCAGCAGACCCCTGTGACCCTTTGTTTGGATGTAGGGGGTTGGATAATGATTGACTGATTGACTCTCACTAAGGGTAGGCTTAAACTGCTATAAAAAGTTCACAGGCAAATTCAATTACAAACTTTACTAATTAAATGAGTATACATGAAATGTAGGTTTGTATAAAGAGAGAGGGCAATACAGTAGTCTGAAAATGATTGACATGGAAATGGAACCTAACAATGCCTGGCTATTAATTAATTGTTGAACTTGTTGGCCAGTTGTAAATGCGTATTTCAGATATATTAAACAGATATATACATAAAGCATGACATGCCATACATACACTGTAACACATTATTTTTTTACACTTTCATTACTTATTGCAATTTAAGGTCCTAACATCACACACTCAGATTCTGTTCAGTTATAGCTTTTTTTGTTGTTTTGCTGTTATGAATATATCTGTGCCCCATGAAATTCTGTTGTCCCTTCTGATTTTGGGTGGCACACTAAGTTGTGAATTTCACCGATATCCTTAAGTTCGTGCCTCTTTGCATACTGTTTCTCTTTTCATTTAAAGCATACTCCATGCAAAATGCCGGCCTGTCCATCAGTAAACATGTACAAGCAGTCGTCTGCCCGCTGGTTTGTCATGCACAGCGATGTGATGAACTCTGAGCTTTAAGGTTGAAGGTGTATTGCAATCATTTTACCGGGTGCTCTGTGATTGATGGAGTACAGAAAAACTTTGTTAACATGGTATCAAAAATGCCACTTTGTTAGTTGTTACTTCAGTCATTCCGGTATGTCCAGTGTATGTTCTGTTACCAATAAATTTGTCAATGGGAGCTAATCAACAAAGAAAATAGTAATGATTATAGTTAATAATTCATTACTTGACACCCAAGAACTCAGTACAAAGACATTTTAAAGACAAATCATTAAAATAAATGTACCAATCCACCTTCACGCCATACGTGGTGCCTTGCTCTTAAACATTTACTCAGGTAGTTTTTTTTCTGAGGAGTGGGGAACCAATTTCAACAGGAAAGGCTTTGCTGTGTAATTCAACTTTAACCTCTGTCATATCAGGAGGATCTCATATTTCAAAAGGGAAATCAATGCTATTGCTAATACTGTGCACTTTTTTGATTTTATGCACTTTGAGATGTGCCTGGGTCAGATGTAAGCAAAATGTTTATTTTTTATTTCAAAAGTGGAAAAAAAGTATTGCTACTACCTCAGATTCTGTTCAGTTATAGCTTTTTTGTTGTTTTTTTATATACATTTGTGATGTACCTGAGGCAGTTGTAACCAAATGTAAAAGGGAAACAATGAATAAACATTACTTGTTTTTAAATACATTCATTTATGTTGATTTAAAGTTTGTCATTATGTGCTGCTTATCGACTGCTGAAAATGTCTGGCCCAGCTAAATTTCTTGGTATGAAAATCTGGCCCAACTGAAATTGCAATTGAACAGCCCTGCTGTAGAACTTAATGGTTCCCCATACTTCAGGAAGGAAACGCTGAGAAGCCTCTTATATTTTATGCCAGACATTTTCATTCTCAGACTTTAAATGCTTCTAAAGTGCCACAGCCCAAGATGCAGCATGGTTTAACCTGTACTATATGCGGGAGTAATCCCATTAACAGAATTGAATGATGTCAATGAAAAGTTAGTTGTCAATCCTACTCATCCAGTGCCTTCAAAATAACATCAAGTTCAGTTTTCAGGGTCCCTAAAGTACTACCGTCCACCACACCACTTTTTAACTTAATAATCCATATTTTAACGTTCTTCAGACAAAATAAGTAAGTCGTCAGTTTGAAATAGTGTAAGGCCCAGGAAAGGCCTACTGTAGAGTCTCAATTCTGAATTACCTTCAAAAAGTTTTTAAATGTCAAACCAAAAGTACTGTATTTACTGTTGACAAAAATGGAAAGCAGTACAAAAAATGCTAAAATTTGAAGTTCCAATGTGCTCTTAAAGCCAAAGAGTTCCAGGAAAAAAGAGAGTTCTGTTCTCCGAATCTCACTTTTTTAAACTTTACAATAGGCAGCTCTCTTTACTTGCTCATATAACTTGACATTTGCTAGTTTCCTGAGATTTGCAGTTCGCAGGTTGCGTCTCCATTAAGAAGACTTAACTCTATACAGCAATACATTTCCTCTAGCATTGCAGTTAGATCTGCACAGAGCTTGTCACTTCACAAGCCTTTTGCTGTAATTGAATGACATAGCACTGCAGTCGGTCATTTCAGTTTCACACCTGTAATTTTGAAGGAAATTGGGGAAGTTAGTGCATAGAAGCAGGTACAGTAACAACACTGAAATGTAAACTTTTTTTTGAAGCACAAGAAATATGACGAAATGGATTACTCTGAGAAATGTCAGATGAATTTTTTTCTTTAAAGATGTGTTTTTCAACAGCTTAAGAGCTCTCCATGATGCTAAATGGCCCTAATTTTGAAGTTCTACTTTAGAACTTTATTTGTCTCCAGGGGACAATTTGGCTTTTTACAGAAGCTCTTTAAATAAATAAATAAATAAATATATAAACACATACATACACTATGGTCTGAACACTCACCAGAATGACTAAAAAGGAAGACATTTTTAAAAAGCAAAGCAAACTTTAAACTTGGCTGTTACAGTTAATGATGTTCAAATAAAAAGTAAGATCTAGTAAAAATAGGCCTTTGTACAAGATATTGGCATTTTTTGCCCTTTATCAGATAATTTAAGTGATATATGAGAATGACACTGTCTTGCACCTATCCAGCAAGCTTTGCATCTTTGGCAAAGAATAAACACATTATATGATTAAGAATCAGTTTATAACCAACTGCATTTTGCAAATTCCATACAAGGTTTCTGAAATCCCATCGGGCTTCTTTCATAAACCCTTGCATATATAATGTATTCAGCTATGTGTCACCTTTATGGATCTTAGCAAGTCCATTAAACTCAGGCATTACCATTGTTCAGTCATTTTCATTAGTTTAAATAACAAAAGACAATGATTTTTTTTTACTGTCTATGGTCTTATCTCTACTGACAGCTGAAATACATTTAAAATTGTCTTTATATACCTTTCATACTTAACCATTAGCAAAACAGGAGCCTCCTCTGCCAAGAATTTTGAATTACTTAAACTGGAAAATCTTTTGCTCATGCATTCCCTCTGTTGCTAAAATATGACAGCACAAGTATGGCATCTTTCATTGTTTGTTGGTTTTAAATACACCAAAGATATAATTGCAAGTAGACAGAAATAAATATGTAAATAATCTTTTGTCCTGACTTTATATATATATATTCTTGATAACACGGAAATGGTCACAAAGACAATTTCAAGACAACAGGATAAAAGTCTAAAAAATATAACACCACAATAAAATTAAATTATTTCAAGTACTTACACAGTTTGAGGAGCATGGGTTTAAATCTCACACCTAGACATCTGTCTATGTGCAGTTTTGTCCCCAAGTCCTCACAAGATGTTTTCAAGGCACTCCTGTTTACATTCTCCATGCCAAAGATATGCATGTAGATTGAATAGTAATTTTATTTTATTTTATTAATTTGGTATAATGTGATTATGTATGTGAACAGGGTCTATGATGGACTGGGCACCTGAAGCTGCATTTACAGACTCCAGCCACCATATAACCCTCAACTGGATTAATAAAATTTGAGAATGTTTTGTTATTTGCATGCTGTTTATGTGTTCAGCATTTTGTTTTTTTGTGTTTTATTGAATTTAAATTTGTTTCAAATATACTTTAAGCCGACGTCACATTGCTCGACTTCTAGTCATTGGCTGTATCAGACTCGCCGACTACTGTTGCTAAGCTCGTCACCAGGCCATGTGGTGATTGGAGCGGATTCCAATGGACATGTTGGTGAAGGGAACAGAGGTGATGAGGAGGTAATGGGTAGGTATGGGGTTAAGGAGAGGAATGAAGAAGGTTAGATGATAGTTGATTTTGTGATAAGGATGGACATGGCTGTGGTAAATACATATTTTAAGGAGAGGGAGGAACATAGGGTGACATACAAGAGTGGAGGAAGATGCACACAGGTAGATTATATTTTAAGTAGGAGGGTCAATCTGAAGGAGATTGAAGACTGCAAAGTGGTGGCAGGGGAAAGTGTAGTTAGGCAGCATAGGATGGTGGTCTGTAGGATGATGCTGGAGATTAAGAAGAGAAGGAGATTGAGGGCAGAGCCAAGGATCAAATGGTGGAAGTTGAAAAAGGAAGACTGCAAGGTTGAGTTCAGGGAGGATGTAAGACAGGCAATGGGTGGCAGTGAAGAACCACACAGTAGGACAAATACAGCAAAAGTAGTAAGGGTGACAGCTAGAAGGGTGCTTGGCATGACACCTAGACAGAGAAAGGAGGAAAAGGAAACCTTTTGGTGGAATGGAGAAGTACAGGAGAGTATAAAGAGGAAGAGGTTGGCGCAGAAGTGATATAGTTAGAGTGATGCAGAAAGTAGACAAGAGTAAAAGGAGATAAGGCATACGGTGAAGAGAGAGGTGGCGAAAGCTAAAGAAAAGGCGTATGATGAGTTGTATGAGTGGTTGAACACTAAGGAGGGAGAAAAGAACCTGTACCGATTGGCTAGACAGAGGGACCGAACTGGAAAAGATGTGCAGCAGATTAGCATGATAAAGGATAAAGATGGAAACATACTCACAAGCAAGGAGGATGTGTTAAGCAGATGGAAACAGTACTTTGAGAGGCTCATCAATGAAGAGAATGATAGAGAGAGAAGGCTAGATAATGTGGAGATAGTGAATCAGGAAGTACAATGGATTAGCAAGGAGGAAGTAAGGACAGCTATGAAGTGGATGAAGAATTGAAAGGTTGTTGGTACAGGTTACATACCTGTGGAAGCATGGAGGTGTTCAGTGGAGTTTTTAACCAGATTGTTTAGTGGAATCTTGGAGAGTGAGAGGATGCCTGAGGAGTGGAAAAGAAGTGTACTGGTACTGATTTTTAAGGGGGATATGCAAAGCTGTAGTAACTATAGGGGGATTAAATTGAGGAGCCACAGCATGAAGTTATGGGAAAGAGTAGTAGAAGCTAGGTTAAGAAGGGAGATGATGATTAGTGAGCAGCAGTATGGTTTCATGCCAGGAAAGAGCAGCACAGAAATGATGATTGCTCTGAGGGTGTTGATGGAGAAGTATTGAGAAGGCCAGAAGGAGTTGCATTGTGTCTTTGTGGACCTGGCGAAAACATGACAGGGTGCCTCGTAAGGAGCTGTGGTACTGTATTGTCAGAGGGGGACATTTTTTGTACACTGGGTGGTTCAATTTCTCTCTTAGGCAAAGGAACATGTAAATATTACATTTAAAACTCAGCAGATGAAGAGGCAATATGCACCCATTGTTGGGACTGGGTTGAGAAGTTAAAAGGCAAATTTTGTGGGTAATCGCATTACTGATTATTGTCATGGCTGTCTACAGGATATCGGTATTTGCTGTCTTGCAAAAGAATCACCTCTTTGAAGTTATAGCTGCTTAAGTATAGAAACAATACAAAATTGTGATAAAAGAAATGTTCCTTTCTTGGAAAATATTTGTAACACGTCTGAGAATATTGGTTTCTAATCAGCATATGTACACGCATTGATAGTTGGCAACAATACTTTTTGTTAACTTGTGTTTACACTATTTGTTAAACCCAGGAAGTCTGGATATGCCATTGTTTAATCCAACATCCTGGCAGGGACTGAAGGATATTTAAACTTCTGGGCAGGAGAAGGCAGGAGTAAGGGACGGTCCACTTAGAATACTGCCAAGACACTCACACAGAGCACATGGGCTCGCAGGCAGACAAGGGTTCATGGCTGGTGCAATGTGAGGCACAAGGACAGCAACACTTACCCCCAGGGAGGAAGAGACAGTTCTACAAGAAGATGGCTGTGGGTCCAGCAAGAGAGGGAAATCGCATGAAAGGACCAAGCAAAGCTGGTGGACAAGAAGTGAGGCGTGCCTAGGTCGCAGCAACACAAGGAGCCCAGAATGGACAAAAAAAAATGATGAAGAGACGCTGACAGGGATTCCACGATTTTGATAAAACTGTTGGAAAACAAGTGTCTGGTGAACAGAGTGCATCCTTGGACATTTGGACGTTATATTATTGGGGTAACACGGCACGCAAACTGGGCTCGGCACCACTAAAGGTTGTATCCTCCAATTCTTGTTTTTAACAGACTTTTAGAGTGTGAACTGTTTGCTTTCTTTTTTAAGAAAAGGAATTTCGTTCCTTATATTGTTAGATTTTTTTATGTTTGTTTATCTTTTTAATGTACTTTATATTGTCTTGTATAATAGAAGTTGCTGTTGCCTTTCCTGAAATTACTGTGTGTCTTTCATTGTGTGTTTACTCACTGCCCAATTTAAAGAAACCTGTGTGCTATTATCAGTAAATTTCAAGAGTTCCCAGTCTTTTAATAAAACTGGGTGATGTAGTCGGATATTTTAACGGTGTCTAGATTAGACTACCTGTAAGTGTGAGAAGACATCGGTCACAGTATGAGGAAGTTTGGAGCAGCGGTGAAGTATGTAAGAGTAGTACAGGGTATGTATGAGGGAAGTGTGACAGTGGTGAGGTCTGCGGTAGGAGTGACAGATGCATTCAAAGTGGAGGTGGGATTACATCAGGGATTGGCTCTGAGCCCTTTCTTATTTGTAATGGTGATGAACAGGTTGACAGACAAGATTAAACAAGAGTTGCCGTGGACTATGATGTTTGCTGATGACATTGTGATCTGTAGCGAGAGTAGGGAGAAGGTTGAGGAGACCCTGGAGATGTGGAGATATTCTCTAGAGAGGAGAAGAATGAAGGTCAGTAGGAACAAGACAGAATGCATGTGTGTAAATGAGTGGGAGGTGAGTGGAATGGTGAGGATGCAGGGAGTAGAGTTGGTGCAGGTGGATGAGTTTAAATACTTGGGATCAACATTACAGAGTAATGGGTATTGTGGAAGGGAGGTGAAAAAGAGAGAGCAGGCAGGGTGGAATGGGTGGAGAAGAGTGTCAGGAGTGATTTGTGAGAGACAGGTATCAGCAAGAGTGAAAAGGAAGGTCTACAAGACAGTAGTGAGACCATCTATGTTATATGGGTTGGAAATGGTGGCACAGACCAAAAAAAAGATAGGATTAGAAATGAGTTCATTAGAGGGTCAGTTCAAGTTGTAAGGTTGGGAGACAAAGTCAGAGAGGCAATATTTGCTTTGGTTTGGACATGTGCAGAGGAGAGATGTTGGGTATATTGGGAAATTGATGCTAAGGAAAGAGCTGCCAGGCAAGAGGAAAGGAGGAAGGCCTAAGAGAAGATTTATGGATGTGGTGAGAGAGGACATGCAAGTGATTGGTGTAACAGAGCAAGATGCAGAGGACAGGAAGATATGTAAAAATGTACAATCTTATGTTTTCATACAGAATGAGAGAAACAGTTTACGATATAATGCAGCATAACTGTGACCTGTTCTGTCCAGCAACAAACAATGTGGAAAAAAGAAAAGAAATTCTCACGTATCTTCTGTTGCATAATACACATACAGTATCCTTTATCCATTTGTATACTGAAAACTGCTGCGTCTTGCTATAGATGCAGACTGGCCACAGGTTAACAACAAGCAAAAACTGCTGGGCCATTTATTACCAGGGCACTACAGTATACGGTTATGCATATACTGTATGATGAACTCTATCAAAACTTGTAAATAATGTAAAGAAATGTATCAGAAAGTAACAGTTTTATTATCAACAGTAACTATCAAAAATATAAAGAAACTGTTAATTAGTTTATATTCACCAGCAATATGACTTAAGTCTCCATTTGATTGAGTGTCCTTGAAACATGGCACCACACAGAGTGAAGCCTTTGAAAAAACGTGGGCAAATATAACGTGTTTGCGCTGTTCATGCTTTTTGCATGCTACACATTTGGTAGTTGGTGACTGTTTGCACTCAGTGGGTTGAAGAATGTCCATTTATTGCTGTCCTGACAGTCATGAAAAGTTAGATCCCGTGGAATCAGTGGATGCAGGTGGTCTTTCAAACAGGGGAGGCACATTTTAGGCCTATATCATAAAATTAGTCAATTATTGCATTGTGATATTTACATGTAAATTCTGCTCTCCCTTCTTTTTGTAGAAAGTGGTCTGTGACCTGGTCATGCCAACCGTGAGTCTTTTACAGAGACTGGACCAGTTTCCACTCAATGGCCAGGCGAGCAAGGTTGCTTAAACAGTTTTGGCTCATTGTGTTGCAGCTGTTTGACTTGACTCATTTTAAGCAGGAGAAGCTCCTCTCTATACCTGCTGCTGTCGCTCTAACTGTTGCCACTAAAGACAATAGCTTGTAGAACTGAGCCACTGAACTATCCAACTCCAAACACCAATAAATCACACAGCTTACCCCTGTTGCCCTGAAAGTTATGATTTGAAAACAGGACTTGGAGTTCAGATCTCAAACTTCCTGTATAAAAAAGAAATGGCCGTAACTTTTCAGGACACTTTCAGATGTGGAATTACCTGTCTCATTTCATCCAATTTCCCTGGATCGATTAGTTCTAGGAAGTGCATACTTTCCAAATTTGAATTGTCTAATTGTCAGTTGACTAGGATGGCCATGTACAGGTTTCTGTAATGTTTGTTCATATGTGTTGAACATGAAAACAAACTCAAAATCCTCCAATGTCCTTAAGAAGGGTTTGACAGCACTGAGAGTGTCCTTCTCTACTATGATCTCATCCTCGATTATCTTTCCAAAAGTCTTCAAGAGCCCATCCTAGTTGTTCACCAAATTGCTTGCTATTCATGATGTAAAGGTCCGCTGAGTAGGAGCGTTTCTGGGCAACCTTGAATATTCTGCAGAATCAAGAAAACACACCCTCTTGGTAGATTTAGAAAAGAATGTGGCAAACCCAGAAAGAGATGCAAAAAACATTCCGGATTCAGAAAAGCATTTTGCCTCCTGAGACAACACCAGGTTCAGTCTATGTGCATAGCGGTGTACAAACATTGCATTGGGGGATATTGCTTTAACTTTGGCCTGATGTCTATTCAGTGAACAAGACATAACATCTGTCCCATCATAGGTCTGAGTCACACGTTTTTCTTTGTAATGGCTTCATATAAAACATCAAAGACAGATTTGGGCATCTTGCCCCCCTGAAACTTTAAAAAAAATCCAACAAATTGCTCCTGAATTTGATATATCGTACTGTGACAGACAGTTGTACATGGCATGAAATGTCAGTTGTCTCATCTACTTGCTATGCAAAAAATGGAGCAGTTTGAACTTGACTCTTGATTTCATCAACAATAGTAGCTGCAAACGCAGAAATGAAATCATCTTGAATGGAATGGGACATGCCAGAAAACACAGAAGGTGGCAGGCAGTGCGTGGCCAAGGCAGAATCATATTTGGATAATGTTTCAGAGAATTCTGCCTAATTCCCCTTATTAGCAAATTCACTGCCCTCATCATGCACTCTGAATGCCAGCTCTTGATGGCCAAGCAGTGAAATGACATCAATTAGGCGTTTAAGAAAGGCCTTCCGTAATTCAGTTTTATTTATTTTGCGATTTATTGGAATTACTTTTCTCATTGTTTACTAATTTTATCGTTCTGACAGTGACATAGCCACAGTGCCATTTTGTTCGGTTGCTTGTTATGGGAACTGACATTTTACGATTTTGTTCACACCGCTATAGCCATGTTGTTTACTGTCACCATACCCAATGCCTTTCTGAATTATGCTGTAATGCTCCACATGATTAAGATATACATGCACAGCATCCCATTGAAGCTTCCAGATTTGAATAACAGTGTCTCATATATGGATAAATTAAACACACCAAATAGATTCATAGCTTAAATTTAATAATAATTAGTTTATAGTTAAGGGTAATTAACAACAAGATAGTGCACCTTCTGATAAGTTATTTTTTGACTATAATTTTGGTTTGTGTTTCTGGTTTTGTCAATTGGTTCTGTCAGTTTCTTGTTGGTTTTCAGACATCCTGCCAGATCTTAGACTATAATTCTTAACTACTAAGGACTTTCTTTTTCTGGCCATTTTCATTTTCCTTTAGATATATTTCCCTTACAAGATGTCCATGACACTTGCAGCCATTACCTGCATGTTTCCTTTGTAAAAGAATGTCTTCTGCAACATTAAGAACTGCCCTGCAAACCCAGAAGATGGCGTTTTTCTGCTCAGATTATTCCTTCAGAAACATTGCCTTCAGTTTTTCCATTGGACTCTTTTACTTATTTCTCCTCCTTTAATCTGTTAAGCTGCCTCTGTGGATTCTTAAAATTAGACTATGACCAGGCCTAAGTAAGCGCTAATAACACAATGTACTGAGATATGGTTCAAATACTGTATACTGTAATAATCTTTGTCTGAATACTCAACTGACAATCACTGGCCATTTTTTAAAAGTAGCTTCTAAATTGTTTTTCCTGCAATGGCTTGGATGTACACAAACTGGTGGATAATTTTGTAGGCCTGTTACAATTTTTTTCTTTCTGTGTAAGTTTCTTTCTGACCCAGACAAAGCCCGCAAAACAAGAACAATGGGCTGTCATGATCCACTTCACCCATGAAATTGCACTTTACCAAGGTTACAATTTCAGAAGGCCTGCACAACACTACAAAATAAAAACTAAAAAAAAAAACAAGGTTATTAATTAGATTACTTTTTCATATCAGCCTGTAGAAGATCACAATATTTTGTATGTTTCATTTTCGATGGAATAAAAATAAAAACGAGAAAAGAAATGCTATAATAAACTAATAACGAAGTTTCTTTCAAGAGTACAGATGTACATCTATACAGTATGCTTTACGGGTATATTTTAAATGACACAACCTGCTTTCAGATTTGTTTTTAAACTACAGCAAACTCATGCTTTCAGAATTATTTATATTAAGTTCAATGTAAGTATGGCATCTAGGAATGGAATACTGAACATTATGAAGCTTCTTACATATTTATACAGCAGTTCAGTAGATTGGAAACAAGGCTTCAGTTCAGTTCCAAGCATTACTCACCATCAAGAAGGTCACGTCTGATCTGGCCCATAATTGTAATGAGATGTTCATTCATTGATTGACAACAACTGATAACAACAAAATCCACATGGTCTAATTTGCATTGCAACAAAGCACCAGACTTCAGTTTGATTTTCTTCCTAGTATTTCTCTTTTTGATTACCTCTATTTATTTATTGCTTTAAGTTTATAGGGTATGTCACAATGTTTAAATTATTTGATAGCTCAATTTGGGGAAGTTCTACCATATGGAACCAGACATTATTGGTAGACACAGACGGTTAACAATAGCTTTCTAAAGTCTCTGTTTGGCATATGAATGCTCTTAAATGGTTTCCCTCCCTTTTACTTATAATCTGTTAATGCCTAAACCCAGGAGTATAAACTGTGATCAAAAGATGTAGGCTTACTTATAATTCTCAGTACAAATAAAACTCTCTTAAGCTACAAGACTCACAAAACTTTGAATATTTTATGTGCCATACCTAAGCATATAAAACAAGGCTAAGGCCTTATTATAGTATACTTGTTAGAGCTGCATGCAAAACTTATAAAAACTACAACTATCACTTTGAGTGACTGTCACTAAATTTTTTCCTATTCTCGTTATCTAATCAGTGACTGGTGGTGACATTTGGCATCGCTGCCATCTTAATCAAGTTATCTCTCTTGTCTATGACAAGAGGCGTTAGAATGAACGCGTAATCACTACTGACATACTCAACATTATCATCAACATTTATTACATTGTGGATTCACCAGGAAGGGACTGGATGAGCAAATTAATCAGCAGACTGATGCATTTTGGCCTGCCTTTTTCATAAAACCATGGACCACAGAGTTTATTTAATATGGAATCCATTGTACACTGAAAATCTATCCCCTCTAGCCAGCTCACTTTAAATTAATATATTCATACATTATGATTTATGAATTTTTTTATTATATAATTTGATTATCTCATCCAGTGTTGTTGTGTGTGTGACCCAACCAGGGACCTAAGGTTTAACTCTGCACTTTGCTGAGAATGTGAGCAGTTTCCATCACTGCGATGTTCTGGATGTCTTGGGCTGTGTGAATCTCCTTCAGATTCTTGCATCATTTCTTCATGTTACTAAGAGCCCCGACCACCAAAGGTACTACTATAGTCTTGGTGCCCGATATCCCGATATTTCAGCTTCTTTGAGAATGATGGTGTTGTCATCAAGGACAGCTATATTAATTAGTATGCATTGCGTCTCATTTAATGGACCACCTTATTATTATTATTTTATTATTGCTATTTGTAATACATATATTAATATTTTCTAGATTTAGGAAGCTAATTATAAATAAAGTTTTCTTTTGATGGACTCGTGATGGCAACAGATGCTGAGATGGTGCCAGGTGCCAGTTACAATGAGTTGGATAAACAAGAATAAAAAAATGGATGAGTTGAATTAAAAATTCAATATTTATACATTTTCTTGCTTTAAAATGTTTGAACGCTTTTAGGTTTTACTTAAAGTATCCTTGATGACTCAGTGGTAGCACAGCTGCCTTGCATTACAGAGATGAGGTTTTACATCCCAGGTGCTCCCTACCTGAACTCTGCATGTTCTCTACATGGCTACAGGGTGGGCCATTTATATGGATACACCTTAATAAAATGGGAATGGTTGGTGATATTAACTTCCTGTTTGTGGCACATTAGTATATGTGAGGGGGGAAACTTTTCAAGATGGGTGGTGACCATGGTGGCCATTTTGAAGTCGGCCATTTTGTATCCAACTTTTGGCCCACGACGACCAATCCACTTTACATGAAACTGTTCATCTAGGAATGCTCGGACCTGACACCCATAATGTGGTGGTGCACCATCTTGCTGGAAAAACTCAGGGAATGTGCCAGCTTCAGTGCATAAAGAGGGAAACACATCATCATGTAGCAATTTCGCATATCCAGTGGCCTTGAGGTTTCCATTGATGAAGAATGGCCCCACTACCTTTGTACCCCATATACCACACCATACCATCAATTTTTTTGTTCCAACAGTCTTGGAGGGATCTATCCAATGTGGGTTAATTGGATAGACCAATAGCGGTGGTTTTGTTTGTTAACACAAACACAATGGGCAGCACATTGAACACATTTTATAAGTGGTCAGAAACTTGTAAATAACTCATGAAAGAATAAAGTTACGTTAAAACCAAGCACACCATTGTTTTTCTTGTGAAATCCCCAATAAGTTTGATGTGTCACATGACCCTCTTCCTATTGAAAAAACAAAAGTTGGATCCAAAATGGCTGACTTCAAAATGGCCACCGTGGTCACCACCCATCTTGAAAAGTTTTTCCCCTCACATATACTAATGTGCCACAAACAGGAAGTTAATATCACCAACCATTCCCATTTTATTAAGGTGTATCCATATAAATGGCCCACTCTGTACATGGGCTTCCTCCAGGTGTTCGGATTTTCTCCTACAATCCAAAGACATGCAGGTTAGGTGAAAAGGTGTTGATAAAATTGGTCGTAGTTTGTGTTTGCATATAAGTGGATCCATCCTGTGATGGTTTGGTGTCCTGTCAAGGGATTGTTCCTGCCATGTGCCTGAAGCTTGCTAGAATGTGCAACCATGCTCTGAATAAGTAGGTTAAGAAAATGGATGAATAGTGCAGCCTTTTAGGTAGGTGAACAAGGCATATTTACACAGTGTGTGAGTATTCTTGGATGGAGTCTGCTCAGCACTGAAGAAGAATAAGGAGTGAGTAGCTGGCAGTTAATTAACAAATCAGTTAATTAATGAAAACGTCATCTGATGTTTGAGACACATAATCACATTTTTAAATAAGCAGCCTTCTAAGAGATTGCAGTGGTCTCCAGCAGGTCTGCTTGCGACGCTTTTCTTGTGCTCAGTGTTTCATCACGCTATGCTTAGAGGAACAGATGGTGACATCACCCGCAGCTCATCCAGCCGAGAACATAATCACAGTGAATCATGATATAAATGAAAGGTTTATTACTTGGTGATTAACAACTCAAATGGAATAAAAATGAACAGAGCCTCTGTACATTCCCTTTACAAAGTGTGTCTTTTTAACAGTCCCATCAAAGTTTATAAACCATCCAGGCATATTCATTTGTGTGTCACAGATTTAAACTCAAAGATATGTGCTCAGCATTTTTTGTTTTTACATTTGACTCAGTACAGTTCACAGTCGCTTTCAATAGTTTAGTAAATGAAATAAAAATATATGTAAAACATCATGTAGAAAAATGTGAAGCTGTTTCTATCCAAATGCTTTTTTCACACAATTAAAAATATGCTTTATTTCAGTGGCACAGAATACGGAGTTCAACTCAAATTTTATACCGTACATTTTACCTCTTCCTTTTCTTAGCAGAAACTGTCTTTGTCACTTAGTGAGCGAACATTACTGTTAACATTAATCAATCAACATTCATGGGATCTTCATGAGTTTTTGTAGAGCTCTGCCAATCTCATTTGGTTGTTCATTAACAAGATAATTGAGAATTTTGCATATAAAGCTGATTGCTTCATTTAGCAAAAAGACCACTTGGGATCAAATCTTGGCTAAGTAAAAATTAGTCTTATCCTTTCGCTTTGTTAGACAGATATAATGCAATAGATCTTCCTGCAAATAAAACTTTAATTATTTATTTTAAATAGATTGAGAGGTCAAGTCTAGTTTCATTTGATAAAATCCTCTTCTTTCCACATGGGGCTCTTTTAGCAGGTGCTGTGGTCAGGTTAGAATTCACATGAACATAATGTAAAGGTATCTTTTGTGGGTGTATTTAAGATGCTGTTGAATCAGATTGAAAATGAAGGAGTGAGTTTTTCCTTGTTTATAAACCCATGAAAAAGCAGTGCAGCTTGTCCATCAGAAAGGTTGTGAACACAAGCAACCCCATAAGGAACACAACGCATAGTCGTGTGTATTACAATTTCTAATACTGAGTGTGCCAGCATAGCCAGTGCTGTTCTGCATACAAATCCAACTTCCCAATACTGCTAGAAACTGCCAAAGCTCTGCAGTTAAAATTCTACAGTTTCTGTATGGGGTGTTTGGTCCAGCACAGAGTTTTATCTCCACAAATGGACGAGGTTCAGTGCTGGGAAATGCACTGTGAATAGGTAGCTCCACTTACAGAGCCACTTCAAAGCAAAAGTGATGGCAAAAGCACAATAACAACTAAAGCCAGTCACGACACAAATAATACATTTATACTTAGTCTGTACTAAAACATTTAATGCATATGGTCCACAATAGGTTCTGCCTGGAAACCCCCACTAAATAACAACAAAGTGAATGGTACATTAGGGGGGGTCAGGATGCGGTCTTTTTATCTATCACTCTCTCTGCTAGCTGAAGCACACTCAGTGTACTGACCATTGTCTTGTCCAAGTGCTGTCGGAGCATGTGGATACATGTGGAGGGTCAAAGGTTAAGTCGGGCCATAATTAAATAGTTCCAGGGTTGAACAGACCAACAGGTTTGGTGCTCCAGTATATCTGGGGTTTATAAGTGGTGATTGTTTCAGATGCCAGGCTTTTTTAATTTAGCTTTTTGTAACTTTAAGATTATATGATTATACCAATCATTCTTTAAATAAGACCTTTCTGGAAACAAAGAACATTTCTGTTGGCAGAGCCAGACTAATACAGCACAATAATGAAAACCTAAAACCAATAATGTAAAAAGTGAACCAACAAGCAATGTAATGCAATAATAATAACAATGATACATAGAACAAATTATGTAGTGTATATGAAAGAATAATATTTCAGAAGCAGGCTATACATGAGTTCAATGCTTATTAAATACACAGACAACAAAACATTGACAGCACAGAATATTGCTTGATCCTCACTACTGTGTACAGACGTCTTTACACTCTTCTGTAAGTGTTTAATACATTAAATATATTCAATGTTCTGTAACACATCCTTTAAGGTTTTTTCTTCTAATGGAAAAACAGAGACCTGGTTGTTAGCCTCGTTCTGGTTCCTAGAGCCGAGAGAACAGTGGCTTAATTGATTACAAGAATAAATAGTGCCATGGTTGAGCCGCCTTTTAATTTCTCTTAACATCAAGAGGTTTGCAGTCCAGTTTAAAGTTTAGTTCTGCTTAAATGCCATATACTACTACCATAACCAAACCTTCAATGCTACTAGAGTGAGTAAACTTATGCTTAGGAGTGCAAGGATTAATAAAATAACAGTGGGAGGCTGAGCTTTTAGTTAGAATGATCTGCCTGCTACTATAAGACGCGCCTCTTCAGTCTCAGTTTTTAAATCCTGGCTGAAGACTTACTACTTCAGTTTAGCATTCCCTGAATAGAGCTGCTGATTAGCTGTGCATCTTTGTTGTTAAACATTAGTACTACAATATAAGTAATACGATATTTATAAACTGTTACTAATCCACCATTCTGTTTATCTTCTCGGGATCCTCATGTGGCACTTGGTGTCATTGCTCTAGTGTGAAGTTGTTTGTCTGTCACGGAAAAGTCATCTCAGATAAAGGAGCACTGGAATCATTGAGTAGAAGGGTCCTTTCATTATACTGGCCTGCCTAGCACTGGCTCAGCATTAAAATGGCCAATAGGTGGGGAGGTGACTTGTTGGCCAAGGTCTCCAGGACTCTGACTGTGTCTGGCTTGTCTGACTCCTTTTTTAAAATCTGGCAATGGTTTGACAATTAACTGATGGACAGATGTAGTTATTTTGCATTTATGTTGATTAGATTCTACTTTGTTTTGATGTATTTAAACATAACTATAACCTTATATGTAATAGTTATGTCTTTGTTGAGTGGTATAATCTATTCTTGTGCTTTGCCTTGAGAGATCTCTCTATGCACTGCACCTGCACTTGGTGAGGAGCGCTGTTCAAGAACAAAGTATTTTGTACTATTGAATTCCCAATGAAAGATTGGCCATCTACCTCTGTGAAGAGGATTACTTGTGTTCTGTTTTGGGTATTGTATTTACCCCATTTTTAAAAACCCATTGCACACCCAACATACCTGGAATGGGATCTTCCTCTCAATTGCCTTTCCCAACATTTACTTCCATTTTTTTCTCTACAAGTTTTTTTTTTTAGTCTTTTTTTTGTCTTCTTAGGGAGTCAAGCCTGGGGGACTGTCAAACAACAAGGCCAGTTAAAAGCCATTGGGCTAGACCAGAACTAAATTGTTGTTGTTGTACTAGGGATAGACAGTTTCTTCCTCAGGTGACAAAATAATTAGGGGAGTCCTAATTGAGGATGTTTGTGCTCAGTCCATGATTCATGCACATCATCTCTTTGACACACTAACACTGAGGACTTTCAGCCAACAGTAATTATTCAGAAAAAGTGTATCAGAAACATTACTGGTGCTCCTTTATACTAACATCAATATATCTGTATCCCTGTGACTGTGACAGCCTTTTCTTTCTTTTTATTTTCTTTTACATTATAGTTATTCAGATGTTTATTCACACCAAAGTGTATATGGATATTTATTTATTTATTTACTTACTTACTTATTTACGTATTTACAGTATGTATTTATTTATTTTAAGAGCTACTGTGGGACAAATAAAGTTCTGTCATTTCAATATGTACTGCCATCGTGGGAAGTAACTGGAGAGTAGCACTGCATAGTAGTTGCAAGCTGGAGGCATAAAAGGCAACAAACAAATGAATTTGGAATTTGGAAGGTAGTGGGTCCTGAGGATTCATTGGAGAGGCAACCGGAAATAATCTACTGAAGGAGGAAAGGGATAAACAATTTGGAGATAGAGAAAAATTGTAGTTCTGCAAGCTGTAGAGAGAACTCTAAAAATCAGAATACTTTAAGTTTTAAGAGTGTGGCCATTACATTATGTGGTGAAGTGTACTTCCAAAATTCTTACCTCTTACCCATATGCTATCAGCCCCATGCCTGCCAAAAAGATGGGGCTAAGTCAAGTCAAGTCAAGTTGGGGAGCACCCACTACACGACGAAACAACTCGGGATCCCGGTTTGCAACCCCCCATGCAGACATGCAGTCCAGTCCCACCCTCCGGAAATGACCCTCTATCTGCCACAGCCAGGTGTTACTTGGGTTACCCCTTGGCCTGGTTCAGCCACTCGGGACCCCAACAATGAGGATCATACGAGCCGGATCACCCTTGGGAAATGCGTCACATGGCCGTAGTGCCGTAACTGATGCTCCCTCACAATACAGGTAATGTGCCTCATTCGAGACACCATGAGCAACCGCTCATTCGACACAAAGTCAAACCAACAGTACCCAAGGATTTTCCGGAAAGACACAGTACCAAAGGAGTCCCGCCTTTGTCTCAGGTCACTGGAGGTCATTAAAGGCCTGGATCTTGGTTTTCATCCAGGACACTTGCAAGCCCAGACACTCAGACTCCTCGCTCAGTCTCTCCAGCGTCCCGATCAGAGCCTCCATTGACTCCACAAAGATCACAGCATCGTCATTAAAGTCAAGATCCATGAATATTTCTTCAGCAACAAATGCCCCATAGCTGCTAGAGCCCACGACCTTGCCCAACACCCAGTCCATACAAGCATTGAACAGAGTAGGAGCAAGAACACACCCCAGACATACCCCAGAATCAACTGGGAAAAACACAGAGGTTGTGCCTCCACTATGTACAGTAGTCACTGTACCAGTGTATAGGCCGGCCAGGATATCCAGCAACCTCAAGAGGACCCCACGAACCCTCAGGATGTCCCACAGAGCAACTCAATCAACTGAGGCAAACGCTTTACGAAAATCGACAAAGGCTGCAAAGAAACTCTGCCGATATTCATGTTTGCGCTCCATGAGAACCGTCAGTGCCAGGATGCAGTCGATGGTAGACTTCTTAGGTGTGAAACAAGACTGTCCCAGTCGTTGGTAGGTGAGCAAGTGATCACAGATCCTATTGAGGACGACTCTAGCAAGGACCTTACCCAGCACCAAGAGCAGTGTTATCCCCCTGTAGTTGCTGCAATCCAGGCGATCACCCTTCCCTTTCCAGATAGGGATGACAAGTCCCATTTTCCAGTTAGTTGGGATGATGCCAGTCTCCCAAATGGAAGCAAAGATTGCTTGCAATGCCAGGAGGACAGCCCTACCACCAGCCTGGAGAAGTTCACCCCGGATACCACAGATCCCTGCAGCCTTTCCTCCCCTCAGCTGGTTTACCACCTGTGCAATGTCAGTGAGATTTGTTGGTTCACAGCTAATTGGAGGATCAGCCTCAAGAACTGTGGACCCAGAGATATCCAACGTCCTAGCTGGAGGATTAGCTTTGAACAACTGCTCAAAGTAGCCAGCCCAGCGGGTCACAACTGTAGTGTCATCCGTAAGGACCGTTCCATCAGCCTCCATGACTGCAACTCTCCGAGGAACAGATTCGGATGTGCGTAATGCTTTGATTCCTCTGTAAGCAGGACGTGGGTCGCTAGACCACAGATGGCGTGTCACTTGCTCACAGATTCCTCTAACAAACGCCTCTTTATCTGCCCTCAGAGCCTTTGCAGCCGTCCTTCTCAGTTCCCGGTACAGACCAAAGTTGCCATTGAGCCATGCGCTGTGACTCCTCTCAATTATATCCAGGGTGCCCTGTGAGATGAAACATGCACACACTGATTATGAGATTGTTGATTCAGTCCACATTTGTGTCACACTGTGACGCAGTGTGAGAACATTCAACTTAAAAATGCTTTAATTTTAATAACAAAGGAAGAACTCAACTGCAGCGCTGTTCTTGTGAAGTATTTGGCACTATATGAAGACTGATTCTGTATGCCACAAGTGAGCCCCAGTGCCAATGCCATCAGACTTTAAAACATGAGGTGCTGAATTATTTAGTAGATATATGTCATACATTCAAACAAAAAGACAAATAGTTAATAATAAAAAATTTTATTTCATGTTTTCAATTATCCATTCAACATCTTTGACTTGCAATGTGAACCTGCAGCCTTCTTTCAACCTACTTGTGTTCTGAATACTGCATACAGTAAAAGTAAGTCAATACAAACAACTAAACTATAACTATTTACAACTTTTACATCACTTCTTCAGTCTTTTGTTGCTACGTCCCTACTTTTTAGAAACTCATCCAATTCTAAATGTGCATATATTTTACATAAAACAATATAATTTCTCACTTTCAACATTTTTCTTTGGTCTACTTTCAATAATTAAATATGGGTTTAAATGATTTGCAAATCCCTGCATTCTGTTTTTATTTAGATTTTACACATCGTTCCAACTTTTTTGGAAACAGGGTTGTATTTGAAAAGGTACTTTATAAAATAATGGTTATTTGCTTGAGCTTACAATTAAGGATTATTTTGCATAGTTACAAATAATGATGGCATGAAATCCCAACATATCTATAGAAAGTTGGCAGATCTTGATACCAATAGTATATATATCCATCCTTGAACATGCTTTATCCAATTTAGAGTCGCATGAGCCAGAGCCAGTTCTAGCAATATTGGCCGAAAGACGGAATGCACCACCACTCCTGAGGCAATTGGCCCAATGCCCATTTCATTTGGAAATGGGAAAAATTTGGTCCTGCCTAAAGAAAAACCCACACAAACATGGTAAACTCCATACAGACAGGAACCAGGCCTAGAATTTAAACACAGTCTCTTGGAGCTGATAGGCACCAGTGCCAATCACTGTGCCACCCCCAAACCAACTGTTAAGCTGCAGTGGTTCCAATGGCTACTTTTAGAACATTAAACTCCTAAACTGTATACTGTATACTAAATACTGAAGCACACATTTTACATTTCTAAAAGCTATTGTAATCTTGTTATTTTAAAGTAATAATTAAAGGGGTTTTTTGAGAAATTCAGGAACATTCTGAGCCCCCAGTAGTGGCAGGCTGTGTGGGATTTGTGCTTTCAAAAATTGCACTCCTAAGCCACAAGCGTGCTGCTTCAATCCCACAACTGACTCACTGTGCAGGTTGCTTCAATGGTTTCCTTCTCCACTTGTAAAACTCGCCTCTGAATGTCAAGCGCTCTACAATGATTTTCATCACAGAATGTGCTGTATAATAGGAATTGTTACTGATTAGTTCTGAAATTTATATTTATAAAACTGTTTCACACAAGCAATGGTATGTATGCAAGTAGTGCTGTTGAATGTAATTTACTGCAGCACCTTAATTTGTAACCACTAATTGAAGAGGAATTGATGACCTATTTTGGGTAGAATAGGTCTTAAAGTTCAATAAAGAATCGACATCCTGTAAAGGCCACATCCTTCTCCAAGAGCAATCTCATCTTTAAGGAAGCTCGAGGTAAAACAAAGTCAGACAGAAAAGGATCTGTCAAAACAGCAGTGTGAACAAACATATGCAGTATTTTCTATACATAACCAATTCAGGTTTTATTTTTTATTTGAATAAATAACAATTGATTGATCAATCTTTAAGTGTTAAATAAACGAAACCTGCTCTGCTAACCACTGTGCGAGTCAAATAGACTAACTAGTGTTATCTACTGAAACCCAAAGATGGATGAACAGAAATAAACATCTCTAAGTACACAGGCAGCACACACTTCTGCCCCACTGAGCCTAACTTAATAAGTAGTGCCCTTGCTTTCTGAAGACATAAGACTCCAAATTACCCAACTCTAAATATGTCAGGTTCACTGCAAAACATGCCATTTCTCATTGTAATATCACATTACTGTCAGTAAACTTTGCTAGGGAGCAGCCTTTAAACCTCACATTTGGGCTACACCTTGGGTAATTCACCAGAATTACCGCTGGGTTCAGTGACATCCCTGTACAACCCCAATGTCACCAGAAACTGTCCTGGCTGGAAACAAGTGGAAATGTTGTATGTTTGAGGCAGTTTTTAATTAAAGATGCCAATCCTCCATAACAGTGCCAACAACTTGCTTACATCAAACACAAGCCAATTGTTTTGAGTTGAAACAATACTTTTTAAATATTCATAGAAAAATTAGTCTGGCTACTGATTAGTTTACAGCTCATGTGAATAGCATCTTAACAAACAAGCAGTAGACAACAAATTAAACTGAAGTGTGTGATCATACCATTCATATTGGCTTTTGCCCTCATCTGTACAAATGTAAAGAGGCTCTAATTTGAGATGTGACAGAGAAAGGCCACCACTTTACATGATAAATATTACCATCTTCGCCTTTAAGTAAATAAATTGATTTGTTAAGAATTAAATATGCTAGTCAGCAGGAGTACATACAGGAAACATACCAGTTGGTAGTAACATCTGGCTAATAGTGGCATTAGGGAAAGGGGCCAATGCAGAGTGCTGAATGTTTGGCTGTTGCCCACTTAATGCATGTTTCCTTTATGCGCTGCATGAGCAAAGCACACATCTTGTTACCATTTTTTCATGCCACTAATAGCTTTGATACAACACCACAATTAAGGTACTTGATTTCTCTTACTTACTATAGCTCCGTGATTGAATATTAAAGAAATACAGAATGTGAGCTCAGTCTTAAAATGCTATGTCGGCAAACAAAAGTAAAATGGTAGAATCTGAACAGGTTTCAAATACATATTCAAGCAGGATTTCAGCCAGAGCGGCACAGTGGCGCAGTGGTAGCGCTGCTGCCTCACAGTTAGGAGACCTGGATTCGCTTCCCTGGTCCACCCTGCGTGGAGTTTGCATGCTCTCCCCGTGTCTCCGTGGGTTTCCTCAGGGTACTCCGTTTTCCTCCCACAGTCCAAAGACATGCAGGTTAGATGCATTGGCGATTCTAAATTGTCCCTAGTGTGTGCTTGGTGTGTGTGTGTGTGCCCTGCAGTGGGCTGGTGCCCGGACCGGGGTTTGTTTCCTGCCTTGCGCCATGTGCTGGCTGGGATTGGCTCCAGAAGACCCCCGTGACCCTGTAGTTAGGATATAGCGGGTTGGATAATGGATAGATGGATTTCAGCCATTACTTGATACCAATTGGCACCACCTTGAATAGAAACAACAGCTGAATACTTATACCAACATTGAAAGCTTTAAAAGGTCTGTAAAATACAGCATTTACCAAAGTAAGTTCTCATCATAGTCCATCTATCCCAAGATTCAACAATCAATCTGTTAAACATCCAGATAGACTATTCACTATAAGTGCAAAGCTCCTAAGTCTTACTGCATGCATAACACATCTAGACGAGTTCACCTCATGCCAAAGACAACATCTGTCAATGTCTGCCTGCAAGGAAACACAAGAGGCAACCTACCTAAGCACTTGGATGCAAAGTCTCTTGATAAGATAGACTTACAAAAACAAATATTTGTATGAAAAAAAATGGAGAGGCAAATCCTTATGTCATGTAGAATAGTTATTTCACTTCTATGAGATAAATTTAAAATGATAAACTTTTCAAGGTACTGTGTGTGTTTATGTATGGGCAACTTGGAAGGAAACTTCACCTACTGCTAACTAACTAACTCTGGCTCCATCTTGACTTTAAATAAGCAACCCTGTGGAAAATTGTAATCTCGAAGCTGCCTGTATCACTATATTTGGATTCTGGTGCAGCTCTGTGCCTCCTATGTAGACTTTAAATGTTGTCCACCTTTAAATGCATGGTCCAGAAATATAATTCTAGGTTAACTGGAAATGGCAAATTAAGGGTAAATGTGTCTGTGATGGACAGAAATTTGAGTAAAAGCATACACACTGAATTTGAAGGGACTGGCAGGTTCTGACCTGACAATATTCTGAAACATGTTTTTTAACCCATCACTTAATTAGTAGGTCATTCTCCCTGTAAAATAAAGAAAAATACCGTAAAATCTTATGCAGGGACTACAGAACATAATGGCAGAATTTCAGGTGTGGACCAGACACTAGTTAAATCAGACAGACAGCACCTTAAAAATAAATCCCCAAGGGGAAATTAACCTGCTTGAGTACCAATACAAATCATGTGTTAAACAGGAATGACAAAATGCTACCCAATACAAGTTCAATACCCAGTACAACACACACGAAGTACACTGTATGTATGTAT
Organism: Polypterus bichir lapradei; assembly: GCA_026402145.1. NCBI lineage: Eukaryota > Metazoa > Chordata > Cladistia > Polypteriformes > Polypteridae > Polypterus > Polypterus bichir. The sequence goes on from JANRMT010062814.1 coordinate 48,341,594, forward strand.
GCATTACTACGTTAACATAACTACGTTATGTGTAATGTTCCTAAAAATGGTGTTCTAATGCCTAGATATGTTCTGTTGTAATAGTAATGATAGGAAGAAGTAGTATACAGTCAGAAAGCAACAAAGAGCCGTAAGTGTGCCTTTTAGAACATGGTGATGGAATGACTTAAGGTGCAACTGGCCAACACATTATGGAGTATGGGAGGTATTAGTCTTTACTGCCAAGATCTACTTATTGAGATGCCTAGCACCTCAGAGCTGGAGTTACTCCCACAGAGGATGACAGTGTTGAACATTTTACTGGTCACTATGGACAAGCAGAAGATTTCCCACAGCTTGTCAAAGATATTAAAGAATCAGTTCCTCCTTAATGAATAGAACGTTATGGCACTTTTTGTACAGCAGGTCTTTATTTTCCTCCAAATCCAGTCTACTGAACTCCAGAAAGTTATAAAACTGCAAGACCTCCGTCTGCTCCACCATTATGGTCACTGAGGGCAGGGGCTTCCTGACTTGCCAGAAGTCTACCATAACCCCTTTGTCTTGGTAATGTTCAATGGTAATGTTCTCCATGCACCACATTTCAGTTCTGTGCCGCAACTTCTGTAGATGGCATCAACAGGACTTAAAATGAGTTGTGAAGGGAAAAGGAGGCAGGACAGTTTCCTGGGGTGCTCCTACATTATGAAGCACCATCTCCAAAACTCTCCTGGAACCAAGAAAATGCTGTAGTCAATATTTAATTCATTTTCTCACTTCTATAGGCAGATAGCAAGATGTCTCCAGTAGTGTGATGAGTGTGTGCTGGAAGAGAAAGTAGTAAGAGCTAGAAAGAGTTACATAAGAGTGCCAAGCTAGCAGGCCACCCCATAGGTTTGTCCTAGGAAACCATTTGTCTGAAAAGAGGCCTTATGCTTTATTATGTTGAGGCTGATAACAGCATTTTAGTCATTAGGTTACTCTGCTTATCTCTTTTCTTAATTAACTACACTGACCATATACTATGTTAATTAAGTGAAGCATGAGTGTCTAATTCAGATGTTTAAAATGCTTTAATGTTTGTTTAGAGTAAGCAGTAATGAAAGAATACAGTAGAATACCTTGAAATATGCCAAAAGCGCATTTATACACATGAGAATGACATGACTGAGTTAAAGGAATCAAACTAAAGAGTTGTAAAAGATACCATAACTATTTCTGCAACACCTCTGAAGTGTCTGATCCTGGAAGAGGATTTGTGACCCCTGGCTTACTCCACTGGCCTCTCTGCCTTGTGCCGATCCCACTTTCTATTAACCTAAAGGACTCTGACAATCTCCACATTTGTAAATTTCTAATGAGCACAACTCACTAGAAATACTGTACTTGAGATTATCGGCAGTGTTACCTTAATACATCGGCATCACTTCAGCCTTAAAAGGTGTTTGGCTGACTTGGAACACCAAGCTCTTCTCTTTTCTGTGCTTCTTCTTTCAATCTCTAATGTTCAAAAAAATTAATAGAATGTAAGCAGTGTCTTATATATTGTACTCTTAGGCATATTTTTTCATTATGGTTTACATGGCAAATTAAATATTCTGTTCTGTCATTATATTTTAAAGCAAAGTTCTATTTTCATTGCTGTATAAAACAATGTGAAGTTTTTGAAGCCAGTTGTGAATATCAGTAGTTAGGTTAAAGCAGCACTTTTCTGTTCAACAGCCAATTTTTATGTACTGTGCTTTTCAAGAAAGTACCTAGTAGGGTGTTTTTGTTTTTCTTCCATTCCAGAGATATTGTGCAGTTTTATTTCGCAATAAAGCCGTTCTCTTGTTTTTCAAATTTTAACATCGAGTCCATATTTATATTTGTTAGCTGTTATTTATGGCTGTTCTTTCCGTTTCTTTTTGCTTAATGCAGTACATGTACTTTAAGACGCATATGAGTTGCTGAGTCTTAAATTGACAGGTTCTCGCCTGGGTAAACATAGATTGAAGATTAAATGTGTGACACAGAAACTAACGACTCTTCTGTTTCCACCTTTAGAATAGAGGAACACCCATAGGAAGAGATCTGACGTCACTTCTGGGAGAACACTTGAGATTCTGCCTCTTACATTCACACGACTACAGTATATAATTTGAAACTTTACCAGAAGGCTTCATTAAATCTGAAAAACAGCTGACCAAGGGGTTAGACCTCAAGAGAGCTAGTGGCTTGAACTTTGGCAGACATAAGATGAAATTGCTTATTTTGGATATTGAAGTATAGATTGTTTCTCCTTTTCCTTTTGGGCATTAAATAGGGCATCCTTCGGAACTCCAATAGTTTTGCATCCCTTGCTTCAAATATTCTCAACTGCTACTACCTCCACAGTGTGTTCTAAACTGTGCCCGCCTTTTAAAATGGTAGCATACACAGTAACAACATTAAGAAATTAGATTTTAACATCAACTCTTGAGACTAGATAAAAAGAGTTTATGAAAATATTTCCAAAAGTGTGTAGCTCCTGGACCCAAGATGATGCTGTAGTCAATATTTAATAGTAACCTTTCATTTTCTCACTCCTGTATGCAGGTAGCAAGATATCTGCAGTAGTGTCCTGAGTGTGTGCTGGTAGAGAATGTAGTAAGAGCTGAAGGAGTTATGTAAGGGTGCCAAATAAGCTGTCCATCCTCAGGTTTACCCTGCAAAACCATTTGTTTCAAAGTAGCCTTTATTCTTTATCCTGTTTGGTGTTGATAACAGAATTTTATTTATTAGATTTACTCCCTAATTAATCAAGTATAAAGTGTGCGGATGACACTGGAGAAGTCAAAAAACATGATCCTGATCTCTGTCCAAGTTTGTGCATTATAACGGTTTTGACTATATACATAACAACTACAGAATATAAATATAAACCAACTTCAGAAGTAAACATTTATTTCAGCAGTTAATTTCTAATAACTAAGATGAAAATGATAAAGCTTACAGTGCCTTAAAAGAGCAACCTCAAGTTTTGTGACAAGGATAAACAACTCTAGACTACACTCTGTAAAATTAAACTTAAACTTCTGCATACATGCACTCACTTTAAACACTAAAACAGCAAAGTATTATCTATGCAATAACCACAGTATTTGTATATATGTAAATGAAAAGGTTTCCTTAATGATATAAAATGAACCCTCAGTGCTATGTTAAGAGTGGGTTAGTGTCATTAAGGACTTCTAGTAGTTCTCATTTCAGGAACTGGCTACTGGGGATGCTGATCACATATCCATGGTGCTGTATTTTATGCTCTACTGATTCCTTTACATGAGCCGTCAGCATTCTTGCTAGTGAAATTTTCTAACAGGCACGATGTTCAGAACTACTGATATGCATTATGTGCATGAGCACACCTGCTGTCGGCACACATATTTAAACTGATGAACATGAATTTGCCTGCAAGTATAACTTCACCAAGTTTGAAAACCTTGATTTTTTTTTTTTTTTAAATAACGCCCTTAAATGTGAAGAGTAAAATCACTTACCTTTTAAGCTTGTTTTTTTCAATTCAGAGGAGCAAAGGCCAAACCCTAAATCAGAAGCATTTGGTACAGGGTCAGAACCAGCTTTGGACAGAGTGAAGAAAGAGTTCTATAAGGGTGTCAAGCTAGCTGTCCATCACTCAGGTTTGTCCTGCAAATCTACTTGTCTGAAGGAAGATCTTATTCTTTATTATGTTTGATGTTGATAACAGTATTTTAGTCATTTAGCTACTCTGCCTGTCAGCTTTTTAAAATAACTACACTGACCATATATGTAGATTAAGGGAAGTATTGGTGCATAACTCTGATGTCTAAAAGGCCTCAATGTTTGTTTAGTGTGAACAATTACAATAAGGGCATACAGTACAATAGGTCTGAATGTGTTGATGGTACATTTATACACATGTGCCTGGTGGGACTAAGCAAAAGTAATGAGAGTAAAGAGCTATAAAAGATGACAGGAAACTAACGGTACTGTTTCCAAAACGTCTCTGAAGTCATTGATCCAGGACTAAGATCCGAGACGGCTGGCTTACTCCACTGACCTCTCTGCCCTCTTCCAATCCCACTCTCTACCAACCTAAAGGACCCTTAACAAGTTCGAGATTCAGGATTTTCTGATGACCATAGATCATTAGAAATTATATACTTAATGCACTAGCATCGCTTTAGCCTTAAAAGGTGTTTGGCTGGCTTGAAACACCAAGCTTTTCTGTTTTCTGTACTGCTTCTTATAGAATGTTCTTATCTAATGTTAAAGCTACCTATATATATTGTATATCCTATATATAATACTCTAGTCATGTTTTTATTATGGTTTACATGGCAAATTAAATACTCTTTTCTTTCTCTAGGCATTTTTTTTATTATTATGGTCTACATGGCAAATTAAATATTCTGTTCTGTCTTTATATTGTAAAGCAAACATCTACCTTTATTGCTATACAAAACAATCTGCAGTTATGAATCCTGCTGTGATGACCTGTGGTTAGGTAAAAGCATCTCTTTTCTGTTCACCAGCCAATTTTGGTGTATGGTGATTTTAAGGAAAGCACTGAGTGATGTATTCTTTCTTTCTTGCTATTCTGCACCTTTTTGCATAGCAACCATTCTCTTGTTGTTTTTTTTTTTTTTTATTTAATTTTACCACTGAATGAACAGGTATATTTAAGCCATTACTCAAGGCTCTCCACTCTGTTTAATTTTGGTTAATGCAAGCCTGTGAGACATACAGTACATTTGCTTTCAGACAGCATCTGAGGTGCTGAGTCTGAATCTAAGTGTACTGGGATTGCTTTCAGACTGCTTTATACACCTCCACTCTGTAGAATGAACACTTTATAAACCCCTTTAATACTAGAATGGTTCAGATGATTTTATATCTCTTTTATATATAAAAGTTCTCTCCCTTCCAAATTATCAAGTAATACATATTTTGAAAATTAACCTTACTTTTCCCATCATCTTACAAAGAAAAAAATCTCTGGCGAGAATGATTATAATTTAACACAGATTCTGTCTAGCTCTTAGAATAATTTAAAATGTTGGTATAGGCACACCATACCTCTTGGGGTTGTTAAAAGTACAAAAATATGCAAGTAGCATAGTATGAATACTGAAATGATCATGGTATTTCCATTATCAATAAAATGGCAACAGACTTCTCCTCCAGAAACACTTGTGCAGCCTGTGGCTTTCAAATTTGCCTCATCAGATATTTTCAGGCCCCTTGATCATTCTGTGTTAGACAATGATGGATGAATATAATGATGATTCATTTATTCATTTCCTTGTCTTAATACAAGCTCAGTCTTATTATTAGATATTTCAGTGTTTATTAGTCTATCCATGAGAATTTTTAATTATAATTTTTAAAATTACACCTGAACACTCAGTTGCTCTCTCTTGCATTTTAAATTGTCTAAACATATATTTATTTTACAGAAACCTCTACCTGACCGTTCTTGACCTACCATACAGATCCACTCCACTGTGCCCTATATCGCTCTCAGTCTGTTTCCTTATATATGTATATGTTCTTATATGTCTATGTTGACCATTCTTCTTTATCATGGATTTTATATTACACTCAATTGGACTGTGTAATGACAAAATGGTGCAATGGGGAGTGCCATGAGATGGAGCTGAAATGCTATACCCATTTATTATCTGTGTGAATTTTGTACTTTGTCCCTGTATTTGTATGTTTTTCCTTCTGTATCCTAATGTCCACAAATCCCTACAAAGAAGCAGCAAAACTCTGGTTGAAACCTTTTCAGGTTTTCATATCATCATTCTGAATGCCACTTAATCCAATTCAAAGTTTCAGGGGGAGGAGCCTGGGCCTATCCCAGCAAAAATGCAAGGACAAATCCTAGACAAGGTGCCAGTCCACCACAGGACCCGCTTACAGACATCCACACTCATAATTATACCGGCCCAAATTAGGGTCGTCAATTAACCTGCCTTTAGGATGTGGAAGGAAAACACACATAGATATACTGTAAGAACATGGAAAATCCACACAAGTAGCAATCAGTAGTAGGACTCAAACCTAGGACATTGACTCTAAGCACTATGTTTTGTTATTGAATCATGCCATGATACATCCTAGTTTACACATGTTGCACTGTGGTGACTGTTGGTGGTCAACTGTGGACCTGCAATGTCTGGTTTATAAAGACCCTTGAAAAGAGCTTCTTATAGTGTGAGCTAATAGAAGAACTCTGATTCTCAGCTGCGCAGAGACTGTCTATAAGCAATGGCAATGAAGCACTTCTTGTTGACATCAGCTGATCTCTCTCACTCAGTGCATAAGCTTGCTGTGCAACAACTCCATTACACTCCAACCATCCAGAGTGCAAATCCTGCTGACTACGGCAAGAGTTTTATGATGGAATTAACGCCATAATCAATCCCAGGTTACACATTTTGTACTGTGGTAACTGCTGGTAGTCAGCCACAAACCAGTAACATCTGTATTACAAAGGCCCTCAGAAGCAGTTTCTCTACAGCAAAAGTAATAAATGAAGTTCTATTCGCAGGTTTCAGAGTGCCTATAAGCACTGCAAGTGGGGTTCATTCTGGTGATGTCTGCAGATGTCTGTCCCTTACTCAGCCCACACCTTTCTGCACAGTACCATCACTGTACAGTACATCACAGTGTCATCCCCAGAGCACATGTGTTAGCTTAGCTGGACACTATTCATATATGCGTATATGTGAAACGGACAGTTGCTTTGTTCACCATCGGCTCATGTTTCACACCTAGTGCTGACAGGATAGGCTTTATCCCCTAATGCCTCAGTGATACGTATAGATAAAGATTGTCTTTCCAATTGATGATTTCCTTTCATTCATTAAAGCTTCATTTGAAATAGTTCAGAATGAATCTGAGGTTCATCCTTAACATAAACACAAATAATGTTGATGTCTTAAAATGTAAGTCAAAAGCAAATTCCTGTCTTGGTATAAAAGTGAACAAAAAACAAGTAGCACAACTATGGCTGAAGCCTTTCCAGTTCTTCAGTTTACACAGCAGGGGTATGAGACTCACAGTAGATAAATGGATGAAGCAGGAGTCAGAGACTGATATATCACTTTAAGTTTTTTGTGTTGTTCCATTACTGGAGTGTTTTAAAAAAAGCTAGCAAGATCCACAGCCCTTGGTGTTGCAGAACTCCTTAGAGAATGAAAAATACAGCAAAGAATCACCTATAGCCAAAGGCAAAACAAGCTCACCATTAAGACTGAATAGCAATGATAAAGTAGAAATCCTCTAAACAAAGGTATTTTGGAGGAATATGCTTCCTATCTAGAATTAAAGGTCCTACGGAGAGCACAACACACTTCTGAGAGCAACACTGTCATGCAGAAGTCAGTTTTGCTGGTTGAAAGGCCCTGAAAGCATGTATCATTATAAGCAGAAGAGTCCTTAGTCCACCTTGAAAGCACCCACACCAACTGAGACATTAATGCTGTGTTCATTTGCCATGGGACATATAACAGATGGAAAATATGAGCTTCTCAGTGGGGAGTTTCACATGAAAGTCCTTCAAAGTGGTAGCTCCCTGTGAAACGATTGTTGCTCAGTTTTAACCATTGCTCTGTCACATCATTCAAAAATACAAATAAAAAAAAAAATAACCAGGTTATATAGAAAAATAATTTAATGGCTGAGATTAATTTCAAGTGATGCAATACCTACTACATTTATTAATATTATTTTTTGTATGGACCAAGTAACAAATCAACAGCAACCTAATTCTTACCCCAAAATGCAAAATGGGAAGTCCATGTGAGCACCAAGAAGAGTGAAGGTGAGACATCATAAGCATTAACTTCAATCTCTATGTTGAACAGGAAGGTAAGTATATGCCCAGATCTATTTGTGCCATTTCATTACAAAAATCCTGAATGACTAAATACAAAATTATTATTTTCTCAGGATTTGCAGAGCAGATATCTTTCACTTTTATTGTGACGTGAATTTCAAAGTGTGTTAGAAGCACAAAGACACTGTTTGAATGGTAAAAGTTTATATCGTACTAGGAAAGAGAATTAGCTATCCACTGCAAACATTTACAGATATAACATACGCTAAATAGTCAGAAGTGTGGATGGGCAGCTTTGGCCATTCCGCTATCTTTTACTTTACTGTGTTCATGTTCTCAATTTTTAATTCCAATGTGTATTTCTCTTGGAAGTTCTTTAGGATGTTTTATATTTTCACAACTTAAACTATTCCACACTGAGTACACATGGGAATGCAGATGAGGGTGGTCATACCATTCAAGCCTGTTTCTTACCTTAGATCAGCTTCCGCAGAGATGGACAACCAATTTTGAGTGCTGTTGACAAGAATTATTTTCATTTTTGTTTTTTAGATGGCAAGATGTACAAGTATGTGAATTTCCCCTTGGGCTTAATAAAGTATCTATCTATCTAAGATAACACAAAATGTATGGGAACATAGTTGGTTATGAGCGCTGATGTCTGTTTAGAGTTTAGATGTTGTATGGTGGTTGTGTGAGATTTCCTTGGGGTCTGGCATTTAATACAGCCAGGGCTGATGGGTGCATCAGCTTATCCTGGTTCCAGGCTCATTTTGTCACAACTTGTTTAAACTGAACAGATGGATCAAGAAAATGGATGAATGTTTAAATAATTTAAAGCAGAATTCTTCCCCATCTCACTCTATGTACCCAAACTTGAAGCATTTACTTTTGCTTTTAGAGTGGTATGCCACAGAGGACTACTCTAAGAAAAAAAAAGAAGTAACTTAACTGGAGAATAAATGGAGGCCCACTGTTTAGACACAGTTCAATGATTCTAGTCATCTTTTTCCCAAGCTACTTTATCCATGTTCACTATTGAGAGAATTCAAAGCCTGAACAAACCTTACATGGGATGTCAGGTCATTGCAATTCACCCTCACTCACATTAAGCCAATTTAGCACCATGTTTTCAAGATGTGCGAAAAACCCAAACAGACATGGTTAAGACATGAGCCAAGATTCAAGCCCACTCTCCAGGAGCTTTCAGACAGATGACAAAAAATTGAAAGTCAATTAACTTTAGTTACCAGTAATTATTATTATTTTCTGAAAATGAACAGCAAGCAATAACGCAGATTTATAAATATAGACAGTAATGATAAAGTAAAAAAAAACAGCACATTTACAGATATAAGCATGCATATTTGTGTCAATGAACAGTGATAGGGTAGTAAAAAAAATATCAGTGTAGCGTATATGTTTGAAACATACTGTATATTCTTTAAATAAAGACAAATGTAATAATATATTAGAAATAAGGTAAAAAAAAAATGGATGGCTGGTAGCAGAACAGAGGAGCACAAAACCTCCAGTAAGCAACATTATTAAAGATAGTGGAGTGTTCCATGGTTCTGTGGAATATAAGCAAAATCACCATGAAGGCTTGGTTCTGACATTGCAATCAATGCCCATTACAACCTAAAATTAGAATATTTTGTGGCAGACGGCTGGGGACCCTACCCAGTCAGGACACCCGGAAGGACCACGAGAGGGACAATACCTCCCCTGGGCCATGAGAGGGCAGCCACCCTGGTCTACATGGGGGCCACGGGAACAGAGCAGGGAAGCTCATCCCTGTTGGGGCCCGTGGCTACCGCCAGGGGGCACCCAGAGAATTAAGGAGCCCTGGAATACAGCACTTCCACCACAACCGGAAGTGCTGCCGGAAGTAATTCCAGGAACACCCAGAGTGCTTCCAGGTGCTCATACGGTACTTCCACCACACCAGGAAGTGCTGTCAGAAGACTATCAGGAAGCACCTGGAGCACATCCAGGGCATTATAAAGGAGGCCGGTTCACTCCAGTAGAGTAGCCGGAGTCGGGGGGAAGGAGACAGAGCTTGAGAGAGGAGGAGTGAGGGCGACAAAGGATAGAGGCTGTGCAGTGCATTGTGTGGTGTATCACAAAGGAAGAATAAAAAGTGTGTGTTTTGGATATTGGTGTTGTGTCTGCTGTGTACATGGGGGCTGTTTACCACAATGTACATTCAAATATAGATAGTTGCATGTGATTTCTGACTGAATTAGGCCAACTAGTAATGTCTACATACCCGTAACTGTGGTGTTATCATGTAACAATTTGATTCCGTATCTTCCACTGTTTATAATAAAGGTGCTAAGGCACTCAGATATTTCAGTCCTTGATCAGGAGGAGAAGACTAATCAAGGTAGCAAATTCCGCAGTATGACAAAGATAACAAGGGGAATAAATATTGCAATAAACTGATGCTGGTCTATTTTTGGAAAACCTCAATGCAAAAAAGTGCTCAGCATAACAGTGAGTGTCCTGTTATTCCCCAAATATGAGTCACAGATCTCTCTTCTTTCTATTAAATGCACAATATCTGCAAATATGGGGCACATATCTATCTACTCTCTGAATTACAGAATATTGGGCTACATACACTCTAAGAGCACCACCCTCAGTTGCTAGAGATGATTGTACAATGATGTGTCAAGTATCAGCGTAGAGTATGCACCCTGGCAACACAGCTTCGATTCCTTTCTCTCAAAGGCCCTCCTTCTGTCTTTGTTATGTTAACCTGCTCTACAGATTCTTAGTATATTTAGGACACACATAGACAGTAAAACCAATAAAGAATAAAATTGTAATAAATATTTTTAAAACGATTTTTTTTTCACTGATGCCATGTTATTTTTTTTTATTTGCCATCAACACCTGATCAAAGTACTGTGCAGTCACTGGTGAAGGCTGAATGGATGTCGATATTTCAACTTTTGACGACCCCTCTGCATCAAATCTTTTGACACAAAGCTTAAAAAAGCAATAGGGAATACATGGGTAGAACGGCCAATGGGGGCTAGGCAGTCTTTTGGAACCCCTGCAGATTTTTTTTTCTCCAGCATCTTACCCCTGGAGTTGTTTTAACTTTTTATGTCCTCCCTGCCTACCAGACCATTGCATCGGACCTAACATTAGAAAACTGAAAACATCCTTTGTATGAAACTGTGCTATAGACATAAAATGTTGCTGTTGTTGATTGATTCATTATCTTTGAACCTGTTAATTTCAGAACTGCAGTGCATACTATTGATATTTTATTTTTTATCTTTTAAGCTTTAAGTACAATCTCTCCATAATGTCTTTCACAAACTAAGCTGGACATGAAACAGATGTATTCTTAACTGTATACCTAATGTTCCGATTCATTTTATGCATGTTAAACTGCTTGTCCATTGAACACGTCTACATTTGAAGCCTAGGTAGTCTTTAAAAGTTAAAGGTGTGTAGTGCAGAAAAGCTACCAACCATATTAAAACTGCATAAGGTTTTGCACTCAGAATGGGAGATTGTGAATGACAAGATAAAAGCTCAGATAAACAGAACAAGCATGCATTAGAATATTTTTCTCTGCCATGTAGGATTCACTTATCAAGCTTGTCTTATCATTTTGCAGTGTGGGGATTTTTTCTCTCGCTTTCAGTTCAATATCAGCTCTCTCCTTGTTCCCAAGTACATGATACAGAGAGTTTAAGTGGTGTGATTTCATTACTTCTGCCTCCTGTCTAGAATAATGGTTTCTCTTTGGGGGAGAAGGTTGGGGGGAGTAACAACACTTGCAGCATGTCAATTGGGTTTTAAAGCAGAACACATATAAGCAGGATTTGTTTCATAATCACAGAATTTTTTTAATAGATTTTTTTTTTTTAGGAAAGGGGTTAAAACAGAATTAAGATGCTATATGACACAAAAGAAGCTTAACATAATAATAATTATTATTATTATTATGTTTACATTTTTATAGTGCATTTCTCACTTCTCAAGGCACTTTCATAGTGAGTGGGCAGCTACTTCAACCACCAGTAATGTATAGCATCCACCTGGATGATGCGACAGCAGCCATCTTTGCACCAGTACACTCACCACACATTAGCTATTAGGTGGTGAAGGGGTGACAGATAGTTCGTCACTTAGAGACAGGGGATAATTAGGGGGACAGAGTGACCAGGCTGTTTTGGGCAATTTAGCCAGGACATTGGGATATAACCTACTCTTAACAAAGGATGCCCAGGGATCTTATGACCAGAAAGAGTCAGGACCTTAGTTTTAGATCTCATCTGAAGGATGGCACCATTTTCAGAGCACAGTGTCTTTGTCACTGCACTGGGGCATTGACATGGTTAGCAACCCCTGCTGGCCTCACCAACACCTCTTCCAGCAACAACCCAAGCTTCTCCTAGATGGTCTTCTATCCAAGTACTGGCCAGGCCCAAGCATGCTTAGCTTCAGATGGATTACCTATTCTGAAGTGTATATGGTATGGCACAGTTTCAAACTTAGAAATAAAAATATTAGCTAAAAATTACTTATTGGAGGGTCTGAAACTTGAAAGTACAATTGACGATGAGCACTTTGGAATTCCAGAGGAATTGTCCAAAAATGTACTCAGGCACAAAAGTATTTGAGAAGAATAAAAATATGTTTTCTGTTAAGGCAATAAAAAGATGTTGAGTTATCTGAAGCAAAGGGAGAGCATGAAATCCCAGAGGTAAGTACTTATTATTATTAATAATAATAATAACAACAGGTTGAGAGGTCAAGGGATAAGTTGTACAAAGCAAATGAGATCACCCATCTGGACTACAGTGTGTAGTTGCTCTTAACATTACAAATCAATACCCAATAGCAGTCCAGGTGAAAGTACAACAGAAGACTGGAGTATGAGCAATGAGGAAAAAAATCTAAGTAGTTAAGACATTATAGTTTAAGCAATGACAATAAAAACAGTTAAAATTATGAAGGGATTTAAGTAGGATGGCTGCTGTTATGTATTTTATCAACATTATGTGTAGTTTATTTTTATTGTTGTTTTTCTTAATTTTGAGTTAATTTTGATGTCTATATGATATTTTTTATTGATTTCATATGTGATTTTGTAATTTTGTACTGTTGCCTCGAGCAAAATGACACCTTTTACTGGCTAACTAAAAAGATTACAATATGTAAGCTTTCGAGGCAACTCAGGCCCCTTCTTCAGGCAAGATGTAGAGTTGCCTTGAAAGCTTACATTTAGCAATCTGTATAGTTAGCCAATAAAAGGTGTAATTTTGCTTGACTTCTCACTACATTCATGATGGCTAACACGGTATAACACCCTGGTTGTACTGTTGCTCTAAATCTAGTTAGGTTCGTTGTTCTTTGTGTGTGGAGCCCCAGGAGATGTAACCACACTGACATCGCCGCACTTGAGACCTCCATCAGGCTATTTAAATTGGCTGAGAAAATTCAGGTGGTGGGAATGTTTCATTTGAAAGAGTTTCTGTGAATATTGTGTTTTTTGTGCTGAATTTTTTTGGTTTTCTTTATTTATTGTGCTCTGTTTTAAGGATTGTGATTCCTAGGCTGTGGATTTGGACTTGTTAATTTAGTTTTGCTTTTTAGGTAATCCCTTTGTGGATCTTTTTGGTCTCTTGAATATTTACCTATATTTTCTCTCTTTTTTTGTTAATAAATTATTTATTTATAAAGATTCATAGTGTGTCCATTAAATACAAGGTCATCACTCTTCTTGTAAGGCTTTTATTATATTTTTGTGCCATGATCCATGATTTTTGAGCTTGCTCTAACTGAAGTCAGCCAATAATATATTAGTAACGTGGCTGAGTTCTGCTGAGCCTCTGTGAGACAGACAAGTTAAGTTTCTGGCCTGTTCCCTTGCTTATTTTAGGAGGTCTCACAACTATTTTATCTTGGAGGAAACTCCAAATCATAACAAATATCAAGTCTTACTTTCAAATTAAATCATCAGCTATAACACAAGGGCAAAGATGAAGCTAATCCATATCATTGAAATTTTAAAAGCTCTTGGTTAAGTGGATTCAACAGAATTTTTTTACCTGAATAGTGAATTTCATAATTCAGGACACCAGTGGAAAGTAGTCAAGACAAAATTTAGGAATCACTTCTACAGGCAAAAGGACATATAAATCAGAGTCAACCTATTGTGGCAGGCGGCTGGCGTCCATGCTCAGTCGGGACGCCCCTGCACACTATATTCAGGGGGAGCAGCCCTGGACAGTGCAATACCTCCCCCTGGACGCTAGATGGCCACCCCCCTGGGCTGGAGTAATGCCTCGGTTTCCCACAGGGCTCCCTGGGAATTGGAGTTGGGGGCAGCCCTGTTGGGTCCCGCAGGTACCGCCAGGGGGTGCTGTGTTTGGGACTCCTTAGCCCATGTGGGCAACAGATTCATTACACCTGGAAGTGCCACCGGAACTTGGGGATCAAACACCTGGAGCACTTCCAGGTGACCTATAAAAGGAGCCAGCAATCACCACTCATCGGCCAGAGTCGGGTGGAGGAGGACAAGGTTGCTAGGGAGGAGTGGTGGTGCCAAGGAAGAGAAAAGTGCTTGTGCTGTACTGGTGTTTGGGACTGTGTTGTGGCTGGGGGGATTACGGGGAAGATGTGCCCTTCAGCTGAAGATAAATAAAAGTCTTTGTATTTCACACGTGCCTCCCATGTCCAATCTGTGTCGGGTCAGGTGCAATATAGCGCCTTTCTTACACTATCTAGTAACATGTAGCAGAAACAAAACCAGCACAACATTTAGTGAGTACAGCATCTGGATGAAAATTTAGACAACTTAGTTATTAGCTACTGTAACTAATTTAACTAGATGGACTGAATATTTGGGCGGCACAGTGGTGCGGTGGGTAGCACTGCTGCCTCACAATTAGGAGATCCGGGTTCACTTACCGGGTTCTCCCTACGTGGAGTTTGCATGTTCTTCCTGTGTCTGCATGGGTTTCCTCTGGGTGCTCTGGTTTCCTCCCACAGTCCAAAGACATGAAGGTTAGGTACACTGGCGATCCTAAATTGTCCCTAGTGTGTGCTTGGTGTGTGTGCCCTGCAGTGGGCTGGTGCCCGGGGTTTCATGCAGTGGCGCACGGCGCCCGGGGTTTCCTGACTTGCGCCCTGTGCTGGCTCCAGCAGACCCCTGTGTTAGGATACAGCGGGTTGGATACTGACTGACTGACTGAACTGAAAATTCCCTTCTCATTAAGTTCTTATTGGGAAGTACTGTATTTCTTCAAATACAGAATTATATGTACACAGGCCAAGTTGCCACGTTATTTAATGGATGATGACATGTGAAAAAACCCTGAAAGCTAAAATCAGCGAAATTCTTTAAAAAAAATTAGTTGAATAGGATTGATGAGCTATGTTGGATCTACTGTCTTATCACCACACTTTAAGATATACTACACTTTAAAAATAGAATATTAAAATAAATCTCCACCATTAAAGTGATTTTGAAATATAGCACTTTAAAGTTTTAAACTGTACCTGGGGAGAATAATTACCTTCTGCCAAGTCTGGTAACAGCAATTTCCATTGAAGCCACTGAATAGCAAAGGTGTCAAAGTTCTTTCTATGATCTGTTATTGCACCTTTTATTAAGCAGACTAATATTGTATAGTTCTACATGGAACAAAAGTGTGCCGGCAATTATTATAGTATTGGTAAAATGAATTCCCTTTAAAATGTACCATCTCTGAAAAGTAACAGAAACTTTAGTCGGCCTCTTAAAAGAACAAAAAGTATGTTTAACTTAGAATTAGTGAGATTAAAATACAGAGGGCTTGAAGGCTACCTTTGGAGTGAATTATTAAACACCACTACTGTTAAACAGTCTTATCTGAACAGATTTTTAAATTATGAGTAATCAACTCATCAAGACCACATAAAATGAAATTGACAGTAGTTAGAGAAATTAGAATACACATAGAACACTAAAGACATTTTCTTTCATTGAAAAGCTTTTCATATAAAGATGTCACAATGCACTTGGCTGGAATGCTAAGATTTATGCTGACATTTCAAGAATTTGTCAGCACTGTAATCATAAGCTGCACCTCCCACTTAAATCTAGTATAAAGGCCAAAACCTTCAGTAACTGAGCATTTAAAAGAACAAGGTGCTCAGACAGTAACAAAAACATTAATTCTTAGTAACATCACTCTAAAAGTTTAAGTACTCTTCAGAGTTTATATAAATGCAGTTTAGTCCTCAGCTGAAATTAGTAATTGTCTATATAACAATTTCAATAGATCAGCGAAGAACATCATTTTTTAACTAGTGTCAGCTTGATGTAAGTAATATTGAATATATCATGAAAATAATGAGGACACATTTTAACTATGAGAGGTCTTTTAAACTGACAGAAACAATTACAGAACAAATCTCAATTTCCATTCTTTTTTGGTTGACTGAGTTTTGGAAATTCTAAACTGATGTTTGGTCTTAGTTTTTTTACCACATAAATGTCTTTTAAGAACACATTGATATATTGTAGTGCAGGGTACTATTTTTGTTTGTTCATTTTGTAAATTATGACCTTAGGATCTCATGTAATTCTTTGTAACGTCTGCAGTGGAGAGCACTGATCCAGTCAGCCATTTTTCTAGCAACTGAACAGTCATTCCTCAAATAACAAGTGTGCCCCCAGAGCCCAAACCTATCCTTTTTGCACCACAAGTTTCAAAGGTGATTTTTGAATGTGAGGATGACTGTTGACATATAAATGTAAAATGCTCTCAATTGAAAGATGTGTTCCCCTTGTTAAGTTATTGCGTGATTTTGGTGCACGGTGGTGCGCAGGTGCATGTAAAAGTTTTTTTTTTTTTTGGTAATAAATGGAGACTGCACGACCGGTGTATTTTTACCCTGGTCAAGAAGCTTCAGAGAGTGTTGTTATTGTTCCAACATCAGTATATTACCCAAGTGTATGCTGTTAATAGTTTTCTTGCCATCACAAGAACATTTAGTCTACATGTCAACAATGACCCTTCACAGGGGTTAAAGAATTTTCATATTGTACTCATCCAGTTTCTAGAGCATATTCGAATGTAGAAGGCTGTACCAGAACCTGCCACTATCTCTTGGAGCCCTGAAAGGAAGTGGAAGAAACCTTTTCATAGATAAGGCCTTCTCATCTAAAACTTAATCTACCCATCTTTACATTTTCTTGTGAACCCTATTCATCCCAAAACTATGTTGGTCTGCTTCTGATTCCGTGTCTTAAAACATCATTCCAGCATACTGGCCAATGCTTCGGTAATTTCAGGCGCAGGATCAACAATAATCTGCACTGCCTTGGTTCCACAGGTATTTACAATTTCTATTGGCCATGTCTATCAAAGAGAAATGGCCATTAAAGCAGTCTACCATCTGCCACAATAGTGACTGGAATGAAAGTCAAGGGAGCTTTCCATTTGAAAAGACTGATTGACAGTTTAGCGGCTTTCTTTTATACTTTGTTCCTGTTGCTCGCTGTCTAAGGGATGTATGTCTTTTTTCCTTTCTCTTCAGCTGTCTGTTGCACTGTTTCTTAATCTCCTATGTACTGTCTAATTTTTATCTGCACTTGTCTCTCTCTTTCCACATATGATTGTGTCTTGCTTTTAACTTTATGTTTAAACAGCCAGAGTCCCTTCCTTAAAAGAAGTTCACAATAGTCCATCCATCCATTATCCAACCCGCTATATCCTAACTACAGGGTCACGGGGGTATGCCAATCCCAGCCAACACAGGGCGCAAGGCTGTTCACAATAGTAATATATACAATTACTTAAGAATGTAAGAAGTTTGACAAAACCATTCCATCCATCAAGTGTATTTGGTTAGCTCATAGTTAAGCTGTACTTGTGTCTCATCCAGGTGCTTTTTTAAAGTTGTTGTTTTTGGTTCAAATAAGTAACTTGGTTATTTGTTCCAGGTTCTTATAACTCTTTATTTAAAGTGGTAGAAGTGTGTCTTAAATGTACTTAAACTTAATTTTCATCAGTGTCCTCAAGACCAAGATTCACCAATTAACTGAACGAATTCCACTAGATCTACTTTATCGATGCATGTCAAGATTCTAAATACTTGGATCAAGTTTCCATGCAGTGTGCTCTGTTCAGGACAAAATAAATTCAGTTCCTATTGCCCGTCTCTGCAGGTCAGTACAGACAGGCACTTGGCTGTTTTTCTCTGAACAAGCTGTAGAGTTAATTGTAGCAACGGGTGCTGAGCAGGCTCCTGTCAATCATGGAGAATCCACAGCATCCACTGAACAGTATTTCCAGACAGAAGAGCAGCTTTAGTGACAGACTGCTGTCACTGTCCTGCTCCACTGACAGACTGAGGAGGTCGTTCATCCCCCACACTATGTGACTCTTCAGTTCCACCCGGTGGGTAAACGTTAACAATATTCAAAGTTATTGTCTGTTATACCTCCATTTTATCACTCTTTAATATTGTTTTTTATTAGTATGTTGCTGCTGGAGTATGTGAATTTCCCCTTGGGATTAAAAAAGTATCTATCTATCTATCTTGGTTACTGTAACATCACACACTACTCCAGATATAGTTTCACATTGTAGACCTCAACATAAGCATGACTTACATTCAACAGTTTGTGCAATATGCTGTAACCTCATATTTTCCTTTTTAATTGGTCAGTTACTGACCATACTAAACAGAGAAAGTGAGGCCCATTTGTTATAAATTAATATGTTTTCTCTTAAATTAGAGATTAAGGGTTGAAATGCCCCATGCCTGCATATGCAACTTTGGCATTTTATATGTCTTACCAAATCCAGTAAATTGACACCTACAATAAAAGCTTAAGCAGGCATCTAGATCATTAATGAGTTAAGCAGGTTAGGAGTTTAGTAACTACTGTATATAACCAATTTTAAAAGTCACTATGAAAAATTATACAGATGCTAGAGGACATGACTCGGACTATGAGACCCTAGTTAAGTTAGTTAAGTCTACCCTAGAATGCACAATTAATCTGGTATTGAAATATTTTTATTCAGCTAAAAGAGTTTGAGTATTAGAATGGCTGGAGAAGATACAGTTAAACACCACAGAATACAATAAACTGAAAAAGAGAGTCTTAGCAGGAGATTAAAAGCATTGGAGAGGCATAAACAAGATAAAAATGGCTTTGCGGGTTATGAGAGTAGCACTAGAGAAAACTGAATTAAATTGAAGAAAATGACAATCTCAAATTAGCCTTGTCAATCCACAGCCCCTGTAACCTTGGCTTGATCCATCTAGTCACTCTTTGGTGGGATCTTTAAAATTTGTTGCCAATGATATATGGATTTTCGTTGCTGTCTTTCAAAAACAGGCATGTCAGTTATATGTCACTTCTAAATTATCTTGGTGTGAGTGTGCATAAATACTTCCTGCAATGTATGGATTTGCTCCTGTTCTGCTTAAGTCTCACCACAATGTAATAGACAAAGCAGGCTCTGAAAATAGGTGATGGAACTTAGTCCAACATCTTATGTCTTCTCAAGTCATCTCATCTTCTCAAACCACTATTCCTGGTGAGGGTTGCAGTGACAGGAGACCAAGCAGGTCAGCTCTGCCTTCCCTATCATCAGATGCAGATTCCACTTCTTCTTGGAAAATTTCAAGAGACTTTCAAGCCATCTGAGATATATAATCCATCCACTGTGTCCTGGGTCTGCTGCAGGGTCTCTGCCCAATGAGATGTGACCTGACCTCTCAGTTCAAACCTTCTCACCAATGGAGACATTACCAGGAACATAAAGCTACATATGGCCTAGCTCTGGGCATCACAAAAGAACACAAGTCCCACCAGGACCATTGCAAGGTGACAGTTCAGGGTGGGGGGACTATCCAATCATAAGTGATAAAACAGAAAATGCTACTAACTGTTAACAGGAGACAAAACTTACAACATATACTAAACCAAATCCTTAACCAATGTTGTAATAAATGTTTAATGCAACGTAACTGTCTGTGATCATAGCTGCCCTCTGATACTGTGTTTGGGGTGTTTCTATAGTCTGTGAAGATGGAAATTTTTGTGACAGTCAACACACTGGGGGTTTGCCAAGTCAAAGTTACAATAATGTATGGCAATGGATGTACTAATAATATAATCAGTAGTTATGTTTTGAAATTACCACTATAGCTTGCACGTGACGATAAAGCTATAGTTATGTGTGTGCTTAGGAAGTGTTTGCTGTGAAGCTTAGTTTCAGTATGATGTAATGTGTAAAGACAAACATATTTGTACAGTAGAAATTTTATTTCTTAACAAAACATTCTAGGTGGTTCCTTGATAATTTGTTATTGAACACAAAACAGTACGTACTTCTACATGATTGATTGTGTTGAACGGTGCTAAAAAGAATAAAAAAAAAAACATGTATACATATATCTGAGGAAAGACAGATAGCCACCAATATGTGAGAAAACATCTACAAACTTGAAATAAAGAAGGTGGCCTTTTCAAAGTGTACATTGTCTTACTTTTCTTTGCATTTCTAATTTGCACTTAGTGCTGCTCTCTGCTTGCTTCTGTTCTAGCATAATCCAGTTGAAGAGAAAAACATTTTTTAGAAGAAATCATCTGTTTTTCTTCCATATGTCCTCCTTTCACCTGAGTGTATGCGATCAAAAGTAAATGGAAATCAAGGTAAGAGTAATCCTTCATTCTAGTTTTAAAAACTTGCATTTCTTTCTCAGCAAGAGGAAGGGCAGTGACATTTTATTGCTTAGCAATTGCATACGATTCATTTTATGCACCAAATTATGAGGAAATTAGTGTCCCAAGCTGGACACAACCACCAAAAATTATTCATAACAAAAAACAAATATTAATAAGTTCCTCAGAATTTGGTTTTCACTTCAATGTATGCAGAAATTCACCATCTAGCAGTAAGTATCAATGTCTCTTTGCCAAGATAGAGTTACATACTGTAGGTCTTCTTGAATTAGTAAATTCTTCTTTTTTTTCAAATAAATTTCAAACTGCAAAAAAATGGAAAGTCTAAATAAAATAGTTACTATTAATGTAATGTAAATGTTTAGTAATATCTTTGTTGTATTTATAATTTTTGAAAAAAAAAAGCTGACTTTTTACTAGTTCCGTTAATTTCTACAGAAAGTATATTCATTGCTTAGTTTTCTTGCTCATTTATGCTAGGTGAACGTTCAATGTTATCATATTAATTAATAATAAATAAACATAATGTAGTTTATCTACAGCTTGAACAATATCTCTCTATTATATTAAAATAGTTTTCTGTCGTGTCCGCGTTATTCAGCATTGACCACTCCCCTCCAGACCGCTCGCCCAATCGTTACTCTTACTTTGCATATCCTCTCGCCATTCCACCCCGTGACATTGTCTGTGCTAACTTTCTCTTCAACTCAGTCAGTTATAATGGTAAGACAGCAAAGCAAATTATATATTTAAGAATGTAGAATTTTAGATTGCGATAGAAAAACAGCGGCAAGAACTGATATTGAAAAAAATAAAATGAACAAAAAGAACTGCATATAATAAAAATCAAGAAGAAAATCATTGATTTAAACGAAAAAGAGAAAAATAACAATATGAAAACAGAATTGTAAAAAAGCAATGTTTATAGAATATAAGTTAGAGAATAAAGTAATTCATAATATTGTTTTTGGTGATGCATTAATGTAATTTAATTTTTTATTTACTTCTTATTACATTTAACTTTTTTACTTCTGCTTTTTGCTACGTTTTATTACTCATTTGTATTTAAAATAGACAGTTGTAGTGAAATACTCAAGGTACTGAATTTCTGTCTAAAGAGGATAAAGTAATTCATAATTTTCTTTTTGATGATGCGTTAATGTAATTTAATTTTTTATTTACTTCTTATTACATTTAACTTTTTTACTTCTACTTTTTACTACATTTTATTACTCATTTATATTTAAAATAGACATTTGTAGTGAAATACTCAAGGTACTGAATTTCTGTCTAACAGAGGAGTGCCCTGGGTGGGGTGGGGTTGGCGAGCAGGGGGCAGAGCCTCCTAGTTTATCACAAAAGTAAAAAGCCATTATTTACTGTTGACAATTACCACTGCCAATCAAAACATTTTTTTCAGTGTGATCACCCAAATTCTTTTTAAGTTATTTGTATATTCTTTGTATAAACCCTTGGGGATTATCAAAGTAAATCAAATCAAGTCAAAAAAGTAAAGTCAAGGGCCTATTTTCATTAACTGTACATGTATTACTTATTTTTAAAAATCATATATATCATTTATTACTGTATAAAGAGTATGTCTGTTCAATTCAATAAAAAAACAGTTTACACTGATTTTTTTCATACTTTAACTTTTGAGTTTAATTTAACTTACACTTTAGTGTTAATATAAGGGTTTATCAACTTAAGCACAAACTTCTCCTTTTCTACAGGTAAGCCGTTTTAATAAGAGGCAAAAAATAAAAAAAAAACAGTTGCAGCTGTGCCATCTGTCATTTTTATATATATATATATATATATATTTTCTTTTAATGGTCTACATTTGTTATGAATTGTTCATTTTGCCCTGAGAATGTCAGTGGAAAGCAAGTGTGGCCATATTGCACAAGCCTACAAATTATTTTAGCTTTCCTTTATCAAGTTCATGACACACTTTAATGTCAGTTATCTGTCAGGCTGCTTTAATAATCCTAGCTGCAAGAGCAAGGCTAGAAGATTCTACTTTAACATGACAAGCTCCTCGAAATAAGTCATTCATGCCTGGCACAAAGTAACCTTACAACAAAAAGGTCAAGCTTATGTGGAGACACCATCTCAATCATTGCTAAATATTTAGTTTGAGTAAAAGTGGTGACTTTGGTACATTCAGTCTTTAAGTATTATATCTTTACTTTTGCCAATTTAGTCAAAAATATTCACAGCCAAAATGTTTCTGTAATGCAGTTATCAAAGTAGTAAAATGATTAGGCAAATTAAGATATGCCTAAACAGACCTTTTGTACAGTTCATCTTATAAACTGAATTAACTGGATATCTAATACATGCTGGCCAATTGGAGAAGGCAACAGATAAATGGCTTATACAGTATGCTCCACAGATTATACTAGTTGCAAGTTATTATGTTTTATTTTTAATAGGGTCTTATAATATTACATTTGCCTAAATAAAAAAAAAACATAATCTGCACATTTCTAAAACTGGTCTGTTTTGTTCAAAGAGAATTAGTGGCAAAAATCGTGTAGGGGTTTTCTTTTAAGAGGTATCAATTGAATAAACTTGTTTTACAGAGGTCAGAACAGACAATTTTGGATTGAGCACTAAAGTGTTGGGGGCTAAACTTGAACACAAAACCAAAAGTAAATCAGAAACAGAATCGGAATTAAAACGGTTTGCTCTAGCACAAGTTTCTCACTATGTGGACACTGTTTAATGTTTTTATGGCATGACAATTATAAAATCATATATTATACAACAAAAATCATATTCTTAGCAGTGTGCTTTTTTGAACTGACAATGCAAAATGATGATAGTCACGAAAAAAACAAACAAAATAGCAATGACATTGTTACTAAAATAAAGTAAACTATATAAACCATTGCAACAACATGATATAAAAATTTATAAATATTAGTAAAAAAATAAGTAATGCTTTCCTGACAGAGACCTAAAATACAGGTTCCGAATACACCCAACTGCTTTAATCAGGGATACCCTATTAATTTGGTGGAGAAATCAAGTTCTTATCTGCATATTTTGAAAATGCATTTGTCTTTAATTAAACATTTCTTCAGGTTTTTGAATGTGATTTTATGAGCTTTGTTACATGCAGACTGAGTTTTCAGTTTTCTTCATTTATTGCTGTACTTCTATAAGTCATATTTATTTTTATTTTGTTTTGTGTTTACCACAATGTCATTTTGTTATTCATCTGGGCACAGCCTTTTTGCATGTTCATTGGAGAGACAAGACAGTCAGCTGCTGGTAATGTGGTCTTGAAGCTTAGAAGAAGACCTGCTATTGATGCAACAATATAAAAGTAGACATCTAATTCACTATAAAATCAAAGACTGTAGATATCTTCAAATAATTCATTTCTTAAAAACTTGGGGGCTCCAGCCACTGCTCACTTCGCTCGTCCACACCCAGGTTTGGTTTACCGGATATACAATTTAAAGAGATTGTTATTTTCATGGGACTTGTTACATATGCATTATTTTCACTTTTAATTTAAAACTTTAGTAAAAACAATATTTGGAATTAACTTTTCTTCAAGATCGCATTGAATTTTGATTCCGCATTTGGGCTTAAATCGTGACAACACAACGTATAACTGCCTGTAAGTGAATATCGTTTCTTTCTCTCTAATAAATGAAACGACTTTTTCAAATGTTTCTTCATGCTTTCTTCTTCGCTTTGTAATTGACGTGTCATCTAGAATGTATACAATTATTCTCAGGGTGGAATGGGTGGAGAAGAGTGTCAGGAGTGATTTGTGACAGACAGGTATCAGCAAGAGTGAAAGCGAAGGTCTAAAGGACGATAGTGAGACTAGCTATGTTATATGGGTTGGAGACGGTGGCACTGACCAGAAAGGAGACAGAGCTGGAGGTAGCAGAGTTAAGGATGCTAAGATTTGTATTGGGTGTGACAAGGATGGATAGGATTAGAAATGAGTACATTAGAGGGTTAGCTCAAGTTGGACGGTTGGGAGACAAAGTCAGAGAGGTGAGATTGCGTTGGTTTGGACATGTGCAGAGGAGAGATGCTGAGTATATTGGGAAAAGGATATTAAGAACAGAGCTGCCAGGCAAGAGGAAAAGAGGAAGGCCTAAGAGAAGGTTTATGGATGTGGTGAGAGAAGACATGCAGGTAATGGGTGTAACAGAACAAGATGCAGTGGACAGAAAGATATGGAAGAAGATGATCCGCTGTGGCAACACCTAACGGTAGCAGCTGAAAGAAGAAGAATTTCTACTTTGTCATCTACTCTTTGTCTTTTATTTCCGTCCCCGGTCGTAGTTAAATCTCTTTCTTGTGAGACGTATAAGTGTCTCTCCGAGAAAATCATGTCTCATTTCCATCCAAGACTTTTTTTTTTATAATAAAGAGAAGTATCTTATTTTGTAATCTCAGGTTCTGATCCTTTGCTTTGTTAAAGATTGTGTCTTTTGGTTAACATTTGGGCTTTATTGCTGGAGAATTCTGAATACCCTCTTCAGACCGGTGATTTCCATTTTCCCAATGTTTATCTCCTGGTCCATTCCAATTTACCAGTTCCCTTGCGGTCTGCCATTTACATTTATTGCGGGAAAACACAAAATATGGTTGGTGGGTGTGATTGGTGGGATTATAGTCCACCATAACCCCTCCAATGTACCAAATAATTGACTCATATCAAATGGGTTTGTGAGTATAGTATGTTCTGAATCTCATAAAGCCCAAAGAAGAGTAGAACCATTCTGAGAACCATCTGTCATGTCAAGAGTTTTGAACTGGATCCTTGTAGCAACAATAACAACAGAGATTTAAAAGGCATGAAACAAAGAACAGAGAACACCAGTCAAGCAACTGCATTCTGAATGAGCTGGAGAGGTCTGATGGCAGTTCAAGGAAGCTCCACAACTAGAGAGTTTAGCTGAGACATAATCAGTGCCTGCGCAAGGTGGTGCATGGGCTAATTAGTAAAGAAGGTCGGTGGATTTTAAGAAACTGTTAGGTAGTTCATGGCAGACAGACGATTCTATAGTCTGCTTTTGAGTAACTATAACTAGGACAGTAGTGTAGCCTTGCAAAAATTATAATAGCCCTGGTAAATCTATAATAAAATGCATGGTGACATCTTGTACTTGATGATTAGACAGCTGTAGCGGTTGTAACATTCTACTAGGATGCTGTTGACAGTCTACTGCGTTACATGAATTTTTGAAATAATAAAATTAAAGGCCACCAAAATATTTTGAATAAATTATTTTTAGTAATCCCTGGATGCTAAGAACATTCCAAAATTGTGGCCCTTAAAAGAAAACTTCAAGACAAATGTACTTTAGGAAAAATATTAAACTGCCTAGACTTTCCTCAACTGGGACATTACCTGAGCTTTCAGTTTCAATTCCTTAATGTCATCTGGATCAGGTATTTATACAGCTCCAAAAAATCATTTCTGATGGGTTTATTAATTCTTGCTGTTGTGTGGATTCAGTAAGGTCATGTTGACTAGAAAATATTATTGGCCCCGAATGTTGTATCCCCATATGTGTATGAAATTATAAAATTAAATCTCTTGAAAAACAGGGCCATTCCAGCTTGTCTAGCAGTCAGACACTTTGCTCTTTTTCAGTGTGCTGGATTTTTGTTATCCATGAAGATCATATAAAAATGGCTTTGCTTTAGAAAGCTTCCTGGAATAATATGCAGGGATATAGTTTTCTATTAGCTGTAAAGGATTATAATAAATTGCTCAAATCCTAAAACAAGAAGTATCCACTTCTAATTCAAAATGAAATGTGTGGTCTAGATGTCACAGAACTAGTGCAGACGTGATTGAACGTTTAAAAATTCACATTACATAAATTCAAACTAAAGTATGTCTCGGTCCTGCGGTGGGTTGGCACCCTGCCTGGGATTAGTTCCTGCCTTGTGCCCTGTGTTGGCTGGGATTGGCTCCAGCAGACCCCCGTGACTCTGTGCTCGGATTCAGCGGGTTGGATAATGGATGGATGGATGGGTATGTCTCGGTCATTGCAACAGATGGTGGATCACAAACATTAACACTGCTTTTACAAGGCCCATACTAGGCGGAGTGGTGGCTCTGTTATCTGCACTGGTATCTGGAAGGGAGGGTACTGGTTCAAATCCCATTACTGCCAGAAGGCATCCTACTCAACCT
Source organism: Polypterus bichir lapradei (assembly GCA_026402145.1). Taxonomy (NCBI): domain Eukaryota; kingdom Metazoa; phylum Chordata; class Cladistia; order Polypteriformes; family Polypteridae; genus Polypterus; species Polypterus bichir. The sequence goes on from JANRMT010062814.1 coordinate 48,368,333, forward strand.
AACCTGAAAATTGCTCCAGAAGCAATATACAGTGGCTGACCATGTGCTCTCACCTATAAAGGTCATGCAAAAAGACAATTTTCCCTCCAGAATTATTAAATTATATCAAAAATACTAAATTACATATAACAGAGACATGCACATTTTATTATAACAAGTGTTTGTGATGTGCCATCTGTTTGAAATGACAAATGCAATGCAATTTCATTACATCATGCATTACAAAATACATTCTAATAGATGATGCATTGCAAATGTTAATGCTGAGATCCACATTGATTATTTAGATTTCACTCCATCTTAGATGGGTGACACGGCTAGCCTACAATAATTTTTTAAACCCGATTAAAAAAATTTTACTTGCTTATCAGAGTTAATAAACAGACAATCTTGTATACAATGGACTCATCATGTACATACTCAAATCTTTTTGGGCAATTTGGTAATCAAGAATCAAAACTAAGGATTGGTGAAATTCACAGTTCTGTAATACAGCAAACAAATTTTTATTTCCTCAGATGAGACAAGGCTTTTCAAACATGAATAATATGAATCTTTAATTAAGCTTAAATAGATTGGATATGGGTGGCACGGTGGTGCAGTGGCAGCGCTGCTGCCTCACATTAAGGAGACCTGGGTTCACTTCCGTGGACCTGGGTCCTCCTTGCGTGGAGTTTGCATGTTCTCCCCGCGTCTGTGTGGGTTTCCTCCCACAGTCTAAAGACATGCAGGTTAGGTGCATTGGCGATCCAAAATTGTCCCTAGTGTGTGTGTGTGTGTGTGTGTGTGTGTCCTGCAGTGGGCTGGTGCCTTGCCCGTGATTTGTTCCTGCCTTGCGCCCTGTGTTGGCTGGGATTGGCTCCAGCAGACCCCGTGACCCTGTGTTAGGATATAGCGAGTTGGATAATGGATGGATAGATTGGATATGTTTACACTAATGCACTGTCTTCAAAAGCACCACAGAATATTTTGTTAACAAACAATTGAAACATATTTGTTGTTCGCCAAACTACATGACATTACAGAAGGTGTCCTAAGGAAGGTTTCAACTACAGAACATATTTTAAATTAAAAACTCTTCTAAAGGTATGGTGATTATGATATAATTACTTATTTGGTTTAAAAGAGGCAACATCAAAGACAGAGAATAATTACTCTTCTTTGTTATATTATTTTATTTCAGTCCCTAACGTCTATACAGGGATACATGGACCCTTTTCTTCTTCTCCAGAAAAATAATAATAATAAAAAAAACCTGTATCTGCTGCACTGCAGGATAGCCAAATGAACCCATTTGCTAAATTGTCATTTATATTGCTTACACCTTGCTTTAGATTCGATTAAAGCATTAAACATCCTCTACAGCAGTAGAGCTCCAGGCAGAAGATGTACAGCACAAGCATAGTGCCTATGTGGTGATAACTCCAAGAAGTTTTGCTTAATAAAAACATTTTGAATAAACAAAATATTCCACTGAGATTGTAGCGACTGAAAAAGTGAGATGCACGTGTGTTTTAATTATTCCAGTAATATAGCTAGCAGAACAAATCTTACCCCAAGCCTTGTAATCTTATTTTCCCCAGCTGATTTTTGGTTTACACCACCTTAGCCATGGAGTAGGTAAATCAATAATAAGAAAAGATACCTTTTTCATGATAAGTAAAACCATCATTAAATCTGATGACAATATGACCACCACTAATAGTTTGCATTTTTATTTTATACTGAAATTTAGCTGCAAAACAAAGGTAGATTTTTTTTTTTTAATGCTTCCGCTGAATCAGCAAAAGTTGGAATTTGCACTCTGAATTCTAGTAAAACTGACACTAACAGACAGCTTGGGCTTTGGGACTGGAAACTACTCATTTAAAGAACTCCAGCACAGGGTGAGGTAATGAGTTTCCCTGGAGCTTTACAAGTTCTGCAGTGTTTCTCTAATGATCTGAGACACAACCCTTCTTAGATTCTGCACCTCCTTTCTGTCAAATGTATTACTAACCTGCTTAACTCCATAGGAGCTTCCGGATCTTTGGGGGATCTGAGCTGAAAGGGCTTAACTGCTGGCCTTTTTTACCATATCATTCTTTAGATCCTAAGAAAGATCATTTCTAAAGTCCATCTCAAGTGTGCCTCTAGCATTTTGAAATTTATCAACGGTGGTCCTACAGCTTTGATGTGAGAGATCTGAAGTCTGCTAGTGTTCTGCCAATGTGAAGAATAGCAGGTGCAAAAAATTATGTTTGTGGACCAGGAGATGAAAATGGAGAACACTATGTAAGCCAAAAGCAAAAACATGGTCATAAGCTAAAAGGTCAGTCAGATTGTTAGATCAAAGCCTGATATGTAAGTCAAAAGTCACTGTCAAAAACAAAAATGCAAGAAATACTAACGCCCTACTCACAAACTTGGGAAAGGAATGTAGCATGCAGTCATCGTAAATACTTCTGATATCACCGCTTCTCTGTTCCAGGAAACAGGGTTCCACTGCTCTCCAGGTTACCCTGTCTGTATAATGTATACATTGTCCCTATTTTTGCAATTTTCTGTACACATTCTGAAAGAGGACATCTTAGATGTAGTGGCAACTCTAACCCCTCATAATTAAGTATGAATGTTCTCTGTAGTCAACTGGCTTTACTTCTAAAGTTGCTTCCTGTTTTATAGCTTTGCATAACCCAGTAATAAATTAAACAGATAAACGGAAAGGATTCTATCAGATTTTTCAGTGAACCTCTATGGAATGTGAAAGAAAGGTGAAGGATGGTAATTGGAAATTGTATCAGTGTGAGCCATAGATACTGTAGGTCTTAAAACTCTGACAACTTTAGAAAAGCTTCATTTACTTAAAATTTAAAAAAGTTCATTTATCATATTATAATATACTGTCATGACAGCAGAGTAACATCAAGATAATTACACATTTTAGTATTTTACAGTGAAGAATAATAAAGGAGAATTAACAACCTCAGATTTAAGATACACAAAGCTACAGTAAATGTTTTATAAATTTTAAACCATGAAGAAATGTAGTTTTCAAAGTAATTGCTAGTCTTGATCCAGCTTTGCACTTTTGGTGTGATTCATACATTTTCTTCCACCTCTGAGGAGCTAAAGACTCTGTGATAAAAATGTTGATTCACAGATCACATTTAAAGTAAGAGAAAGAAACGGCAAGAAAATGCACAAAATGTCCTACAATGTTAGATATAAGCACTTCTTGCCATAAAGGGGGTTAGAAATGAAGATGAATTTGAAGAGATTTCTCATTTTGTTTGATGTTTGTAAAAGCACATCTACATTATTTTGTTAACGGATGAACATTTACATTCATTTATTTACAAACACATTATTTAATAAAGAAATGAGCATTTTTAGTAATTACATAGAAGTTTCACAAGGCAGACCATCCTTCATTTATTTAATAAAGTCGACATAGTAAAATGTAACATTATACAATGTCAACTTCATTCACTGTAAAATATACCTTTATGCATTTACAGCAATAAGATCTATCAGAAGAGTGACATGAATATTAAAGTAATGTGACTTCTGAGAATGTGCTCTTAGACACACCATTAAAGTGTCTGTTGTAAAAGCATTGGCAGATGAGGCATGATGGGCAGAGAAGAGCAGGATACATAAGCATGGACAGCCAATGGTAAGCAATTGTGTTTGTCAGGTTTTACAAAAATGACTTTATGGCAGTTTAATCTTTGCCATTTTACATGCATTATCTTTTTGAAGTACAGAATTATAGGAAGTCTCTTTTAAGGTAATACATTAGACACAAATTATTTTTTAGTATGTGTAGCAAATGATTTAGGAGAAACTAGCCCATCAGTATGGGTAAATGTTACCATCATTCTCCGAAAATTTTAAGCAACAACATATTTTACTTGGACTTTTCATTTATAAATGAACTAGCTGTGCTACCTGTCTAAAATAGGTTGAAAACTAAATAATCAACATAGAACTCAATAATAAACATTTGCAGCCTACCGTTTATGCCTATGTTTCTGTTATACAGCATGACGACTGGAATGGAATTTATAAAAGGTGTATGTACATGACTAGTCCAAGGAATTCAGGATTGTCAGATGATGAACTCTGATAAGCACATACAACATTTTGTAGCTTTTACAAATTATCGTTGATCAGCTGTCATACCCATCTAAGATGGGTTGTAATCTAAGTAATCAATGTAGACCTTCACCTTGGTATTTACAGTGCACAATCTACTGAAGTGTATTTTGTGATACATGCAGTAATATAATGCATTGCATTTATCATTCCAACAGATGGTACATCATAAACACTTGTACTAATAAAATTCCTTACTACAAATGATTAGGATACACCATCTGTTGGAATCTATACTGATAAAAGGCAAAGCCCTCACTGACTCACTGACTGACTGAATGACTCACTCATCACTAATTCTTCAACTTCCCGTGTAGGTAGAAGGTTGAAATTTGGCAGACTCATTCCTTACAGGTTACTTACAAAAGTTAAGCAGGTTTCATTTCGAAATTCTACGTGTAACGGTCATAACGGTCAACAACGTCCGCCATGTTAAACTTTATTTATGGCCCCATCTTCACGAAATTTGGTAGGCGGCTTCCCTGCGCTAACCGAAACTGATGTACGTACTTATTTCAGTGGTATGACGCCACTGTTGGCCGCCATATTGAACTTTCCAATGGTCTTTGTTGCCCTCACTGACTCACTGACTTACTCATCACTAATTCTCTAACTTCCTGTGTAAGTAGAAGGCTGAAATTTGGCAGGCTCATTCCTTACAGCTTACTTACAAAAGTTAAGCAGGTTTCATTTAGAAATTCTACACGTAACGGTCATAACGGTCGACAACGTCCGCCATGTTAAACTTTCTTAATTATGGCCCCATCTTCACGAAATTTGGTAGGTGGCTTCCCTGCGCTAACCAAAACCGATGTACGTACTTATTTCGGTGGTATGATGCCACTGTCAGCCACCATATTGAACTTTCCAACGGTCTTTGTTACCTATGGACCCATCTTCAAGAAATTTGGTACACGGGTTCCCAACGCTAACTGAATCCTACTTGTGTACATATATACGTTCATAGCCTGCAGCTCGGTCACCGTGTGAGGCGGCGTTGGGTCCCCCATCACCACGCCTCCCACGTTGTTGGCTGCCTACCTATATAAGGCCGTCCGTCGCTACGGTCTCTTCATTCCCTTCCTTGCTTCGCCACGGTATTCACGCCTCCCGGCTGATAACTGCAGCCTTTTTATTTAATCCACGGCTTCTCTACTGTTTTATTGTTCGTTTATTACGATTATAGTTATTGTATAGGTATTTTAGAGTTACTTTACATTGTTCAGGTACCCATTTCCTTTATCGTTCCAACCATACCCCCATTAACATGTCTATCGAGGTGATCACCATCGATCAAAGAACTGTCACTTACCGAGTGGTTTCCATGCCCGGAGATGGCACCTGCCTTTTCCATTCTCTGTGTTACATATTGAACGGCCATATCAGGCTCACTCTTGATATTCGGAGGAACATTGTGTCTTATGTATTGAATGACTGGGACAGGTTCAAGGTGTGGACTGATGACGGTACAGGAGATAATTATACTACACAGGAGCACTAGAAGAGTGAAATGCTTAAGCCCTTCACCTATGGTTCTACATATGAGTTGATGGCTGCCGCTGAATTGTTCGGTTGTTGCTTTCAAGTGTACCGAAATGGCCAAATATTTTACACCTTTGGACAACTGCCAATGCCTCTTAAACATCTTAGATTCACAGGTGACGATTTCAGTAGTGGACACTTTGATGTTTATGAATGTTTAAACTCTCAAAAGCTGGATGCGAAGTTATCGATGAAACCAGTTGTATGCTTACAACACTTGACAGATGCCGAATGTCACTTCAACACAACAAGTCCTGCAAATACTAACGTAATTGAAACAAACCATGAAACTCAAACCGATTATGACAGCAGCAATCCAAGCTGTGAGATTTGAGGCAAGATTACTGTTCACATGGCCAACTGTACGTTGCATGCTCAAGAGTAAGCTCAGCGCACAGCTTGGTCATATTACAACCGGAGGGCCGAACTGACAACGTGGCATACAAAGAGATCCTTAACAAATAATTATTGGTATATTTTCCCTCAGTTTAAAAAGGTTTACTTTTCTTCTTAATAAAAATTTTAACGCAGTACTTCGCAGCTGCGAAGCGTGGGTATTTTGCTAGTCACAAATATAATGCATATGTCTCTGTTATATGTTATTTAGTGTGGGATTTGTAAAAGCAGTGATAATGTTTGTGATGCACCATCTATTGGAATGATAGAGACATAGCAACCGGACAGACATACGGACACTTATCCTTTTATTAAGGTGGATTGAATGTCTAAAGTAAATAATATAATCAGACCTGCCATACAAAGTGAGTTTTGGGGAAATGTGTATGTTTTATTACTTATGTGAGGTGCCACTTCTTTGGTTTGCTCTTTACATATTGATTTTTTGAGTGCTCTTCTGAGGGGTGGTGCAGTGGTAGGGCTGCTGCCTCACAGCAACAAAACTGTTGTTATAACTTTGAAAACCATTGGAACCAGGACCATCCCTTCTGTTAGATACTGAGAACTGGAAGTGCTGGCTGTTCTCAGTAAAGACCTTTCTACTGAGTATTGTGCCCATGATAGAAAGATACATAAATAGATAATATTTTGCCTAAGTGAAATTTATTTTCTTAAGTGGCAACATAAAATACAGTGCAAAACATAAAGTGTAAACTACTACATAATGTAAGTACAAGATCCATAATTATGCATACCAAATATTAATAATGGTATAATAATATAAAGAAATATTGTTGTTATGCCAATGTGTCTGTAGTAACTGGGGTGAAGGGAAAGAGGATTCTGCTGTCTGACAGCTGCCAGAACAAAAAAAGAAGTGACAGAATGAGTAAGTAACTAAAGATGCTCCACAACAACATAAAATGGTAGAGCATGAGCAACATAAGCCAAGATGGCCTCTAATTTTTTCATGACCTTCTTTCCATAAGTGTTTAAAGTGAGTCCAGGTTCAGTCTTGTAATACCACTGAATTTCCTGACTGAATAATTAAGGTTTATGTCAGCTCTAGAGTGAGTGTTACCATTCACCAGCAGCATGGAACATCCATTCATTGTGGAGGAGTCTGAGTGGGGCACTTGAAGAAAACATATTAGCCACAGAGACTCCTACAGATGGAGCTCTGTAATCTGGCTACTTTTGTTCTTAAGCAAAAGTAACTGTCTTGGTGCTTTATGTTAAATTTGGAAGAATTTATTTGGAACTATCATTGGTTCTTTTTATAGCCACCATAAAACTGAAAAAAACCTCTATATACTGTACATGTAACTAACTGACCAAAAGCAGGAAACGTAAATAAACAAGGGGTACTAAGCATAATGAAACAGATGTTTCTATATAGGTATATGTAATCAGAATACAAGTTTAATATGTCACTGTGCTCTGTGTAAATATTTTAAATCCACTTTTCTTTCTGCTCACATGTACAGCTAACACAAGGCCAGATTTAGCATATAGGAGATCACCATATAAGAACTGCTAGGCAAGCATTAGAAGACAACACAGGGATAACTGTGAAACAGGCATTTCTGTGTGTCAAAGTCAGCATGAAACTGTATCCTTGTGCCTTATTTGGGAATGGCATGATTCACCAAGTGGGGGCCTGCACATGAAGGAAGAGTATAAAGCCTTGGAACATTGCCCAGTACACCTTTGGAGCCGAAGGACGGATGGGAGATAACTGTCATCCGATCCAGAAAATCCTTCCAACGCAGTGACGAAAATGGTAGACTCTATACATCGGGCTCCCACTACCCGAAGGTCTTGTCATAGCTTCCTCGTCTGTTATGGCACATAAACCATCATTAAAGAAAGCTAAGTAATTTCTCCTATGTGAATTCTTACCGCCGTATCACTAAGGGAGGGGTATCGCATTTTTATATTATATCTATATAGTTTCTGGTTATGTTACAAGCCACATTTACAAAGGAACTTATTCCAACAAGAGAGCTAGCGTCCCCTACTAGATACAGTATAGCAAATGAAGTAATTGAGCAACTAATTCCATCATGCTCGAATCTAGGTCTATATATGTTAGGGAGACCTGGCTGTTAGTTGTTTTAAGAGTTAGGCCTGAATGTTGAGGCACATTTGTGTGGTGCTTCAGTGATAAAGACTGCACAGTTTGCTGATGTTTCACAGGGACATGTGGCTAAGATGATAATGAAACATACGTGAAAGAGAAAGACCTCATCAGGTAGGGACACCAATGTGCGAAAGCAAAACTTCTTGAATGTGTTGCCCATGCACTGGTTAGAGAAATCAGAAAAGCAAGTCGGGTTCATTTGAGAACAGTCATCAATCTATAATATGAACAGAAAGTTTCATTAAGAACACTCCTGCAAAAACTTTGTGCAGAGGAATACATTATGATTGGACTTATGGAGCATAAATAATGCTTTTACATTTAAAAATGTACTCCAGTGGGTAAACTGTTACAAAGAACACAAGCAATTGTTTTTTATACAATTTGAGAAAAAAAAAAAAAAACTTATGCCTACTGTCCGTCCATCCATCCATCTGTCATCCCTACACTAGGTTCAATTAGTAATGCCAATCCACCTAACCTGCATGTCTTAAATGTAAAGCAGCTCCAGGTGATTGCATTCACCATATGCTGAGAAAAATAATGAGAATAAGATCACAGTGCTTTCATTCTGTCCTTTAATCACCAATGCATGTAAAGTATATGTAAATACTCACATAATTTAATAAACAGGCAGCAAAGTAAGGTACCTTAATAGCAGGGTGCTGATTCATTGCTGGATGCATGTTACTCTGCTTCACCTCACAGATGTAGTTTTTTAAAGTTATGAGTCAATTATATACTACGCATCATAAAAATTAATACAGATTAGACATATAGTATGTATCCCAGAAAAGCCATGTCCTTAATACAGGGCGTCACACACATACAGTACGGACGTAAGCATGTCTAACTGGACTCTAGCTGAAGCAGGGTGTACAGTACTGTAGCTCACACATGCTGTCACTTTCATTTGAGTTCTTTTGAAAGTCTTGCTGATGTTTCACACATGACAATAAAAAATTAAATTACCTTTATTTATAAGCAGTATGCTTTTCTCTTAAATTCCTGAAGGGATGAAACAGAACTTAATAGCTGTCCTGAAGCATGTTTATCCCACTTGCTGACTGCAAGTAAATGTTGTGCATTATATTTTTAATTTACATAAAATGATTCACTTATGATTTCTTTCGGCATTGTTTTTATTAAATTTAAGCCCTAGATTCCTTAACAGTCTTCTCCACCGTCAACTTACAAAACACAACTTTTTTTATGAAGGTTTGAAATAAAATTACATTAAACAGATTTCACCACAAAAAGAAAAACTATTTTGATGTCAAAAGAGGAGACTCCTAAGAAAATCATCTGCAGCCTCAACAATGCAACTATTTTAAACAAATTAATACATCAGTATGAAGTTGTTAATAATAGCAATAAAAATACATTTTATTTATAGCAACTTTACCATACTCAAAGCATTAGTTATTTGATGGCTTGAAATAAAATGATGTAAAATAAACTGTTCAATGCAATTAAATTATTGGCTTTCAGACAGCCAAAGATTAAAAAAAAAAGAGTTATCCAAGAAACACCTCTGCAGTCAGACCTTTTATAAACAAAAGAAATTAGTATAAAGTACTGAAGTTTCACTCAAGTATACTCTAATCATTAAAAAAAAGACAGTTTTTATTAATATGTATTTATGAAAGGGCACTGCCCTATTATTGCCCAGTTTATTTGTTGCGTTTATTTTGCCTGTTACCAACACATTCGGTCTAGTTACGGTATGTTTAATTTCTCTTGTATGTATTAAAAAAACACATGGACATTAGCACAGTTCCTATGTTTTTTTGTTTTTTATTATATTTTTTCATTTTGGCACATAAACAAATGCATAAACAATCTTTATTTTATAAGTTGCAAGAACCATCCCAAATCACTTGAGTGTAGGCTTGAGTGCGTCCTCAGCCCCATCCTCTACACCCAGTTCACCCACGACTATGTCGTCTCCCACAAAGATAGCATCATCCTAAAGTTCGCAGACGACACCGCAGTGATAACACACATCACTGGTGGGGACGAGAAGGCCTACATGAGGGAGGTGGCCAGTCTAGTGTCATGGTGTGAGGACAACAACCTCACATGGGGAAGGAGAGGAGACCTCACCAGCCACTGTTCATCCGAGGGCTTGAAGTGGAGGGGGTGAGCAGTATTAAATACCTGGGTGTCTACATTAGTGAGGCACTTGGACACTTGACACCACACAGCTAGCTGGTCAAAAGGGCTCAACAGCAGCTGTACTTTCTGAGAAGGATGAGGAAGTTTGGCATGTCGACTAAGATCCTCAGCAACTTTTACAGGCTGCATTGTTGAGGGCATCTTGACCAGCTGCATCACCATGTGGTACAGCAACACTACTGCTATTTACCTCAAACACCTGCAGAGAGTGGTAAAGACTGCTGAGAAGATCACCAGGACTCCACTGTCCTCTCTGAAGAGCATCTACAACTGCAGAGTCCGCAGGAGAACTGCCTCAATCCTCAGGGACCCCACCTACCCCAAACACGAACTGTTCACACATCTACCCTCAGGCAGGAAGTATAGAAGTATGAAATGCAGGCTAAAGAACTCTTTCTTCCCCAAGGCCATTAAGACTCCTAAATACCTGACTTGAGTTTATAACCATGGTTCACCTCATTCTATCTACCTCACACGACTGTATTTGATTTGTCCATCACATACCTACCTGCACATTACACTTTAAAATTCTGTTTTTATACTTTATGCTGCCTTTGTTACTTATTATTTATTTGCTACTTATTATTTGTTTATCATTATATGTTGGTTTGTTAACCATTGGCATTTGGTGTGGACAGCAAAGAAAGAATTTCATTGTACAGGGAAACGTGTTTCCTTACTGTGCATATGACAATAAACTTTGAACTTGAACAATGTGTGGCTGCGGATTTTTTTTTTTCTTTCTTCCTCAAATAATTTCTTAATTTCTAAGGAATTTAGAAATAATTATATTATCTGCCATAGCTTTAAATTATTTATCATCTTTTGCCATTTTCTTTTTAATTTCCCCCATTTCTACATTGTCTCTGTAGATAGCAATCTGTTAAATGATAAAACTCCTGACTCTCATCCTCTGTTTCTACCACTGCTCCTATTTCTTCCGCTGCCCAACCTAACCATAACAAGCTTACAATGTATCCAAGGGCTGTTCTGTTCAGCAGTGCCTCTTTCTGTAATTTGTTTGTCAAAAATCTTCTGTAGAGTATGGCACCTGATGCACCTGGGAGGCCTAGCAGAATACATGTAGGGGTTTGCTTCTTTTTTAGGATATTTCTAGAATGAGAAGTTAAGTCTATCCCAGCACTATTGGAGGGATGCGCAAAACTAGGTGCTGGCCTGTCAACCAAACTGTCCCATCCAGTTGTGCATAAACGTTTTGACTTTTGACTTTAACCTATTTAATTTGCACCCTAAAACACAACTCTACTTTGCTAGTGTTCAGGAAACAACATAAATCACCTAATTTATACCAAAAAGGACACAACAGTGTAGCATAAGCACTCATCCAATTTATTCTGATTCCATTTTGTATTTAATAATTACAAACAGGAATAAAAACAGCATCTTTTATAGTTTTTGAATAGTCTTGAGGTAATTTTTTTTTAATATTTGTTTATCAGTTATGTGGTAAACTGACTGTTTTATTGTAGTTTTGAGCCTGAATTGTTTTTTTACTAAGTGAAAAGAGCTTTATATTTACAACACTTCTGGATTTTTCATAGATTGTGTTTTATCTAGAATTAACATTTAATAAATACTTGGTCTTTAACATCTATCAGCCTGTTAAGGAAGGTGAATGTTTAAGAAAGTCAGCAATATAACTGTACTTTGTTTGCTTTGAGCTAAGTTTATTAATGGAATAGTTGGGAATATAACAAAACGTCTTTTTTAAAGCTTATTTAAAATTAACTAATGTCAAAATCGGGATCCTTGAGTTTTAAAAACCCTAACCAAGTGAAAATATGCATTTTCAGAAGAGTCTGTATTCTAAGCAATGTTTTATATTTGACGTCCCTGGTCTGTAGCTTCAAACCCTTTGTATAAGATGGTGCTGTGGCGACCAATTAGAGCCAAACTGACGTTTACAATTGGCAGGAGCCAACCAGTGAAATAAACTAATGGTAAAATTATATAATGTTATTATACTGGAAAACAACTGGCGTTATTGGTCTTTTTCTTTTGGCTACTTCCGTTAGGGGTTGCCACAGTGGATCATCTTCTTCCATATCTTTCTATCCTCTGCATCTTGTTCTGTTACACCCATCACCTGCATGTCCTCTCTCACCACATCCATTAACCTTCGCTTAGGCCTTCCTCTTTTGTTCTTGCCTGGCAGCTCTATCCTTAGCATCCTTCTCCCAATATACTCAGCATCTCTCCTCTGCACATGTCCAAACCAATGCAATCTTGCCTCTCCAACTTTGTCTCCCAACTGTCCAACTTAAGCTGACCCTCTAATGTCCTCATTTCTAATCCTATCCATCCTTGTCAAGGTTGTCAGTGCAATTCTTAACATCTCTAACTCTGCCACCTCCAGCTCTGTCTCCTGCTTTCTGGTCAGTGCCACAATCTCCAACCCATATAACAGATGGTCTCACTTCCGTCCCATAGATCTTTCCTTTCACTCTTCCTGATATCCGTCTGTCACAAATTACTCCTGACACTCTCCTCCACCCATTCCACCCTGCCTGCACTCTTTTTCACCTCTCTTCCATAATCCCAATTACTCTGTACTGTTGATCCCAAATATTTAAACTCATTCACCTTCGCCAACTCTACTTCCTGCATCCTCACCATTCCTCTGACCTCCCTCTCATTTACACACATGTATTCTGTCTTGTTCCTACTGACCTTCATTCCTCTCCTTTCTAGTGCATATCTCCATCTCTCCAGGGTCTCCTCAACTTGATCCCTACTATCGCTACAGATCACAATGTCATCTGCAAACATCATAGTCCACTGGGACTCCTGTCTAATCTCATCTGTCAACCTGTCCATCACCACTGCAAATAAGAAATTATTATATATTATAATTAGTATTAACGCTGGAAGGTTTCATTTCTGGTTTCTGGTTGGATGGTTTCTTGTTTTTGTTCAAGTCAAGTTTTGCATGTGTTTCACGCTCTGACAGTTAAACAGGAGCACTATGATGAGAGGTGTACATCGTCTGGTGCTTTTGTGATTAAAGTTATATATGAAGGTTGTTTAAAAGTTTATAATATACTTTGAATTTGAATTTCTGGATGCTGTATGTGTTTTGGTATTTGTTACTGTATTTATTATGTCTTATTTTTGTTTCAAATTTTAATGAAGTGTAGCGTATGGTCACATTTTTAACGTTTTTTTCTCTTTTTCCATCAGAGTGACTGAATAGGCTACACGAAATGTTTTTATTTGATTTTTTTTATTAATGAAACAGATATGTGAGTGGAATGATTTGTGATTTTAAATGAACATGTTGTTCTTTATTTCATAATAAGTTTGTTAATGAACATGTCTTGTTTTTACTTTATTTTAATATTTTTAAAGTGCATCTCTTGTGCTCTGACAGTTAAACCTTAGCACTATGATGAGAGAGTGACTGAACAGGCTACATGAAATGTTTCATATTTTTTTGTTTACTAAGTGCATTCTTTAAAAAATGCTTGACAGAATTCTGTGGCACTGAGATATTTTTTGAGTCTTTTGTCTATTGAAGAAATTCAAAGTGGCCTTTTTTAAGCAACACTTCAAACTTTGTGGAAGTGTATTCAGCATTACCATCCAGACACTGACCGCAGCTGCATAGATTTCAGACTCACGGGTGAAACTGCAATCATAATCTATGTACTGTGGATTCCACTGACAACTATTTTTTGTGGTTCAGTGCTTTTTGCACATTTGTTTGATATAAATATTACAGAACTACATGGCTTATTTATTTATGAAGTGTTGTCCCACAATTTATCAGAGGTTATCTTGAGACTAATATTTAAGTGTGAAATGTGTGTGTAAAAGCTGAATCTACTCTCTCCTCATTCATAAAAAATTCCAAGACAAAATGCTGTTTGTTGGTTTTTTGAGTCTGTGCCTGAACAAGAAAACTGATGTATATTGTGTGGCCCGGGTTAGACTTGGGATTCCCGGCCTGAATACGCTTCCCAGTCCGGCCCTGCTGCCAATGCAACTATGACACAGTAAAATGGCCATCTGCTGCATATGTGATAAAATCATCATGGCACAGAACAGCATTAAACTATAAACAATGACCAAAAGAAAAGCAAAAATAAATAGCATGATAAAAAGTGAGAAGATGCATGTAACCACTACATTCTGACAATTTAAATTTTTTAATTTTGTCTATAATGTTATAAAGTTTCAAAAAAGCTATTAAGTGAAAACAGCTTTTTGTTTATTATGGAAATCAAAAACTATGCACAGCAATAATGCTAACTCAATGTACACAAGTCGATCCAAGCAAATGAAAAAAAGGTTAATTCTGCAATTAACATCTCTAAAATAAATCCATATTTTTACAAGTGAGAGTAAAACAGAAATTACATTTTGTTTGTTTAACAAGTAGTAAGGATAAGAAGCATAACTATTTCTAAATGAGTTTGTGGAAGTTTATTTCACTGAGCCGAGGAAATTGAGTTCCTCTGCCAAATTACACAACTGCATTTATAACACGCTAAAGCCAAGATCTGAAACTCTGCTAAATCCTTTGCTGGAATCTAAATGCCCACTTCAGTGTCTGCTAGTTTGTTTTTTTTTTAACATATTTTAAATAAATGTTTATAATTAAACACGTCAGAAACCAAGGCACAGGAGAAACATATTTTCACATTTAACAGTTTATTCAGGTTGTTTTTTATTATTAATGTTTACCATTTAATTACCAGTTTGTACTTAGATTTTCCTCTGACGCTCATGAGAAATACTGGTAATTTTGAGAATGATTAAATGAAGCAGAGGCATCTTAATGAAATACACAGGGAGTCTGCAGAGGATTTAATTAAAGGATATACAGTATATTCCAGAACTAAATGTCATGTCTTACCAATTTTGGCTCTGCAAGATTTTCTGTCTGATTGTATCAGGTAGCCATCTGTACAGCTGCATCCATATGAGCCATAAGTGTTCATGCAGGTCTGGCTGCATGTCCCATAGGCAGCACATTCATCAACATCTAAAAAGAAAGAATAGCAGCCTTTAGAAAACTGAATGAATTCCAAACAGTGCCAGAAAAGCAAAGCCTGTCAATAGCTTTTTCTTCATTTTTTACCAGAATGTAAACAATTGTTAGCAAAACAAGCTGTCATCAAAACACGTGTAAGGAAATTGTAATCTGCATCTGCATCAAGTTGGAAAAGTTGTTAATATGTACAGTTCTTACAGATGATGTAAACACGTTTCTAGTGTTTTGTCATAATTTAGCAAGCACTAAAATAATTTCAAAGAATGAGTATGGTGCACAGGCTACCCGCAGCTGGCATCACTTTTATCAGTCTGGGACGTGGCATGCAGAACTTCAAATCTGCATTATTTTTTATGCAGGCACATATTGGTTTACTCTTTTTCATAAAGTTGAAATGTCCTGCACAATATATGGTCCAAGAATAGCCTATGAAATAGAGTTTTCTTTGGGTGTAGAGGGACAAGAAAATAGGGGGGAAACCCAAAAAGCTCAACATCTTGCACAACTAAACATTAAGATGAGTCGAACAGTATACATTTTTTTGGGAGTTTTCTGTTACCAGTAAGTCAGGAGGTGTTCATAATTCACTCATGTGAACACAGCAAGATATGGCCAGCCTGATGCTGTTTCTAACCTGAACACTGTTGGTATCAAACCCTCAGAAAACACTGCCAGCTCTTTGTTATCACTGAATCACAAAAAAATATCATTATTTTGCAAAAGCACTGTGCTATTTTGCAATAATTGTGTTATTTTAAAAAAGAATTGCATTATTTTACAATAATGATTGTGTTATTTCACAAAAGTATTAAATTATTTGGCAATGTTGCAGCAGTTATCATTGTGAATGCGCGTGCTTCGATAAGTCTACAGAGAGCTATTGACAGGAATTAAGCACACACATAGCTTGCAGTCAAGTGATAAAAATGAAACAAAAGTTATATTTATATATTTAATTTTAATCACTTTGAAATTCAGCAACTCTACTTTATTCAGATTGGCTGTGTGATTGTACCCTGCAAAAGACTGGCCATCCATAACAATTGTTTCTTGCTGTAAACGCAGTGCTGCTATAATAATTTAAATTTAATCCTCAGGACATGCACGATTAAATGTATACTCTTAACATTTATTCAGTTCTTATCAGTTTATTACACACTGTGCTTGTGCTAGAAGGCTGGAGGATGTTATTAACGACTCTAGTGGCAATGTCTTTATGAAATAACACAACAATTATTATGAAATAACAGAAATATTGGCAAAATAACTGATTAATACTTGTGAAATAATACAAAATGTTTTTGTAAAATATAATAATTGTTTTTTTCAAGTAGTGGAAAAAAGCTTCTGTAGAGCTGTTCCACCACACTGGCAAGTACAAGAACTGCTTGGGGCTTTAATTTGCTTGTTTCTTTTGAAAGCCTCCATTCTCGTTCTCAAGTCCTTCTAATTTAAAGGATAAGCTTCTGTTACTTGTTGTAGGTCTGTTGGAACTTAGACACGCATCCCCATCCAGCCTATTAAGGTGTGTCTGCCCGCAACTACCATAACTTCTCGCAACCTTCGTAACTGGGACGGAGTGATTTACAACATCATAATTTTAATTTATTTTCGAAGAATCTGCACAATATAGATTTTCAGGCTCTTGGGGAGTCCACACTTTTAATTAGGGAGGCACCTGCATCCCCCGAATTTTGCACCTCATTTACTTTGTATTTGTTACATTGGATTAATCCCTGAGGGGAAATTGTCTTTTCACATGAACTTTAAAAAGCAAAAACAGCAGAGTGCTACAATTCTTAACAATCCCTGACAAGAGGAAAATGGATGTCTTTGCAATTGCTTCATTCTCTTCAGAACACACCCTATCTGACTTGGAGTGATCTGAGATATACACAGTGCTTAAAATATACTGCTAAGTGCAATACACATGCAAAACATTAACTATAGTAGCAAGTGAATGTACAGTGTTTGCAAAGAAAACTGAAATGAATTGATGTTGTATGGTGATTATTGTTGTGTCTGTATAGATGAGATGGCTGCTGTGACATCAAACACAAATGCACACAGCCATACCCAACATGCGATGTTACCATGTCATAGCTATTTTGAATCCCAAAAAATAACCGAAAATCTCAACAGAAACAAAACATGAAAATAAATAGAAAATGTACTAAACATTAGGATAGTAATCAATGTTTTAATTACAACCCATTTTTGAACTGTTAAACAATATTCAAACTCTGATTGTCATAAAGCATGTTTCCACCTCTCCCAATGACTCAATCAATACCTAATATTTATTGGAGGTAGTTTGTTTTGCAGCAAACACAAAGTCTTTATGAACTCAAATAAATTGTACTACTGTAGTGTTTAAAGTTTTATTTCTGATATTTATATTAGGCAGTTTTTATTTTTCAGCTTCTCAAAAGAAAATGTCAGTTTATTGTGTGTTTTAAAATAAATGAGCCAATCCATGATGACTATACTGCAGTGGGCTGGCGCCCTGCCTGGGGTTTGTTTCCTGCCTGGTGCCCTGTGTTGGCTGGGATTGGCTCCAGCAAACCCCTGTGACCCTGTAGTTAGAATATAGCGGGTTGGATAATGGATGGATGGATGATGAGTATATTATTTTCCTACATCCTTTGCTGATATCCCACCCAACCAAATAAAGTCCCCCATACTGTGCAATTTAAAGTATTGAAGATATGTGTTAGTAGTTGATTAAAAACAAACAATTAAATAATAGAACGACACAGTATCATTTAAAAATGAATAACTACAATACTTTCCAATATTACCTAATAATGTTAAAAGAATCTGAGTAAACTTTGCATATTTATTGATATACTGTGACAGTAATAAAGTGTAACAAAGAGCTGCCAAGAGAATCTGAAGATTGTATTTGCCTTAAATTATTTAAATACTCTAGGCTGCAACTGTTCTTGTAAAAAGGTAGATAGAATATACTGGTTTCCAAGTTAGTAAAACAGTTTTAAAGTTAATTTAAAATTTTACTGGATAAAGACTGAGGGGTTTTGTGTTTGGTTTAAATCAGATATTTAGCAATACAGTAGTGGCATTTGGTACTAATTTAGTAAACACATAATAAAAATCTAACAAGCAAGTTATGGGCAGTAAGAGGTTTTACATGCAAAGTAGAAAGAATATGATGAAAATAAAAGCCTCGTTTTTATCAAGGTATTATTATAGAATAATGGATATTCACAAACCTGGCAAAATTACAGTATTTACAACTACCTTACACAATGTGGTGTATCGTTACAGCACTGTTGTAACCATAAAGTGTGGGCAAACATTTTGATCCTTTAGTAAATAAATCTAACACGATGGATGTGACCTTTTAAATTAGTTATGTAAACTTCAACCTCTATTATGTTATTATGTATACCATCCCTCGGTATGCCTTCAAAACAGTCAACCATCATCACTGGGACTACACTCAGGTGGTTTGGCTCCTAGCTCTCATACACCTAACATGTGTCCTGGTGGGGAGAGATGTCAAAGGTGCAACAGTCCGGCATGGAAGTGTCCCAAGTATTGGTGCTGGGTTCTCTCCTCTTCCCTCTATACACCTTCACTCTGTGTCCCATCATCCCATCCCACTGTTTCCCAAATGAGTGCTATATTGATGATATGTAGCTGTTCCCCCCAGAGGACCACATGGAATGAGCTACAATCTCTGCATGTATATTCCAACCTGGATGAAGGAAAGTCATCTACAGCTCAACTTGGCAATGACAGACCTCCTTGTTATCCCACTTCTTCTGTCTATTCATTACCCCATCTCGGTTCACTATCGCTAACACCAAGTCAGTAAACACCCTTGGGGTGATTAGAACATTAGAACACTCTAGACGAGAACAAGCCATTCAGCCCAAAAAAGCTTGCCAGTCCTATACACTTATTTCTTCCAAAAAAACATCAAGTCGATTTTGAAAGTCCCTAAAGCTATTTTTTTCTTTGGCCAATTGCAACAGTCTAGTAGATTCACTCTATACAACATCCACAAGATCAGACCGTATCTAACAGAGTGGGCAGCAGTTTTGTAAGTGGCTTTAAATAGAAGTGTCTGCTAAGAAAATAAACATAAATGTAATCCTTCACATAAACTGGTAAAAAAAAAAAAACAAGATGGTTGCAAGTTGTGGCTCAATTCAAGAGACAGGAAGAGTACCCTGGAAATCCACGCTCAACAAACAAGTTAAATTTATGTTACAGGAGCTGCCAATTGTTATAGTTACCAATTGTACTCCTTGAGAATTATTATTTCCAGCATGTTATACTTCCATTTCTATGTTTTTGGGGATGTAAGCAAGTAAATACAATTTAGCAATTTCCTGCAGTACCGTTTTGTATTATCGTGTCCATCACTATTTGATATGCCATTACCAGGGATGATGTCTGAGGGCATTACGTCCATGTTATAGGCTATGAAGTTCATCCCCTGGAACTTATGAATTATCTGAATTTGTGGATAAAGTACAAAAAAATCTAAATCGCATATTTGAAGAATGTCTTCCTTGGCTAAAGACTAGTTACTGATCTTCAGCTTTAAGTTATGGTTTGGTTTTGACGTTTGGTTTTCCTAGTTTGCAATCTCTTGCTAAGTTTCAGCTCTTGTTTATATCCCAGTTTCTTTGCCATTTTGGTGTGCCTTCTTCCAGTGGCATAACACTAGTTTGCAAAAATGACTGGTATGTCACCTGACAGAGAAAAAAGACAGCATGGTTGGGCACAGCTAATCTATAACCAGTGAAGTAATGAGCATTACAGCAATTGTAGCTTATAATCTAAGTGGGGGGAATTGATCTGGACTCAGTTTGAGATATGGAATTCCATCCCTCATAAACACCAATCAGTTTACTGCTTTATCTGTAGCTGAAGAGGTAAAAAATTGTTTATGGGATGGATGTGACTTGTCTGGCCCCCAGATGTCAGTTGCTGAATGGTTCAGTAATGATGATGGTGAAAACTAGCATCTGTCCACCATCTTGGATTCAAGACTGGAATTTTGTCCTTCTTGAGTGACTACAACCATGCATTCTCTTAAGGAATATAGCTAAGAAAACTGCTGATGTAAAGTGGGCATTTATTGGATACGAAAACTTAAAGTATAGATGTAGACGGTCAGTGACTGCCCATACTATGACATTTCTTGTGTTGTTCAATACAAGCTAATTATATCATAAATATGGTAAGGTGCAAGTGTCTTCAGAGCTAGTAAATGGTTATAGAGGAGACAACATCACACACACCATATCTTCCACCCATATGAAAGGCTGTTAAAGCATTACCAGGGGTTTGTGTGTACATGTAGTTTTTACCTATGACAACAGATGAAAACACCACTGTCTGATTTCCAATGATTCCTGAGGCCTTCATATAGTGTACCTGTTTTATAAGTGTGAGTAGGGATATGAGATGTCATTGGCTTGTGCGAGCAGGGATATAAGATGTTATTAGCCTGCCCCTTGTGTGAACAAAGGCTTATAGTTGGATACACAATGTTTCACAAGCTCAGATGGATGCAAGTTTCCTTTGCTCTCTCAAGGAGTATCTGTGTTCTTGTGTGTGGAGTGTCTGGAAAGCAAAAGCAATGGGCACTTACGATTTATCTTAAGTGCGTAATTCTGCTAATCTGTATAGAATGTAATTAATGCACATAGTTAAGCTATTTAGGTATCACCAGTGTCATTTGCTTAAAATAAAAACAGTGAATATAGAAAAAATGCAGACTTTGTAGAATTAATGCATAGTTAAAAATAGGCCATACTCAATTTAAGGATTAAAATTGTATTTTCCCTTTGTAAAAAATAAATTACAATTATTATTTTTCATTGTTCTTTTCATAAGAAAATATAAAAGACAATGTTATTTATTTTGGCCAAACAAAAAAGTAAAGTAAGTAAAATGATAAAGAAAAACTGGCTGAGGTATGTGCCCACTGTGGCATGTGTTTAAAAATGTCCTTTCTTCCAGTCTCCAATGGCATTATTTCACATTAGAACTATTAACAGTATTTCTCTTCATTAATTGATCAACTGATTAGGTGACTTTCAGAACAATTTAACATCACAGAAAGTTACTACTATAACCATTCCACCAAAGAAATGTGATTCTCAGTTCCCCGTATTCAACCTCTTTCTCATGATATGAGAGGTCTTATGCTTGCAGTTATTGATTCACTCACACTTACACCAAATCCTGCTGTTGAAAACAACTCTTTTCTAATAGAAATTTCTGTCCTGAAGATCTCTTACATATGGTTTGTAGTACACTCTTAAAAATAAAGGTCCCAGAATGGTTCTTCAGAGTGATGCCATAGGGCAACTAGTTTTGGTTACCCAAAAGATCCAACCAACTGAAGGTTTCAGAAAGAACATTTATTTATTTAGAACCGTAACGGGTTTGAAACAGTAAATAACCATGAATAAATTATAACAGATTTGCAAAATACCAATGGGCCTTGATTTTAAAGGGAGTCTCACTGCCCTCAATATCACAGGCTAAGTACAGTTTTTCTTAACCCATGTCCTGCCAGGTAGCCTAAGATATGTTAAATATTTCAGTTTTTTTCAACATATTAGGACTTTTTTAAAGTGCAAAGAACCCTTCCCATAATTAAATGGTGGTTTGTCAAGCAATGTTTCTATATGGAATCACACAACCCAGAAAAGAACCATAGAATTCCTTTAAGAACCATTATTATTAAGTATACAAACTGACAGTAAACTTAAGATGTGGAACTTTTTGAAGTTTACCACAGATAAATAGTATTCAGCATTACACATAATCTAAAATTCTTTTCTGGGAATTACTGTTTATTATATGATTTCTTAAGAATATATTATTTTGCATTTGATTGTAATCTAAATACATAGGTCCTCCTTCTACATCAATGAATTCTCAATTAAATTCACATACCATCACAGACAAATAAGAGAACATGTGTCATGAATCATGTATATATGACATGTCGGCATTAGTGAATCAGTAACAGCAGTCATGCTGTTATTTCAAACATGGCAATGCTACCATTGTTTTGAAAAAGCAGTCAGTGGCAGTCCTTAGAAAAAAGCACAACCCAGCTTGTGAAGAGTACCTAACACCCGAGTACAATGGTAGTGTCCAATGAGGCATATCAGTACATACAGGAAACAACAAAACCAAAGTCCACTCCTGTTTGTGCAAAACACGAAAGCTAAGAACACAACCAAAAGACACTGAATTATTGTTAAAAAACATCCTGGCATAAATCCTGTTCTCTACTGATTCATACTAGTGAGAGGAGCTAGATAGGACCTGTTAACAGTACAAGCTGATGGTGGAAGTGTAATGATGTGGGACATTTTTTATGACACACTTCTTTTTACTTGAAACAAGTACAGCTTATGACATGAAGTGGAATATCATAACCTATTCACTTGAAGATCTATAATTCACATGGGAGTCAATTTAAAACAAAACTTCTGTGTAACACTTCTCATACCTTGTTGAGCTCGCCCTAACACAAATTCAAGTAACTCTTTTTGCCAAGTGCTATCTATCTATCTATACTTTAGTTTCAGTACCTTTACAAATTACAATGAAAATGATGGCCCCTCATATTAATCCAAGTAATTTTGCCATAACAGCTTGAAATGAGTATTATACTTAATACAGTAACCAGTAATATTTTTGACTGGTGCTCTAGGCCCAGCCTTGTGAAGTTACCCTTAGAACTTGCCAATTCTACTGGTTGCTTATTAACATAAATTGGGCTGCATTCACATGATGAAAAAACAAAAATAAATAGCTGAATATTATGTCCTTTGTCCTTTTCAAAACCCTTATCTGAATTCAGTGCTTAATAATTCAGCCTTTTCAGTTTTTATCAGACTTTCTGGAGTCTGATTTTTGAATTTCGCCTATTCTTTTTGCCAGCCCTGTCTTTTACGCAAATATGTAAATGGTCAATAAGTTTATTACGTCAAAACTAAGGTTTACCTACTTTTACATATGCAATGAGATGTCAAGGAAAATGACACTTCTTATTGGGTAACTGAACAGATTACAAGATGTTGCCTGAAGAAGGAGCCTTAGCTGCCTCGAAAGCTTCAATAATGCAATCTGTTCAAGTCAAGTCAAGTTGGGGAGCATGCACTGGTACAGTGTGTTGCCGCATCCACTACATGGCAAAAAGACCTGGGATCCCGGTTTGCAACCTCCCAGGCAGAAATGCAGTCCAGTACCGCCCTCCGGAAATGACCCTCTATCTGCCACAGCCAGGTGTTACGCGGGCGACCCCTTGGCCTGGTCCAACCACTCAGGTCCCCAACAATGAGGATCTTATGAGCTGGATCACCCTCGGGAAAACGCGCCACATGGCTGTAGTACCATAACTGATGCTCCCTCACAATACAGGTAATGTGCCTCATTCGGGACTCTATGAGCAACCGCTCATTCGACACAACGTCAAACCAACGGTACCCAAGGATTTTCCGGAGAGACACAGTACCAAAGGAGTCCAGTCTTCGTCTCAGGTCACTGGATAGTGCCCATGTCTCGCAACCATATAGAAAGACAGGAAGCACTGGACTCTAAAGACTTGGACCTTTTGTCCTTTTGCATAGATATCGGGAGTGCCACACACCCCTTTCCAGCGACCTCATGACCCCCCATGCCTGCACAGCACTCACAGTACCAGTGTACAGGCCAACCATGATATCCAGCAACCTAGAGGGGATCCCGCGAACCCTCAGGATGTTCCACAGGGCAGCTCGATCAACTGAGTCGAACGCTTTGCGAAAATCAACAAAGTGTGCAAAGAAACTCTGCCGATATTCGCGTTTGCACTCCTTGAGAACCCTCAGTGCCAGGATGCGGTTGATGGTAGACTTCTTAGGCGTAAAATCAGACTGTTCCGGTCGCTGGTAGGTGAGCAAGTGATCACGGATCCTATTGAGGACGACCCTAGCAAGGACCTCAACCCGGCACCGAGAGCAGTGTTATCCCCCTGTAGTTGCTACAATCCAGGTGATCACCCTTCCCTTTCCAGATAGGGACGACAAGTCCCGTTTTCCAAGTCAGTTGGGATGATGCCAGTCTCCCAAATGAGAGCAAAGTTTGCTTGTAATGCCAGGAGGACAGCCTTACCACCAGCCTTGTGAAGTCCACCCCGGATACCACAGATCCCTGCAGCCTTTCCCCACCTCAGCTGGTTCACCACCTGTGCAATCTTAGCTAATTGGAGGATCATCCTCAAGAACCATGGACCCAGAGATATCCAACGTCCTAGCCGGAGGATCAGCTTTGAACAACTGCTCAAAGTAGCCAGCCCAGCGGGTCACAACTGCAGTGTCATCCATAAGGAACATTCCATCAGCTGCCCTGACTGCGACTCTCCGACGAACAGATTCAGATGTGCGTAATGCTTCGATTCCTCTGTAAGGAGGACGTGGGTCGCCAGACCACCGATGGTGTGTCACTTGCTCACAAGTTCCTCTAACAAATGCCTCTTTATCTACCCTCATAGCCCTCACAGCCGTCCTTCTCAGTTCCCGGTACAGACCAGAGTTGCCATTGAGCCGTGCACTGCAACTCCTCTCGATGATATCCAGAGTGCCCTGCTAGATAAAACACCTCCTTCTGGAAACACCGGTAACACCAACACAACCCTCAGCAACCTTCAGGGTCTTGTCACAGAAGGTCTCAAACATCACATTAGGATCGGTAGCTCTACCCAAATTTGAAAGTTCCTCACACAAACTGGGTGCAAATTTATCAGAAACAGCCTGGTCTTGCAGTCTGGCCAAGTCCAGGCTCATTTTCCTAGTAGGTGGTAGCCTACTGGACCTAAGCTGGATCCTAAGAGTAGCAACAACAAGTCTGTGGTCAGAATTCACAAACTTGGCACTTCTGTAGACCCTGCAGTTTTACAACAGCCTCCAGTGTCTGCCCACGAGGATGTGATCGATCTTTTTCACCGCACCACCAGTATTGGAGTACCAAGTCCAACGATGCAGTTCAGGGTGCTTGAACCAGGATCCAGCGATTCGCAGCTCCTGACCTTTTTGCAATCTGTTCAGTTAGCTAATAAAAGGTGTCATTTTGCTTGACTTCTCATTGCGTCCCTAATAGCTAAAACGGTACAACTGCCTACTACTACTAGCTTTACATATATACTTTTTAGCCCTTAAAGAATGTATTGATGGTATGATTGACATACACTATTGTACATCTTTAATGCAAAATTTGACATCTCCTTGAAATGAATCTGGTTAAACATTAGTTTTTTCACAGTTTTTAGTTTATGATGCGAATGAAAAATTATTGTTAATGACCCTCAAAAATACAACAGTACTCATTTATTTAAATATATATAAGTGCAAAACAGCCCAATGCACAGTATTCTACATAAGAACTAAAAATGACAAAAACATTGCAATTAAGAAACCTTGAAACATTTTGGAATGTTAGGATGATTGTCTACAGAATTGACCCTGAATGGTACATACTGCCACTACTTACAGAACAGAAAGCAATTTACTTGTCATTTAACAATCTTATGAGTGATCAAGAAAGAATGCCGTCCAGAGTCTTCATGCTCCTCCAGCTACATTTTCAGATGTACATGGCTCTTTTTTGATGTCAAATTAATGCATGTGCCTTTTTATGACGGAAGTCAAGCTAAAGTTAGAAAATGGATTTATTAGAAAATGGAATGAACCTTAACAAAACTGATGTCATTTCTCAATGTAGTCTCCACCCTTCACACACACATGAGAAACAAGCCACAGCTCCAAAACTTGCTTGCATAATAATTAATCTCCATTATTGTGTTCAATAAGTTATTAGTAAGCACAGGTCAGGTTAGGTCAGGTCAGAGAGCATGCACAGGTACAGCACATTGCCACACCCACCACATGATAAAACACTTTGGGATCCCAGATGGCAACCCCCAGGCAGACACGCAGTCCGGTCCCACCCTGTGGAAATGGATGTTTATCTCCTGCAGCAATGGGTTTTTTGGGTGTTCCCTTGGCTTGGTCCAGCCATTTGGATCCTCAGCAATGAGGATCCTGTGAGCAAGATCACCCTCTGGGTACATGGCCATAGTGCTTTAACTGAAACTTCCTCACAATGCAGGTAACATGCCTCATTTGGGACTCTCTGAAGAGACACAATACCGGAAGAGTTTGGTATATCTGCTTTCATATTGTATTAGAAAGACGTTTAAGGTTTAAAAGAAAACTTTCCATTATACAGGTAACTGTACAATTTAATCTACAATCAGAACTTGCCATTCAAAGAAGAATCAGATCCTTGAACCACTGGTTGAGGTTTGCAAAGTGAGAAGAAATGTTCTATCATATCCCACTGCCACGAGTTGACAGCTAAACTATGAATGAAGGTTGTGTCTAGCGATGATTGATTGAAGCAAGCACGTGAGTGGGGAGTTGGCATCTAATCTACGATGCTTCCCTGGCCCAAGGAATGCAGGAAGGAAGAACAAGAATAGAATAATTATGAGGTTTTCCAGAAGCCCAAGGTATCTCATTCCCATCCAGAGACATAGCTGCATTAAAGATCGATCAGCTCATTAGTGCAATGCAAGACTGAAAAGGCCATCTGACCCTCTAAGCACATTGGCTGCCTAGACTTCTAGCATAAAAAAAGCTGCTATCCCTCCAGGTTGTCATGTTAGCAGTTGTCACATTCAGTTTTGCTTTGTTTCTTCTATTCACACATTAAGAACAGCTGTTTGAAAATGTTGTTCTGTACTGAGGTTTGATCCTGCTTTTCTGCTTGCTTTGGACTGTTTTTTTCTTTTAACAAAACCACCTGTGGTCTACAATTAGGCGAAGGGAGGGGGGATTTTTAGCCATGGACATAGTCAACCCTAGTTCATCCTGACAGTTACTGCTGCAGGAGCTGCAGACCGCAGATGCAACTCTGCAATAGGCTAGGAAGTGTGACTTAAACTACACGTAACAGAATAAGAGTCACAGTTTTGGTTCTGTATATAAAAGTACTGAAGCAAGGATAGGTTCACAATCAGACTCTTCCACAACAAAACAGGTTTATTAAAGACGGCTGTTAGTAAGTGTAGATGTGGTCATGAGTGATGGACTGAAGCTCCATCCATGGTTGTTTCTTCCATTTAACCAATGGGGTCTGTATCCTCACAACTCAGTACTGCTAAAAGTGGGCTAAAAAAATTTGTGGATTATGGGGGAGACCCATTTACTTAACAGGGATAACAAGACTTTTAAAATTATGCTTTAGGCTATTGCTATAGCAAATCATTTTCAGTTTTAAACATCAAAATCTCAAAATATTTCTAAATGTTACTATGTAATCTGTTAAATTTCTCTTGATACTGATGTCATCCACTCCTAAAAGATCATATGATTGTTTGCCTAAAAAATATTTATTGCCTTAAATTGTCCATTGTGCGCATGTGAACTAGCCATAGAAAAATGCAGAATAATTTAACTAGACATAATTTTGTTAATATAAAAAATAAATAAACTGTTAATATTAAACTGGCAGTAATAGTACATGACATAAAAGAGCAGATACAGCAGTGGTGTGTAGTGTAATTATAGTTTGAACAACTCACCGGTGCAGCTCCAGCCATCTTCAGCCACTTGAAGGCCATCATCGCAATAGCAAAATGTTCCATTTCTGGTGATGACACATCCAAACTGACATCTTAATTGTTGACATTTTGGCACAAATTCTGAAAAAAAAAAAAAATTAAATATGGATATGTGTTTGCTTTTATAACATTAATACACACTTTCACATAGCATTACAGTATCAATTTGTCTCCACAGCTCTCTGCTGTAAATCTGAAGACCCCCTACAGGCACTTTATTGATCAGCCAACACTAGGCACCCTGGGTTTAAATTGAAATATGATTTATTAAAATATTTACGTGGAAAATAAGCCCTTGAGATGTACAATTTCATTTTCAAGGAGATTATCTTTTTCTCTCAAGGAACAACCTCTCACCTCATCACCAGTCATAATAAAGCCCTTCACTTTTTTTCTTTTTGAGGTGTTTGGACCAAAGCCATGAACCTAAATTTTGTCAGATTTAATTATCACATAAGTAAGGAATCCCACAAGGGGTAGCTTTATGTTATACTGAAAGGAAAACAGATATGCAACAAACCCTGCCATATAAAATATTTTGGAAAATTACTCTGTTAAATAACATACATGCAAAATAAGTGGATTACACCACATAACAGTCTGGTTAACATATAGATGAAACAATATATAATTCTCCCACAAGTAGCAGATTGCCACATTACTTGAATATACAGTAAGCTAATTCAGTGCTCGTTGGCTTTTTTATTAATCATCATTCAGCTACAAAAAAGACAGGACTGTACATGTAATTTTACTGAAACATACTTAAAACAAATTTGTTCTCGATTTTTATAGCCATTATACATATTTTAAAGAGCATCAAAATGTGATTATGGCATATTTAAGTCTAGGATTCAGTAATGTCAAAAAAGGCAGATTCAACTTTTAAAACAAGAGATTTTGTTTCATGAACCTATGCTCCAGACTCCAGAGTTGAACCTGTACTTAACAATGTAACAGTTTGAATTAAACAATGCCTACAGCTCTATAAAAATTATCTTCTCCTTGAACTGTAAAACAGGGAAGACAGTAAGGGAATAAAAACAACTCTTGTTCACATACTATAACCCTGCTGGTCTACCCTAAAAAACACTAAATGGGACTCCAGGGGCTATGATTCATTGGCAGAGTTCAGGGCTGTGCCCTCATCTTTGACTGACAGAAGCTCAGAAACTTCTAGTAAACTGATGGACAGTAAGATTGACCGATGGTCACAAGAAATTCTTGGAATAGTAATGAGGTTGATGAAATTATTGCTTAGGCTCACAATCACACATCTGCCGCTGACTGTGGAATTGCAGGGTGACAAAGTCTACCCCAGGATGGTAAGAGAACAGTCTTGCAACAGTGGCTAATGTTATTTGTAATGTAAATACTCATTCAAGATCAGGAGCTGCTTATCCCATTTTGGGTTGAAGAATTTCGTCTGTATTCCAGTAGCAGGGAGCACAAAGCATATTCTGGAAGGGAGATAAAGATAAAGACACAAGACGATTTGCAGAGTTTGTTTGCACATTAATTTACCAATGTATGGTTTTCTGTTTACTGTCAACACGAAGTAGAAACCTTTGGAAAGAATGTAGTGTGTATATGTTTTACTACTAACAACACAGTCTGTCATTAGACTAGACAGGTTTCTATATGGTACAATTTGGTTATGTTTTAGATTATATTAATCGATAGTCCTACTGTAAATTGAGCTGCAGGAATTAATGTTTATGGGATGAAATCAACCAGTACAGTAAATTCAAAGATCCCCACTGATTGTTACTAAATGATGGGGACCTTCAGTCCATACGGTTTATGTTAACTAGATTGATATTACAGTTAGACATCTCTCATAACGCTCATTTTATACATTGCCTGTTTCACATTTTACTGTTATACAACATTGAATCACAGATCATTTATTTTGGCTTTTTTGACACTGATAAACAGAAAAAAAAATAATCAAAACCAATCTTTGTAAAATGTTCTAAATTAATTACAGACATAGTACATAAAATATTTGATCACTTAAGTATTAACTCCTTTAATATGCACACCTAAACCATCACTGGTGCAAGCAATTCATTTTGAAAGTCGTATAAGTAGTTAAATGGAAATCATCCAGTGTAGCCAAGGAGTTTTAATTGATTGTAGTATGAATGCACCTTACCCTAGAGAGTCTGTATCATGGCCTAACATACACAATAAAGACAAATGAACACTCAGAAATGGTGATTGAAATGCACAAGTCAGAGGATGGTGACAAGAAAATGTCCAAGTCATGGAATATCCCTTCGAGTCCACTTAAACCAATCATTAAGAAATGGAAGGAGCATGGCACAGTTGTAAATCTGCCTAGAGAAGGCCCTTTACAAAAACAGAGAAATCATGTCAGAAGACAACTAGTGAGGCCACCAAGAGACCTATGAGAACTGTGAAGCAAGCTACAGTAGATTAGATTGTAGGTAATGTGCATACCACAACTGATGCAAGGGCGTTACACCAGTGGCAGCTTTACAGGGGAATGGAAAACAGAAAGTCACATGACATCTTGACTAGAGGTTCCTAGAAGGCACTTAGTCTGCTGAAAGAAGTTAAATGGTCTTATGAGACCAAAAGTATGCTTTTTTCGACATCAGAATAATCAACATGTATAATAACACTGCACATTATCAAAAATACATCATATCCATTATGGATCACGATGGTGGCTCCATCATGCTTTGGCAATGCTTCTTGCAGCAGGCCCTGAAAGGTTTGTGAGGGTAAAACGAATGCAGAACAATTCATGGAAATTTTGGAGGAAAAACTGATGCAGTTGGCAAGAAACCTGATAATCGAGGACCCCATGCATAAAGTCAAAACTGAACAGAAATGGCTTCAAAATTACAGTGTTGATGTCCTGCAATAGACGAGTCTAAGTTCAGTGCTCGTATTTATCAACTAATTACTCAGAATTACTTCTAGAAATTTCAGTAAAAGTCAGAGAAGGATAAGAATTTGTCCCACCACTGAGTAGGAAATTGTGAAGTATGTAATTATGAAACATTCTACACCTACTAAACAGCAACACGTAGGAATTCACATTTCAAAATAAATGATATCACAATTCTGTGGCACCCCAAAACACAAAATGGCACTCGTGATGACGTAGTGTAGTCTTCTGATACAATGCTAAGGCTTCACCACAAAGATAATCTACTCTCTATATATATAAAATCCTAAGCCTAAAAGTAAAATGGTGACGTTTTTATGTCACGTTTCTTGTCACGCTTTAAATCGGGTTTATTTTAAAACCTACATATATATGTTTGGTATCATTCTTTTCAAAATTTATCGAACTTTAATGTGATGTTGCTAGATTTTCAGACTCTTATTCCGTTTTTAAATTCTAAACTAAAAAATATCAAGAACTCGCGTCTCGCTAGATGGCACTTTGTGCCAAAACATTTAACCATGCCCGGGGCCAGAAATAAAACACAAAGAGTAGGACAGCTGCTGTACAGGCTTTTAAATGTTCAAAGCGCCACACAAGATGAAGATCACATGGCACAGCAGCAGCAGCAAGCCAGCAGCTGATTGAGCAAAGAGGAGGTAAAAAAAACTATTTGTTTCCCTTTGAATCACCATTTGAAAGGGGGTTTCGAAAGAGTGACTGCATCTCCTTGGATTGCGTTCAGCCCCCTTCTTCACAATGCCACGCGAAGTGGCTGCCGAGCAAAGCGAGCAGGGAGGAACCCCCTAGTAATAATAATAATCAAAGATACAGATAGATAGATAGATAGATAGATAGATAGATAGATAGATAGATAGATAGATAGA
>JANRMT010062814.1:48400235-48534669 GCA_026402145.1 Polypterus bichir lapradei
AGATAGATAGATAGATAGATAGATAGATAGATAGATAGATAGATAGAAAGAACTTGGCAAAAAAAGAGTTACTTGAATTTGTGTTAGGATGAGCTCAACAAGGTATGAGAAGTGTTACACAGAAGTTTTGCTTTAAATTGACTCCCGTGTGAATTATAGATCTTCAAGTGAATAGGTTATGATATTCCACTTCATGTCATAAGCTGTACTTGTTTCAAGTAAAAAGAAGTGTGCCATAAAAATTGTCCCACATCATTACACTTCCACCATCATTACATTTCCACCCTGAAATTGCTCTGTCCTGGGTATGACATTAATCTTCACCCAGCCCTGCATGTAGGCTCTCTAAAATGCAAGGAAAATACCTGGGGGCAATTGGCTCCATAAAAAACCTCTATTCCATCTGAACTAGTGTGGTGCTGAGGTGTCACCCATTGCATGGCTGCACTCAGTTCCTAATCTGGGATCTGAGTTGGTTTGTCATGTGGTGGGTGCGGCAATGCGCTGTATCAGCGCATTCTCCAAACTTCTCTCTCACCCTCTTGACTAAAGATAAGAGAACAGTCAGAATGTGGCATTATAAAGGAGACCCAGTAGCATTTTTCTGAAATACTTCTTCTGAATGATTTGTTTGCTGAAAGTCCTCATCAGAAAGAGGAAATGAAATATTGTTTATAATGGCAATCAGTTTTGTCTGCATTCTCTCCTCTGCCACTAACTCCAGAGGGTCTTGGATCTGGTGATCATCTTTTCTAAATACCCTCAGTGTTTGAACCCATGCTTAGTCCCTGTAATCAATTCTTCCAGTTCCTGGTAAGACTTCTTCATCTCTTTTCAAACTTTTGCCAATATTGACACATTCGATTTATCATGTGTACTACTGTACTTCACAATAAAGCTGGTGAAGTAGTCTTGTTAATTTTGTAGTCACAGCAGAAGTGTAGGTAAAACATGTATACTATAAAGCTGATGATTCTGATTGCCTTGGGCAGAACATCATGACATTAATAGTATATGGGTGAAAAGAACAGTGTAGATGTTGGTTATAGTAATGGGCATGATGAGTTCCCTTTCAGAGTTTTTAAATATCTAAGTGGTAATAAATCCTGCAATGAATTGAAAAAATGTATTAACAAGGAAAGCATCATATTACTGCAAGAAGGCTTATGCCATGCAAATGTAGCGATGGTTTTTAGGTAAGCAATAGCCATCCCCTAGAGACTCCTCAGGTTGGCCCACTTTAGAACACTGATTCCATGAGCCAATCATCTCCACACAACATTTGTTCTGATATCAAGTACCACTGGAGCATACACTGGGATTCATATTTCTACTGCACTGCCTCTCCTTTTATGCAAGTTTCTTCTAAAGCTAAGTGTGTTCAGTTGGAGAGGCTTTGTAGTGTGACATACACATGCATTACAATTTCCAGAACAGCAGGTGCTAGCAAAGGTGTTTACAAGTAAAACCATATGCAACATTTTGTGGGATGAGATGGAATGAACAATTTGAAATAAGAATACACCATCCTGGTTCATTGTGTGGTGGGTGCAGCAACGTGTTATCAGTGCATGCTCCCAACCTCATCAATTAATTGTAAAAGCTGTAGAACACAATACAGTTGATATGGGCTGCCAATGCAACACTTTAGAAATTTTTGTCCTGTCCTGAAGGTAAATGTGTGGCCAGTTAGCTATAGGTTAGGTGTAAATGAATGTTCTAGCTCAGGTTAATGAGGAGGTTAATCAGTTTCTTTTCTTCTTCATTACATGAAGCCAGTATTAATGTCAATAAATATATTTATTTTATATAATACCTTTCATGCTTGGCACTACCCCACTTTGGGAAAGGTGCTATATAAATAAAATGTGTTATTATTATTATTGGTTTACAAAACAATTAACATGACAGTAGTAAATTTAAAAACAACGCATTGCATTGTATACTGTTACTTTATCTATAATAATAAAAGGCAAAGCCCTCACTCACTCACTGACTGACTGACTGACTGACTGACTGACTGACTGACTGACTGACTGACTCATCACTAATTCTCCAACTTCCCATGTAGGTAGAAAGCTGAAATTTGGCAGGCTCATTCCTTACAGCTTACTTACAAAAGTTAAGCAGGTTTCATTTCGAAATTCTACACGTAACGGTCATAACGGTCGATAACGGTCAACAACGTCCGCCATGTTGAACTTTCTTATTTATGGCCCCATCTTCACGAAATTTGGTAGGCGGCTTCCCTGCGCTAACCGAAACCGATGTATGTACTTATTTCGATGGTATGACGCCACTGTCGGCCGCCATATTGAACTTTCCAACGTCACCAATTTTCAAACTTCCCGTGTAGGTAGAAGGCTGACCCCATCTTCACGAAATTTGGTAGGTGACTTCCCTGCGCTAACCGAAACCGATGTACGTACTTATTTCGATGGTATGACGCCACTGTCGGCCGCCATATTGAATTTTCCAAACGTCACTAATTCTCCAACTTCCCGTGTAGGTAGAAGGCTGAAATTTGGTAGGCCCATTCCTTACAGCTTACTTACAAAAGTTAAGCAGGTTTCATTTCGAAATTCTACGCGTAACGGTCATAACGATCAACAACGTCCGCCATATTGAACTTTCTTATTCATGGCCCCATCTTCACGAAATTTGGTAGGCAGCTTCCCTGCGCTAACCGAAACCGATGTACGTACTTATTTCGATGGTATGACGCCACTGTTGGCCGCCATATTGAATTTTCCAAACGTCACTAATTCTCCAACTTCCCGTGTAGGTAGAAGGCTGAAATTTGGTAGGCCCATTCCTTACAGCTTACTTACAAAAGTTAAGCAGGTTTCATTTCGAAATTTCAACACGTAACGGTCATAACGATCAACAACGTCCGCCATATTGAACTTTCTTATTCATGGCCCCATCTTCACGAAATTTGGTAGGCAGCTTCCCTGCGCTAACCGAAACCAATGTACGTACTTATTTCGGTGGTATGACGCCACTGTCAGCCGCCATATTGAATTTTCCAACATCACTAATTCTCCAACTTCCCGTATAGGTAGAAGGCTGAAATTTGGCAGGCTCATTCCTTACAGCTTACTTACAAAAGTTAAGCAGGTTTCATTTCGAAATTCTACGCATAACGGTCATAACGGTCAACAACGTCCGCCATGTTGAACTTTCTTATTTACGGCCCCATCTTCACGAAATTTGGTAGGTGACTTCCCTGAGCTAACCAAAACCAATGTACATACTTATTTCGGTGGTATGACACCACTGTCAGCCGCCATATTGAATTTTCCAACATCACTAATTCTCCAACTTCCCGTATAGGTAGAAGGCTGAAATTTGGCAGGCTCATTCCTTACAGCTTACTTACAAAAGTTAAGCAGGTTTCATTTCGAAATTCTACGCGTAACGATCAAGACGTCCGCCATGTTGAACTTTCTTATTTATGGCCTCATCTTCTCGAAATTTGGTAGGCGGCTTCCCTGCACTAACCGAAACCAATGTACGTACTTATTTCGGTGGTATGATGCCACTGTCGGCCACCATATTGAACTTTTCAACAGTCTTTGTTACTTATGGGCCCATCTTCAAGAAATTTGGTACACGGGTTCCCAACGCTAACTGAATCCTATTTACGTACATATATACGTCCATAGCCTGCAGCTTGGTCACCATGTGAGGTGGCGTTGGGTCTCCCATCCCATCACCTCCCACGTTGTTGGCTGCCTGCCTATATAAGGCCGTCCGTCGCTCCAGTCTCTACATTCCCTTCCTTGCTTCACCACGGGATTCACGTCTCCCTGCTGATAACTACAGCCTTTTTGTTTAATCCACGGCTTCTCTGCTGTTTTATTGTTTGTTTATTACAATTATAGTTATTGTATAGGTATTTTACACTTACTTTACATTACTCAGGTACCCATTTCCTTCATCATTCCAACCCCCATTACCATGTCTATCGAGGTAATCACCATCGATCAAAGAACTGTCACTTACCGAGTGGTTTCCATGCCCGGAGATGGCACCTACCTTTTCCATTCTCTGTGTTACATATTGCACGGCCATATCAGGCTCACTCTTGATATCTGGAAGAACATTGTGTCTTATGTATTGAATGACTGGGACAGGTTCAAGGTGTGGACTGATGACGGTACAGGAGATAATTATACTACACAGGAGCACTAGAAGAGTGAAATGCTTAAGCCCTTCACCTATGGTTCTGCATGTGAGTTGATGGCTGCCGCTGAATTGTTCGGTTGGTGCTTTCAAGTGTACCGAAATGGCCAAATATTTTACACCTTTCGACAACCGCCAATGCCTCTTAAACATCTTACATTCATAGGTGACAATTTCAGTAGTGGACACTTTGATGTTTATGAATGTTTAAACTCTCAAAAGCTGGATGTGAAGTTATCGATGAAACCGGTTGTAAGCTTACAATGCTTGACAGATGCCGAATGTCACTTCAACACAAGTCCTGCAAATACTGTCGTAATTGAAACAAACCATGAAACTGAAATCGATTATGACAGCAGCAATCCATGCTGTGAGATTTGAAACAAGATTACTGTTCACATGGCCAACTGTAAGTTGCATGCTCAAGAGTAAGCTCAGCGCACAGCTTGGTCATATTACAACCGGAGGGCCGAACTGACAACGTGGTATACAAAGAGATCCTTAACAAATAATTATTGCCATATTTTCCCTCACTTTAAAAAGGTTAAATTTTCTTCTTAATAAAAATTTTAATGCAGTACTTCGCCGCTGCGAAGCGCGGGTATTTTGCTAGTCTAAAATAAATGGCATTTTATTGTCAATAGTCTGAGAGAAGCAGTACAAAGATGTAATGAAAGATTATCAAAAACACTGAAAGGATTGTTCTATTGTATGCAAATGTATAATGCAAATCCTTGGTGGATTCATAGGTTTATAATTATTAAATAAATATATATGTATATCCTGCTTTTGTTATAATATTGGAATGACAGACAATGTGTTTGTCTTTTTCACTGTGAATGAGAAAGTTCACGGACAATTTTTTTAAAACAGCACAAAAAAAAAACTGAATACAAAGTGGGCTTTACAGCAGAATACTAAGGTCAAATAAATGCCAGCATAAAAGTGTTTCTTCTCCTACAGTCTTCTTCAAATTTGCTAGCAAACAGAGGCAGAGACACACAAATGAAACTGAGTGGGCAGACGTGCAGTACAGTGAAGGGCTCTAATGTTAAGAAATTGTTAGAGGATACCAGTAGGTGCCTGCCAGCTGTCACTAATTCTGCAGCATTATTGCCATTTTACATGGAAGCCTCTTGTCCAGACCCAACTGTTATGGAGTATATATATACAAATACCTACTCACTAGAAATGGTAGAATTGAAAATAATTCATTTATACTGAAAAACTGCAATGAAAAAAATGCTAAAAATTGAAGTCTACAACATTTATTTTATTTGTAGGGAAAAATGACAAGAATGTAAAATCAGTAGATAATTATAAGGCGTATGGTAGTGTCTAATTAGACTTTCAGGCATGTTTGATAAGTTACCTCACAAGTCTAATTATCAGCACAGCATGTATATGGGCTTGCACATACAAAGCCACTGGTTATGACATGCAGATCATTTTTTACACTAGGAGGTGTTAAACACTGGGGTCCAAAAAGCTCAGTCATGGGGTTGTTGGTCATTTTTAATTTATATAACAATTTAATCATTTCTATATGAAAAAAAAAACAAGCAATGTGATTAAATTTGCTGCTGGATTATCACATTATGCACTGTGGGTGAAGATATATTATAAGAATGTCTTAGAAAGAGAATACAAATTTGAATATATACAATTTATACCGTTAAACAAAAGTGGAAATATTGCAAACTGTACACTCAATGTGCAACTGACCTAAAACTGTGGTCTTCCCAATTATTTTACCAACATATTTTTGATCTTTCATTTTATTTTATTGTTATTTTGGCACTGCCATTTTTTATCTTGTTAATGAGGGTACAGCCATATTCTTTTGAGGTTGCCATACCAGTTTTTATCATGTCATTTGTGCTGGGCTGTGAGGGAATGACGTGTTACTGATGCTATTTAACTTCCTTGTCGTTAACCCAGAGCATGACTCAGGCTTGGAATTTTCTGTAAATACGGTTAAGCCCAACTCGGACCTAGTGTGACACATAATGATGCTTTACAGTGTTAAGCCAGAATTACTCCCTGGAAAGTATTCTACTGGTATCTACTGATATCTAGTGGAGGAAAAAACATCATGCTACAAAAAATCATTCAGATATCTATATGTTCTGCCACTTTAAGGTAACTTTATTGTAACTCATCAATATTCTTCAGTGGGGTGGAGACATTAACCAAAAACACAATGGTAAATGAAAAGCCATGAAGCCAGTTTTAGAACAAACTGAAACAAAACCATTGAGCAAATAGAGCAACAGTGATGACAATGTGAATTGGTTATCAGATGTTGACACAGAGAATGAAACTAAAACCTGTTTAATAGATTCCAACCTGCCAAATTTCAGTAAGGTTCATGTTTTTTATAATAATAATAATAATAATACATTTTATTCATATAGCGCCTTTCCCATGCTCAAGACGCTTCACAGAGTCTTAGAAAAAACAGCAGGGTATATGTAACATTGGATACAAATGTTTTCCTGAATAGAACAATGAAACAGATAAAGCATTAAATACAGTAAAGGACAATAAACCAGAGTAAAACACTAAATTCAATACTAAAAGAAAAACCTAACAAATAACCTAACTTGTGATATAACAGACACACAAATTATCCTGAGCACTTGGACAGAGAGGTAAACTGAAAGAAAGGGCAGAATGTTAAGTTAAGTTAAAACCCTTCCTAGATAGATGAGTCAGCTAATCTAATTAATTTCGGGATGTCATTCCAAAGTCTGGGTACTATGGAGCTGAAGGCCCTGTCACCCATAGAGTGCAGGTTAGTGTGAGGCAGAACAAGGTTACCAGAATAAGAGGACCTTAGTAGGTGAACAGGAGCATAGTGATTTAGAAGGTGTGGCGAGTGGCTGGGGACGGTACCCAGCCGGGACGCCCGGAAGGACCGAAGGAAGGAGTATGCCTCCTACGGAGCACAAGGGGACGACCACCCTGGTGAATACAGGGACCACGGGAAAGGAGCATGGAAGCTCCTTTGGGTGGTACCTGGAGCACGTCCGGGTGAATATAAAAGGGGCCGCCTCCTTCCATTCGATGGCTGGAGTCGGGTGGAAGAGGACGGAGCTTGGAGGAGAGGAATGGAGGCGGTCAGAAGAGAGAGAGGATTTGGAAAGGCCTGGACTGAAGGGTGATTGATGCTGAGGCACAGGATTTGTGTGCGGAACTTTTGTAAATAGAATTATGAATAAACGTGTGTTGGTGGTTGAACCTTCGGTGTCCATCTGTCTGTGTCCGGGCCAGCTTCCAAAAAGGTCACTGGTGTAGTTCGGTGCAAGGCCATTTAAAGCTTTGTAGGTTATTAATAGAATTTTATATTCAATCCTGTAAGACAAAGGGAGCCAGTAAAGGCAAAGCAGGATGGGTGTGATGTGCTCACTGCTGCTGGATCATGTAAGGACTCTTACAGCAGAGTTTTGAATCAACTGGAGCTGTGATATAAGATTAGAAGGGGCACCTGCCAGCAGCGAGTTACAATAATCGATGCGGGATGTGATAAAAGCATGGACAAGTTTCTCAGCATTAGAAAAGGAGAGGAATGAGCAAACACGGGATATGTTATGGAGGTGAAAGTAAGAAAGTTTATTAATGTGGTTAATGTGGGCAGAATAAGAAAGAGAGGAAAAATGACACCAAGATTCCTTGCATCAGAAGGTCTGATGAGATTGCCGTCAAGAGTGACTGAAAAGGAGCTCATTTTCTTAAGTAGTTAGTGCCAATTTGCAGGAGTTCAGTTTTGTTGCAATTTAATTTTAAAGAGTTCTGCTCCATCCAGGTTTTAATTTCATTGAGGCAAGTTGTAAGCTGAGAAAACTCTGATGAGGTTGCACTTTTGGCATTGAAATAGAGCTGAGTATAATCTTCATAAAAATGATAATCCAGTCCATAGCTACAAATAATACAAATAAAGGGCAAGCATATAAATACAGAAGAGAAGAGGGCCAAGGACACAGCCCTTAAGAACTCCTTATGTAACTGGCACTGACCTGGATCTGCTGTTGCCAAGACTAATAAACTCTTGCCTATCAGTCAGTTAGGACTTGGACCACTAAAGGGCAGTGCCAGAGATACCCAGCATGTTCTCCATTTTGGACAGTAGAATGTCATGTCTGACAGTGTCAAATGCTGCACTGAGGTCTAACAGAATTAATATGCTGGTTTGTCCAGAGTCTGCTGACATAAGCAAATCATTGGTTACCCGAAGAAAAGCAGTTTCACAGCTGTGCTGCACCCTGAAACCAGACTGAAAGGGTTCCATCAAATTATTAGAGGTTAAGTAACTGGTGAGCTGGGAAGCTACAACACACTCAAGAAGGTTTGACAGAAAAGGTAAGTGGGAAATAAGCTGAAAATTGTTAAGATCGTCACCATCAAGACCAGACTTTTTTAACATGGGGGTTACAGAAGCGATTTTAAAAGTGGCTGGCACAAACCCAGTGTTGAGGGATGTGTTTACTATTGTTGTAATAGTCAGGATTATGGCATGAAGACAAGATTTAAGAAGTGTAGTGGGGATGGGGTCCAGTGCACAAGTAATTGGCCTCATCCTACAAAGCAGGTCATTAACAAATGCCGATGTGACTGGTGAAAATTTAGAAAAGGAGCTGGATGGAGTGGGAAGACAGGGAAGGATATAAATGGACGATGGATTTAAGTTAGTTAAATTATTTAGATCTTCAATTTTATTGCGGAAAAAGTGGAGGAATTTTTCACAGACTCCAGTAGAGGAGGTAATTGGGCCAGATGCAGGTTGAAGTAATTTATTAACTACAGAGAACAAAACCCTTGGGTTATCATGGCCACTTATTATTCTGCCATAATGGGTGTTCTTGGCTGCAGTTAGTGCATCCCTGTAAGCCTTTTGTTTGTCAGAGAAAGCCTGGATATGAACAGTGAGGCCAGTCTTACGTGACATTCTCTCAAGGCGTCGGCCAGTTGCTTTCATAGATTGTAGCTCTGAAATATACCATGGAGCTGAACGCTTATGGGAAATCTCCTTATTTTTTAAAGGAGCTGTTTTACCTGAAGTGCTGAATGAAGAGCTAAGTTATAATGGTCAACAAGACTATCTAGTGTTGACGGAATAGGTGCAGACAGTAAAAGATCAGAAGTGGATCCAGCAAAAACAGAGGGACAGATATTTTTAAGGTTTTGGAAAGAAATTTAAAGTTTACAGGTAAGAGGAGGGAGAGGTAATGAGACAGTGAAAAGCACTGCTTTATGGTCAGAGAGTCGCAAATCACTGCTATAAGTGTTGCCGACAGATAATCCAGATGTGCAGATCAGTTCCAGTATATGACCACCAGAGTGCGGTGGGAAAATCAACATGCTGCACCAAGTCAAAATAGTCCAGTAAGGATAGAAATTCATTTCTCAGTTTACATGTAGTAATGTCAATATGGATGTTGAAATTGCCAAGTAGAATGACTCTCTGGGAAAGTGAACTTAAGTGGGTTAATAATTCAGTCAGATCAGATAAAAAAGACACATTGTATTTCGTCATACTACTGCTGTCGTAGATACAGTACATTACAGGGAGTCCTCGGGTTACAACGTTTCGACATACAAAGCTTTGAGTTTACAACGCTCACTAATATAAAAACTTAAAAAAAATTGACATGAGTGTTTCGGCTTACACCATTAGCGTCGTACTTACAGACTACGTGGGTGAACTAGTTTGGTTGCGCGCAGCGTAAAAATACGCAGTAATGCAGCGTATCAGTGAGGGAGTTGGCGAACTGGTTTCGTTGTGGAAGTGGTCCATTTGTGTGGCTTTGTTTGGCAATTTTGTGGACCTTATCATGGCTCCTAAATGAAAGTCAGAGTCTTAAGATAGTAGTGCATCGAAGAAGAGGAAAGCCATGATGATGGAAGTGAAATTAGACATTGTATAGAGATCAGAAGGAATAAAGGAAAGGAATTTTTTTTTACACTCATTTTTTGTCATTTTTTAGGGTGTGTTTCGACTTACACCAGAATTCGGGTTACATCACTGTTCTAGGAACGGAACTGTGTTGTAACCCGAGGCCTCCCTGTACATCCAAACAGCATAATTCTATATTAAGTTCTAGATGCTGTGCTAAGCCAAGTTCTGGGTACATCAGGAATGTTAGAAAAAAAATCTTTCGAAATCAGCAAACAGTGCCTATGAGTATTGGGTACTATTTCAAAAAATATATCCTGAAACAATTATACTAAGTCTGCATCAGTACAGCAGGGGACATTAGACATACATTACTTACTGTGATTATGCTGATGTCTTGATATTAACATGTTTCTGTTACACAAGATAACATTTTTGTTATTGAAACAATTCAATGCTTTTTTGTCCATTTTTCTTCAGATAAACATAACTCTAAGGAGAATAAGATGGTTGTGCACAGTGGTGTAGCCAGCTTGCTGAAGGCCTATGTGCAGCACTCTGAGGTGGGCCCCACCGGTCTAGCATAACTCTTAGTAATTTATACACAACTACCACAAATACTCGCATATAAGTCGGATCTTGAAACCCAAAAAATCGATTATAAAATCATACCCCAACTTATATGCCCGTTCAAAAATATGATGCTTAATTTTTTATTTTTTTTACATGTTCTTGCTTCTTCCAATCTCGCATAAGTTTCTCAGACACATCGAATTTTGTTGCAGCAGTGCAGTTACCAATTTCTTTCACCACTTTTAATTTAAAACCAGCTTCAATATTTTCTTCTGATCGAACGCTCCATCATAGATAAGGGATGCTCTTACGATAAAGGTGTGTAAGGGTGTGAGATACAAAACAAACAAAACAGTGCAAACGTTGCTTTGGAATAGTTCAAATATTACCATGTGGTCACGTAGGCATAACACATAGAAAAAAAAAAGGCAGTGTGCTCCGTGGTTACTCTCTCAGGTGGGCGTTAGCATATCATAATCTCTTGGATTAATAGAGTTTTCCACATTCGATTTATATGACCAACATTATAAAATACCAGAAATTATACAGTAAAATCAAGCCCTGACTTAAATGCGAGTATATATGGTAGATCCTCGGTGCCGGCTGGTCTGTGGCGTCCGCGTCACTCTCACCCACTAGTGACAAACAAAACAGCTCTCTAAATAAATTTGTAATAACTTTTTAAATCACTTTATTACAACCGCTGTAAGTTAGCAAAAATAAATTGTTGGAATGGAATGTGGGAAG
Source organism: Polypterus bichir lapradei (assembly GCA_026402145.1). Classification (NCBI taxonomy): domain Eukaryota; kingdom Metazoa; phylum Chordata; class Cladistia; order Polypteriformes; family Polypteridae; genus Polypterus; species Polypterus bichir. The sequence goes on from JANRMT010062814.1 coordinate 48,411,640, forward strand.
TGTGGGCAGTAGTAGTAGAACATACATCTATGTAAAATGTGGACCCGCTTACTTTTCCAAGACAACTTTGTGAAAGAAGATGATTAAAATATAATGGAAGCTACAAAGTAGAAACTGTTCTATGTTATAAAATGAAGCAATTTCAATTTGTAACAAATTAAAATGACAAAAGAGGCCGACAGGATATTACTACACAATCGGCCTGTTTTACACAAGTTCTGAGAAAATGAACATTGTAAAGTGGTCATGCTTACAAATCCTCACGGTAGTGACACTAATGCACAGCAACCCATACTAAGGTACACAATAAAACAGATTACAGATTTGTTAAACTGTTAAAGCCTACATAGGTGGAACTGACTGACAAGTCATAAATCATATTACTTCTAATATCATTAGTACCTTAAAATGCTTGTGTGCCTTCTGTTGTGCAAACATCTCAACAATGTTTGACATGTCAAGTTGTCTGGCACGCTCGTTTTCGATTGAGAGTACAGCCAAGCCATTAAGTGCATCTTGCGACATGGTGCTTCTGTGGTAATTTTTGATGGGTTTTAACTTGGAGAACGATCGTTCACTCACAGCAACAGTCAATGGTATAATTAGTAGTAACATGTAAGCAGTGCAAACGTCACTGAAACTAGACAACGGTGCACAGTGATCTATCAGCAACAGCTCAGCTACTTCGAAAACAGTCAACTTGGTTGACAGGATGGATTGAAAACATGCACAAAATGACAACAATTGAGCGCAAAATGGGAGTGAAATGTTGGTGCTATAGCATTCAATGAGAAGACTGGCAGCATCATACAATTCGTCATCAGCCATCGAGGACAGAGTTGATGGTAACAAGACATTGAATGTTGAAGCCACTGCATCGAGACTGTGAAACCACTGTTTTAGTTAAGTTATTAACATTTTTTTAAAATCTTTATGGCCCCGAGTGGGCACCCCAAGCTCATAGGCCCTTGTGTTTTGCATAATCTGCAAAATCCATTGCTGCGCCAGTGGTTATGCACATTCCTTGGTATGCTAGCTTTGTGATAAATACAAAAACTACAGCTTACTTTGTGATTCCTTTCTGGTTATGGAATGGGGATACAAAATAAAACCGTTCAAACATTTAGCAGATTTGAGGTTGAAAATCATTTAGGAAATAATAAAAATGATTACCACCTAAATCCTATACTCTCATACTTTATACCCAAATCACAATGCACTTTATGGAGAAAATAAGATTTCAACATAGCCTCCTTGACAAACTACAGGTTGAGTCTATAAATCAAATTTATACAATGGAATGAAATCAAGTGTTATAATAAGCAACTGCTGATCATCCCAAGTAAAACAGGTTTTGGGTTCCCTTGCCAGTTCTCATTTTGTATGTTTAGAATTTATAAATACAATAAATGATTACATCTTGCCTGAAGAAGGGGCCTGAGTTGCCTCGAAAGCCTGCATACTGTAATATTTTTAGTTAACCAATAAAAGGTGTCATTTTGCTTGGCTTTTCTCTAAATACAATAAGTGTTTCTGCATTGACAGTTTCACCTTTTGTAACAGGGGCATGGACGCAAAAGTGAGGTTACAGTGAAGCAATCACAGCAAAGCAGAGAGAAAGTGTGCTTTAGTGAAACTGAGACACTGGAGTATGTAGTATGAGCACACTAACAAAAGAAGTGATGTCAGAACATTCTTAGATTCAGGACACAATATGGTGAGCACAATAAGCAGTATTTATCATAATTTATAACAGCTGCTGATGTCAGTGGACATGCTGCTTTTACTATAGAAAGCATTGAAAATCAGTCATTAAGATAAGTGTTATTTGCAATTAGACTGCTTTTTACTGCTAACAGATACACAGAGCTTTATGTTGTTCAATATTTTAGTTTCCATAGAAGAAAATTGTTTGTTTTTAAAACAATGTATTCAAAATGAAATGGTTTGTGCTTTTAAAGTTTTTTTCTCTCTTTGTACCTAATGGAGCACAGCTTTCCAAACGTAAGTATCCACAAATCTATGAGTGCTTTTTATTTTGTTTTAGTAATTTGTTTTTCTCTAATTGAGTAATTGGAATTCACAATTTCATATTCTAGTGACTTAATGTGACCACAGTCACTGCTGTTTAAATCCATTTGAGTGGCACAGAGGAGTATCCTTCCATTTCAGAGCGTGTAGAATTCCTCAGGAAAGAAATTATCAACATTTGTAAGTGTCCTTCTTAACAAGAGTCAATTAATTCTTGTCATTGTGTATGGGAGGTGAATGCATGTGGAAGGCAAATAATAACTGTTGTATTCTGCATTGTATAAATAGGATTTGTCTAGTTAAATAAAGTTTACATATCACAACATTCAAATTCTATTCAAATTCCTCTTCTACTTTATATCCTTTTTCACACCTTGAATTGAAATGGCACAAAAAAAAAAAAAAAAAAACAGAAACAGGCATAGTCAGCATTTTTATAATCCACTTTGTATATGTCATAACTCAGAGTGTGGAATAGAGACAGCATAGGAGATAGATATCCTAGAAGCAGACAGGAGAATGCATGCTGCACATTTGAAACACCACCTCCCAACACCTGAGCACTAAACACCAACATAATCATAAAACATGGAATAAATTGCCGAGCTCTTGTGTCATGCTAGCAGACATCCTAGAGGCACAGCACGATCGATCCATGTGACCATGTGTGATAAGCCGTACTTTGACCCTAAGTTCACATTTCCATGTAAATGTTGATGATTCTTCAAACTAAAAAATGTACCAAATTTCTTGGACTTGGGGACAAACAGAAGCGGTATGTGTTTTGAACCTTTTTATTATTTTTTTTTTATAATTATTGGCTCATATTTTTATTTTTGGTTGCTATGGCTATGCCCTTCTGTTAAAGAACTGAATTTTAGTCCTGCTCTTCTGAATACAGTACTCTTCTTGATTTTGCTCCAAAAAGTCTCTGCTTTCCCAGTCATTTATTTTTGGTTTTATAGAGACACCAGGTTTTTCCATCTTGGTGCTAATAGCAGCATATGAAAAAGATTTGGATTTAAACATAAAACAAAAACATTCACTTCTTAAGACAGTGCACAGAAGAACAACCTAAAATTCTTCCGGGCTGTTTTGTGTACTGTGTAAAGTGCACGTCTTGATATGTTATACTAAAAATGTTTAAGGTATTTTGCAAGCATCACCTCTAATACTTTGTACAGTTATCAGCTACACATTAAATAAATGTTAGGATGAAACTGGAGAAAGAAGAATAGGTATTTTTCAAACACAGTCAAGCATACCAGTTGAGCAAGAATCTCTCAAAAATGTAATGTTTTAATATCTATAGATAGCAGAGGCTAAAGGTTTATTTATATGTGTTGTTCTGACTTGAAATGAAATCCTTCTACAATCAAAACCATAACTTATGGATAGACTGCAGTAGTCAAAATTAGTATAATGAAAGAGTTTTATCAAAGGCTATTATCAACAAAATCATCATGTTCAAAAAGTGTACGTAGGAAGTGTACTCTTTTATATTTATGGTTCTGAGGATGGCTGCTGGCAACAAATTCTGGCACAGTTTTCAGTTTGTGCACATGCACATATGCACACTCTAAATACACGCTGGCATGCCAAAGATAGAATTGTGTGATCAACATTAGATGAATGGAAAAAAATCTATTTTGTGATACTATCACACATGCCACACATTGCAGCACTAGTGTTCATGAGTTGAAATGAAAGATGCAATGTTTTTGGGGGGCGTAAAATGGTCTTCAGTAATTGGAATTCATTAAAATGTACAATAAATATACAGAAGCGTCAAGTCCAAAAAAGTGATCTGGCCTGTGAAAGAGCATCTTCCAGGCTATGAGCAGTTTTAAAGCCAATGCTTTTTATAGTTAGTAAAAAGTTCCTCCCAAATTAATCTCCCACATCATATCACGGATTCAAGGCATGTCTCATGTTGGAGCAGAAACAATTATTATCAAATTCATTTAATCTACATTTATGGTGTATGTGGGAGATAGGACTGAACTGGATAGTGTCAATCAATTGATTAATTAATTATCTGCTTTGCTTTTCACAATAGCAATAATTAGGGTAAGGCCCCCACTCTATATTTCTTACTTTTCTCTGTTGAAGGGAGTTCCTTACCAACAGACTAACACTATATGGGCAAAAATTAGTGGACAACTGACCATCATATCTATACGAGCATGTTGGACAACCCATTCCAAAAACATAGACATTAATATGGACATGGCCCTTTCTACTGTTGGATGTTGGACAAGAAGACCCGGCTCACAATGGGCATTCCAACTCATGCCAAAGGTCTTCAGAAGGGTTGCGGTCAGGTTTCTGTACAGACCTCTCACTTTCCTCCACACAAAACACATCAAATTATAGAAAAGAGGCTTCCGCAAACTGCTACTACAAAGTTGGAAGCCCATAATTGTCTAAAATCACTTTATATGCTGTGACATTAACAATACCCTTTACTGGAACCAAGGGGCCTAGCCCAAGTCATGAAAAAAACAGCCGAGATTATTATCCCTCCACGACCAAATTTTACAGTAGACACTATGCAGCCTGAAAGTTAGTGTTCTCCTGGTATCTACCAAAAACAGATTCGTACATCAAATTGCCAGATTGTGAAGCGTAATTCATCACTCAAGAGAATGCGTTTCCTCTGTTTTGGTGGTGTGCTTTACACCACTTCAATCAACTCTTGGCATTGTGCATAGTGATCTTGGGTTTGTATGCAGCTTTAAGGTCAGGTAGACTCACTTCACAGAACTCCCAACATACACTTATTGTGCTGATGTTACTTCCAGAAGCAATTTGACTCATTGTTTCGAATGAGCCAACAGAGGATAGGCAATTTTTATGTACTATGCATTCGGCGGCTCCACTCCTTGAGTTTGCATACTTCCACTTTACAATAATAGCTCTTATAGTTAACTGGGGCAGATCCAGCACAGCAGAAATTTCACATACTGACTTGTGGCAAAGGTGGCCTCTTAAGACAGGGCCATATTTAAACACACTGAGCTCTTTAGGTCGACCCATTCTACTGTCAGTATTTGCCAGGGGAGGTTACATGGCTATCTGCAGTGGGTTGGCACCCTGCCCAGGGTTTGTTTGCCTTGTGCCCTGTGTTGGCTGGGATTGGCTCCAGCAGACCCCCGTGACCCTGTAGTTAGGATGTATAGGGTTGGATAATGGATGGATGGATGGTTACATGGCTATTAGCTTCATTTTATGTGTGCAGCTAAAACACCTAAACTCAATAATTTGGCCATGTAGTGTATATCAGGGTAACTGAATCAACATATACAAAAATAAAAAACAGGACACTAGATAAATATATCACTGAAGAGATTGTTCTTAGTTTGTTAAGAAGCTTACTGGAGTTTCTTTTGCAAGCTTTCTCCTTCAGTATTTCTCTTTAGGAATTTTATTATCACATCAAAGCTTGGTCACTCAAACACACAGTTAATGAGTGCTAATCTATTGTGCAACAGCTCAACGATGATATGGCAATTTATGTGCTTGTCACACAGTAACATCTGAGCAGGAGCAAGCAGGGGTTTGGTTGACTGTTGGTCTGGTGAATATCCTTTAGAGTGGTTATATTGTTTCTCCATGTTCAAATGAAAAATTTTTGCTTGCAGTGGAATACACTCTTTATCATTGCCACATAGTTTTTTTGTCAATGTAATGATGTGGTATTGCCTTCCTCCGCTTGGTTTCACTTTCAGCCTAATTATAGTTTCCTCTACAACGTCATAAGGAAATGCTTACTCTTTATGAGTACCTTGCAGTCATAAGCTGTCTTCATATGAGTTTAAACATTAATTTTGCCTTCATGAAGAAATTTTTCTTCTTCAACACTGGTTGGGTTCACCTACTTTCTATCACCAAGATTTGCTTGGAAGAACTAGACACATCACCAGGATATTCGACAAGATTAAATATTTTGTAGCATTAAGAGCTCCGACGACATTTTTCAAGAGAGTGAAGGAAAGTGTGTTTCTCCAGGGTCCAAAAGTATACGATCAGTCATTAACGTCCAAAGAAAGCAAAGCATTCCATCGGCCTATTTTTTAAGGGAAGGTGTGCCTGCTGATTGAATCACTCATTCCCAGGTACAGGCTAATGCCTGCTTATAGGTGCATGAGTGGGTCTTGCAAAGTAGGCAAGGGAGTTCTGCTGTAGTTGCAAACTCAAGATGAAGGCCCTTCTAGATACTTATTGGCATGACCTGCCGCAGTTAAATAAATGGCAGAGTAAAAATTCTTTGTAGGACCAGGAAACAATGAAAAACTCAAAGCAGAATCAAAGAGAAAAATAGGGCCTGAAACTCCAAAAGAACATAACAAAACTGAAATCAAATTGCAAAAACATGAAACCATTAAAGCACATCAGAAGTCTTTTCCCCTAATAATTACTTTAAGAATCACCTCCTAGCCCTGCAATTGTAATTCAAATCTTGGACATCAGGACCAGCGTCCCTTTGCCTTATATAATACTTGTAAGTGATGTAGCTACATGTAGCTTCTTGGAGTCACATGGCAGCGACGACGTTGCGTTGCCATACACGAGATTGCCACCAGTACCAGGACAATGTTTGCTAATTCACGAAAACAAAATTTCAAACTAAATAAATAACAAAATATTAAAAAGTAGGAGAAATAATATTTGAAATAATTTCACTGCGACATAAATTTCAATTTAATGACGCCAGTTTCATAAGAGATGCAGCTCTTCTAAGATTAACACTGCTGGTAATCACATAAATCTCAGGAAGCAAGCTGAATGAGTATCGGCTAATGGTATAAATACACAACAGTTTAGCCAATCAAATAAGTACTTTCTGTATCTCTTTTGCTTCTGTTTTTTAGTGGTTAAACCCTAGCAAAATGGGGCAAAACCCATTTTGTCTTACATGGATAAATTGAATTTATTGTGTCTCAGTTCTTTACAGTTTAAGACTGATTGCTGCTCTTTAAATTACAGAAGGGGATTGAACTTTCTCAGAAGAAGAAAGAAGCCACAGGAGATGTAATCCAAAAGAGTTTAAGTAGCTGCATTTTATTGATATTTAAGACTGAATAAACTATGTTTGCAAGTTGATAAATCAATCAACAATTGTATGTGAATTACTGAAAGAAAAGCATTAATTCAGGGTGTGTAACAAACTGTCAGACTCGGAAATGTTACTGTACGTGAGCTTTCCTATTGCACACTTAATGAGTGTTCAAGGTGGAAGGAAGTGTTATAGCATTAAAATATTTACTCTTTATGTGCTGTTTGTCGTCTATTGGTTGCGATCTTTTTAATTCAAAGAGATGGCACAATTGCATTTTGTCTGCAGCGGTGCAAGTTATATGATATATGATACCTGGGATGTACCCATATCTGCTAGCATCTTATGAATCTCTTCCTATTTCTTTCCATCTTCCAATATTACATTTTCTATAAGTATTAAGATAATACACAATGCAAAAAAGTTGAATGAAAATGATAAAATATGAGGCCTTGTTTATTATGAGCATCACAATTTGGAATGCCAATCTTACTTAAAATGTCATTCTGGTGCATGCAGTATGGCTAACTTGACAAATTTATAATTGCCCTGTGCCACTATTTTTTCAAATCTATCCTTGAATCAAGCTCTCCAAGGATTGTTACATCACATACAGTAAAACAATTTTTTTTGTGATTTCTTGAATACTTCTATGTTTTAAGTGGGTAGCTTGGTGCCACACTTGGTGCTGCTTCTGCCTCTCAGCTCTAAGTGACTGGGTATGAACGCTGGCATAGCCAATGGCTTGGAACCTAACTTGATATTTATCTATTTTTACGATCACTCAGATTCATTTGTTTTTCCTTTGTTACTTATTCTTTCATATTATAACTTAATCTTATTATCTCTCTTTTCTTGTAACTCTCTTTGACATTTTGTAAAGTACTTTGAGATTCAATGTTTGCATGAAAATGTGCTACATAAATAAATGTTGTTGTTGTATGTGTTTTCTTTTTCCTCTGGGTAAACCACTTTTCTTTTCACATTTGAAAGGCACATGTTGTATGTGATTTTGTAACACTAAAAACATTAAGGTCAATTTACAGTTGCCAGTTAAACAATTACATATTGAGAATTTAGGGTATGCTGATCAAAAATGTAATGTTATATATGCCAATCCTATAGATAATATCATAAAACTTATCAGTAAAACAGGAAGTGAATCCATATTAAAAGGGACCATAATCAGATAATGGTAGCATATTGTGATGAGTTTGAGTTTAAAAGCATGCCACTGCTTGGGGTATATTGTGCAGTATTATTTTAAAACACATTTGGTTAATTGCATACAACAATAATAGTGCTTATTTTTTTTACAAATTTGCTTATGACAAATGAGCCCCAATTAAAAAGAACGCACTCTATCTGCAGTGTATTAATCAACGTAAAGATAAACAATGCAAATAAATGCCATCCAGCAGAGCAGGTTTAACTCTCCTAGAAAAAAATTGATAAAAAATCCATTTTAATACATTATAGTTACATTTAAGAGCGTAATTATTTGTTACTCTAAAGCTGCTGAACAGTTAAGGGTAAAGGGAAGCTAGAGCCAATCAGGGCAGGACTGGGCAAAAGACAGGTCTGCTTACTCATATGGTACAAGAACAGAGCAACTAATAAACTTAAAACACGTCATTAGAATGTGAAATTACACCCAACTTGTTATGAGCCTAACCCATGCAAAAAATGGGAGATTTGAGTCACACAAAAATCTCTGGGATAAAAAATTCCAAGAGAAAAATACACATACACATACATGGGGTAAACATGCAAACTCTGCAACATGGCGTTAAAATTGAGTGTGGGATTTATATGGTGTAAGATCTATGATTCAGCATTAGTAATCTCTGAACCACAATGATCTCTATAAATAAAATTAATAAATAAACATAACAACATACACTTTAAATTAAAAGTTTTAAATATAAGCCACTTTGTAACAAAGACAGGGTACTGCTTTATAAAGGAATGTTCTTTAATAACAATAATTCACGATTAACTTAGTGTACAATTACTTTAAATATCACAGTATTGCTAGCCCTTTACTGCACTGAGGAGTATAGAAAGTGATTCTGAGCAAAGGCAAAATGAAAATGTAGGTAGGCAGGCAGGCAGGTAGGCAGGCAGGCAGGCAGGCAGGCAGGCAGACACAAAGGACAGATGTGCATCTTGGCCTGGATGGACGAAGATTCCTTGCCCAGCCAGAAGCCCATAATGGAAGTACATTAGGAATGGAGACCTAATCCAGCCAGAATGCCCTACATTCTTCATCCAGGTGGGAACGAACAACAACAACAACATTTATTTATATAGCACATTTTCTTACAAAAAAATGTAGCTCAAAGTGCTTTACAAAATGAAGAACAGAAAAATAGAAGACACAATAAAAAATAAACACAAGTCAACATTAATTAACATAGAATAAGTGATGTCCGATGGCCAGGGTGGACAGAAAAAACAAAAAAAAAACTCCAGAGGCTGGAGAGAAAAAAAAAATAAAACGAAGAACAATGGATGGACTGGGCGTAGGTGACCGGTGGCTGTGTTCCTTTAGGCTGATCCCAGTTAGGACACCCATAGGTTGCATGGGATTTGGAGTGCAGAGGCACAACCCTGTTGGTTTCCTTGGCCGCCACCAGCAGGCGCTGCCAGGGGAAGGATTGCCCTGGTTTCCACATGAACCAGAGGTGCACTGGCTGGCCAGTGCTGGAAGCATTCCCGAGTTTGGTTTAAAAGATGCCAGATGCTTCACCTCTGGGAGTCAGAGTTGGGAGGGAGCAGGTAAAACTTAACAGGAAGGTGGATGGAGAGAAAGGAGCATTTAATTTGTAATTGTGTGTGTTTTTGGCTGTGTTCACTGGAGAAGGTATTGGTGATAAATAAAATCATGCAATTGAAATCTAAGTTGTGTTGGGTGACATTGTGTTTGTGGTTTGGGGCTCAGTGGTGCCCCATTGTGGTTATTCACACACACTGTCCTACGATGCTCAGATGTCAACACACTAACAGGGATGTGTACAAGAAAAGAACTGTCAAAGTCAAATAACGCAAGGCTAAAGTCTGATGTTAAATGGAAAGATAGTTAAAATTCAGTTGCTCTTAGTATAGTTCATGTCATATTGATGACCTCTGCTTATTCTGTCACACGGTAGTAGGTCACTGCCTAGCAGCCAAATTAGCCAGTGAATAAGTAGAGCATTTTCATCTTTTCACCTCAGGTTCATTTGACTGTTAAAATTTTTAATGGGTGGGAAAAACGTATCAGACCAGTAAAACATGAACATAATGCAGAGAATTTTAAATGGCTGTACTCTGACTCTGATTAAGTTTTTTTTCTGTACTTTACTCCAGTTGCCAGTTTGCTCTGTCTTCATAACATGTTTCAACCCTACTTGCCCTTCACTACCATCACAGCCTTTTCCATATGTCCTGGTCATGTTAAATGCCATACAGAGCTACCTTTGAGTCTTTAATTATCACCAACATACAGCAATGTATTGTAAAAGGCTTATATACAGTATAATTAGAACAGTTTAATTGTGACTTTAAACGACAAGAGTCTATAATATTCAAGCTGGAAAAAAATAAGGAATTTTCTAATGAGCTCCCTAAAAGATGTAAAGTTGTTTTAAAACAAAATTCTAATTGTCTAATAAATATGTGTACTCTGAAAGTATGTACTATATATACATACACCCTAGTCAATGTAAAATTCATACAAACAGTAGCTTTTAAAATGTACCCTACCATTCTCTATTTCCTCATTTTGAAAAAGCGCATACATAATATCTGAGTACAAGGTGAATTTAATGATAATAACGAAGGAAGATTAATACAGTACTCCAAGCTTAATTCAGGCACCTTACAAATTATCTTTAGGCTGCATATAGATGCCAGATTAATCAAATAATCAGCTTTAGTTATTAATAAACAACTTTGATGGAATGAAAAACAGAACAAACTGCATCCCACAAGACCTGAAGATTAAAAGCATAATTACCTAACATGTGTAGCTTGAGCCCATAAGTCTCAAGATTATGGTTTAAGTCCAATTAATATCACTAGCTATCCCCGATTTACTTTTCATATTGTCTTTCTATTTTGAAAATTTATGCATGAGTAAAGTCATTTACATCTGCTTATAAAACCAATATTGTAGCCGCATTTTTCAGTGTTTCCAAAATTCTTTGACTACTGGAAAGGTTCAGACATTCAGTATGGAGCATAAACAACAATCACACAGTCTACTCATTTTTTTATGAAATTCAAAGCAAAACAGTTTAAACAAAATTAACAAGAAAACCTGATGACACACAGACAAAAATAAAATTACTTCTTGCTTATATTGTTTCTGATTTAGGTTCAAATCTTAGTTACATTTCTTTATATTTACAATTTTTATATATATATATATATATATATATATATATATATATATATATACACACACAGTCCAAAGACATGCAGGTTAGGTGGATTGGCGATTCTAAATTGTCCCTAGTGTGTGCTTGGTGTGTGGGTGTGTGTCTCCTGCGGTGGGTTGGCACCCTGCCCAGGATTGGTTCCTGCCTTGCGCCCTGTGTTGTCTGGGATTGGCTCCAGCAGACCCCCGTGACCCTGGTTTTGGATTCAACGGGTTGGAAAATGGATGGATGGATCGATATATATTGTGGAGCTCGGCCCGGACACAGACAGGCGGACATGTCAATGTCACCCACAACATGTTTATTAATCATATTTACAGTTCACAAACCCCAAAGTCCAGGCCACAACACAATAATACCTTTCTCTTCAGGCCACCTCCTTGCCTCTCCTCCCGAGCTCCATCCTACTCCACTCCCGACTCTCGCTGCTGAATGAGGGGAGGCAGCCCCTTTTTTCAATCGGATGTGCTCCAGGTGCTCCCCAGCAATCTTCCACCGGCACTCCCCAGTGTGGCGGAAATGCCGCCTGCGGACCCGTTGCGGATACATATATACACACACACAGTCATATGAAAAACTTTGGGAACGCCTCTCAGCATGCATAATAATTTACTCTACTTTCAACTATAAAGATAACAGTGGTATGTCTTTCATTACCTAGGAACATCTGAGTACTGGGGTGTTTTCCGAACAAAGATTTTTAGTGATGCAGTATTTAGTTGTATGAAATTAAATCAAATGTGAAAAACTGACTGTGCAAAAATGTGGGTCCCCTTGTAATTTTGCTGATTTGAATGCATGTAACTGCTCAATGCTGTTTACTTGCAACACCAAATTGATTGGATTAGCTCATTAAGCCTTGAACCTCATAGACCGGTGTGTCCAATCATGAGAAAAGGCATTTAAGGTGGTCAATTGCAAGTTGTGCTTCTCTTTGACTCTCCTCTGAAGAGTGACAGCATGGGATCCTCAAAGCAACTCTCAAAAGATCTGAAAACAAAGATTGTTCAGTCTCATGGTTTAAGGGAAGGCTACAAAAAGCTATCTCAGAGGTTTAAACTGTCAGTTTCAACTGTAAGGAATGTAATCAGGAAATGGAAGGCCACAGGCACAGTTGCTGTTAAACCCAGGTCTGGCAGGCCAAGAAAAATACAACAGCGGCATATGCGCAAGATTGTGAGAATGGATACAGACAACCCACAGATCACCTCCAAAGACCTGCAAGAACATCTTGCTGCAGATGGTGTATCTGTACATCGTTCTACAATTCAGCGCAATTTGCACAAAGAACATCTGGATGGCAGGGTGATGAGAAAGAAGCCCTTTCTACACTCATGCCACAAACAAAGTCGCTTGTTGTATGCAAATGCTCATTTAGACAAGCCAGGTTCATTTTGGAACAAAGTGCTTTGGACTGATGAGACTAAAAATTGAGTTATTTGGTCATAACGAAAAGCGCTTTGCATGGCGGCAGAAGAACACCGCATTCCAAGAGAAACACCTGCTACCTACTGTCAAATTTGGTGGAGGTTCCATCATGCTGTGGGGCTGTGTGGCTAGTTCAGGGACTGGGGCCCTTGTTAAAGTTGAGGGTTGGATGAATTCAACCCAACATCAACAAATTCTTCAGGATAATGTTCAAGCATCAGTTGCAAAGTTGAAGTTACGTAGGGGTTTGATATTCCAACAAGACAATGACCCAAAACACAGTTCAAAATCTTCAAAGGCATTCAAGCAGGGGGAGAAGTACAATGTTCTGGAATGGCCGTCACAGTCCCCTGACTTGAATATCATCAAAAATCTGTGGGAAGATTTGAAGCAGGCTGTCCATGCTCGGCAGCCATCAAATTGAACTGAACTGGAGAGATTTTGTATGGAAGAATGGCCAAAAATACCTCCATCCAGAATCCAGACACTCATCAAAGGCTATAGGAGGCGTCTAGAGGCTGTTATATTTGCCAAAGGAGGCTCAACTAAGTATTGATCTCTGTTGAGGTGCCCAAATTTATGCACCTGTCTAATTTTGTTATGATGCATATTGCATATTTTCTGTTAATCCAATAAATGTAATGTCACTGCTGAAATACTACTGTTTCCATAAGACATGTCATATAATAAAAGGAAGGTGCTACTTTGAAAGCTCAGCCAATAATAAACAAAAATCCAAAGAATTAAGAGGGGATCCCATACTTTTTCATATGACTGCAATGCCCTCAACTATTAATGGTACCCCTCATAAAAATTAGTAAGAAGGGTTAGAAAAAAATCACTGCTGAAGAACTATCATCTTGCACTGAAAAAGTCCAAAGAAAAATAAAGCCATCATCAAGAATATTTTTAATACACATGTGCCACAATTGTTGGCACCCTTATATTTCTGTTCACGTTTAAATTCACACCCTTAGTCCAAAAGTTTTGTAAACTCATTCTAGTCTACCTATTTGTAAAATTACATCAGAGGTACAGTAGAATACAGAAGAATATTAAGATTGTTCCATTAACATACTAGGTTATAGGGGATAAAACAGAATATTCCATTAATGTAGCTAAAACTTTCATTCCTTATCATAAAACAAACTCTTATTTGAATTTAACATTAACATTAAATTACTAGGATTAGCTCTTATGAATATCTTTATTATTTTTTTCAGCTGAGAAAAATTCAACTAGAAAGTTGCAAACACCTTTGGCCACGGGAAAATGAAGCCGTTTGCAGTTTAAAATGTATATATTGTGATGATGTTGGCAAATCACATCAGCCAGGAAGGTGTCACCCATAGTATCAACTGGCACTCCATCACCAGTGGCAGGGGTGCCTATAAAAATACCAAGTACGAAATGTTTCCAACAGAATTCCATCTAGTGAAGCAATGGTGAACAGTCCTTTAGAGAACAGTAAGTCACCTCAAACAGTTGTGTAAAAAGCAGAAGGATCCATGTTGGTGATTGGTGCTGGCATTACAATATATCTGATAGAGAAATAATTTTCATGATTACAACTTATCTATGCAAAACAAGGATTTTCATGATATTTTTGAATTTTGTTTGTATATTAAACTGCATTTATTATTTATCTACTTATTGCATTTCAGTAAAGGTCTGCCAAAGGCTGGAGCCTGTCCTGGGAAGACTGGGCACAGGACATAAACCCAGACTCACTCACAATGAGGCAGTTACAGCAAAATGAGCCAGAACTGACAACCTCAATTTCTTTAAGATGTAGAAAGACATCTAAGCCCCTAAAAAAATTCAGCCGAGCAACCTAAATAAAAACTTCATTTTGTTTCTCCGTTTTTCTTCTTGTATATTATTTTTGCTTATAATATGAATGGGCGTACTATCTCAACTATAATTTTCTTTGTGTTTTTATCTCATTTCAACACTTATAAACAGATATTTGGAATACATTTCCAAGTAGTGTAGCAACAGTATTACTTTGGAGACCTTAACATGGTGTGAACGCTGGCCCGGACACAGACAGACGGACATCGTTTCTTCCACCACACACCGTTTATTGTACACTATTTACAAGTATTAATCAGTGCACAAACCCAGTGCCTCTTGCACCGTTCCCCCAATGTCCAGGGCACACAGTCCAATAGCCTTCTGGCCGCCTCCAGTCCTCTCTCCAGCTCCGTCTTTCTTCCACCCGACTTCCGCCACTGAATGAAGGGAGGCGGCCCCTTATATAGGAACCCGGATGGGCTCCAGCTGCTTCCTGGCATTCCTCCGCAGACACGCCCCAGTGTAGCGGAAGTGCCGGCTGCGCACCCAGAAGCCCTCCGGGTGTCCCCTGTCTTCTTCCCCCCAGCACTTCCTGTTGTGGAGGAAGTGCTGGGCTCCAGGTCTCTACAGGTACCAGGGCGCCGCCTGGCGGTGGCCACGGGTCCCTACAGGGCTGGGCTTCCAAGCCCTTTACTCGTGGCTCCCAACGTAACCAGGGCGGTCGCCCCCTTGAGGTCTGGAGGAGGTACAAGCCCTCCTCCGGTCCTCCTGGGCGTCCCGGCCGGATGCCACAATGGTTATATTTTGACTATTTAGGCAGATAAGAATTGCAAAGTTTTATTGGGCTGAAAGGCCTGTTCTTGTCAAAATTATTTTTCTTTTCTTATGTCTTATACAACCCCAAATCAGAAAATGATGGGACGGTATGGAAAATGCAATAAAAAAATTAATCCAGTGATTCTTAAATTTACTTTGACTTTAATTTCTATGCGGACAGTATGAACCCCAAGATATTTCATGGTTGTTTGATAAACTTAATTTAATTTGTTAATATAAATTCATTCCTGTATTTCAGGACTGAAGCACATTCCAAAAAATGTTGGGACAGGGTCAACTTAGGGCAAGTAATGTGGTAAAATAATTAAATAATGATGTGACTTCAAACACCTGATGTCAAACGGTAGCTTGTGGTTTTATGCCTAGTACTAAATTGAAGATAAAATGTTACATTTGATGTTGTATAATAACAGTTAAGAAAATGGAATATTTGTTAACAATATTCATCACTGCAGGGAATGTTCAAAGTTCAAAAACAAATGCAGAAGAAATAAAGACTCCTTTTATACTGCATATCAATGCAGAAACCTTAGAAAAAGAAAAAAACACATTAGGTGATAATACTGTATTTTGAAAAGAACTGTATCACTTTGCTTTGGAAGGTATTGCACTTTACTCCACACAATTCTCACAACTCACTGTATAACACTGAGCAAATTAATTAATTTGCATGTACTGCACAATCAAATAATTAAGGAGAAGGTTAAAGGCAAGGTTGAATGAATATGTGGGCAAAAGACTGATAGGAATTGAAGTACAGATGAAGAAAAAGCGAGAGAGGCCAAAGTGGAGCTGGATGGATAAAGTAAAAGAAGATCTGAAGAAAGAAGGTTGACTAAGGAGGAGGTGCAGGACCCCTCATAGATGTGGGAAAAATGGAAGAAGACAAAGAAGAAGTCACCAGCTGAAAAAGCATATGAGTGATTATCAAATATACATCATATTCATGTTTGGCACTTATGTGGATCATGCTATATGTACTATGAGACGGCTAGAAGTGCCACATGTCCACTCCACAAAAGCTTGCATTGTAATAGGAACAAACAGCTACAGCCCTACGTTACTTAAAGTTAAACGTCATATCTGTATTTACTCTACACTGTAGATTACAGCAGTTTGATGACAGATAGCCGTTTCTAAACTTGCAATAAAAATGACTTGTCAATAATGTAGTATAAAAGCATCAGCAAGACAACCGTATATACTGTATATAAGAATTTTTCTCAAATTATATTGTTGTAAACTGAAGCGTAGATAGAGGCCAATGAAATTACAGGTCTTCTAAAAGGCATGAACTGACATCTGTAAAAGGTATAAAAAAAAACCTCTCTCTCTGGTCAGCCAGTATAGATAAATACATGAAAATAGAAAATATAAAGATTCCTTCAGCTCCTCAGAACAGCTGATAAACTGCCACATGAGAAATCTGAATTAGTCATAAATATCCCTATACAGATCATCAGCACAGATTTTATTAAGTTTTTTTAAAGATAAAATAGATCAAGTAAGATCCCAGAATTCATTGTCATCTTACAGACTTGTAACAAATCCAGTCTCTCCTAGTGCACACTGTCTCAGCAATGTTATCTCTATAACAGAACAGGAAATTACATCCTTAATTTGTATAGTGAAACCTACTATGAGCCACCTGAATCCAGTGGCAGCAAAATTAGAGAAATGTTCAATTCTGTTCTGGCAGCTTTACATTATCAATAGATCTGTATTGACTGGTGCAGTTTCTAATGTGCTAAAGGTGTTAATGATCAGACCACCATTGTAAAAATTAGAAACTGATGTACATAATTAGAACAATTTCTAATGTATGTTTTCTGAAGCACTTGAAAAAGCAGTAGCCTCAGAGCTCCTGACTCACCTAATTTATTACAACTTACTTGAAAATTTCCAGTCTGGCTTTTACACAGGTCATATGTGCAGATATGGCATTAACTCGTGATCTTCATGACATTTTTAATGTCGTTTGATGACAGAATTGTAATTATTATGCAGTTAGATTTAAGTGCAGCTCGTGACATGATTGGCCACATTATTCTGTTACACAGGTTTGAAAATTCTATGGGGTTCTGAGGAACCATATTTGTGTGGCTTTGCTTATAATCAATTTCAGTACATACAGAAATGTGATAACACACTGAAATTAGATATTGTGTTCCTCTGTGCTGTTTTCATGTTACATTCTACTGATGGGCGCTATGCATTAGTTAAGAAATGTAATATTTACTTTCATGCATATGTAGATGACATTCAGCTGTCTATCTTTCTTTGCACCAGATAATATTTCTACTATTGTGCCCATAATAAAGTGTGCACTCAAGATAAAAGAGTGATAACTACTTTTTTGTACACAGAAAAACAAAGCTTTTATTAATTGGTGAATTAAATTTGTCACTTTTAAAATTTCAAAGTTTTATTTATTGAATCAACATTTGACTTAGGCATTGTGTTCCACACCACTCTCATTTACCATTTCTAAAAGCATTTTTTTTCAGCTAAAAATATAAAGAAGATTGGTATCCAGAATATACAGAAGATAATGTAAGCATTCATTTCTAGCTGAGCTGACTGCTGTAATGTCTTATTCATAGGCTGCTCAAATAGCACTATTTGAAGCTTCTAGTTAATTCTAAATGCGGCTGTAAGGATCCTTACCAGAACTAAGAATTACAACCATATAGCTAGCTGCTGTTTTCAAGTTTTTACATTGATTTCTACTTAATTATGGGTCTGGTTTCAAAATATTTCTTTTTATTTAGAGATCTTTAAATGCCTTGGGCCCTATCATAACTTATCAATGCTTACACTACTGAAGTGTATATTTTGGCCTTATGATGCTGGTCTTCTAGTCACTTTAGGTGAAAATAAATACACTGTGAGATACCAAGAATTTAGCTACAGAAGCAAAGCTGTGGATGATATGTCTGCTAATGTAAAGAATGGCCTCTTATTCTCAGTATTTAAATTAAGGTTGAAGATTCACTTTAATATTGCATATACTGATTAGAGTTGCTGATTGTTGTCAGTCATTAGCTTAAAAATAAAGCTAAAACCATGACAATTGTTATGAACCATTAGTGTTTCTCTTCTTGATATCCTGCAATGGCATTTGATGCCACTGCTATATTGCCAAGCTGCTACTGAAGCCGTGGTATTTGACACCATAGGCCCTTGAACATTGGAAACATACAAAAAAGATGTAATCTTCATTAACATTATCATATCATGCCTAGGAGGACTGACATGGCCTGAGTTATCAGAACTGTGACTCTGTCTGTTATTGCCAAGAAACCACTTGGCTGGAGGTTTTGTTTTACTTTCCTGCATTATCGATTTCCTATATCACATATCTCATTTGTAATAGATCTGTATATTGTCATGATTTATGTTATTAAATTTGAAATTGCTCTGTGGCACTGTGTGTTTAACACAGATAAAGTGTTTGTGCACAACAATATGGTTAGTTTAACAAATAATCTATACTGAAGTATAGCTGTAAATTTGTACAAGCCTGTATTCAGGAACACACACATATAAAATAAATTTAATTGAATTGATCACGTTCACTACTATTTGCACACCAAGTGTTTCAATATTTGCTGACAATGAAACGGTTTGATGCTTAAAGTGTGGTCAGAAAACAAATGAGTAAAAGCAATTTAAATGTAACAATGTCTCTAAATTGTGCCTCACTATGTGTGTGTGTGTGTGTGTGTGTGTGTGTGTGTGTGTTTGTTTACAGGTCTGGTGTTCCTCCTTGTCTAATGCCCATCACTGCAGGGTAGTGCTCTGCAGCTATGCAGATTCTGAATTAGATGAATGGACAACGCAAACATTGCAGAATGGGTATTTATTATTGTAACACATTATATCAACACACAGTGTGCTTGCCTTGTAGGTACAATTAGACAAAGATGTAAATAAAAATAAAATATAGTATTTGCATAAAACAGTGTGGGGCAGAGTTTACCCCATAGTGTGATACCGTATTCACACTAACTGGAGATAAATGTGCTCAATGTGGCCATTTTAAGTCATATGGCTGAGTCTGCTGCTTTCTTGTTTCCAACTTAAAGGGCAGTATAATTCCTCACTAAAATCTAGATCGTCTGGACTGATCAATTGCAGCTACAAAACTATAAATCCTCTGTGGCAGAACAGGAGTCTGGTTCAGGTTAAGCTGTATTGTGCTAAGACTTTTGCATATTTAGGGAAAAAAAGGGATAATGTCTCACATTTAACAGCATGATTAGCAAAAATTGCTGGGGTATCATGACAGCACGCCAATACCACTCAGTTACCCTGCAAAATGAAGTAAGGATGTCTATGTAGCATCTCAGCTCAATACAACTCACTTGATAAATATACCCAAAGGTATTGTATATCTATAAGAATAAAGTTATGAGAAACATATTCAAGCAAGTTAAATTGTGCGTTGAATATTGTATGGACATGTATCTGTTATATACTGTTTATTTCTAAATATGTATGAAAAAGTGGAGACAAAACAGGGCGAGAGGATTATTTTTAGAATAGCAAAGGCTAGGTTCAAGGCTGGAAAGGATTTTAGTCTCATAAAGCAGATGAAAAATTTGCAAGATTTGGTCTTAAATGAGCATGACAGAATCAAGAATAGATGGAACAGGTACTTTGAAAAGCTGTTGAATGAAGACAATCCAAGGGTAGTAATTGTGGGTGAAGCCCTTGAAAATAACAAAAAATGAAAAGGCAAAAGGACAGGATAAAATACCAGCAGACATATGGCAGAGTTTAGGAGAAGAGGAAGTAGATGTGTTAGGTGATCTAATGCCAAAGACCTATGTGCAGGAGAGAACACCAGAAGAGTTGAGGAACAGTGTGACTGCACCCATTTACGAGTTGTGGCAGAAAAGTAATGAGACTGATTTTTTATTTACCAAAGTTTTTATTTTTTTCAAACATCAATGTTATCCCCTTCAAAGTAGTTCCCTTGGGCAGCTACACACCGATGGAGACGTTATTCCCACTGTTGGCAGCAGCGCTGGAAGTCTTCAACCGGTATGGTCTTCAGCATGTCCGTTACACTCTTTTGGATGTTTTCTAAAGTCCCGAAATGACGTCCTTTGAGGACATTTTTCAGTTTAGGAAAAAGGAAAAAGTCACACGGACTGAGGTCAGGTGAATAAGGGGGCTGGGGAACCACAGGAATCCGTTTTGAGGTCAAAAATTCTGCTCAAGTGTGAGGTTTTTCGGCACCATTTTGGCACAGACCTTTCGCATGTGCAAATGTTCAGTCAAAATTTGATGAAAGGTAAATTTGTTCAAATTTAATTGTTCACTCAACATTCTTAATGTTAAACGAAGGTCTGACCTCACAAGAGTGTTCACACGTTCGATGTTTTCATTGGTTTTCGAAGTTGAAGGCCTCCCTGAACGGTGTTCATCTTCAACGTGTTTTCTGCCTTCCAAAAATGATTTGTGCCAGTGAAAAACTTGAGCTCGGGATAAAGAATGTTCCCCATAGTCACACATGCCGATTCTCCAAGCTTAACACAAAATTTAATGGCACAACGTTGCTCCAAATTCCGCTGTTCCATTTTGCATGACGCACAACCAAAAACACAACTTCGCTAATAGCAGTCACAAAAATCACGTAGTTAACAGAAGGAGTTGAAACTCGCACTGAGCTATGGGAGGGTACTGATACACGTGCTCTATCAAGGACAACAGCGCAGAGTTGCCAGATCACTTGCAGTGTTGCCAGTCTCATTACTTTTCTGCCACACCTCGTATAAGAAGAAGGGTGATATTCAGGATTATGACACTATAGAGGGATAAAGCTGATGTCACACACAATGAAAATTTGGAAAAGGGTTACAGCGGGAAGGCTTAGGTTAGAGACCACCATAGGGGAAGAGCAGTTTGTTTTTATGCCAGGTAGATGAACAACTGATAGTCTTTGAATTGAGACAGCAGAAGCATCGAGAAAAATATAAATGTTTGCACGTGGTTTTTATTGATTTGGAGAAGGCTTATGATAAAGTGCCACATCAAGAGGTCTAGACGTGCATGAGAGAGAAATCAGTACCAGGTAGTATTTGGGGATTGTCCATAATATGTACTGTATGGGGGAGTGAGCAGTGTTGGGGCAACATACAAGATCTCAGTTAGAGTAGATCCACTGCAGGGGTTTTCTTTAAGTCCTTACCTCTTTAATTTGGTTATGGGTCTTTTGAATCATGGGATAAAAAACCAATCACTTTGGTGTATGCATTTTGCTGATGATTATGTTGTGTAGAACGAGTAGTAAGATCAGCAATGATGTATGGAGCTGAGATAAAAAGGAGCTCAAGAGAAGAAATTAGATGTAGCAGAAATGTGTGGAGTTACAAAAAAAGGACAGAATAAAAAATGAGACAATCAGAGGAACAGCAAAAGTGAGAGTGACATCTAAAAAAGTACAGGAAAGTAGGCTGGAAAGTGTTATGGGCATACAATGAGGAGAGACAATGAATATGTGGTCAAAAGAGTGATGGGAATGGAAATACAGGGAAATAGAAATTGAGAGGGGCAAAAGTGGAGGTGGATGGATAAAGTATAAAAAGATCTGAAGGAAAAGGGCTTGACTGGAGAGGAGATGCAGGACCAAGCTGTTTGGAGAAGGAAGTGGGAAAAGATGAAGATGATGAAGAAGAAGAAAACTCCAGCTGAAAAATGTACACATATAGTAAACAAGAATTTTTAAAACCTGGCAGGATCTAATCAATAACATTTTAGAATAAGCTTTTAAAGCACTGAGGAGGCAGATTCTCTCCCTTTTTCTTTTTCTTCTCCATTTATCTTTATTCACTTATTAATTCATCTATTTACTTATTTTTACTAGCTTTAAGTTTTACTCTGCTGGCCATGCTTTCTTTCTTAGGGGTGGGGGTTGATTTGTTTTCAATACTATTTTTGTAAAAATTGATCTATTTGTATAGAATGCTGTGTGATTACAATAAAACCAATAAACTTTACTATGAACTATGTCCTTTACGTACGCATATAAATAAATACATACAGTATATAAACAGACATATGCAAACGCATACTATATTTATATCAATCTATAAATTAAACAAAAATTGCAGTGGTCATTAAAATAATTAAGCAATTAACATTCCTTTATGCTTAGTGCCATGCATAAAAGTGCTGGCAAGACCCAGTTGGTCATTGTACTGAGCTACCATGATTCAAAGAAGAAATCTCTTTGACTTTAGGGGAAGGCTGATTGATGGGCCATGTAGGAAAACCATATGATGCTACAGTATATCAAGAAAATTCTGTCACTCTCTTGTGGCAGGCCTTCACTTTCAAATCTGTATCTGGAAATGATATCCACAGAGCAACAGTGGGTTGGTTCTTAGTTGAATATGACAAAGGAATTAAATACCTGTGTGATGCCATTCCACCAAGTATATCTACCTGTTTTGCCAGACAAGGAGGTGTGACTTGATACCAAGATCCAAAGTGTAGCCCTGTTCTTTACCAATAATTAATTTATTTGCTCTGGTTTATTCAATACTTCACCATATAACATAGTAATATGACACATTACACAAAAATTGTATAATGTGAAATGAAACCCATTTCTGATACCAGCCTTGCAGATTAGGAACACAGTTTAAAATTTCCATCATTGTCAGAACTTTCTGATTGTCATACAGTGTTGTGTGGGTTGTCACTACTTCACAGTGCATGATTACACACCTACAGCCAATTTTGAGTTACAAATCAACCTAATCTAGGAGTACCTGAGGAAAAACAACACGTTCATGAGGAGAATATGCAAACTCAATAAATACAGTGCTTGAGCACAATCAAAATCTAGGATTCTAGAGCTGTGAAGCAGAAATGATAACCAATCCACAATTGTGATGAACCCTAAATCAAAAAATATTGTTTTAATGTGAATTATTCTATAGCTTCAATGGGAAATATAATGCAGCTGTCTCTTATTTATGTACTTGTTTTTTAAGACTATGGCATAACCAGCTGTGAAATTCAACAATACAGAAAAAAAACTCTCTTGAAGCATCTTGACATTCAGCCCATTATTAAAGTACTGCAGGCTGGGCTTTCCAGTCACTATTAAATTAAAAAAGGTGTTGGTGCTTGCCCAGGTCTGGACATCTGCACATTGGTAGTACCACTTGTTGCTCTTTTAGAGACATTTACCAATGCTTATGTCAATGTTATCCATTCAACTTCTTTCCTTTTTTTCTTTACTAAAGTTTCACGACGCCTGATCCTTTTATCATAGAAGTAAAGAAATGCAGGAATTAACAATGAAATTATGCTTGTTTATTAGTGAAATTATTAAACTCCCTGAAATAAAAAAAAATCAATTGGCCACTTCAAAGTGATTTAAACACATTAGAGGCTAAGAATTTATCCACTTATAATGAAAAGCATATAAGGTGGCCTTCGTAAGGTTTAGGACAAAGACACATCTTTCCTTGGTTTACTCCTCTGCTCCACAGTTTAAAGCTATAAACAATTCAGACGTGATTAAAATGCTCATTGAAGACTTTAATATAAGAGTATTTGCAAACATTTCAGTCTCATCATGTAGAAATGACAACACTTTTTCTACATGGTCCCCCCATTTCAGGGCACAGTAATGTTTGGGAGAATTGGTGTCACTGATGTTTGTGATTAGTTATGTCTGTTTCAATTGCTTCATTAGTGCAGGCATAAGATATTTAGGCTTGCTTCTATCCTTAGGAGTCTGTAGTTGCCATTGATCAACATGAGGACAAGAGCTGTTATAATGAAAGTCAAATAAGCCATCGCAAGGGTGAAACACAAGAATTAAACCATTAGTGACATTAGTAAAATTTATGATTACCGAATGTCACAAACATTATGTCTGGAATGTCATTAAGTAGAAAGAATGCACTGTTGAGCTCAGTTTGGTAGGCCAAAGAAGACCTCAACTGCTGATGACTGTGGTATAGCGGGTCCACAGCTCAGATTAAAAAGGCTAGTTTTTAAATAGATAATTGCCGCACTCATGGTTTAAAGAGGGGTCATGGTAGTGTGGCCAGAGCGGTTCCCGGGTGCTTCGTGATGCGGGCAATCCTCACTTAAGTGCACAGGTGAGGAGTCTTCTGCATCTGTAATTGATGCCGGGAACTGGTAATCGCCACAACTGAACCACATCCCCATTATATACAGGTGCCGGTCATAAAATTAGAATATCATGACAAAGTTGATTTATTTCTGTAATTCCATTCAAAAAGTGAAACTTGTATATTAGATTCATTCATTACACACAGACTGATGTATTTCAAATGTTTATTTCTTTTAATTTTGATGATTATAACTGACAACTAAAGAATTGCTAATGAATAATTGCTAATTGCTAATGAAATACATTAGTCTGTGTGTAATGAATGAATCTAATATACAAGTTTTACTTTTTGAATGGAATAAATCAACTTCGTCATGATATTCTAATTTTATGACCGGCACCTGTATAGTAGGAGCGCGATTGCGGAGAGAAAAAGATAAAAATGAATAGAGGTTAAGGAAGAGGGCAGCTGGAAGCAAAGGAGCTAGTGCATGCATGACGGAGTGAGTGAGTGAGTAAGTGAGCAAGAGCGGGCTCGCTATAAGAAGGAAGGCAGCTGTGAAGTGAGCCCTATCGGGGTGTTTGGCTGGTACCCGGGCAGTCGGTAGTGGTTGCTTGTGCTGAACGTTTGTGAGGAGCAGGAGTGACCAGCAGGAGGTTGGCTCGCTGCATATGGCTGCGGGAATCAGGAGGCTGGGGAGGTGAATGCCCCAGTGTGAGCACCCTGGTCGCTGGGGAACCAGGCCTCAAGTCGAGTGGAGCACTACAGACCCAGGGACCAGAAGGCTTCCAGACCAGCAAAAGTAAGAGAGGGTCAGCTGCAGGTAGGGCAACTCCACTGCTGCATAGCCTGGATGGGAGAAGCAGGGGAGTCGCCAGTAGAAAAAAGGTACCAGGCTTTGTTTTTAAAAGGACTGCTTCCAGCCATTGTTTTAACCTCGTTTTTAATTGGATTTATTTATTGGATTTTAACCTCCACATTTTTTATTTGTTTTTAATGGATTATTTATTTAATAACTGTTTGCGACACTGTACTATTTATTTGAACACTTTGTTTTGACTGTTTTTAAATGAAAGCATTTGCACATTTGGCACCATCCACTTGCTTTGTTGTTGATGTCTTCACTGTCCAGCTCATCCGGTTACATTACTGATGGTATCGGGTTCGAGAGCTCCCCAGAAGCCAGATGGAAGCATGGAGCAGAACCCACATCGTCACAATGACAGAAGAATCCTCACTATATTTAAAAAAAAAAAGCCCCAAACACATGTCTGACAGATTAGAAACGGTCTTCAGGATGCAGATGTATACACGAGTCTACTATTCACAGAAGAGTTCATGAACAGAAATACAGAGGCCACACTGCAAGACACAAACCACTAAAACAGGATGTCCAGATTATAGTTTGCAAAAATGTACAAAAATAGCCTGTAGAACTCTGGAAAAAGGTCTTGGGGACAGACTAGACAAAGATGAACCTGGATGAGAGTGATGGCAAGAGTAGAGTGTGGAAACAAAAAGGAATTGCTCAAGATCCAAAGCATATCACCTCATCTGTTAATCATGGGCTGCTCAAGTTTCAGTACATGCCTCCAAACACATTGGATGGCATGTCATCCTACAACAATATAATTATCCAAGAGATACAGCTAAGGAAACACAGGAGTTTTTCAGAGCTAAAAAATGGAAAATTCTTAAATGGACAACTATGCGGAGTACCGCGCGGAAAGCATATCGCGCGACTGAGCAGCCGCAAGTAAAGGAGCAATGTGAAGGTAGTCTGTCAGCGTTTTTAGGAGGGGTTTTCCGAGGAGCGTCCGTATCCTCTAGGGGTGTGATCGGCCCCCCAGCTCACAATATATATATTATTATTAATGAATTATATAAAGGAAAAATGTATCCTTATTCCAAACATTATGGAGGGCACAGTAAATATTATGCACAATTGTGAGCCTAAGTAGCTTAAGCACATGTAAGGACAGAATCTGCATTCAAAGGTAAAGAAACTAGCAAAGTAATGTATGACTTCATCAACCCAAACCATTTACTCTTTTAGTGGAAGATACATATTTCATGGTAACCAAAAAGTTTAGAGAACTATCTATCTACTTATCTACAAGAACGTTTTGTGCCACATATGAAGCACATGGCATCCCTGCAGAACTAATTTTAGACTGCTTGGCAATCAGAAAAATGTATTGTAGTCTAAGCAGCCTATCTAATAATACTGAATGCCTGTGCTGAAATATTGATACCATTACTGTTCATTTTGGTTCAAAACATATAAGACCGATTTTAGTCATTTTTTGCTGGCGAGAATAATCCCCTGATTTCACACCAAAGAACAATTTGGGGGATTAAGCTGGCAATTATAGCTGAGGTTGTGACTCATTCTCTATCTGGCTGACCAATTTAAAGCAGAATGAACAAAATCACAGAGAACAATTTAGCACCTTTTAAATGGAATGCCAGACGGACAATAGCAGGGGAATGCTAGGATTCTGAAATGAATTGACAACTCCCCTCATTCATTATTAGGAAGCTGAATAAAAGAATGTGGATTTATTCATTTCTTAAAACTATGCTTTTTGTTTAAAAATAATCTAGTAGAGCCAATTCACAACTTTTGAAGGATGGGCTGTATCTTCAGGATCATAGAAGGTCACATTTAACAGCTGCAAACATGACAAAGAAAGCTTAACTAGACATAAAATACTTGCATCTCACAGGAACCGCAGTCCGTTTCCTAGGGTTATGAAGAAAAACGGGAACATTTATTAATAACTTTTGAGATCATTTAGAGTAGAACCATTTGCACTCAAAAGTATTAACTTGCCATGGTTCAGCAGAAATACTTGCTTTCAGCATCCACTTTGGGAAATACCAAGGGTGATGATATATGGCATACGCCTCCTTAGATCTTAAAACAAATTATATGGACATATAAATGCAGAATGTAAATGGAGCAATACTGGAAAAAAAGCAAGTGAGCCAAGAACCAAGTGTCCCAGAAGAAAAGGCAGTGCAGCCTACTTAGTTAATGGGATGTAATAGGGTGCCAAAAGATCGGTGGCAGGACAACCCTAGGGGGTACATTAGGTATGGCATATGTGGTAAGTGAGCCGCTTTTTAACTGATTTCTTTGGGACTGTCCTTGGACATTCTGTATGGCTACTCAGCGGTGCACTTTGCAGTCATTCACATAATCCAGGGTAAATTAATGAAAGAAAACCCAGAGGGTGAACAGTAATGTCAGACTGTGATCTATATTAAAGACAAAGTGGTGGGATTAGGGGGACCAAAAAGAGCTGAGCAAACGTCTACAAGTCAGCAAGAGCATTTACAGTGGATTAGGTGGGGACAATGCCCAACAAATAGCATGGGAGCATTATACTTTGTAAATTTTGCACGAGTTGAGAAAAGCTTTTAGGGGAAATAACCAAGAGAACAAGGATAAAGGCAGGATATGACACTTAATTAAAGTCTGCACATTTATGAGTTTACAAAGGATTAAGTGAGGAAATACTCAATAAATGGTACAAGGATAATTATATTTCTGCACCTTTTTTATGACCCACTTTGAAATGTTAGCCATATCAAAAAGTTGTCTTGTAAAGAATTAAACCAAATAACATCAAATTAATCTCCTTTTTTCTCGGTCACAGTAAAATGGCCCCCATTCATAATATTTTATAACTCTGAACTGAATTAAGTGGCTTTAAAGTTGTGTGTGTATAAGCAGCAAAATAAATAAAAGCATTTTTGAACATTTTCAACATCCAATGTCTCTCTCTCTTTTTTTTTTTTTGTCGATCATGTGCCAAAGCTACCAAGGGTGTAATTTGTTACAAATAATATTTAACTTTCCAGCGAACAAGGGAAGATTTGCCATGAAATTCATTTATTTTATCATACTACCTCTAAAAAAATCTTTCCATTTTTCATTTTGCTGCTAAAATCACAACATTAACAGATACACAAAAATCCAATCTGCCCAGGAATAATCTGCTTCTGGCTCAGTCCCTTCAGAATTAGAGAACAATTTATTAAGCAGGATGGCTTTGGGGTCCCACAGAGTAAGACTAATGAAGTGGCATTTTCAGAGGGTTGTATTGTAGTGTTGGGAGTTAAAACAACAAATTAGGGTCTGTTTTTGTATCATTATGAATTATTGAAATTAGAAAAATGGCAAAAGTAATGAATATGTGTGGGCTGCAGGGAGGTTTTCTTTGAGCATCTGTTTTGCTGAAACACATGTGAAAAATTAACTTGATGCTTCTTACAGCATTTTCCATGTAAAGCAGCTTGCTCGCTTTGAATAATTTGCTTTAATACTAAAAATAATAACTTGTTTTCTCAGTTCATATATAATATGTAAGAAGTATATATAGAAAGTATGCATGTAATGATGCACCTCTGGATAACGTCCAGTTCTTCAACAAAAAGGCAAACTACATAAAAGATAAATTGTTTTTATTATAACCAAAGGGAAGATAAGCACATGGATTAACAGAAGCACAGACATTAAGCAGAGAGAAAGGAAAACTCTGCCGTCTCTCTGGGCCAACTTCTACTCTGTACAGCAGACTGGCGACAAAACAACTGATTCTTGCAAGCGGTCTTCTTACCAACTTACTGTACGTCCTGAGACTAAATTAACTGCTGAAATATTACACCCCAATAAATGAACCCCAGGGGAGGCCACATGATCAGTAACATGCCTTGCGCTTTAATTGGGTCTTTTCTGCCTTCTATTGGATCCACTTGGTACTGCAACTGCCTGTTATTAAAAAACCCACACGACAGTCACCCAACGCACCTCATTTTACCTAACGCTCCATTCGTATCCATTTTCCATAGCTTGGCAGGCCCCACTATTAAATAAATTAGAGAGAAAACAGCAATGGTCACCTGTGTCATTCTATGAATGCTCAAATATAGTACTTGTCAGAGAATATCTTGTTAAATTTTTTGTAAATAGTTTTTGATGAATAAACAGTTTGTTCTTAACCCATCAATTCATTTTGTTACTTGTCCTGTTAATAGTCACAGGCAGCCATAGCCTATCATGGCAATGATGGAAGCATCTTTAAATTATAGTAAATGTAAACCCATCATCTATACAGTATAGAGCACTGTTTTAATTAATATGTAGACTACTCCTGGGTAATACTTCTTTGTGAAGATCTTTAAAAAGTGGATGATTTCTATGTTTTAGTAATATACAAGAATGGACATTTTCCCCTCACGAACATCCCTTTTACTAATTTATACATAACTAAAGCTTGCATTCTGCTTGCATTTTGTTTTTCTCGTACAGTGGATAACACAGTTGTCATGATAGTACATATATAAACAGAAACATTTACAGAGTACTAATGGCTGTTAAGGACATGTAGCATGCCCGAAGATTACTGTGTATGTTAGAAGACCCTGCAACTAACTCCAGCCCCATCAACTGCTGGCTTTCAACCCAATTCTACCAGGATAGTCTCTGCTACACCCCTTCCCTTGATCTTCAGCTGGATTAAGTGGGATTGTGAACTTCATAGAATAAATAGTCTGCATGAGTTAAAGCAGATTAAAGAGAAAGTGCCTCCTTATTTAAGAA
Organism: Polypterus bichir lapradei; assembly: GCA_026402145.1. Taxonomy (NCBI): domain Eukaryota; kingdom Metazoa; phylum Chordata; class Cladistia; order Polypteriformes; family Polypteridae; genus Polypterus; species Polypterus bichir. The sequence goes on from JANRMT010062814.1 coordinate 48,441,934, forward strand.
AATAATGTGAGTTAATGTGAGATTTACATTTACTGTTATTTGTCTAGAGCAGCATGGTGATACAGTGGTGGGTGCTGCTGCCAGAAGTCCTGTCTGTACAAAGTTTTTATGTACTCCAAGTGGCTTTTCCCTGAGTACCCCAGTGTCCCACTCACATGGTTGTATGCATGTTAGGTTAATTGACCCTGTAGGAGTTAGCTTAAGCATTTGTGAATGTGTCAAATAAATGAATAGGCTGTCTCTACTATGCACCCTGGGCTACCAGAATATGCTCTTGCCTTTGTAATACTGAAATGGATTAAATAGGTGAATGATAGATAGATTCTATGTAACTATTAAGAAATTTATATTACTAAAAATTTACATCAGTTATAGTTTGTTTCTCCTTCATCCTTGTGATGTACAAGCTAGGGGCACAGGGAAATCCCTGGGGGAAATAGGCCAGGAACTCCAAATTATCCAGATCAAGATCTTGTCTCTTTTGAGAAGGACAAGAGCAGAAACAAGGTGAAAACACTCCTAAACAACTCTTTCCCTTCTTGTCATAAGATGGGAAGCTTGGACAACAAGAACTGAAGGGAAATGAGTCAGGTAACTTCTGACTATCCAAGTAGTTGGAACTGCACTAAGTGCTATGTATAACCATAGCTAAAATGAAAATCTCCCAATTTATGCAAAATCCTTTATATAGGAGATGGAGACCAGAAGACTGTCCATTTTAATTAGATTTTTCCATTAATGTATGAACTATACATTGTAAGTGTGTGTTTTGGTTGGCTGAATGCCCAATATACTGTATATTGTTTTGGTACACAGGAGTGCACCAGAAATCCACCTGGAATTTTGTAACAACTGTGAGGTAGAGATAACAATCACTAGGAAAGGTGAAATAAATGTGATTTTTGTGAGCAGAACAAGATGTTCTGTCAAAGCCTAAAATTGTCTTAGTTATGTGAAAAATGTGACCTCTAGAATTCAGTTAAGGAGCAAATAAATCTAGGTGGAGGCTAAAACTGCCAGAAATTCAAAGCTACAGTGTCTTTACTCGGATTCTGGAGGGGAACCTTAACTTAGACAAAGTGTGCACTCATTTGGTCCTACAATTATTAACAGCCAGTAAATTGTTTAGAAAATATACTACACAGTTAATTAACCACTTCTATACAGTAACAGTAAAATAATCAGATCAATTAAAAATATCTAAATAACATCATACATATGTAATGAATAATACATACTCAGATATAATGGGCTTTAGTAGCCTCAAGTAATAACAGTCTCAGAAGAGTTTGTATTGTTAAAAAAAAATCCATTCACGTACTTCAACATTTTATTTTTGTATATGCTCATTGGGAGCAGAAGTTTATTCCAGTGGTAGTCACTAGAAGGGGTGGCAGTCTTCTGCATGTTATATTGACTCATAAACCTCATCTACCAGTTAAACATACATACATTCAGGTGCAAGCCAAACAAGCAAACATTTCAAATGTGCCAGCTCCACACACAATACTGACCGTCTTCTACATTGTGTCTTTTCTCGATGGTCTGATGTGCTGCTTAGTGTCAGTACTACTTTGACTGCTCCTGGGATGTCAAGAGTGATGCGAGCCATGGTTTCAATGCTCACTGAAGCAACAGCAGAACATATTTTATTTGTATTGTATTTTATTTCAGTTTATACAGATGACTATTTCAGATTGTATTAATGATATTGTAGAGTGTTGGGATGACCGGATTGGCTTTTTGGTGTAAGCCATAAGAACTGTGCCCCTGCTTATTATAAAGAACTGTGCCCTCCCAGAGTTTTACTGTCTTTATGACTGCTGTTAGATAGAATTTTGATCATTTGTTGCTCTCACTCGCACCCACCCTCACGCACAAATAAACATACACACACACACACACACACACACAGAGGATGGCTTTGCCCCTTCTAAAAGCATTTCTCCTCTCTCTCAGGTCTGTATAACCCCACCAGAATGTTCATGCCATTGTATATTAAAGACATGGAGTACAGTACTATTGTGTGTACACATTAATTAATATTACTCATTTTACACACACTTAATCCAATTCAGGATAATGTTTAAAACCAAACTCAGTTGCACAGTACAATGCATGAATCAGCCCCATAAGGGAATTCAGTTCTTTGCACATTTACTTGCACTTGTCAATGCAGACTTGCCAATCAACTTAACCTCCACATCTGTGGTAGGAAACAAACTCAGTCAATGATCGGGCCTGGATTCAAGTGGACATTCCTGGAGTTGAGAAGTAGCAGACAGTTTAACTCACATTGGTTTAGTCTTACACAGCACTGCTTGGTAACACTTTACATTGTGTCAATAATTACACTGTAACTACTAGATCTTGAAATATCATCAAAAATCTATGCAGTTATCACTGCAATTCTCCATTACAATTGTCCAGACCATGGAACATCTGTTACATAGTTGTAGTTACATACCCTGATGTTTTTATTACATTTTGAAAGTACAGATACAATGTAACTATGTAAGTACACTTTTTTTGGATCAGTTATAAATTGTTAATTGTAATGATATAACAATGACAGCTAAGTAATTTAACTATAGCATTACTTTTTATTACACAGTAAGTACAGTGTAATAACTCTCAGTTACACTATACTTATACAGGTAATTACATAGTAGTTACAGTGTAATTATGGGCACAATGTAAAGTGTTACCCACTGTTCTTTGGAAACATGATCAGAGGATGTATACAGATTAAAACATACAAAACAGACAGAAAAGTGCACAAATGTTTAAGATATACAGTACCTTCATAGTCACTCATGTCTATACTTGACAGAATAAGTAGAGATTCATAAATTGTTTTAAACATTCATAGTGGATGTATGTAAAAAGGGGAAATGGAGAACATTTAATAATTGTAAGAGAAAACCCCCCACCATAATTTCATTCAGGAATTAGCCAGCAGCATCCCAGATGTTGAAAGAGGCATGTGCCACAATGATGTTTGTCGAAAGGGGATGGCCTGTGAATCGTGCCTCTGCAGGATAAGATTCTGGTTTTGCCAGCCTTTGGTTGCAATGGAAAGGGCAGGATCATACTGTAGGTTTGCACAAAGTAGATCACCAATCCTGCACCATAAGCAATATGAATATCTCAAGATCATTTTATTTGGCCATGTGCATTTGGGTGGATTCAACTGGTGGGCCTGACTTTACACAATTCTTGAGATAGGCATAATGTGTGGTGCAAATCCTTTTGTCTGGTATTCTTCCTGTGGATGCAATACGGTGATTATCCCTACTCCAAGCGAAAGTTGTTTCAGCTCTTCTTTTGATACTGGAAAAGTAGGGCCTCTACATCAGCTATTCCAGTATCACTGAGCTTTGAGACTTACCAGGGACAGCACTCCAGGAAGCCTTGAGCACCAACCTCATTTTAACCTCTTGTACCTGTAACCTCATTAACAACAAAGAACTTGTACAATGCCTGAGAATGTCCACACAGACAGACTGGTAAATTAAAAATTTCAACCCAATACATAATTCCTATTTTATCAACAGCATTTAGCATTCACACTATGAAAATTACAGTGTACAATTTAAAGGCCACAGGTTCTGTCCCTGCCACTAGATTATTTTATGACCTTGAGTGATCATGACAATGCATCAATTACACTTTAAGTTTAAAACACATTACAATGGTTTAAAGTATGGGTCTCAATCCACAGTAGGTCACAGTGGCCTTAGGCCTTCACTATAGCCACTATTATAATTAGAAGCCAAATTTTGCTGTTAATGATATATTTTACTTTATTAAATTATATGGCTTGGCAGTGCACACACACAGATTAGATATTTCTGAGAGATTCATGTAAATATTTTTTGACAGAGAGTAGCTTATAGATGACTGGCAGCTGCTTAAGTAAAAAATAAGCTGTTTATATTTTTAAATCTTAAAATGCAAGTTATTTAAAATCACAGCAACAACTATGTTTCATTAGCAGCAGTAATTGGCTACTAATTAAGAAACTCAAAAGAAAACTGTTAGCAAAGCTCTAAGAAATGAGTTAGAGACCACAAGTCTAGGAGGTAATTTGCAAACTGCCACTGTTGCGGTAGTCTCAAATTCACCTCATTTGTACCCTCACTCATGAGCTCTGACATACTTGACCTCCTCCATTTGGGACAGAGGTTCTCCAATCTGTGGTAAGCCAGCGAAATCCTTTTTAGGAGATTACAACAGCATCACAAATAAGGATGAAATATGACGCGGTGAAGAGGACAAGTTCACACACTACCAGCAAAGATGCACCAGTTAGATTCCCGAGCTAGATACTCTCCCAACCTGAGTTATGCCTTGATATCCTGGGCATGAGGAAATGAACAGGAAAAGAGAGACAAGAAATAGCACTTAACACAAACTTCGCTCCACAAATACATGAACCAAATGGCACACAGAAGTAGCACCAGGACCCCCCCTTCTTGTACCACTGTCCGCGAGACAATTTTTGTCTGTCTCATTTTTCTACCTTTAAGCATTATTGCTTTTAGAAATAAATGAGAATATCAGTCTTAAATCATCCTGTGGCAGTGATTTTATCTGAATAAACATTTAATGAAAAAAGAAAAATGATTCTGAAAATGAAAAAAAAAAAACATTCAACCTGGAAAGCATATAAAATGTTAAAGTCAATATGAGCAAAAAGTCACAAATGCTTTCTTTCAGATTACTGAAATCAAATAGCATGGCTTTATCTGTTTTGTACACTTCCTGTGTTCGTTTTGAAGCATCGCTCTTTCATTTTTTTGAATGATTTAAAAAAACTTTTGATGGGAGACTAGAAAGGATGCAGAAAGAATTTGCTGCTGTGTTCTTTTAAATGATAAAACCTCAAAAGCATGCAATAAAATAAATAAATGTTAAATTCAAGTCAAAAGATGACTATTTCCACTGAGCATGACTATCTTCTTGTTTTATTTCAGTATCTCATAGCATGGATGTAATTTTACTAAGAAAGAAGTGCATTCAGACATGTGTGCATTTCTTTTCTTTTATGCGCTCTTAAGTCAGGTTACAGTGTCTGTTTAGAAGCTCATTTTTATTAATTTTATGCACTCCTGAGTTCATCTGTGTGGGCTGGTAAGATTGCTCTGTAAGTAACAGGTCACTGATTTATTTCATTTTTTATCTCCTACCCAAGGCTGTTTCTGTCTTGTCTACAAAGGTGAGAAGAATGCTTCTGCTCAAGTAATTAGAATCTTTTTCCTATATACTTTCAGGGCCCTGCAATATAAAGATTCTCCTGTATGATTTCAAATTGAACATGTATTGTTGAAGGTTTGGTTCAAGGCTCCCATTACTTTCCGTGCCCTTCTAACTTTAAGGGTCTTTGTAAAGAAAAAGTTAAAGAGCATTTAACTTATTTATAAGATTAGAGGTAGGAGGCTGACTATAGAATTGTAGTATAAGAACATAGCGCTTGTTACGAGGATGGCCAATTGGTATGCTACCAATTAATATTTTAGCTCAATCCTAAAACATACATATATATGAAAATAATAAATAAAAGTATAAAATACACAACCTAATTGTTATATGTACTTGCAATATGTGGCCGGTGAAGCATACTTCAAAATAAAGGTGCCATAGTGGTTCTTCAGAGAAATGCAGAAGTGGAACCATTTTTGGTTCCCAAAAGACCCATCCGAATGCAGATTCCAGAAAGAACCTTCATTTATTTATGTCCATAACAGGCTTCATATAGTAAATACCCTTGAATAGATGGTAGCAGATAGAGAAATACCAGTTGGTCATGATTTTAAATGGAATCTTGCTGCATACAGTAATACAGGCGAAGTCCAGGTTTTCTTAAATGGTTATTGTCATTCTAGGTGGCCTACCATACATTAAAGATTTCGAGGTTTTGTTTCAACATATTAGGGAGTGTTGCAAAGCATGAATAACCCACTTCATATAGAAAGAACCTTTCCCAGAATGAAATGGCACATTTTCTAGCAATAGTCCTACAAGGAAGCAGAGGATCCAGTAATTAACCATAAAGTGCCATTAAAAGAACCACTATTTGTAAGAGTGTATGTTGACATATTGCCCAGTACAGCTGCATTATAGCTCCAGAAATTTAGGTTCAATTTGTTCAATTTCTGGCCTGATTACTGTCTGTTTCCCAGAAACTCTGCTTTCCTCTAGAATCACAAACACGGTGTTATTTGTGTTTCTAAGATGACCTAAGGTGAGTATATGTAGATGAGAGTCAACGTCAAAGTACACCCCTTGAGATGTAATACACCTGTCCCAGCACTTCTACCTTTTCTAGGAACATTTCCTGTACTCATCTGTTGTTATCGTATCTAAAGCTTCCAATGATTTTTTTAGGGATTTCTTCCAAGTTGCAAATTGTCTTATGTTCAGTCTCTGCCTTAATTTTTGGAAAAAAAGGTGATAGGATGCAAGATCTAGAGAATTGGGGGGATACAAAGAAGTAACCACATTATTTTTGGTCAAAAGCTCTTTGACTGACAATTCATGGGTCAAAATGTAGTTTTGCATGTACCACTGATTTTTTCCTGATGCTTTCCTGCAGATACCTCAGCAATTCAGTAAAATGTGGATGAATAACAGTCTGTTTACTGGTAAACTATTTATTAACAAGTCTGTTAATGTTAAAAACATGATTATTATTGTTTTGATGTTCATTATGACCTGATGTGCTTTTTTCGACTTGGAGAGAGAAAAAAAAAAAACAAAAACAAACTCACACACGTGACTGTAGAATAAATTTCAGAAATAAGCACTCGATCAACTCAATGTAATTCTAGACTGATTAACACAACTGTAGGCATGCAATACTTGTCTGCATAGTCGATAAGTATACCATACTCCCATGCAATTGACTGATTCCAGGCATTTTTTGGTCCCCTACAGTTTAAATATATAAAAGTATGTTTTTCTCATAACACAAATCCTTTGACACCTGTCTAGAATGGAGGGTCAGCAGTCAGCATGTAGCTGGTATTACTAATTGACTATTAAGTTGCAGGAAATTTGCAGATTCAGGATAGAAAGTGGTATACTGTCCTATCAGAAATAAATCACTTACAGAATTAATTTGAAGCAAACAGATCTTAAAAATTTCATTTACACTTTATTAAACATTCATTCATTCATTTTAACCTACTTTTCCACAGGTAACTGGGTACATAAAGTAGAAAAATTACATTTTTCTTGGTTCCTCTCTGTAACTGCTTTCTTGTTCATTTTTCTACCTAGACTACAATTACTTTTCCATTTCCTGTCTACTCCCTGATTGTATACAATATTCTTCTGCCAATTCCTGCCACTGAACCTATGACAAACAAGCTGTTCAGCACTACCACAGGAATTCTTTTCATCCATTTCCTGAATCCACTTATTCCATTACAGCAAAATTTCCCACGGCACTTGAAACCTTGACGACTTTCAAAAAATACCGTATTAAACTCTTTTGTCAAATGTGTTATGTTCAGTAGGCATTTCACATTATTCTTGAAGACTTTTGATCCTTAGGTTAGACATGATTAACGTTTGTGATTAAATTCTCTCAATGTCTTCAGAATCCATCCATCTGTTCATCTTCTAATCCCACTTATCCAAAGAAGACATGCAAGTTAGGTAAATTGGAGATCCTAAATTGGCCCTAGTGTGTGAATGTGTGTGAATGTTTTCATTCAGTGATGGATTAGTGGCCTGTCCAGGTAGTGTTCCTGTCTTGCATTTGACGCTTGCTGGGGTGGCCCTAACTTCATCAAAAAAAGATGGTGAGAAAAAAAAAATTGATCTGATGCACAGCAACACAACTGACCAAGCAGAACCAGTGGGGAAAAAAGCAAATCAAAATAAAAACTAATTCAAGTGATTAATTAAGGGATTGGGTTCCAGTCGGAATGCATTTGCATAAATGAAGGTGACTACAAGAAAACAGCATTCTTACTGTATGTGTGAGTCATGCACAGTTTAACCACACCTATTGAAGTGATGACTCACTCAGTAAGACTCTGCAGATATGGCTTCACAGGGGAAGAAATCATTCTTTGAGAAAGGCACGTAAAAATTCACCCCGTCACAAAGCATAGGCTATGTAAGTCAATGTAACGGTGTAGACCCAGATGAACCAAAGCTAGACAAGTATATAAGAAAGGCAAACATATACTTTACTGTAGTTATAATCTAAAAATAGGAATCCAAAAAACAGATTGGTAGTCAAAAAATGCAAGTCTGTAAATCCATCCATTTTCCAACCCGCTGAATCCGAACATAGGGTCACGGGGGTCTGCTGGAGCCAATCCCCGGGCACAAGGCAGGAACCAATCCCGGGCAGGGTGCCAACCCACCGCAGGACACAAGCAAACACACCCACACACCAAGCACACACTAGGGCCAATTTAGAATCACCAATCCACCTAACCTGCATCTCTTTGGACTATGGGAGGAAACCGGAGCGCCCGGAGGAAACCCACGCAGACACAGGGAGAACATGCAGACTCCATGCAGGGAGGACCCGGGAAGCGAACCCAGGTCTCCTAACTGCGAGGCAGCAGCGCTACCACTGTGCCACCCCAAGCCTGTAAAGCTTAACCAAATTTATCATAAAATATCATGTTAAAAAAAAAGAGAGTAACAGGAAATCAAATAATCACACAATCTAAAAGAAGGGGGCACTGAACTAAAAACATTCAAAAATTAACATAAACCACCTAGGGCTCAACCCAGGATCCCTTTTTTATTTTTGCCCCTTTAAATGTGCAATTGCAGCCTGATTAGTATTGTGCCACAAGTGACAAAAACAAAAGTGGGCAGTGGGGAAACAGCAGGCACAATGAGGGTCTAGGTGACCAATCCGGACAGTATAATAGACAGATTAATGTGGAAAATAAAATACACAGTCAATGCAAGTTCATGACCAAATTCATCATCATGTGCATAGAGCCATACAATTCTTAGTTGCATGTCAGATCAAAATGCAATGTAAAACCATTGTCTGGTGCCATTATCAACTAGTATTACATCCACTATCCACTACATCCACTGAACAGTATCATCTCCAGACAGAGGAGCAACTTTAGTGACAGACTGCTATCACTGTCCTGCTCCACTGACGGACTGAGGAGATCGTTCCTCCCCCACACTATGACTCTTCATTTCCACCCGAGGGGGTAAACGTTAACATTATACAAAGTTATTGTCTGTTTTACCTGCATTTTTATCACTCTTTAATTTAATATTTTTTTTTTAATCAGTATGCTGCTGCTGGAGTTTGTGAATTTTCCGTTGGGATTAATAAAGTATCTATCTATCTACTAGTCAAAAATGGAAAATACCTTGAACCTCCTAAATTGTTGCTTTCTCAAATGGAACTTGAACATTTATAATAATCAAAGCAACCTACAATGAGTGCCGGTCCTAATTTACTTATTTATCTGTCGATTTTCAAATCTGTTTAATTCAATTAAATGTGGCAGGAAGCTGGAGCCTATTTTGTAACATCAACCTTGACAACAACCCAATCCTTGACAGTCATTTTACTTTTGTTATGACTTTTAAATTTTGTGTTTCTGCAGTCGCTCTTTTAATGATAATTCTAAAACTTTCTGAATTTCAGCAGTAAGGGAACAATGGTCAAAGTGTTTGGTAGGTGAAGTGTATTATGAATAGCAAGAAGGAAATAAAGCATACAAAAAAAAGAATAGAAAATGCTCTTGATTCATATTTTTATGAAGCCTTCACCTGTGAAAAAGCTGGAAATCTTCCAGGAAATACATTGAATTATTTTTAAGTACTAAATGATTTTGAGATTCTAGAGTGAGAAGCACCTCTCTAATTAAAAAAGCTGAAATCAAATAAATCACGGACCTAGTTAACATTTACTCAAGTGTGCTCAAAGAAGCTAGCAATTACACATAAACCATTAATGCATATTTTTCAGAAATTATAGTATTCTTGGGAAAACTACTAAAGGCTGTAAGATAGTAAACATCTCATTATATAAAAAAAAAATGTTTAGGACAATCCTAATAAACACGGACTAGTTGATTTAACTTGTGTCACAGTTTAAACAATGGAAACAACTATTAGGAACAAAACTCAACTTCACATGTCAAAGCTCAGGTATAATAGGCTTATAATGTTTCACAAATAAAGACTGAAAGTTCTCCTGGCATTTATCAGACTACTTATGTTTTTAAATAAAAGGCCAGACACCCACATGGCTTTTTGGCTGAACTCCTTGCTGTCCCCTGTAGGACTGGAAGTTTATAGATGGCTTCCTCCTAGTCCTCAAAAACTTCTACTCTACCTTGTTGTACTCTACCCTGAATGCAATGAGGACTTTTATTCTATGTTAATTAGTGCTCCCTTATTTTAATTCTTATTTATTTTGTCTTTTTATCTCTTTCTTTGTGTAAAGCACTTTGAGCTACATTATTTGAATGAAATTCATCCATCCATCCATTATCCAACCCGCTATATCCTAACTACAGGGTCACGGGGGTCTGCTGGAGCCAATCCCAGCCAACACAGGAAGCAAGGCAGGAAACAAACCCTGGACAGGGTGCCAGCCCACCGCAGTTGTATGAAAATGTGCTATATAAATAAATGTTGTTGTTGTGCAGAGTATCTACTAGCAAAATACCACCACACTAACAAGTCTCTCTGCCTCCTTGTGGCTCCTGTCTACCCACCAATAACATAAATGTCGCACTTACTTACCCGATAGTGAGACAGCCCTTTTTCAGCTTTCATAGATTTAGCATTCTAGGTTTTAATCCCACATGTGGACAGTGTCTGCTCCAAGTTGACTTGGGTTTACCTTTCATCCTGAAGACATGTATGTTATGTTAACTATCAATTCTATATTGGCATCATTTGAATGTTACATGAGTGGACTAGCAATGAACTGTCACCCTGTCCTGGGTTGTTTCTTCACTTATTACCAGTGATACAAAAATTGGCTTTGGCTTTGACCACCCAAACTTATATTCAGTGAGTCAGAGAATGTTTTGCTATGGCATTTTTATTACCTACAAGCGTATTTTTATAAAAGCTCCTCTGCATTATTTAGCAAAGTTTTAATTTTAAATATTCCACAGCAGACTTTCTACAAACAATATATTATGCAAGAAGAACTCTAGCACAATCTTCTGACACTTTTTCTTTGTTATCATTTATTCATTAAAATAGTTCTGAGCTAAATAAAAAGAGAACACAAGAGAAACAACAACCTTTGGGTGTATAATTATTTTAAGTTTGTCTTCAACACAGTAAGCTTTGTGCATCCTTCTAATCAGAAGCTAAACAAATTACAATTCAGTTATAATTTTCTTGTTTATGAGACTGGAGGATGGTATTTACTACTTAACATTCTAAAAAGCCATTCTCATATTTTGATTGAATTGCGCTGCATTTATTTGTGCAGGTTATTATACTGTTTCATTTTTTTTAGGGGAAGTAAATTCTTTTGATTGGCCTAATAAAAAGATTGCATCTAAAATACCGTTGAAATGCACCTGGCATACCTGTGATCCTTAATCACTTAGTGTAATTTTATCATATTATATCACCAGGTAAGTACAGAAGTACTACAATACAATGGTGAACAGGAAACCAATGTGTGGAATACATTCTGCTACAGTTCTCTTTGTATTTATCTTTTTACCAAAGCAAAAATCTTTTTTGCACACAGCATCAGATTTATTACCCAGCAGTGAAACATCAGGTTAACATTTATGTTACTTGTTATGCTTCCTTTTCTGCTTTGTGATTCATTGCTGGCAAAATCAAATGAATCCGCCATGCAAGCTGATGCTAAAATCAATAACTCTATAGCCCACCACCATGTTAGCTTGTCATAATATGGTAAGAAGCATCATAAACATCCTTTACATCAGCGGATTCCACTGTGCAATCAAAATGAAAGATCATCCATGAGGGACTCTCTTAAAAATCTCCACAATATACAAATCTAGGTGAAACCTGTGTGTGTGCTACTTCTAATTGATTACTGCTAGTTCAGTGATTTTGCATTGAATTAACAAACTTAATGTTATGGAAAGATGCATTACAAACAAGGGTCTATCAAGGTCAAATTTGGCACAATGCTGACACGGGCAGAGAAAGACAGAAAAAAATTCATTGCCAGAAGAAAGTTTGTTCTGAATGCCAGATTGGACCACTTGGGGTAAGCAGTTTTTGCTACTGTAAGCTATGTCCCTGAAGAAAATCCCCAACGAGCATTACACAGAGATTTGGCTGTAGGAACATTCATGCAATATTACCCCGGGAGACTAAAAGGTAGGGAGCCCAGCTGATTCAAACAATTTTTGTACATGTAACCAGGCAAATAAGGCCATAATGGACTGGAAATGGGCCAGCGCCACCCAGGTTATACAGTTTGGGACTAAAAGTCCATGTTATGCCTGAAAGTGAGAAGGCACAAAGTTTTTTTTTTTTAATAGGAATTGCAAGATGAACTCATGAGTTCATAACCAAACAGTCAATCCTATCTTTCACCAAAGCTCTAATCAGAAACCAAAAACTGCAATTGAGAATCTTAGTGTTACTTTTGAAAAACAAATAAGAAGAACAAAGAATGAAGAACAAATCATTTTTATCTCAGAAGACTTGGAAGTGGAGGGTAGAGACCTTATGGACCCTCACACAATTGACAATGCTCACAAATGTGATCCTAGTTGGTAGCCTAAATGACGATAGTCACAAGAACCGCACCATGATGACGCACTGTACAAAACAAAATGTCGACAAAAACAGATATGAAGATAAACATCTTAAGAATGGTTTAACTAATTCTTTAAAGTAAAGAAACAGATTCATTCAAAACTCTTAAGAGATTTCAAAAAGTGTGCATAATTAGGCTAGAACAGATTTAAAAGGGATCAGATTACAAAAGTCCAAGATAAAGGAGACACTTCAACATTTATTTTGGACATTGGACATTTTAAGGCTGCTCAGGCCTTGGGGTTTATTGGTTTGTAGGGTAGTTATTGTCACGTGTACAGAGTACACTTAAATTCTTGATGTATACGCTAATCAACATGCAACACAAGGCATCATCAGAGGTTGATCCCACCCTTGTCCTCAAAACTGAGACTCAAGAGCTTCAAAGGAAGTAACACCAGAATTGAGTTAAATGGCTACTCCTTTCCAGTACTAAACTTTAAATAATTACAGATAAAGAATGAACTGAAGACACTCTGACAGAGATGAATGAAAGGTGAGAAGGGGCAGATTACTTAGACTTATGTTAATGAGAACCCACTCCACCACATCCAAAGAAAGGTTTTGTTAGGCAGTCCAGTAGGGAAGCAGGATATTTTACATTGTGCTTCTCTATGATCAATACTTTTGTAAGGTAACCAGATTCAATATAATTTTTGAGGGCTTAGTATGCTTTTTTGCATTGGTGGTGAGAGCTCAAGCATGATTTGTCACTACCCTTCATTCAGAAAATGCAAATTCTCTGAGAATCTACCAAGATCATTTATTGTGAAATCAAATAAGTTTAGTTGAGTTTACTGTTAGTGGTGTAAATTGATGCAGCTAATCTACAAAGTTGATTTACTACTAATAAAAATTGATCATTAATTGATGTCTTTGCATATAGGTAAGTAGTACTAGGGTGTTGTGCCGTGTTAGCCATTATGAATGTAGAGAAAAACCAAGCAAAATGACACCTTTTTTTGGCTAACTAAAAAGATTGCAGCATGCAAGCTTTCGAGGCAACTCAGGCCCCTTCTTCAGGCAAGATGTAATACAGAAACTGGAGTTCCTTGTGTTTATATACACACTAGGACAAGAAACAACATTGGTAAATCTTTAAATGAGAAATCTTAAATGTAAAAAATAAATAGATTAATTCAGGCTAGGGTTAATTTAACAAGGGAGAGAAGAACAATGTATGGTCAAGATCTTTGGATAAGATAACTGTCCAACAAAGCTTTAGTCATCATGAACACATCAGATTATATATAGGAGGCACAAAAACAATTGCCCAATACTATGCATTATTACAATTTGCAAAAAGACCGAACAGATCTCTACAAAAAGGAACTAAAAAAGATAGTAAGTAGCTTTCTTTTTGACATCAGGGATCATGTAAACAGTTTAATTCCTGAGAACCCCAAAATGGGCTACTTCTACATGCTTCCTAAAATCCACAAAGAAGGGAACCCAGGAAGGCCTATAACCTCAGGAATTCGCTCCCTTACAGAAAATGTTTCAGGTTGGGTGGAGCACATCCTTAAACCCCTCACCGGTAATACAACCAGCTACATCCAGGACACCACTGACTTCTTAAGAAAACTGTCTGGTTTAGGTCCCTTACCTGAGGGAACCTTACTGGCCACAATGGATGTTGAGGCACTTTACACAAACATCCCCCATGATGACGGCATATTGGCATGTGAAACATACCTCATACAACATGATTTACCCACAAAGTCAGTAATAGAAATGATAAAATTCACTCTGACACATAATCTTTTCTCTTTTGGACAAGATTTCTACTTGCAACAAATGGGGACTGCAATGGGCTGTCGGTTTGCACCTCACTATGCAAACCTATTTATGGCAAAACTGGAGGAAGATTTCATGTCAACGTGCAACGTAAAACAAATGTTGTATCTCCATTACATAGATGACATCTTCATAATCTGGACTGCCAGTGAAAAGGACCTCCTCCATTTTCATAATGAATATACAGTAATTCTTTTCACCCCAACATAAAGCTGAAGCTGAATTACTCAAAAACAGAAGTCAGCTTCCTTGACACCACCATTCAACTGAAAGACAACACCCTTGTAACTTCTGTTTTTCACAAGCCAACAGACAGACGGATCTACCTAAGAAGTGATAGCTTCCACCCCAAGCATATAAGGTGCGCCATTATTTTCAGCAAAGCAATACGGTACAATCGTGTTTGCTCAGACCCGACAGATAAACAACTGCAGAAGCAAGACAAGATTTCATCAGACAGGGTTATACCCCCAAAACAACAGACACTCAAATAAGTAGATCTACTGCCATACCCAGAGACAACCTTCTGGAATATAAAAACAAAGACAACAAGAACCGCATCCCCCTTGTTGTCACCTACAACCCACATCTTCAAACACTTCAAAAAATTATAAAAGAACTTCAGCAAATACTAAACAATGACCAAACACTGAAAAATGTATTTCCTGAACCTCCCCTCCTGGCATACAGACAACCACCTAACCTTACGCAACTAATTGTCCGAAGCTCCCTAAGTGAACCAACAGAAAATGGCACATCTCCCTGCCTACAGAAAAGATGTAAAACGTGTGCCTACATTTGTAATACAGACTGTATAGTTATATACCACACTGCCGGCTTGAACATCACATAAAGGGATCATTTTCCTGCCCATTATCTAATGTGGTCTACCTAATTCTCTGCACAAAATGTCCTGAAACTGCACTCTGTGGGAGAAACTGGACAAACACTCCGCCAGAGAATGAATTTACACAGGTTCCACATTAAACGTGGCAACACAGATGTTCCTGTAGCGGCCCACTTCAACAGCCATGGACATTGTGAGAGGGCCTTTAAAGTCACATTGCTTAAGGGCAACTTCAAAACACAGCAAGAAAGAAAAGAATGGGAAGTTAAACTCATGCTAAAATTTAATACATTACAACATGGTTCGAATAAAGACAAGAGTTTTATAGCCAGATATGAGGATTGTTTGCATCTCTCAGAATGACTTAGACAACCTGTCTACAGACCCACATTGTTTTGAAAAACTCATTACAAACTTCAAAAGACTTTGTTGGACAGTTATCTTGACCATACATTGTTCTTCTCTCTCTTGTTAAATTAACCATAGCCTCAATGAATCTATTAATTATTTACATTTAAGATTTACCAATATTGTTTCTTGTCCTAGTGTGTATATAAACACGGGGAACTCCAGTTTCTGTATTACATCTTGCCTAAAGAAGGGGCCCGAGTTGCCTCGAAAGCTTGCATACTGTAATCTTTTTAGTTAGCCAATAAAAGGTGTCATTTTGCTTGGCTTTTCTCTACATATAGGTACGGAAATAGAGAGTAAGCCATTTTACAAGATAAGAACATGCTGGAAAAATGTCGCTGAAAATACAAACATGGCATGGAAAGGCAAATGTTTATGGAATGGAAGATGATGATGAACAATTGAAAAGACTTCAAAGACTTCTATTGGTTTCCAGCTGGCATTCTCAAAAATTACCTTACTTCACAAGCTGCTTCATGTTTGGAAAAAATATCAAGGGGTGACATAATCCAAGCAAAACTGCCTTGTGAATCTATATGAGAGAAGTAATATCTAAAAACTAAGACTATCTGTGACAAGATATTTATTTAATGTTGCACTGCTGCCCTATGTATATCATAGTAGCTACCACTCATAACACAATACAACTTTTTTCTCAAAAGCCACTTAACCCAGTTTTGGAATTGCGGGGTAACTGGAGTTCCTAGTGGCATCAAGTGAAATGAATGAATGAAATGAAATCTCAAGACTAGCAAGATATTCTGGAGCAAAACATACTGACCAGTGCCAGAAACCTCTGTGTCAGGGCATGGATGCTCCAACAGGATAATGACTCAAAACACACAGCTTTAAGCACCCACAAATGGCTACTAACAAAACATGGAGTATTTTGAAGTGGCCATCTAGGAGATCTGATGCGAATCCTAATAAAAATTTATGGAAAGAACTGGAACATGAAGTCTGTAGAGGGCCATCTTCAAGCCTGACATACAGTAGCTGAAGCCAAACTACCTGTGGACAGGTGCAGAAGTCTCATTAAGAGCTACAGAAATCACTTTTTTGCAGTGATTGCCTCTAAAGGTTGAGCAACAAAATATTAAGTTAAGGGTCCCATCATTTTTGTCCATGTCATTTTCATTTGTGTTATTATTTGAAATATTCTGCTGAATCAAAAATCTAAAGCAAAGTCTGATTTTTTGTTAAACACGGAATAAACTATGATGGGTGCCAATAACGTTAGTCAGCTTCAAGTAATTTCAGAGACAATTTTGGGGTATCAAGTATATAAATATAGCTGTAGATTTTTTTGAATAAAGGACATTTTGATATGTTAGAATATTAAAAACAAAATGGAACACTTTGAATATACTAGGCTAAGAATGCCAGGCAATGGAGAAGAACAAAGACACATTCTGTACTGATTACATGCGCCCTTGGCCAAGTGGCCATCCAGTTAGTACACATAATGCTGCCAGAATGGAGCTTAAGCAACTACTAATTCAAGTCATTATATACTGATGCCTCTTGCCTGTCTTATTTTATTTTCTGAGTTGCAAGAAGACATGCCCTTACCCAATAGCAATAGATGCAGCTCATGTGTGTGGGTTGAATGGAAAGCCATTCTTTTGCAGAGCTTGCCCACACACACTCCAATTCTCTTCACTTACAAAATGGGACATTGTGAAAACGTGTGTCTTGTTTCAAATAATTTTTTCTGATACCTTGTTGTGGTTTCTTGGAAGTTTCATTGTTTCAGGGAATGTTAATATTTGGGTGTTTTAGGTTAATAATTAAATTACAAGTTAATACAATGTTGTTATTTAATTTAAGGTGCATTATGTTACCATTTTGCAGTCTTAGCATTTTGTTCCTGCAGTTGTTAAATACCTGCACAGTTGCTAAGGACCCCCACCCAGGAATCATTATGTGGCTTTATAGTTCCATATGGCGTTCAGCACAGCATCCAAGAATATAGATTCATTACTCAAACAACTTCATTCTAGTGTTCTTAGTATTTTACATCTTCTGACTGACGACGGATAGCAGTCCATATTCTTGATCCAGTTTACGTTATTAGCATCTTGATCTTGGTGACAACATGTCTTTCTTCTTAAAGACTCTTGACAATCCTTGGTTCAACTTTGTTTATGGTCTAGCTCTTCAGTTTTTGACAGCCATCTCTGTTTCTTGGACACTGACTCTCATCAGACTGTCTGTAATGCACGTATATCTCCTGATCCATTGCTCAAATACCCAATTCAGGGAGGTTTCACTGTAACTAAAAATGTAGGTGGACTGAGCTCCAACTGATCCCTTTTTATATGCTCAGTGCAAGCTCCCAACCTGCTTCTCCTCCAAGACTGATATGACATACATTAACATAGCCAGTTTAGATTCAGCAATTGACCTAACATCATTATTTTGGACTACAAGATGGAAATAAGCCAATGTGACAGATCATGTAAATTCCATGTCACGGGCACTCTAGGTCTGAATACTATGGCCAACATTGCCACCAGTTTCTTTATTTTGCATCTTTGACTTAGTCACTGTTTGCACAATACCATGGTTTACACAGCAAACAAAATTACAATTCAAAGAACAACAACATCATCATTGATGACATAGTACAAAACAAAGGGGTGAAACATAAAACACTAAAACTGTAATATTCCCTCTCTGCTCTATTTCCAGGATTCTCCCTGTTCACCTTTCCAATACATAAACCTTCCAATATGTGGCTCTCGTTCCCGACTTTTGCCAGTTTAGCCTTTACCACCGTATATCTTGTGACTCTAAACTCACAGGACCAAAGGAACTACTTTCAGGGTTCCAGATAGTGTCAAAAAACTGAAGTGTTGCATGGGTCGAACTCCCCCTAGCAGCACTGGGTGTTCCTGCAGGTTTGCCTCACTGCAGGTGTATAGCAGAGGACCAAATCTGTGGCTCCAAGCAGCTTAGGTAACCCCAAAAACAGTAGTGGTATTTCTCCTATTAAACTTGGGGTACTGAGTGACTTTCTGCAGTTATGATAAGCACCCTCTTTTGATCAATAAGGATGTAGCTAACTAAACTAGCTTTACAATCAGTTTTTAAGTGTTTGACTTCCATTGTTCAGTTTAATCATTTTAATGCGATGTGCCATAAAGACCACTGAAATTTTCTCTCACCCTTAGTAAAAACAAGCAAAGATGAATCACATATAACAGCGAGTAATAGCATTAAAACTCTCATAATGTGCATTTCAAAACAATAATAAAAATATTCAGTACTATATTTCAAATAATGTACATTATTCAGCAGTCTTTGAGTATAGGCTTTGATTTTACAGACACTCAAGACACCGGAGCTTAGCACTTGCTCACATGGGACAACTCAGCTGACAAAGCTCATCTAACCAGGAAGCTGAAAACACAGTCAGTTAAGCATTGTGATAATATTCAGGAGAATATGCAATAAATTATGCACCATTTTTAATCCAGCTGCCAAAGTGATTGGCAACGAAGGCAGACAGATCTAGACACAAGCTGATTCACTGGAGGACTGCTGCTCATTAAGATTTGTGACAGTATGTTGAGTTAACTCTTCTCTCTGTGTAACAACAGGTATCAGAACAACTTGAGCTCAGACTTAGTCGAGCATTTCCATTGATGCCAATAAACACAAGCAAACATCTATCTTCACTGATTTCATATTGCTGAGTGTCTTTCTCACTCTCTCTATATCCATAGAACACCTTCTAGTTTAAGATTCTCAGGCTAATGCTTGGTAGAAATAGAAAACAAAACAAACATAAATAAATATTGAGGAATCTGAGCCATTTACTGTACTTGGTGGAGGACAGGCTACCAGTCAGGGAAGGTGGCTGTCTTGTGTCCACTGCTATTTATTTAGGTTCTAGCACCATGTCATTTTAAACTAGATTAAACAGAGTTGATTTGTGATGACTTCAAGGAGTCAAGTGGTGCTGAGGCAGTGCTTCATAATCACACTTGTACCTCATCTATTTTGTACACCTGGGCCTTTCTCTGGGTACTCCAGTTTTCTTGCCACTTACTTAACACATGCAAGATGGGATGATTGGTGGCTCTAAGTTTGGTTTATTTAAGTGGCTAGAGAGGTGTAAATGAGTGGTACTGCTAACATACTCTACAATTGAATTACATGGGATAAGCATTGATAGATTATCAAGAAAAGTGCAGTGTGCTAATAGGGTATAAATGTGCTGGTATGGTAAACTGTACATTGTTCTATTTTTCTAAATTTTATTTATTATGAAACACTCAGCAAAAGACGTCAAAATATTTACCAAGTAGTTTCATAAATTCTTTTATAAAAGATGGTAAGAAGAAGATAAATACTATATGGGTCATATTACATTGGAACAAACTCTGTTTTAATGACATTTTTCTTTTAACAATTTTTTTTGTATGGTCCTGGCCAATTTCCTATAGAACTAAAAAAAACACACATTAAAGCAAAGTCTGTTCATCTGTAAAATTCATTATGAAGTTATTTTTCATTTTGCATCAAGAAGCAAAATGCGCATATCTCTTCTGTACTTGGTCCAAAAATCGTGATCCAGGAGCTCTGCTGAACAGAAAATCAGATTGCTTGTTTATGTCACTTGGTTTACTCAATACTTGTCATACTCTTACAGTGGAGTGGAGCGGAGCTCAAGAAGGGTTACTACAGACTGGTGGTGTTGTGGGCATATCTAGAGCTGGGATAGCTGTCAATCAAATTTGACTTCAGTTGTACTTGCAGAGCTCTGGAGGTTCACCACAGTTAGACTTTACTGAACACATTGATCAGACTGAGGATTAATTTTTGGCTCACCCCTTATCAAAAGTTCTAATTACTGAGCTTTCCTCATGTTTATGCTACTTAACCAGTTTTTAACATGTTTCATAAATTTGCAGAGATTTTACCCTATAAACCCCCATACACCAAAATCATTAAAAAAATGGTTGCATATGAATGCCCCTTTGAATTTTATGCTCACAAATTTATGCATCCAATGATTCTTATTTATGAATTTGGACTTCATTTCATTGAACCTTTAATCATGGGAAACATTTACAGGTTAATTAAAAAAGGGCGCCTCACAAAGGAACAGACGGCAGCAAGAAGAAACTTGGTCAATCCACTAGGCGAAGTCACTTAAGAAGCATCATTTATCAAAGTTAAGGGGCATGCACTCCAGACGTTGAGGGTAGCAGTTTAAGTAACTCAAGCAGTATGTGCTCCAGACACCAAGGGAGACCCCGGACCCCTAAAGGCTTCAAAGTCTAATAATACTGACAGCGCACTATGGACAATGAGTGGTGCTGTTTAAGTAACTACAGCAAAAGTTGGAGTTTCTTACTGCCATTCATGCTAACAAGAACAAAAAAGATGTTGCCATTGAGTTCAGAACTCATCAGTTTGTTCTATCAACAGTATGTGCCAAAACAGTATGCTCCAATTCCATTATAACAAAATCCCCATTAAAATGAATTATTTTTTCAGTCTCAAGCACTTTGTTCTAACAGAATTTGTCCTGTAATATACAGTATTTTTAGGAATCTTGTTATCTATCTTAAAAACTGGAGCAAGTTTACAAACAAAGCCTTCAGATCATTTTTGGAGATTGGTTAGAAATTCACAGCAGTAACAATAGTATTTTCGGCATGAAAATTCTGGTGGGGTAGACCACAATTTTCCTATACATGTACAGAGTTCTTCCCTAAAGTTAACATTATCCTACTTAACTAACAATATGTTTCTTATTTGCTAATGACTCCTGGGGCATGCAAGTTCACACACTGTTTGTGTCATAAAAATTCATTTAAACAACTACTGGATGATGGTGGCACTGATTGCCATCAGATGTTTTGATATCCTCTACAATTATTATCATCTGATAAAATACAGCAATACAGATTTAAAAGCTAAGTAAACTGAAATCCTTGCATCCATCAACTTCCCAGGAAAAGATATTGGTTATGAACTAAGCAAATTGAAACAACAACACTTCCAAGATTACAATTTAATGCCTCTGAGGTGAAAAAAGGACAAGCCAAAATAGCATGGAAAGGACATGCAGATTACACACTACATAACTCTAAAACAGGTAGCAGCCATTTTCTACATAATCTGTCTATCTGCAACAGGACACTGCACTTCTTTGTATCAGGGGCATCGTAGTGTTGACTTCTTTTCCATGAAGTGGAAGGAACATTTGTAAGACTTCCTCAGTGGATTTGTTCAAATTTAGTGTCATCAGATCTTCCTTAGTGGTGGATGAAGATAAGCAATAAGTGAACCTCGCTGAATTCACTTCACCTCGATGTGATGGTCTGGGATGGCACTGGCAGACCTGATACGACTCAAAACAGGACCATCAATAAGAGAACCAGGATGAGCTGAACAATGAGGACACAAACAGGAAAGAGTAAGGGAAAAAGTGCCTAAGTGCTTTTATTTCCAATCAGTCAAGCAGGGATTCAAAATCCCTGAATTCCAAAAAGTGCTGTGCTTGTCAATAACTAAACAAATAATCTAATAAAATCGATGTTCAAATAGATTCATCTATAACACTGAGGTTAAAATCCACTTGTAGGTCCTGTCCATTAAAGCAATAACAAGCCGCTATGCTTCCTTCTAAAAACTGATACCTCCTCCGCTTACCCTGAAAATCCTCCACTGTTAGAGGAGACGACCACTGGTAGGTGCAGTCAACCATTAAGTCAGCCTCAGGTCCCCGCATGTAATCTTAGGCCTTTGATGTGGCTCTGTGCCTAGCCTTGCTCCCATCTCCCATTGCCATTCCTTGGCCTCACACGAGAGCCCACTCCGAGCACTTGGTCGTTCCTGCTCCTTGGTGTTGCTCAGCAACAGTGACTCCAGTCCCTAAAGCATTGGCCCTGTGCTGTTTTAGTGGCCAAAACTAACTGTCTGCCACGGCTCCACTGTCACACTGGCTTCTGCATGAACCTTCCATGCTCTTTTGTTTTCAATTTAACCTCCAGGTCTGTCTGTGGCTTATTTTCTCTTTCTCCTGTTTCCTGCCCAGGCTCCTTTTATCCTTCACTTGCACAAAGGTGCTTCAATAACAGACTCCAAGGTGCTAAAGGCAGTTGGCCACAAAGTGCATCCATACGTGAATGCTTGTCTGGCCATTTCTTCACTAACACTCCAGTGCCCCTCAATCACATGATCGGTAACACCACTTCTTCTTGCATCTTTTATTCATTTGAAAAGCCATTCAACACCACTGAACCTAGCGTGCATCACCACACTCAAATTTGGCAAAAATGACAAAATGTTTGAAAATTTTGACAAAATCTGCAAAATGCACTGAAGTCAATAGGAAAGGAAAAATTGAACTAGCTCTGGGAGCATGATAATAATAATAAATAATAATAGTTTATTTATATAGCACCTTTCCCATGTGGTGTAATCATCTTTTAAATGTCACTGAGGGCTACGGATGTGTCTATTAACTATGCTGAAATGGCCAAAAATGAGGCCTGAGCTGGAAAGCAGCAATGCTAGCCACTACACAGCACTGAGATAAAATTATACTCGAAGTCCATAATACACGGAGTTCTTTATCTCTCTCTGTTTGCATCTCCCGAGCTCCTTTCATGATGACTGACACACACCACAAAGCCTATGATGCAAGGAGTCAATGTTATATATACTGTCCCAGAAGGAACCTGTTATGCATTACATAGCGATGAGCATACCATGCTCAATCCAACAGTGAAGACACATACAATGAACCTAAGCAGAACAACAAAATATGTATATATATTATTATTATTATGGTCAGCTACTGTAACCCTTAAAAGAAAATACTAAAGCCTTTTTTTAAAAAAAAAAAAAAATACATTTGGGGTGCAAATCAGGCTGGAATACCAATCAGGTAGTGACATCATATATGCAGATATATGCCCTAAATTGTTCATGCATGCACAAAGCATATTGGGTAGTACTGTAAATTGTGATGTGGTTTACTTTTACTGTATGGATGTGTGAAAGTTCTGAGGATGTGCGTCAAAATTAACAAGATAGCACAGATCGGGCAATGACATCCCTATGCGATATTTGCTGCTACAGCTCTATGATGTCACGCAGGCCTTTCAAAGCATCATGGTGTGCTGAGAAAAAAAAGGTTTGCTTAAGCTGACTGCATGGGAAAATTTTGGTGAACACTGTCTTTTGTGAGCCTAGCAAATTGATTAGAAAAATGCCTTAGTAAATTTCAATAATCAACAATATTGAAGATAAAAATGCCACCCAGTCCTATCAGTGTAATGGCTTGTACCTGATGCATTCCTGGTATTGATCTGCTTTCTTTTTATTTTATTTGAGCAAGATGCACTGGATTTTTCTTTCTTCTTCATTGGCTTTTCTTGCGTAGCATTGGCAGGGTAAGGCTTAAACTGAAAGTGCTAACATGAAATTTAAAAATTTAAATAAAAACAAAAATAAAAAGCCAATCCTCATTTTAATGCAGACGATAACGGACTGTAGAAATCAAGTCCCATTGTTAAACCGTAAAGTTCACTCTGCATATTCATGCACACACACAAACATGCATATGCACATACACACACACTCATAAGGCTAAACACAGAATACTGAAGGGGGAAACAGGCTTGCAAAACACGGCAAGAAGACAATTTCACCTAGCCTACTACAAAAGGCAATATTTTCTTAGGAAGACATTTCAGAATTACAAAATTAGATAAAAACAACACTCTGATTTTTTTTAATAAGTTAAAAAACTATGGGAAGCTTATTACTTTTTTGCACAACATCTGGAGGGGCAGTGCCCCACTGGCCCTTAATGCAGAAATGCCACTGCAGAGTTGAATCAATCCATCAAAATATTTCATCAAATCGTTTCATTTAAGCTGTCAATTCATCCATGACTAACCAGGCTGTTCCTTAGGCCCTTCACAGTAAAGGGTGTCCAATCGTGGTCCTGGAAGGCCGCTATGGCCAGAGGCTTTCATTTCTGCCAATTTCTTAATTTAATGTCAGGCATTGCTGTTAACTGAACTTCCTTTTTAATTAAATGACTCACCAAATCAGTCAGTCTTCCATCTAAGAAAATGATAACAGTGTAACTTTCTCTTTTAAAAAGTATAAAGAGATGTTTATTGCTGCCATTGCTTTTGCTGTATAGGAGTTGACTCATTCTCACATTTTCTGTTAAATTTAGCATACTTATTTGTTAAGAATTTTAAATTCTTTAATGTTGCTTCTTTTCCACCCTGGAGGCATTAACAAAGAGACTCAAATAACATAGTAGCTGGCAGACAAAATAGAACCATTTTCCCCTTTGTGTGCATGTTCGTCACTAAGTAGTTCTTTCAATAAAATGTTTGAAAAAATAGAAAAAAAAAAGAAAAAGATGTTGGAATAAAGAGTTATAATCCTCTGTAGTCCACAAAAGTAAAGTAAGAGTAAAACACACACTGGAAGGAATTTCTGACATTGCAGTGGGGAAATGGAAATACGGAGTAGTAAGCCATTAACCACACTATTTCTAATTAACAAATTTGTAGAATCAAGAGCTTACACAACTTCCATTTGACTGGCTCTGCTTTAGAGTAGAGCAGTACCTCCTGTGGTGGAACTGTATACTTTTGTACTGAAGTATATTTTGTATTTTGTATTGTTTACTAGTTTACTAGTTTATTATCAAATCTATTCAGTCTTATCAAGACCTTTCAGTTTGTAGCATTCCTTACTGTTTCTTTATCTTTGTTTGGTCTCATGCACAATTGATTGTCATTCATTTAAGCACATAACCTTCATATTCTCTGATGCATAACTATGTTCAGATATTTTCATTTTGTTGTTAAAGTGTTAATAATATAATAGGAAATGATAAAATTGTGACCAAGTATCAAATGATGATTCTAAACTGGTGGAATGGCAGATAATGTAGAATCCATTCAATCATTACAGTTGACTTGGACAGAATACAGGCTAGGGCAGGTTTATGAAAGATGAAATTTAATGTAAGGTATTATCCACGGGAAATTGACATACTAGATTTGAATATATAATAGGGTCTGAATCTTGAAAATATCCGAAGGACCCATCCATCCATCCATTATCCAACCCGCTATATCCTATCTACAGGGTCACGGGGGTCTGCTGGAGCCAATCCCAGCCAACACAGGGCACAAGGCAAGAAACAAACCCCGAGCAGGGCACCAGCCCACCGCAGTCCAAAGGATCCAAGAGTCATAATGTACTAATCATTATCAGCATCCAGACAGTATACAGAAGCCAATACGAAGGCTAACAGAATGTTAGGTTATAAAGAACCATGTTTGAGGTAAAAATCAGAGGTGGTTATGCTTGAGCTTTATAATGCACTGGTGAGGCCTCACCAAGACCATTGTATGCAGTTTTGGTCTACAGGCTACAAAAAAGACAGCAGCGCCTGGAAAAGTCAACAGAAGAATGATAAGGATGATTCTGAGGATTGAGCTATGAGGAGAAATGGAGGGAGCTGAACACTTTCAGTTTAAGTAAATGAAGATTAAGAGGTGACATGATGGAAGTTTTTAAAATCATGAAAGGAATTACTACAGTGGATCCAGGCTGTTACTTTAAAATGAATTTAATGAAACACGGGTGGTACAGTTAGAGTGAACTTCACAAAAACATTAGGAAGATTTTCACAGACAAATGGAAAATATTACCAAGTAGTATATTGGAGAACAGGACTTGAGGGCCCTTTAAAATGGTGCGGCTCAAACCACCTACAACTGAACACCAGAAAAACCAAGGAGCTGGTGGTGGATTTTAGGAGGCCCAGGCCCCTCATGGACCCTGTGATCATCAGAGGTGACTGTGTGCAGAGGGTACAGACCTATAAATACCTGGAAGTGCAGCTGGATGATAAATTGGACTGGACTGCCAATACTGATGCTCTGTGCAAGAAAGGACAGAGCCGACTATACTCCTTAGAAGGCTGGCGTCTTTCAACATCTGAAAATAAGATGCTGCAGATGTTCTATCAGATGGTTGAGGGCGAGCGCCATCTTTTACGCTATGGTGTGCTGGGAAGGCCGCATAAAGAAGAGGGACGCCTCACTCCTGGATAAACTGGTGAGGAAGGCAGGCTCTATTGTAGGCATGGAGCTGGACAGTTTGACATCTGTAGTGGAGCGATGGGCGCTGAGCAGGCTCCTGTCAATCATGGAGAATCCACTGCATCCACTGAACAGTATCATCTCCAGACAGAGGAGCAGCTTCAGCGACAGACTGCTGTCACTGTCCTGCTCCACTGACAGACTGAGGAGATCGTTCCTCTATGCAATTCTACTACTATGTTCTACTATGCAATTCTTCAGTTCCACCCAGGGAACTTTAATGTTAACATTATTATACAATGTTATTGACTATTATACCTGCCTTGCACTCTCCACCTTGCATTTTTAACTTGCACTACATTTTTATTTAATGAATATTGGTTTTATCAGTATGCTGCTGCTGGAGTATGTGAATTTCCCCTTGGGGATTAATAAAGTATCTATCTGTCTATCTAAAACTTGACTTGATATTATTTTAAAGAAATTAATGGATTAGACTGCTGCTGAGTTTTGTTGGGCAAAATGGCTTGTTCTCATCAAAATGTTTCTAATTTTCTAAATTAAAACACTTGCCTTGAACCAATAAAAATCATCTATTTATTGCTGTAACAAAAAGATTCCTGCAACCTGTAATGTCTTTATACAAAGTGTTGTCTTGAGCTTGATAGACCATTGACCACCAGCCACATCTGTTCTTTGAGATAAGTCACAAGCAGTATTCTTCCAAACAAAATCGAACCCAGCCTTTCACAAGAGAACTGTAATAATGTGCATATCCACAAGGACTCTACATGCAGCAGCTGGAATCTGCACTCATTGAATGGTTGTATTCCAATTAATTGTAAAGTAGCTGACCTCTAATAAGTAAAGAATGCAAATGTCAGTTGTTAACCAGTCACATGGCTTCTTTTTGTGAACCTTATAGATAATGTTCACATGATGAGTTTATGTACATTAACACTATAATTTGAGCTTCCTGGCATCTCTATATGGTACCATGTATGCTAAAAATATAGCAGAAAGGTTAAAGTATTTAATGCTATTTACAATCCTAAATAATCTCCCCACATTTACCAATAAAAGCTTAATGAAATACACAGTATCACCTTGAACCAAAACGGCTAGACGTGGGGCTTTCTTTCCCTTACATTTCAAATTGACTATTTACATTGTATATTTTTCTGGTTACTTCTGGGACAGTGGTTAAACCAAATTTTATTAGTGTTTTAAGTGCAAAGTGAAGAATTAAGTAGGAGATTGTTTTCCTGCACGCATTTCCTTTTATTAAAAGAATATGGACTGTTTGGCCAAAAAAAAGTCACCACATGGACTTAAGTAAACAAATAAGTAAGAATCTTCCATTGGATAAGTACTACAGTGATTAATATGTTTCAGATGGCAACACAATATTTAACCCTAACTGATGTAGTTAGTAGCTTCTCATTTCTTAAACAATTGTGGTCATGAAAAAGATGTTATGTT
Source organism: Polypterus bichir lapradei (assembly GCA_026402145.1). Taxonomy (NCBI): domain Eukaryota; kingdom Metazoa; phylum Chordata; class Cladistia; order Polypteriformes; family Polypteridae; genus Polypterus; species Polypterus bichir. The sequence goes on from JANRMT010062814.1 coordinate 48,470,362, forward strand.
GTTTGAGAACGGTCAAATTATTGGCCTATCTAAAGCAAAGAAACCAACTAAAGAGATTGCTAAAACTACTAAAATTGGGTTAAGAACTGATTTTTTAAAGCTAGGAAGGTCAGTGGTGAACCATCATCTCTGAGGAAGAAATGTGGTCAAAAAAAATCTTGAATGATTGTGATTGAAAATCACCTAAAGATTTGGTGAAAGCAAATCGTAAACAATCAACAGTAGAACTCATGGCTATGTTTAATAGTGAAAGTAACAGCATTTCCACACACACAATGTGAAAAGAATGAAAGGTATTGTGAATAAACAGCTGTGTAGAATTAAGAAAACAACTAATATCAGTGAGGCTAATTGGAAACAAAGGCTTCAGTTTGCAAGGGAGCATAAAGCTTGGACTCTGGAGCAATGGAAAAAGGTCATGTGGTCTGACGAGTCCAGATTTACTTTGTTCCAGAATGATGGGTGCATCTGGGTAAGAAGAAAGGTGGATAAAGTGGTGTACCCATCATGCCTAGTGCCTACTGTACAAGCCAGTGGGGGCAGTGTTATGTTGCTTTAGTTGGTCAGATCTAGATTCAGCAGCATTATGTGCCCAAAAAATGAGGTCAGCTGACTACCTGAATATACTGAATGACCAGGTTTTCTATCAATGGATTTTTGCTTCCCTGATGTCACAGGCATATTCCAAGATGACAATGCCAGGACTCAATTTGTGAGAGGGTGGTTCAGGGAGCATAAGACATAATTTTCACACATGGATTGGCCACCACAGAGCCCAGACCATAACCCCATTGAGAATGTTTGGGATGTGCTAGAGAAGACTTTATACAGCAGACTGACTCTCACACCATCAATACAACATCTTGGCAAAAAATGTAAGCAAGTAACGTTGTGACTTGCATAGACTTATCGAACCAATACCATGACAAATGCTTGCCATAAGCAAAGCTAAAGGCATTCCAACAAAATATTAGAATGTGTGACTTTTTTTGGCAGTGTAATTCACTGTTCAAATAGCTGTGACATGAGATAAATTAAATGAACATCCTAGGCTTCGTCATCTGAAAATATATTTGCTTTTAACAAAGGTTTTTTGCAGACTGAAAACACCCAAGAATCCACAATGTGACAAATTATCAAAGAGTTCAATAGTTCATAGGACAGATTTAGCCAAGCACAGTTTTATATATCACTCAGTATTTCAAGACTATTCAATAACATAAAACTACTACAATATGCCATAACACACCTAAGAAGAAATAAACGTGTAGGAGGATTGAATCAGGAATAAAATGCAATTTCAAAATATAAGTGTAGGAGCACTTTGACAAGACAGGTCACTGTGGGTGGGTAATACATAACACAAAAGACATGAAATTACTTTAGTACATCTCCAGAAAAGTATTTAATGCACAAAGCTTCTGTATTGTATATTGAAGTGTATTATAGGTTGAACAATAGCCAAAAAAAATCTCATCGTGCTATCCAAAGAATAAAATAAATTGCTTCTAGTTCCCACTTCCAATTTTTCTGACTTCTGGCAATTAGCTAAATTGAACCTAAATATGCTATGGATTATTAAGCACATAAGGTCAAATGCAAACTCAATATTGTGCATTCTCAGCTTGTTTTGTATCGGTTTTTAAATACATTTTTTGCTGTTCTGCTTGAATCAAAGCAAAAGAACTTGAATTTATTTTCACATATTCCTAGATATCCAGAATACATATTCTTTGCATTTTTGTATTAGTTTTGAAGATGTTTCTACATCATCATTTTGTATTTTACTTTGGATAGCAGATGCCACAATTTTCTGGTGATGTTTTTTTTTTTTTTTTGCATGGTCACTGGTATTTCATATTAGAAAAATCTACATGAGAACAGCCCTACAAAGCTTGCCAGTCCTATCCACGTAATTCTTCCAAAATAACATTGAGTCTAGTTTTAAAAATCCCTAAAGTCCTATTTATTGTCTATCACATTACTTGGTAACTTTTAAGGACACTATAACCTTTGTTTGTAACATGACAATAGGATCATGTGGTGTATTATGTCACAGCATTCCATTTAGATTCTGTGAACAAAAAAAAATGTTTTTGTGCTAGCTAGTAAAAATCTAGCTTTGACATTTGATTGTTTTTTTGGCTTTGTGCTGTTTTTCATCTCTTAGTCCTTGTCACAAATACCATCTCTGCCATTTGCTTGATGAAGAATAACAGATGAGAAGTTAGAGTGGGAAAAATTAAACAATAAGCTGAACAAAAATATAGTCCTAAGCCAAAATATATTCCTTATTTGCAAAAATAACCTGAAGGTAGGTCAAGTTGGGTAGCATGCACTCGTACAGCGTGTTGCTGCACACACCACATGACGAAGCAGCTCAGGACCCTGATTGGCAGCACCCCAGGCAGACATGCGGTCCAGTCCCACCATCCAGAAACGACTATCTGCTGCAGCCAGGTGTTGTTACTGGGGCGTCTGCTTGGCCTGGTCTAGCTGCTCAGCTAATCAACAATGAGGATCCTGTGAGCTGGATCACCCTCCGGGAATCATGCCACATGGCGGTAGTGCCATAACCGACACTCTCTCACAATGCAGGTAATGTGCCTCATTCAGGGCTGCATCAGCAATTGCCCATTGGACACAAAGTCAAACTAATGGAACACAAGGATTTTCCGAAGAGACACAGTACTGAAGAAGTCCAGTCTTCATTACATGAAGCACCAGGACACTACAGACTTGGACCTTTGTCTTTTTGCAAAGATATTGGGAGCACCACACACCCTTTTACAGCGACCTCATGACCCCCATACTCTCCCAATATGTCTACTGATCTCATAGGAAGAGTCACCCGAGACATGAATGTTGCTGCTGAGATAAGAAAACCTCTTTACAAGGTCGACACTTTCTCCGCAGACAGAGACACTAATGATGGCTGTGCCCAAGAGGTCATTAAAGGCCTGGATCTTGGTTTTTATCCAGGACACTCGCAAGCACAGACAATCAGACTCCTTGCCGAGTCTCTCTAAGGGCTCTGATGAGAGCCTCCACTAAATCCGTGAAGATCACAGCATCATCGGTAAAGTCATGATCAGTGAATCTCTCTTCAACAGCAGATCCTCACAGTTGCTGGAACCCACGACCCTGCCCAACACCCAGTCCATGTGAGTATTAAACAGAGTAGGAGCAAGAACACAGCCCTGATGAACCCCAGCATCAACTGGAAAAATCATACAGGTTCTGCCTCCACTCTGCACAGCACTCATGGTACCAGTGTACAGGCCAGCCATGATATCCAGCAACTTTGAGGGGATCCTGCAAAGTCTCAGGATGCCCCACAGGGCGTCTCGATCAACCGAGTCAAATGTTTTGCAAAAACCGACAAAGGCTGCAAAGAAACTCTGCCAATATTCATATTTGCACTCCATGAGAACCCTCTGTGTCAGGATTTGGTCAATGGTAGACTTCTTAGGTGTAAAACCAGACGGCTCTAGTCCCTGGTAAGTGAACAATTGATCACAGATCCTACTGAGGATGACCCTAGCAAGGATCTTACCTGGCACCGAGAGCAGTGTTATCCAGGTGATCACCCTTTCCTTTCCAGATTGGGACAACAAGTCCCATTTTCCATTCAGTTGGTATGTTGCCCATTTCCCAAATGGAAGCAAAGATTGCTTGCAATGCCAGAAGGATAGCCTTACCACCAGCCTGGAGAAGTTCACCCTAGATACCACAGATCCCTGCAGCCTTCCCTACCCTCAGCTGGTTCACCACCTGTGCAATCTCAGTGAGATTGGGTGGTTCACAGCTAACTGGAGGATCAGCCTGAAGAACCGTGGACCCAGAAATGTTCAACATCCTAGCCGGAGGATCAGCTTTAAACAGCTGCCCAAAGTAGCCAGCACAGCAGGTCACAACTGTAGTGTCATCCGTAAGAACTGTTTCATCAGCCACCCTGACTGTGACTCTCCAAGGAACAGATTCAGATGTGTGTAATGCTTTAGTTCTTTTATAAGAAGGATGTGGGTCACTAGACCATTGATGGTGTGTCACTTGCTCACAAATTCCTCTAACAAACGCTTCCTTATCTGCCCTCAGAGCCCTCACAGTCGTCATTCTCAGTTCCCGGTACAGACCGGAGTTGCCATTAAGCCCTGCGCTGCGATTCCTCACAGTGATACAGTATCTAGGATGCCCTGCGACATGAAACACCTCCTTCTGGGAACAATGGTAACATCATCAACACAACCCTTAGTATCCTTCAGGGTTTTTTCACAGAAGGTCTCCAACATTATATTTTGATTTGCAGTCATACCCAAGTCTGTAAGTTCCTCACACAAACTGCATGCAAACTCGTTAGAAACAGCCTGATCTTGGAGTCTGGCCAGCCTCATTTTCCTAGTAGATGGTAGGCTAGTGGACCTAAGCTGGATCTTCAGAGTATCAATAAAAAGTCTGTGGTCAGAATTCACAAACTGGGCGCTTCTGTAGAGCCTGCAGTTTTGTAAGATCCTCCAGTGTATGCCCACTAGGATGTGATCGATCTCCTCCACCATACCACCAATATTGGAGTACCAAACCCAATGATGTGGCTCAGGGCCCTGGAACCAAGATCCAGTGATATGTAGCCCCTGACCTTTTGCAAAATCAAGGAACATGGAGACATCCATGGGCACTAACACAATCCTCACATGACCAGAGGAATGTCGCCTCACAGGCACCCTTAATCACCACTGAGCGAAGTTGTGAATAAAATGTCTCCCTCAACGAGACATCGGTCACTGTGGTCAGAGTGTACACAGAGACAACAGACAAAGCTGCCAGAGAGTGCCCTAATCCGAGTATCATAATAGGCTCATTGAAAGGAATGACATCGGACACCATCAGAAGGAGCCGATCCACCAGAGCAACAGCTACTCCCTGAGTATGACTGCCCTCAGAGCGACCAGACCAATAAAAGGTGTACCCACATACAGAGATCTGGCCAGTCACAGGTCTATGCACTTCAGAGAGTACCACTACTAAAATGCGGAGCTTACAAAGCTCCTCCGACAGCAGAGGTATGGATAAGAAATGAGAATGCAAACTACAAATAAACAAAATGAAAACAACAAACATGTTGCCCCTATGGCCTAATGTTACTTATAATCCTGTCTATCCTGTGGGTTGGCTCATCCACTTGCCTACCATTATACTATTCAAAATCACACCACTTCTACCTCTCTCTTTCACCATCTCTGTTCCTAGCCATTCCACCTCACTACAAGCTGGGCCTATGTCTGCATTAAAGGAGCTCTGCTGTTGGAGTGGTGTTAAAGACCGATTCTGTGGTCATACCTGAATTTAGATGTGACTCTATAAATGCATTAGGAATGCAAGAATATAGTTTTCCCTAGTGCATAACGCTGCTTCTTCACCCCGGAACCATCTACTTCCCATAAAAGTCTCAATCCAAACTCTTTTCCTGTGTGGCTCCAAGTTGGTGGAACAGGCTGCCCACCTTCATCCATACTACTGACTACCTCAGTGTATTCAAGAAGCAATTGAAGACTCATCTGTTTTGTGAATATCTGTCTAATTGAAAAAAAAAAACTATTTGTGCTGTGATACTTTATATTCTTGGCTATTTAAGTTTAATTGCTTTATTGATTGTAAATGTATGAGTTATTACATCTTTTCACTTGTGGCAATCAACTTTTGTTACCTGTCCTATTACACTTTCTTAACAAAACAGGCTCTAGCCTAATGTTTACCTCTTTTGTAAGTCGTTTTTGGATAAAATTGTCCGCTAAGCATATAAATGTAAATGTAAAAGGGCTTGGTCTCCCACGCAGTAAGTTCCTCAGCTGCCTGCACTACCTGATGCACCAACCTAGTGACATGGAGATATTGTCACATCAGATGTTACAGCTCTCTCTGTCTTTCAAGCTACCTTTCTAAGGTACTCAGCACAAACACAAGCATTACTACCTATAGATGTTCCCTCACTGAGTGTAGGTACGATCGCTCCAGAAGGTACTGTGTCCCTATGTTTACTTTGAAGGAGAATATGTTGTCTCCTGAAACTGCCACATCCTATAACCAGAACAATCGATCCATCCATTTTCTGAATCTACTTCTTCCAGTGAAGGTAGTCAAATTATTTTGTGAGGAGAACACTTGTAAGACAAAAACTAGTCCAGAAACTTATGCCAGTCCACCTCACACCTAAGCAGGCACTTGTACCATTTAATCCAGCTGCCCTGAATGTGCAATCAGTGGTCTACAGGCCACAAACATAATGTTCTGCAACTTTTTATACTCCAATTTGACATTCCAGTTTGAGACTACCTTATAATGTGTATAATCAGGTTTGTGTATTATAGCATCACTATACAAGTCAATGAGAGGCAACAGCAACCATCCTGAACGGAGGTGGAGTGGTTTCATAGAAATTCAATAAAATGATTGAAGCTTCAATCTCTGATCAGATCATGCTCTGAGTAAATCAGTTTAAAACTTAATTGAAATTACAGGACAGTTGCTATATACCAGGGGTCCTCAATCACAGTCCTGGAGGTTTTTGCTCCAACCCAGCTGCTTAATAAGAAGCACTTATTGCTCAAGTAACACTTCTGCTTCACTTTAGTTGCCTCGCTCATTAAGATTATGAACGCTTATTGCTTATTTTAGTCTTAAACAGCTGTATTCTTGGTTTTTAATCACCCCTTATTAGCAATAAGAAGCAAATGACAAGAGAGACCAGCATTTCTCCATTTAGCTTTTTACCATTTATACCTGTGTGTATTTATCATCCACTATTGGGTTTAATTAAATACTTGGAAGGAAAGTGAAGAGAAAAAAGGGAAGGACTGAGAATTACTCCTCCATTTTAGCCTTCAAATCATTTGGATGATATCCTTAGAAAGGGGAAGAAAATCTAGGGTATGAGAATGACCTGACATAGCAGAGTTAAAGCACTAACACGCCATGAAATCAAATTATTGGCAAGAATTGCTTTCTAATTAAGCAACTGAGTTAGAACAAAAACCTGCAGCCACTGCGGCCCTCCAGGACTGTGATTGAGGACCCAAGCTATATACAAACATTCATCTGTCTATCAATTACCTGAACCCCATTGTCCAGGTCCAGAATTTCAGGGTGACAAAACTCACCCAACATAATGCAAGCATAAGGCATAAGGCAGGGAGTCAATTCATTAGAGATCACATTAATACAGAGCCAATACAGAAAGCATGCAAACTCCACATAGGCAGAGGCCAGGCCAGAACTGGAATCAAGGGCTTTGCCACTGTGGAGGAGCAGTGGTCTTCACTACTCTAAAATGTACACAGACACATAAGCTTTATTTTATATACCAGCTTTCTATAATAGACACATTTAAAGGGGCGTTATAGGCACAGAGATTAAGTTGGTTTACTTGGAGGTAAACTGACTATGTCAGGGTTGCAAAGAGAGGCAGAAGCAGGGACTGAGTCAGCATCACTGTAGAGTTTACTGTTCAGTTCCTTAACTTCCACAACAATACAATTAACAGGCAGTGCTCAAATTTATTTAGTTGAATTTGACCAGACTCTTCACTTTCAACAAAAATCCTTTAGTAGCACAAAAAGAAGATGAATCTAAGAGCAGGTTGATGCTGGTATCCTCCAGGACTGAAAGTGTAAGAGAGCTCCAGAACTTTTGAAGCAAATCATGACTAAGGCAGTAAGGTCTTCTATGGAGAATGAAACAGCTGTCTTTTTCAAATACATTTGTTGTACAGTAACGCAGGAAAGGATGACTGTCAAAGAGAACTTTCATTACCACCAGTGGGTAGAAAACAATCGATTCAGGCTTCATGTGTACATTCTGGGTTGGTGTGTACTACTCTGGCCTGTTTGTAAAGGCGCTGTCATATTTTTACTATTCAGGTGTGAGGCTTAACATTTGCTGAAAGCTTAAAAAGATGTCAAAGCCATACACCATTAATATAAAAGAAAGAAGTTAAGCCAGAAGAAGAAAATAAAGGTTTCAGATTTTGGTTTGAGGAACCACACAGAGGGGCAGCATGGTGGCACAGTGGCAGTGCTGCTGCCTCGCAGTTAGGAGACCTGGGTTCGCTTCCCGGGTCCTCCCTCTGTGGAGCTTGCATGTTCTCCCTGTGTTTGCACAGGTTTCCTCCGGGTGCTCCGGTTTCCGCCCATGGTCTAAAGACATGCAGATTAGATGTACTGGCGATCCGAAATTGTCCCTAGTGTGTGCTTGGTGTGTGTGTGTGCCCTGCGGTGGGCTGGCTCCAGCAGACCCCCGTGACCCTGTAGTTAGGATATAGCGGGTTGGATAATGGATGGATGGAACCATGTATATTTAGCACACTAATCAGAAAAACAGTACAAGTCAACTCCCTGATGCAATCAACACAGTATTTATTGCATTATTTACCAGATTTCTTTTTCACTTTTATGTGGTAATATGAAGGCTGAAGTTCCCTCTCTTTTGACATTCTCAAATTAACACTTATAATATGGAGGCTTCACAATGAAACAAGGTGTTAAGACATTTCCAGGGTGCTTGTCTGCCTGAGTTTAAATGTCAATTTAATTCATCATAAGCAGCACAGTGCTGTAGTGAATGTTAGTACCCTCTTTTTTCAGATTTTGGTTTTGTTTTCCAGAATAGAATAGAATAGTCCTCATTCCTGTCTCTTCATGCTTCCTGTGATTCTAGTTTACGCTAAAAGGCCTTTAGATATCATATTAGAACTCAGAATTCGTACGGTGTAAGTAAAAGTAAGTGAAAAAGTGTATTCTGTTGAGCAAATTGCCACTTCTGGAAAAAAAATCAGGATCCTGACCAGGAAAATGGGTAAAGAAAATGAATGTACATTTCATCATTTCTCACTGTCAAATACTACTTCTTTAACTCTGAAATGCATTAGATGTCAATCTCAACAGTGTTGCTCAAAGTACTTAACAGCCTTGCTTTATTTAAAGTAGAGTCACCTTTCTGGAAAGTTACTCATGTAAAAGTAAAATGTGCCTATCATAAAACTTTGTTCATGTGGAGGTTTTATAGTATTTAATATCAGTCATACTTAAGTACAACTAAATGTAGGATCTCTTATAGCTTTATATCCATCCACACAATTTCAAAACCAGCTTATCTGGAGTAGGGTCATTGGAAAGCTGAAGGCCATCCCAACTAGCATCAGGTGCAAGGCAGGAACAAGGCCTGGAGAGGGCACCAGCCCATTGCAGCATGAACACACATACCCACACATCAGGGGCCAGTTTAGTGTTGCCAGTACACCTAAGTGGCATGTCTTTGGACTGTTAGGGGAAATCAGAACAGCCAGAGCAAATCCATGTGAATTAGTGGAGAACATGCAAACCCCTGCCTTCTCATACTCAGACAACATAGCTACCACTGTTCCACTCTGACACCCAACCCCTCCCATCCTCATTTTATATCTAGTCAAAAATGGTTGTAGAAGACTTAATATAATTTAAACTACCTTCTCTTTCAGAGTGATTTTTTTGTTTTTACAATCACTAAACTATGAGCCAAGCATGAACAGGCATCTTGATTATATCTTGATTTAGTATGGTGAGCTATAAAAGAAGAGGTGTACAGGCTCCCAACCTGTTCCTGAAAACCTCAGCATAAAGAGAATTTCCCATAATGCAACCACCTAATTATAATTAATTTACATTGTTTACATAAAAACAAACTACATGAAAACTGGCATCAGTTAACAATAACATTAATTAACAAATCTATGAAAAAAATAATGCATTGCCTTTCATTAAATATTCTACAATATAAGAAAATCCTAAGGTCTGTGTGAGTCCAGTCCCCCAGAGAAATCTGATTGGTTAATTTGTCTGTATTATGATTGGTCAGTGTGGCTTTGGTGATGCGATAGAATGTGGAAGTGCGAGTGTGGGACATATGAGAAGAAGAAAAGGTATAGGAGTCATGGTGAGAAAGTTGCCTTCAAAAATATGAATTATATAACCGGATATATGGGGGTCAAGAGATTTGGTAAATATTTTTAAATGATTGTTTTATCAATCTTCAGCAGATAGCATGGCTAGTGTTTAAGAAGGTTCTTTACGCAGACTTTATCACTTCTAGTTTCACATTCAAAGGAATGCCCTTTCATTTTTTCCTTCCCAGGTATTGTAGTTCATGATATGTTCCGGAGCCACAATGCGTAGGGTAATGTGAAAAGACATGAGCACTATAGGTGACAAGGTGAGTGAACCACAGTACGTACAGGTAAGTGCATTTCATTGTTGATGCTGATCAACCTCAAACCATTCAGCACAGCTGCTGTGAGGATAGAGTATGAACAAAGCTGCATCAGCTATGTGTGAGGTGGATTGGCATAACTTTCTGGATTAGTTTTTGTCTTACAAGTGTTGTCCTCACAAAATAATTTGACTACCTGCACTGGAAGAAGTAGGTTCAGAAAATGGATTGTGAGAGTCATGTTTTAAGTTGTGTTTCTTGTCTGTTTTGTCCATTTTTGTGCCATTTATTTATGTTACTGTTTCTTTAACCATATTCTTTGTTTTTGTATTTGATTATAAAAAGCTTTAGTTATGTCCCAAGTGTTTTGGGGGTCCACCAAGAGATAGAGCCAAACTGACAATTACCACCAGGAACTGCCCTCTGCCCTATAAATCCAGAGGGTCTCCCATAGTTCCATGCAGTTCATTTCAAATGTGCTAGGAAGTGGAGTGTTTCCTAGTGCTTCTATCATACTAAATGGGATTTCGTGGATTTTTAAACCTGTGCTCTGTTTTTAACTTCTTCTTCGGATTACATACCAAGACTGTTTTTTCCGTGGATTTTCTTGCCTTCATAGACATTCTTTTGTGCCCAAAGGATCTTCTTGTACTACAGAGCAAATCTGTTAAAAACAAATCTTTTATTTTATAAAGATTCTTCAAGGCCCATTTTGTTTCTAGTTAGTGTTTGGACAGTAATCCCACCAGACAGCACTTTTTTAAGTATTTATGAGACTTGTGTGCTTTTGGGACTCCCAGCTCATGACAGTGAGTCTGCAACATAAAGTCCCTCCCCAAAAATATAGCCCCGTCTTATGTGACAGACTGCCATGGGGACAGTGTCTCAGTGTGTCATCATTAGCTGAACAAATAACTAACACTGGGATTACATAACTGCAACTCCTAGTCATGCCCCATTCTGTAGGCTACAGGGAGGTATGCTTGGAATGACCGCTGTCAAAGAAGAGACAAATAAGCCACAAAAAGAGTCGGGGAAGCCACCTGTATATTGTTTCCTGACTTACAAAAGAGTTAAGTGTTGTGCAAAATTGAGTACAGACTTGAGTCCAGAACAGAACTGTCTTGATGAGGCAAAGATGGCGGTTTTAAAGGTAAGGACAAGAAGTGATGTCATTAGGCCGAGAACCGGAAGTGATGTCCTCAGTACCAGTGGAATTTCCCGTAAATCGGTCTGCAGTGGAAAGAGAGAAAGGGTCAGTACACTCTGCCACTCCCTGGTCTGGTGTGGAATTACCCTCATTCAGGCCCTTTAACTGCCTCCTATGCGCACGTGTGTGACTGTTTGTAGGTGATCACTAGCAGTACACATTTGAAAACTACCAGATTTTTTTGTATACAACAACATTTTTCCTAAAGCAGGGGAAGCCTGTTTTTTAGATAACTGAGTAAAGCATTGTGCATTATATGGTGTGATTAACTGTCAGAAGTTGTCAGGTCCACAAATGGTCCAGACACGTGAACTGGAGGCATCCTGTGATTTAAAGTTCAGTGCTTTAATCACTACACCATAATCTCTGCAAATTTAAAGAGGAAAAGCACATTCAGGTTAATTCAGGTTAAGTCTGAAAATCATCAAACGAAGAATACAATTTTTAAAAAGACAGCATTGTAGGACTGCTACCCACCAGGAGGATTTGGAAAGAATGCCCGACTGATTTTACACAGCAATTGTCAAAAATCATTACCCAGGAATGCTAAAGTAAAAATTTTAAAAAACAGGACACAAAGGAATTGTGATAGACAAAGTATCACAAAGGAGCTTTACAGAGTTACAGAATAATTAACTGTAAAACAGGGCACAGAGTAATAGAGCAGGGCAAATTGGCAAAACAAAGTGAATTAAATTAGGAAAGATCTGTCAGAGATCTGCTGGTTAGTTGGTTCAATATAAGCTGTGTTTTGGCAGCGCTAGTATATTGACTTTATTTTGCATATTCCCAGTTTCTGCGTACAAAAATAGATTTGCAAATGTCAATCTGTGATTTTGCAAGTAATTTCTCAATTTCTTTCCAGTCTCTTTTGATTGTCATTTAAAAAAAGTTACCATATTTTAGTTTTAAAATTGCATTTCCAAAGAGTATATTAAAAGTTTTCAACCTTTTTTGGCAGTTTATTTTAACCAAATGTCGTAGTAAATCTAGAATTTTAAAATATGTGCCACTTCATTAATTTGACTGAAACAAAGAGAATTAGGTGTTTAGATAAATGGTTCAACATTAATGCAAAGAAAAAAAATATTTTAACAGGGTAATATTATAATCTCAAAGGTAATACCTCTAATTATTTTTGATAACTTCTTATAATACTCCATTCTGTGATGAGACTGCCATCTACATTTCATTTCTCTCAAAGCTATTCAACAAAAGTCTCTTTTGTAGCAGCCTTTTATTCAAAATTTACTAGTCTTAATAATCAGTTATCTCCACAGGCAACTCTACCAGTGTGGTGTCCCCATTTTATCAGCTCCAAAAAAGACAGAGGGAGAGTGTCGTCAGTATTTTGTATAAAGGATTGGCTTTGCAGGTTTTCAGGTTGTTCTTCACAAACTCTTACTGCTTCATTGTGGAGGATGTCTAACTGGATAGGGCTTTGTATGCTTTCACCTTGCAACAAATTGATCATTTTTACTGCTGTGTCAGTGTGCAGAAGGATAGTATACCAGGGTTCAACTGGGTGTGGTTTTACATATTCAAGCCCCCTTTTCATATTTTCTTGTGTTCCAGCCTTATGCTATGTTATTTAATTTCATTTTCTTCCCTCATTAAGCTACACTCAATACACCAGAATGACAAAGTGAAAGCAGGATTTTAGAAATGTAGAAAAAAAAAACTTTAGTAAAAAAAAAAAAAAAAAAAATCAACAAAATATCACATTGACACAAGAATTCAAAGTTTTTACTCAGTACTTAGTTAAGCACCTTTAGTATTAATTATAGTTGCCGTCTTCTTGGGTATGACGTAACAAGTTTCACACACCTGGATTTGTGGGTTTCTGCCATTCTTCTCTGCAGATCCTCTCAGGATCTGTCAGGTTGGATGAAGACAGTTGGTGGACAGGTCTGGCTGGGCCATTCAAGAAGATTACTAGAGTTGTTTCGAGACTTCTAAATTTGTTGTCTTTGCTATGTACTAATGGTCATTGTCCTATTGGAAGGTGAAGCTTTGGCCCAGTTTGCTGTCCATGTCGCTCTGGAAGAGGCTTTCATTAAGGATATCTCTTTTCAGCTTATCCTCTACAATGTCCAGTCTTCCAGTTCCTGATGGTGAAAAACAAATCCACGGCATGATGCTGCCACCACCATTCTTTAGGGTCAGAAACATAACGCATAGGTGAGGAGTGGTGCCTGGTTTCCTCTAGACAAGATTCTTAGAAAAGAGGCCAAACAGTTTAATCCTAGTTTCATCAGACCATAGTCTGAGAGACTGGATCCAACTAAGCATTCAGGTGTCTTTTTATCGAGAAGAGCCTTCCATCCTGTCACTCTTCATAAGCACAGACTGGTGGAATATTGCACAGAAAGTTATTCTTCTTGGCGTTTCTCCTATCTCCTCACAGATTCTCTGGAGCTCAGCCAGAGTGACCTTCGGATTCTTGGTCACCCCTTTAGCAATGCCTTCCTCTAGGATTGCTCAGTTTGGTTGGGCGGCCAGCTCTAGGAGCAGTCACTTTGTTCCAAACTTCTTCCATTGAAGAATTGTGGAGGCCATTGTGCTCTTGGCAACATCTGTGCCTCAACATAATCCTGTCTCTAAGCTCTGGAGGTAATTCCTCAACTTCGTGGCTTGGTGTTTGATCTGATGCACATTGTAGGACATTATATAGATATTTGTGTCACATCAAAGGTTCTGAAAACTTGTGTCAATGTGATACGTCAGATTTTGTATGTTCAATACATTTGCAAAAATTTCTAAAATCCTATTTCCATTTTGTCAGTCTTAGGTATTGAATGCTGATCAATGAGTGAAAAAATATATATATTAGTCACACATGTTCACATTGGAGACAGCCTAAGGGCCTTAGTGATGGTAAGAACCTGCCAAACCAGGGGATGGTGCTGTTATCTAATGCCTTCTCTGAAGACTGACATCCATTACACCAATGATGTTACTTCCATTGTCCATCCTCCTGGGCCCACTCCTACTTGTTAGGATCATTTAAAGGCAAAAACCATTTCTGCTCTGATCTTGCATCTGAAAAGATGTTCTAATATTTCAGTCTTGCTTTTTTCTACAATTATACAGGGCACTCAGTGCTGTCCCCAGCTCTTTATCACGGTCTGTATTTTCATATAAACACACAAATATGACTTTGCACAATGGCAAAGAAGGAAGGAAGGAATGAAAGAATGAAGGAAATATGAAAACTGGGTCAAAATGGGGTTGTTTTCTAGATAACTTATGCCATGGGTTGGTTCTGTATTGCATTTGTTAAATAAAGCCACTAGGATGTCCTTTACTTAAGAAGGCCTGGCCTCAGCTTTAGAGATGTCAAGGTGCAAATATACCGTAATAATAAGCATTACAGAAAGAAATTAATTTACCTTATTTGTATGAAAAAGCTGTGGTGAATTTAATACATAATTGTATGCAGTTCTGCATGAAGATAGTCTTATATAAATAAGAAGGTGATGCATACAAAGGAGTCAGGACATCTACCTAAACATTTACAAAGTACATAAAAGGAAAACCACTGAAACACAATTTAAATCAATTTGTGTGTTGTATATTCTTACTCCAGAACACAATGTTTTTTGATACATTTTCACACTGTAAATTTTTTCCATTTACTCTTACAGTAGATCTGAAACAGCCAGCCTTTATTTTACATACTGTAGCTCGTATAGAATAATTGTTACTATATATATTGCATATAATGGAATGACTTTCAGGTTAAGAGAGTTCCTCAGGATCACACTGTGCAACCCTTGAGGGATTTGAGCTGGCAATTCTTGGCCAACTGAAAGCTGGAGAAGATAAAATATATGCTCAAATAAGGGTCTCATCCTTGGTGAAATGGTGAACCTTTGAAGTATTCACATTCAGACCAATGATATGACAGGGTGTCTTCAGGCTGTAGCAAGAAAATGTTTTTCTACGAGAACAAATGAAGACTACATTCACTAAATTCACACACAAAGGCATGCAGGTCTTAATACTGAGTTAGACTTCAAGCACTGTACGGTAGTAGTATGTTAAATGAACCATAATAATTAATGCTTAATTATTACTTCAGGAGAAGCTTAAAACAATTATTGTCACTCTTTGTTTTGTCTTTATTTTTGCTGTAGTAAACATTAGCATGGATAATATATTAAAGCACTGAGCTCTTTATGTATTGCCACTAAATTTGTTTTTCATGACATTTTGCAATATTGAATCAAAAGTGTCTAAGTTTCCAATTTCTGATAATTACAGATTATAATCATGACACCCAAAGTGAATTAGTGAAATGCAATGAAGCTCCCTGATGCGCTCTAGGAGAGGACTCTAAATGCTACAGAAAACAACTAATCAAAACGGCTTTGTTGGCAATGACCAAATGCTTCTCTATCGGGACCTGTCATCTATCATCAAACACTGTGAGGCCATATTGTTCAGGATAGTTAAAAATATTGCCAGGTGCAAGGATCATTTTTCATAATGTGTCTATCCTGTTTGGTTGTTAATATATTAAGACAGAGTATCTCACTTGAAGCTTGGCAGTGAAGATATATAAATGCTGCCTTGGTGGTCGCAGGAATTCAGGGCAGCTGCAGATAAAGGACAATATATTTTCGTCTCCCAAGAGTTTTTTCTTTTTTTGCTCTGAATTGTTAGTATTGCCATGTTTTTATTGTGATTTTTGGTGCAGCAAAAAAAATACACAAGCAAATATTGTACAGTATATGACTGATATGTAAGAAATACAGAATGATGCCTCTAAATTACACTTTGTTATTCATAAAAACTTTAAGAAAATCCCTTAAGTGAGAAATGTCACATCTTTACACAACATAATTCAGGGTTTTTTTTTTAAACTACTGTTTCTCTTAGGTATTTAACTAGATAAATTAATGGAAAACTGTTCCTTACAAATAAAAGTTTGACATACAAGTCTCTTTCAAAATTAAAGAAATTGATCTTGTCTTCTCCAAAACAGTATACTAGTCACTCATGGGACAAACACCATTCACACACCGACTCTCTCTTACTGGGTCAATTAAGAATTGCCACTCACCCTACCACGCTTGTCTTTGTGATACGAAGCAAAGTTGGGAAACCAAAGGACAACACACATAGTCACAGGGAAAGAATGCAAACTCTACAAAGCATGGAAAAAAAACTAGGAATTAAACACAGATATCAGCCCACCACATGCTCCCTCATCCATAACCAAGTATACAAATTTCTTTGTAGTCATGTAAAATAGTGGGCATTAGTTGACCTTTCTAGCTGAGAAACCACAAAGCTCAAAGCTGCAATTCTAATCGCACAAACGTTAGAAGGCACAGTGTTTTAAATATATACTATATAGCTATATTACCCATCTAAGATGAGTTGAAATCTAAGTAATCAATGCAGACCTCATTGCTAACCTTTGCAGCGCACCATGTAATATATATACTCAGCAAAAAAAGAAACGTCCCCTGACTTTCAACTGTTTTTACTTTCAGTAGACTTAATGTGTAAATATTTGTATGAACACTAAAAGAGTCAACACCATAAGACAAACTAAAAATGTTTCACAATGTGTCCCTGAATGAAGGGAGGCTCAAAATCAAAAGTACCAGTCAGTATCTGGTGTGGCCACCAGCTGCTTGAAGTACTGCAGTGCATCTCCTCCTCATGGACTGGACCAGATTTGTCAGTTCTTGCTGTGAGATGTTACCCCACTCTTCCACCAAGGCACCTGCAAGTTCCTGGACATTTCTGGGGGGAATGGCCCTAGCCCTCACCCTGCGATCCAGCAGGTCCCAGACGTGCTCAATTCCTTCGACGATAAACACGAATCCGTCCATCACCCCTGGTCAGTGAAGAGCACTTTTTGCCACTCCTGTCTGGTCCAGCGAAGGTGGGTTTGTGCCCATAGGCGGCGTTGTTGCTGGTGATGTCTGGTAAGGACCTGCCTTACAACAGGCCTGCAAGCCCTCAGTCCAGCCTCTCTCAGCCTATTGCGGGCAGTCTGAGCACTGATGGAGGGATTGTGTGTTCCTGGTGTGACTCGGGCAGTTGTTGTGGCCATCCTGTACCTGTCACACAGGTGTGATATTCGGATGTACCGATCCTGTGCTAGTGTTGTTAAACGTGGTCTTCCACTGCGAGGATGATCAGCTGTCCTTCCTGTCTCCCTGTAGCGCTGTCTTAGGCGTCTCACAGTGCGGACATGGCAATTTATTGCCCTAGCCACATCAGCAGTCCTCATGCCTCCCTGCAGCATGCCTAATGCACGTTCACGCAGATGAGCAGGGACCCTGGGCATCTTTCTTTGGGTGTTTTTCACAGTCGGTAGACAAGTCTCTTTAGTGTCCTGCGTTTTTAGAACTGTGACCTTAAATGCCTACTTTCTGTAAGCTGTTAAGGTCTTAACGACCATTCCACAGGTGCATGTTAATTAATTGATTATGGTTAATTGAACATGCATGGAAAACATTGTTTAAACAATTTACAATGAAGATCTGTAAAGTTATTTGGATTTTTAAAACATTATTGTTGAAATACACAGTCCTGAAAAAGGGACGTTTCTTTTTTTGCTGAGTATATATCTCTGTTAATTTCCATTAGGTATGGGATTCGTAAAAGCAGAGTAAATGTTTATTGATGCGCCATCTGCTGGAATGACAAATGCAATGCATTTTGTTACTAAAAATGATGTACCATCGACTTGAAATGAAAGAGATATAACAACCAGATGGAGAAACACAAACACTTATCGTTTCATTAAGGTGTACAAAGTCATCACAAATTACTTTTTAAGTATTTAATTTTGATTGTCATTACTCTAATTGGTAATTTGTATCTGGTGTATTGCACTTGTGGTGTCATGGTGATGCAGTGCTTAGGCAGTGCTGCTGAACTGATACAAAAAGACTGGAGTTCAAGCCCTGTATGCACCCTTCATGGAGGTTACAGGCTCATCCCATCTTCCCTGCACATTTCCGCTCACAGCTGAAAGACATGAATTGCCATTGTAAAATTATCTCTGGTGTGTGTGTGTGCGCATGTGTGTGTGTATGTGTGTGTGTGTTTTCACCTTGCAATGGACTGGCATCCTTTCTAGTCATTGTTCCTGCTTTGTGCTTGATGCTTTCTGTTACAGGCTTCAACTTCTGAGTAACTCTCTCATGGATACGTGAATTAGAAAATGGATGAATGTGTTGCTCTTTAGTGTACTGTAAAGTAACTTTTGTTTAAATGTGCATTAGTTAAAAAACAGACAGGTTATAAAGCATCACCCAAGAGTCAGAAACAATGGCTGAAATGACAGCTTTGAAGTTTAAAATCTAAGGCCATAGACATTATCTATCTATTGCAAGGGTCTACAACACGTCGCTCACAAGCTACCGGTAGCTCACAATCCCTTTCCAAGTAGCTTGCCAATAGGTTAATGAATCCTACATAAACTTGAAAATTTGATTAGTCAAATTAGGGGTGGGCGATCTTTCCAAAAAATTATATCATGATCCCTTTAACACAAAATCACGACCCACAATCTGAACTGCAATCTGTCTTTTCAATGTTGCATACACTTAAGAGAATATCCGGACTCAAACTCATCAAGACCTAAGTAGCAGTTTATTTTAAATATCAAACAAAGTTGAATTCAATTGTTCTCTCATTCACTAGCTAAGCGGAGTTAAGAAACACGCCCCTAAGATAGCGAGTGAGTGAGGAAGGCCCCTCCCCTCAGCCTTTTGAGTGGATCTCGGACTCATGCAAATAAATCGGTACTGCAAGCAAACTCTGATGCATAGCGAAATGAGAGAAGTCACAAAATCAACCGGAATGTTCAAGCCAATTATAGAAAAAAACCCAATCTAAATCCGTTAAGTAGTTCTCTTGTGAAAAGTAGACAGACATACAGAGAGACAGACATTGGATTTTATATATTATATATTAGTAAACCTTCAAAATAATGTGCAGTTAAAGTCTCAATAGCATTCTCAGCATTTCTGGAGCTTAGTAGAGCCAGATAACTATAAGAATCTTCACCAAGCAGCTCTGAAAATATCTGCTTTGTTTGGGTCTCCATACCTCTGTGAGTTTCTTTTCTGACATGATTGTCATGAAATCAAAGTTCAGAACAAGACTGACAGATGAGCATTTAAATGACTCCATAACAGTGAACCTAAGTGGCTACACTCCACCATACACCTCTCTTGTTGACTCCATGCAGTGCCAGTCATCTCACTAATAAAAAACACATCACACACGCAACTGGACATGTGAATACTCTTGTGAAGTAAAACAGTGACATGTAACAAAATGACAAATGAATAAGAAATATCTGTGTATTTATAATTGCACTGTTTTGTTTTGACATCATTCATGCTTTAATTCAATAGTGTGAGATATTCTAGAAAATGCATACAGACATACAAAATGCACTTGCAGGTGAACTATATATTTATTTGTGATGTTTTAATGCAAAATGTGAGTTGTGGACACCAACATTTTGTAAATGTTCAGGCAAAACAAGCTTATTCAGTTTGTTTGGGTTGAAATAAGCTATGAGAATAAACGTTGAAAAATGTGAGTAGCTCTCAGCTATTTTCATTTTGTAAAAGTAGCTCTCGGGGGAAAAAAGGTTGGAGACCCCTGATCTATTGTCATACAAGTGTACTTGGGAGTCAACTTCAGGGACTCATTTAATGGTAATTACACCTTGACAATGCCTCTCTTCTCCTTTCTCCCACAGACCTGACCACCAGCAATGGAAAGACGAATGACATCACATCTGGGTTCTGGTCCCCTGACACGGCCTCTAAGGCGGCGCCACTGCCATCTTGCTTTCAGTCTAGTTGTAGACTTAATAATAATAATAATAAATTTTATTTATATTGCACTTCATATTTTAGAAATCTCAAAGTGCTAAAGAGTAAAAACAAAAATAATAAAACAAGAAAATCTATGTGCACTTTAACAAAATATCTTTCTAAAAAGATGAGTTTTTAGATTCCGTTTAAAAACATCAGTCGACTGTGGGGCTCTCAGGTAATCAGGGAGGGTGTTCCAATGTCTCGGCGCCACAGATGAAAAAGCCCTGTCACCCATACTGCGAAGCTTGGTTCTAGGGACTTGGAGAGTGTTAGTGTGTACAGAGCGGAGAGTGCGTGAGGAGGTATGAGGGGTAAGGAGTTCCTGTAAGTAAACGGGGGCATGTCCATAGATGCACTGACTTGCACAAGAAGACTTGTGTCTGTGAAGACGTTTCTCAAATCACACGTTAATATTATGCTTGTTATTTTATTTCAGTTATATGAGGTTTTCCCAAGGGTGCCCCAAATTTTTATCTTTATTTGTGTTATTATTCACACCATCTGTTTGACTACCCAGAACAGACCTATTTTAGTAAATTGAGGATTTTCAGCATGGCATGGTTAAGAGACTAGACTGGGAAACACAAAGTTTAAGGAACCTACTGAATCAACATTACACAAGGCTGATATTTAATTAACAAATCTTTAGTCTATATCACAGGTGTCGAACTCCGGGCCTGGAGGGCCGCAGTGGCTGCAGGTTTTCATTCTAACCCTTTTTCTAATCAGTGACCAGCTTTTACTGCTAGTTAACTTCTTTTCCTTCATGTTAATCGCCCTGTTTTTAAGGAATAAGTCCTCTAAATTGATTCTTTTCTTCATTAAGTGGCAGCCAAACAGAAATGAGACGTGAAACGAGCCAATCGATGACCAGCTAAACTGGGGCTTCAAACTCCTGCCAATTTCACTCCAACCAGTTCCTTAATGAGAAGCCAATTCTTGCTGTTAATTGAACCAATTACTTAATTCCACGCCTTGCTGCTCTCATTCTGCCACAGCAGACATTTCCAAATCTGTTGATTTTCTTTTTTTTCTAAGAACACCGTCAAGATGTTTTGGTGACCTGAGAGATCAGCCTTACTGAGGCCCTCACCTTTCTTTATGTTCAGATAACCTGGTTAGCTGGTGATGTGGCAGCTTATTTTGTGTCTCATTATTGTTTGGCTCCTCATTAAGGAAAAAGAAAGAACTAAGGGGTCTGAGTCAAGTTAATTAAAACAAAGGCAAAAGAAGTTATTTAGCAGCAAAATGAAGAAGATGGTTAGAATGAAAACCTGCAGCCACTGCGGCCCTCCAGGCCTGGAGTTCGACACCCCTGGTATATAAACAAAGATTGATTAATAAGTTAAAAATCACAATGCTGACTCAGTAGAATCTTTAGCTTTGTATTTTAATTTAATTTTATTTATTTTACCACAATTCACATCTATTGTTTGCACAGATTGCAATACAGCAACAAACAAATGAAAATAAATAATATTTGAAAATAGTGGTTTAAGTCTAAGCATGTATTTTTAAAAAGAGTAAGCTACTATGTAAAGGAAATATTTCGCTATAGAAATAGAATTGGTTCAATTGAGAAATGCTGTTTTTAAGAGCCAGTCTTAGAAAGTTAAAGTTTTTGAGTTAAACTCATATTAATATTTGCTTAATTTGAATAGAATATAAATTTCTTCCATAGTCATAGCTTATGGTATGGTCTTTTCCCCCTATAAGTTAGTAAGAGATAGAACCTTCTTGCTATAACTGAGAATCAGTGTGATAATAAGCTCAGTTGAGTTTAGAACAGGTCCCAGTAAAGAGGGACTTGAAAGACTGACCCATTTTCAACTCAGAATTGGGATAAGCATACAGTTTTCTGACCATTTTGAAATGGTTCAGAAATGATAAGTAAATAGTAACGATTTGAGATATAACAAGATTAAGCTTGAACTGAACTTTTCTTAACATTAATTTTTTCCCTTTTTTGCTATTTTAATTTTCTTTTTTTTGTGTGAACTATTTTACTATGAAACTTAACTAAACTTTTAAAAATGAAAACATTTTGTCTGTGGAATCATTTCTGTGCGTCAGGCTTTTGTTGAATCCCAGTTTTTATGTTAGAGCTGCTAAACTTTGATAACTTTGGAAAAACACAGCTACACTGTTAAACCCAGAACTGTAAAAAACAATATTGAAGATGCCAGCATTTGAATTTAATCATTAATAAAACCTCCCTAAGAGGTCTAGGTAAAGAGTTACAAAAAGAAACAGCCACAAAAGTAAAAGAACACTGACCATGAATTGTGTATAAAAAGATTGCTCTTCATTATTTTTTAGAACACTGGAACAACTGTTAAGACAACAGGCCATTCAGCCCAACAAGCTGGTCCATCCTGGTCACCTAGATTGCCCAAAATAAAATCAAGTCAAGATCTGAAAGTCCCTAAAGTCCTACTGGCCACCACATGACTTGGTAAACTATTCCATGTGTCGAAGCTTCTTTGCGTGAAGAAAAACATTCTAAAATGTTTGCAAAAGTTTCCAACTGTGTCCTGTGTTCTTGCTGAAGAAGCATAAGAATGGCTTAATTTGACTATAGATTCTAATCAGGGTATAGAGCGATGGATTTCTATCTCTTTGAAGTCATGATTTGAAACTCAATTTTAAATTTTGCTATATTTTCACTTTGGTTCCAGTGCTCTAAAAAATAATTTACACATCAGTTTGGGATTTTTAAGACCCAGGAATGCTGTGGTCATATTTACTTTTTGTTTCAAAGCATCTTTACTTATGTTAGTTATTTTTGTGGTACCCTGCAGTGCCATATTGTTTTTTAATGTGGGCATCACCATTTCAGGACTTTGGTGTTGATGGTTGCTATGTGATTTTTAAGGGTGACATAAGGGGTCACGGACATTATACCATCATATGTTAAGTGTGATGTGAAAGTCAGGCTTCCGGACTTCCTAGTTTGTCCAAATTTGAGGACTCCAACAAAAAATTCTGCTGTTATTATTGTTTATTAAATAGCCTTTCTGATTATGAATTCTTTTTTTGGTCTGACAACAATTTTTTGTCTTCTGGTTATGTGAACTTTTGGTCTATATGTTTCTTCATCACGATTATCATTTCATGTTCGTGGCCTTTTTTATTAGATGCTTTGAATCCTGGTTAAGATCTTAGCTTGTCTTTTCCAACCTCGTTCTGTCTTCTGACTCTAATTACTTAAACCAGCTTCCATCCCATGCATTTCAGTACTGCACCGGATGCCATTCATATGAAAAGGCTTGGAAAGTGATCATGAAGTTATTCAAGAAACGAACAAGTAGCCACAAGTGCAGGATTCAGACAGGTACAAGAAAGGAGGAAATGCTGTGGTTCATTGTTGGTGTAGGGGTGTACTGAAGTTAATGGAGATCATGTAGAAAAATACATTTAGTTATGCCATTCTAAGTGCAAGTACTTCCTGTATAAACAATAAAGTATTTATGTTGCAAAAGATTCTGGGCAATCACTGGATTTTAGACTAATTAGAAATCTACCCATTTTCTACCCAAATTTTATCTTGCTTGGGGTCATAGTGTTATGAAACCCAATAAGAAATCAGGAGCAAATGAGGACCCACCCATGGATGGGACAACAGTCCATCATACAAATAATGCATATATACACATTTTCTTTGTGTTAAAAAAATAACTACAGCCACCCAGAAGACAGAAATTAATTAAGGAGCCTTAAAATGGATGAATGGACAACATTACACCTACAGTATGCTACTGCACTTTGAGAGGTGAGGTGAGCCAAGATGAAGCCCTCTTTGACACAATTATGACATTAGATTCCATGCAGAAGGTTTTAAGATACTGTAAGGGAAAAAAAAATCAACATGCTGCGCCACAACAGTGCCTTCTTATTTTCCATCAGTTACATTAGCCATCCATTCTGCTTTTGGTGGCTATACAACACACTGAATCATGTCTTTTATCGGATGCTTAACCTTGCAATCATATACCAATTTAATGTTATTTTTAAAATTAAACATTAACATTACAGGGTTGTGTTCATGGTCCAGGTAAAGGGATTACTGGATCAAAAAGATTTGTCCTCAAAGTCAGTGTGCAACAATTCTTAACTCTTTCAGAAAGTAACAGTACCAGTCAAAGCTTTCAACACTTATATGTTCCCAAACACTAACAGAAGAGCTTATAAAATTAAACAGTACTTTAGATATCTTTTAAAATTATGTTAAATAACCTCAAGTCTTAATTAATAATTTCAATATGCTAATAAACAACCTGTCCACATACAAAAAAACAAAATACACATTCAGTGAAGGAAATCATACACATGCACACAACACCAACAGCTTTAAAAGGATTCAATTTCAGAGAGACCAATGACAAATAAATTGGCTACCTTGGACACATCACAATAGCTTACGTTACTGAGGCAGCCTGCACCTCAATCACCCATGATGCTTTTATAAAACTCAGATTAGGAACGCTGAAATTATCATAATTACAGGTTGTTTTTAGTTCACTCCTGTGAAACTGCTGCCATTACAGCAGTCAAACTAAACTTTAACTATTATTTTCGATTAAATATTAATAGCAATGGAGATAGAATGCAGCCAGCTGTACATAATGAGTGTGTAGTACAATATATAAATTATACGAACATTAACTTAAATTAAATCAGTGTTACCTTTGGGACAGCTGAAATCTTCTGCTGTGTCTGTGCTTGCTGTTCTAAAGTCTATTGACATTACAGTCCGTAATAGCCCATTCAGCCTTGCAATTTTTGCCGTCTGGTAGTCTTTTTCAAAGTCAGTTTATAAAGCTCAAAAAATTCACTTTCGGGCTTCTGTAAATCACTTTTCCCTATCACACTGTAATGTAATGTAAGTAATGCCTCCATTTTCTATATCGTTGCCTCTGATGTACTGATCTTTTGACTTCATCTGTATTTATTGTTACTTTAAGATCTTACAGTACATTGTTTGATTTGCTGAGTACTGAAATAGTTTTTTTTTAATAGATGGTGATAGTTTGCTCACTATAGAGTGATATAAAAATATATTACATAATAATACAGTCTTTTCATAAACTTTTACTTCCCAATTTATGATACAGAAAGCCACCTAAATAAAGGCTACTTAGACTTGGAATGAAGTGCCAGAGAATATAAACCATCAAAAATATTGTTGTTTATTCAAAAGCTAAATAAGAAACATGGATAAACAGCCAAAGAGAATTGTCTGCATCTTAACATCAGTAAAACTAATAAACTGGTCTTTGACTTTTGCGACACCGAAGAAACTCTATGTCCGGTCACTATTCAAGGAGTGTTATGTAGAGGTGGTCCACACCAACAAGTATTTGGGGTTCCACATTAATGACAGGTTGGACTGGTCTCAGAAAACAGAAGAACTATAAAAAAGGGCACAGCAGGCTCTTTTTGCTTAAGAGACTGCATTCTTCTAAAGTGGGATAAGACATCTTTTATATGTTCTGTAACTCTTTGATGGTCAGTGAGATTTTCTACACTGTGGTATGCTGGGCTGGTAACATCTCTTCCAGAGAGGCCCACTGAATAAACAGGCTAATTAAAATGGTAAACTAAGTTATAGGATGCAGTCTGAACCCCCTGGAGGTAGTAGCAAAGGAGGGAAGTCAACCAAAATGGAGTGCCATTATAAACAATGCTGCATAATGCTGTGTCCTCTCTCTGACACACTAACACTGAGGACTTTAAGCCAACAAATTATCCAGCAAAAGTGTGTGAAGAAATGTCACTGGGGCTCCTTCATACCAACAGCAATACACCAGCATAATGCTTCACTGTGACTGTGACATCTAAGTCAGATGTTTTCTTTCTTTTAAATTTTATTGCTTTATAGTCATTCTGGTGTGTGTATTAGCCAAAGTGTGTGTTTATGTATTTAAACAACTTCTATAAAAAGCCAAATTTCCATCAATCTATCTCTCTACCTACTACAAAGTAGCAAAAGACAATAGATTAAGACATGGGCCTGTATTCCAATGTTTCCCACTTGTATGGGACTGTAACCCCAACCCTAACCCTTCTCTATCCCATGTAGTTTCTATTTACTCACATTCCCAGTATCTCTCTTTCTCTGATCTCTCCTCCAACTCTCTTTCCATATCACCATCCTATTTTCCTTTCTATGCAATGGTGCTCAGACATTAGTCTCTGCTTTAATTAAAAAAAAAAAAAAAAAGTATATAATTCAGAAAGCATGTATCAGGATGTATGCCCATTCTGATCAGAGGAGTTACTGCTGAGAGTCTCAGCAAATTAAATTCTTGGAGTCACCATCACTGATGACCTGAAGCAGAAACGACACACCTTGGATCTACTGTCACACAAGCAGTTCAGAAAGAAAGTAATTTTAGCTAAATGAAAGAGTAATACCAGTCTGAAACAGGCAAGTATTAAAACCAGAAAAACAAAATAAAAGGAAAACCACCAAAGCCCAAAACATCAACCAGAGTCAAAGTCACAACAAAAAGCAAGTGTCTAGACCAAATAATCAGAAAAGAAACTAACACCACTCTAAAAATCTGTTTTATTTTTATCCAAACACTTGGATGATTGTTAACTGCACTTAACTACAAACCAATGACATCACACATTGCAGATTCCAGAAAACACATGAAAGGCACAGGCGTTGTTGCACAAAATAGCAGCGGACAACACCAAAAATCGAATACAAATTGGTAAACACCAAAATATAGTGATAGAATTCCATCAAAATGAAAACAAAACCTCAACATAAGACAAAAAATTAAGTTCTGCATATTCCAAAACCAAGAAATAAAGAAAGCACACAGGCGCCTTTACTTCCTTGGATATTTGATGAAATCCTGGATGTCTCCATACTCACTGGATCCGTAACAGAATGATAGGAAACATGTTCAGTTCAAAACCACAAAGCACTTCAGAGGTGGTGAAGTGACACACTGCCACACAACTACCTTCTGTTGAGGGTATATACAAATTAGCAGACCCTGCACCTAGAAGGACAAACAGTATTAGGATTAAAGCCCTCGGCCATTTCACTCAGTCAGGGACATTTGTACGGCGAGACTCAGGGACAGTTTTTATCCCCAAATCATAGGGTGTAATACTTGAACAATGTGACAGCAATTTTACATGGAAAAGTCAAAATTCACGTAGGAGTCAAAACGGGGAAGACAATAATTAAATATTAAGCTTGGGCTGTATAGCCTGAAGCGAGGTCAAGTTGTAAGACAAAAAAGGGCACATGCAACCAGATTCAAGAAATATAATAAATAAATTGTAACCAGAGGGCAGAAAAAATGTTGCAACCAGTAAATTAAAAAAACTAACTATGAAATGATGCAAAGGTTTTTCTTTCACAAATCCAAATCTTGGCCAATCAGATACATGTGGTGCTGGGTTTTTAAAACATTGTGCTAGTGAAGCCATGACATGCAACCACCACAACATCACAGCAATCAGTTTCCAACAAGGGGTCCTCCATATGAAAAAAAAGATGATTCTGCCGTAAAATGTGGAACAGTTTTACTAATGTAGAAAACACGAGCAGAGCAAAAGATTAATATAACCACTAGATTCCCTGTCCTCAGAAACCTTAAAAACCATACTCAAATACGTTTTAGAGACCAAGGAAGTGTTCGAAAAAATAAATTTATAAGCCAGATTATGACATACTCTGTAGCCACTCATAATGACAGCTGCTTGAATGTTTTTGTTACACAGAATAGTGTCTAATGTTGAATTTGATGGATGCTGTTGGCACTGCCCTACTATCACTAGTCTGTGGGTTAATAGTTGTATAGGCTCATTACTGTCACATGGGAGTCATGCAAGCAAAACCTTAATTATATTCTTTACATATGACAGGAATTTTAATTTTGAACTCATCTCTTGAGTCCCTGGCCTGAGCCAATGCCCCAGATCAGCTCATCATTCCATTCTAAGTGCACTGATAGAAAGGAAGGGACTTTATAAATAAAAAGGTGCTAGCTCATGCTGAGAAAACTGCACTCCTTATTCCTAAGAAGGCTGCCTGCAACCTTGAATAAGTGCCTCAGGTGACATTGCACCTCAGCCTCTTCATACCTACTTGGAATGAAGAAGTACTCTTCCATTGGTGGGATTATTTTTCCTTTCTTTTTCCATCCCTTGATGTGTCATTCACATATACTATGTCCCGTCTGGTGGCACCTATGGACCAGCAATCTTTTTGTAAGTTGGTAAACATTCCATACAGTCACCAACATGAATATCATGTCTTATGTTTAAATTCAAATTGTACAATATGGAAGGCACAGATGTAGATTTTGTGGTTGCACAAAAAATAAATAATACAAACCCAGAACAATAAACTACACTGCATTATATATGCTAATTTTCCAGAAATAGTTCACAGAAATTCCTTTCCTGTTGTTTTCCAATATTAGGGAACCTTTTCTACTTAGAGGTGGTGATGCATCTCTTTTTTCTTTGCCACAATGTTTAGTAGTTGACAAGCCAGAATACAGAGTGCTGTTACTCATCCAGTTGTGCATGTAAAGGTTAAGGGGTAGAACATAACCAGCGCAAGACGCACTTGACCTCTGGCAGCAATTCATATCAGATCAGAGGACAGAATGTGCAGATGGAAAACACAGTGCAGCTGGTAACAGATTTCTTCTCTTGGGAATTGAAAAGTTATCAACTGATGTTCAAAAAAACAATACGGCAAAAAATGGATGAACAGTTCATCATGATAAAGAATTTAGATGAAAGCGCTCAGTGACTAATGTCTTATCACCAAAGAGGCATGCATCATCATGTCATACTTGAAACCTCTAGTCTAAATTATAAAACGGAACATCTGTACAGAAAAGTTTGCCAGTGTCAAATCAAGTCAATTGAAGTTAAATTTAATAGAACTAGACCATTTTAAAAGTTAATTTAATTCCAGTAGGGCTTATCTAATGCTGGCAGTTCTCTCTTGTGCCCAAAAACACCTCAATCTGTTGATTTATTAGTTATCTATTTGAAAATCAGTAAAAACAGTTGACACCATCTCTTTTTCACATAATGGAAAACTATTGTATAAGCTGGGCTATTTATTATGAAAGGCCATTTCTCTTAAAGCAAACAGATAAGCATTTCCACATTTTTTACTCCTAATTTAAAAATGACAAATAATTACAATATGTAAACTCTCTATTACATAAAATAGCAATCTCAAACCCAATTCATGGTTGTGTGGGTTCCTGATTTTATCACAACAATATCAGGCACGAGGTAGGAACCAACACTGGACGGGGAGCCTGTTCAACCCAGGACTCCATCACAGTATAAAATTCCAAGATGTTACACCGTATATAACAAGGGAAGGCATCCTGACACAGCTGTTAAATCTGCTGCTTTATAGCTCCGGAGGGCTTAGTTCATATCATCATCTGTTTGGAGTCTGCATGCTGCATGATTTCCTTGTGCCTATCTGGGCTTTGCTCTGGGCAGTCTTGTTTTCTTGACTATTATAAACACTTGTTTATTATTTCATTCATAACTCTAAATAGATCTAGTTTGAATAAGAGCAAGGGTGCCTACATATGCCCTGTGTTGGACTGGCACTCCGTCCTGGGAAGGTGCTCCGATCACTGTGACCCTCACCTGGATTAAACAGATTTGAACATAGATGGATGTATACATGACACTCAACACACCCTTCAGTAATGGATTGTGAGGAGATGGGGCCTGTACATGAAGCACTGTGGTGTACAGTAAGATACAGAATGTCATTCCAGTCGTGAGCAGCTTCACGCATTGTCAGTTTATAGCTGTCAATCATCCTATCCTGTCAGAAAGCCATAGCACCCATAGAAAAGGCAAGTGTGAACAACATGCAAACCTCATACAATACCATGTTCAGCATTTTTGAACTCAAGTACGGAGCTATGAGGCAGCAATATTAACCATAATTACAATGATCTGTCATAATGAATAAACAATTTACTAACAATTTATATACTACTATATACTTGCTGAACAAACAGGCCCTAGCTTAATGTCACTCGATCATGTTTGCCTCTTTTGTAAGTTGCTCTGGAAAAAAGCATCTGCCAAGCAAATAAATGTAAATGCGTGAATGAATCATTTTCCCTCTAGGCTACACAACTGATGATAGTTAACAAGTTGGTCCGAGTTACTCTCAGTGTTCTCAGGGAAGATTTTAAGGTAACATTTTGAGATGCCTGACCAAACCTTCTAAGCTAGACATAGTAATGCAATAAAATGGATTTATGGGTAAGGTAATCAAAAGATTTACCTGTTTTGATATGACCAGTAAACAAGTCATCAAGTTGGTTTTACCCATCTGGTTTTAACACCTTCTATTTATTCAGAATTTGTATTTTAACTATCTAGTCAAATAGGCCAGGTATTTACCAGCGGTGATGTTTCATCACATTTTTTGCCTAACTTAAAACAAAACAATCATAAGTTCAATTCCATATGTATGGTCCGCATGGTCAGTGTCCAGTAAGAAATCACCACAAGATGTATTTGAATGATGTTAAGCAAACAGGGGAACCAAAACCAGACAGATAATCATTGCAGTCCTTAAAGCTAGGCAAGACAGAGAAGTGGTCCTCTTGAAAGCACTGTTGAAACTATATGTCATTTCTTTAAGTTGCTAGAAGTTTCTTACAGTAAAAAAAAAAAAAGAAAAAAAAAAAAAAAAGAAAAGGAGAGAGTTATTAATTTTGGATGTTTATACATTGCCCCTCAGCCCAGACCCCAGACAAAAATGGGGTTAAGGTGGTCTCTGATAAAGTCTCAAAAGATGGCAATATAACCGTATATCTGACAGCATAGATTTTTGGGGCTTGATGTTGTGGAGCTTAGCCTGGCTAAACAACCCCCTGTGAAAGGGCATATTCTTCATCACTTTTATAATGAAGAAATGGAGAAAGCAGGTATGAAGACCCAAGCCCCCACTTGAGGTTGGAATAGGACTAGGACATTTACTAATGGGGGCCGATTACCATTTCAGTGTACACTTTCATTGTAAGAGTGGATCAATAAAAAATGTTCCCCTAAATGTTATAAATTAAGTTTCCCCATTTATCTTGTAGTGCAAAAGTTCAGGCTTTTAACATGGAAACTTTTCTAGGAAGGATCTAAATAGAAAGTAAAAGCAGCATGCAACTTACTTCCCACTCTCTTTAGCCCACAGAGACAGATACAACTCTCTTTTCAGCTAATATGACTAGCCTTCCGAAACTTTTCAAAAGGTGTACAACTCTAGAGTTTGCCCTGTGAGCTTCCCCACCTCAGTTATTTGGTTTATTTTTGTAAAACGTTTCTCACTGATTGCAGGCTCAGAGTCCTGTAACAAGTTCACAGGTAAAATGCAATTACTGCTTTACAAAGGAATTATTACATAATGTATACAAAGAGGAATACATTTGTTTGAACGCTCCGCAAAACAAAGCATTTCTACACTGATTAATATAAATGGAACCTAACAATATCTGTCCATTAACATTATCACAGAGCTATAAAATACAAAATTGGTCACCCGTGACTCCTGCCAGCAATGATCCGTCATATTGAGCATCCACACAATCATCTGTTGACTACCACCCATAATATGTCTGGTCCTCTCTGCTCTGTTCCCCTCATTTTATGGGCTGCGGGCTTTTGTACAATGTGGGTGCATCACTTAATAGAGTATGCAAAGCCTGTTGCTCCCCTCATCAGAAGCATGTGCTACTCCATTATTACTCCAAGTCTCTTGCACACCATCTCACTGAGTTTCTGCACACTCAGCATTTATGAACACTACATCAACGCCATTTACCAAGTACACCAGGCCTAAAATCCTATGGCAAAAGACACCACAGATGCCCACAAAAGACAAGTAAATCAAGTAAGTGAGAGTAAGCAGTTTATGTAATCACACCAGCCAGATATCTTTGATATTTACAGAATTCTAAAAGAAAATAAAAAAAACAAAAACCAATAAAGCAGTGTTTCACAGCATGGAAGGATAATTAATTAGTGGATGAATTAATGTACTGATGGACAAACAGACAGATTGTTGGACTGATACCTAGACAGGTCGGCTATCCAGAACTCTACTGTAAGTATTGTATGTTACAGTTAAAAGTGATTGGAAAAAACTTAAAAGATTGGACATG
Organism: Polypterus bichir lapradei; assembly: GCA_026402145.1. Lineage (NCBI taxonomy): Eukaryota > Metazoa > Chordata > Cladistia > Polypteriformes > Polypteridae > Polypterus > Polypterus bichir. Next base: position 48,502,866 of record JANRMT010062814.1, read on the forward strand.
CATATGACTTACATTACAGAGCAGGTTAAGAATGGAGTATGAATAAGCAATGTGCAGTGATTCACGGTTGACACAGTATTTTGCAAATTAATGACAGTTGTCATGCATGCACGTCAGGGGGTCACCCTCTGGGTTCCCCCCAGGTATGTAGTTCCACCCCGGACCAAGTGTGGGTGCTGCCACTGTGTTGTCTTCCTTTTCCTCCACAGTACTGAGAAACCACCCAGTGATGGCAAATGACTATGACCCTTCAGGTCCCTGAGCCATAAAAGCATAACCGCCCAGAAAGAGATGTCAGTTCTTGACTGAACGTCCAGATAGAAGGAGCTCCTCTATAACTTAAAAAAAAATCAAATAGCATCAATCAGTTCCATGTTATTGAAGGCTGTTATTTTGTTCTGCTTTGATTCCATCGAGTATTTGTTTTTGTTTTCCTTTATAGTAAACAGGGACGGCCAGGTTGGCACCTCAAAATGTATTTTTCTCAAGTCTGTCATTTCTTTGGATGACCACAAAGTGTTGAAGGTAAGTACAGAAGAAAGTTTCATTATTTTATAAATTAAGCCGTAAATAGGCATTTGTGCATGGGAATAACACACAAGGTTTAGAATATCCTTTTTATTTACTGAGCCCACTATATCCAACTCTAGGCTGGCAGGGGCCTGGAGCCTCTTTGGACAGTATTAGGGATAAGGAAGGAAGCTGCTTAGGCAAAGTGGCAGTCTATCACAGGCCATTTACTCACACACTTAACACTCATGAATTATATCAATTGGTTTGCCACAGAACATATACTGTAATACATGAAGCAAGAAATGAGAATCTGCATGGAATTCTGCTACAGTATCCTTGATCTCTAATAATTTTGTAAGGAAGTTCAGCTTGAAGACCAATATAAAGTGTGCCTCTTTTAAACTACTTCCATATAACTGAACTACAGAAAGAGAAGAATAGTGAAGGCGAGTAAGCCCAATTTTAGCACTCATCACCCATTTCCTCTAAGTAATCTGGTCAGCGGGCAAACAGGGAAGTCCAAATAAGGACAAGAACCAGACAAGTATAGTCACACTCCTCTGGGTTCTTAATTAAAGCAGACACACTGATGCAGCTTTAATCAACCACAGCATCTTCCTTTTGACAAAAGGTTTCAAGGTTGCTTGACATTAAATGCTGATTCCACACTTCCTTTGTGCACATGTTTCCAGGGCTAGCTCCACACACTTTTATGGATTGCCTAGGCCTATAATCATGTGGACTGCAAAAAGATAATGCAATGTTAGTTTTCCCTGCTTCTCCACAAGAGCCTAATACATCACTTTCGGAAGAAACTGCAGATTACAAAAAAAGAAATAAAAAATGAAGTAGGAGGTATCATAGAAAGGCAATACTGAAGGAAGAAAAAAGATAAGGCACCACAAGTAAAGTGAACAAGTACATCTGAAGTGAAAGGAGATTAAAAGATATTAAATGAAGATCAAGAATGATTATTGAAGAACGAAGAAGTTCACGTCCTAGCACTGGACTGCAGACTGGTGTCAGGGCCATTGAATGTTTAGTTAACAGGCACAGTCTGTTTTATGTGGCCAAAAACGGAGTTAGAGTTAAATAGGCAGCACCGTAAATTAAATGATGACACTTAATAGTTTGATTAAGTAGTATTTAAAATTACATTTTCATATTATCAATTTATAAAATACTAAACACCCATACTTCTGTAGTTCCTCCATAATAGGGAATTGTTAAGAGGGTCACTGGAAATTCTTAAGGAAAATGTAATATTGAACTGTGCTTTTTTTCCCAGCACTTAGGTTGCTCCACCTCTCCTGGAAGAAGCCAATTAGAGACATAAAAGCAAACTCAGCCCAAGGTCATGGCCGTAGTGGCATCACCTGGAAAAGCCCAGAAGTTTTGCAGAATTATTGTATCTACTTCCATCACAAACCTTGGAATGGTACTTGACAGCAGTCTGACCTTTCAATGTCACATCTTTGCTGCAGTCAAGATTTGATTTAATCATCTATGAAACATTGGTCGTGTCTGACCCTGCTTCTCTAGATCAGATGATGACGACCTTTGCCATGCTATTACCACCTATTCGGTGACTCTTGCAATTTTGTTTTTAATGGTCTTCCTGTGAAAAGTATCAGCAGGATAAAATGGGAAGCAGTACGCTGCAGTCACAGTTTTGACTGGAATCAAATGTGGTGACCACCATATCTATCCCTCAGATGGCTTATTGATACTGTCTTTATGTGTAAAACTATATCAAATTAAAAATTCTACAATTTAATGTATGTATAAATTTGTTTGTTATAGCATTCTAGAATGCTTGCTTGTCCTGCATAGAGCACATAAAGCTGTTATGACATTTAAGAGTTACCAGTGCTGCATTTATTTTCCTGATTTTCAAATATCATATTGTGTATATATTGATTACATCATTCTGTAAATTTTTTTATTTTATTGGACAGCACAGTGGTAGCACTGCTGCCTTGCAACAAGGAGGTTGGAGTTCACGTTCCAGGTTCTCCTTGCATGGAGCTTGCATGTTCTCCCCATGTTCACACTGATTTCCTATGGGTGCTCCAGAGTCCAAGGAGATGCAGGTTGGGTGGGTTAGCAATCCTAAATTGGCTTAATGTGTGTGAATGTGTGTGTGTCTGTATGTGTTCAGAATGTAATGGGCTGGTGGCCTTTCCTAGGTTTTGTTCCTGCCTTGTGCCCTGTGGTTGCTGGAATAGGTTAAGGTGCAAGTTATATGTGTAATGTGACATTAATTAAATGCCACTTAAGTTTGCAAAGTGTGTATTTAGTTAAAAAGAGCAAAACTTAGTTTCAAAATGCTAATATTTATTATCTCTAATAAATATTTTGTGCTTTAAAGATCATTTTTATTTTTTGTAGTCTGAATGTGGACTCCAATGCCCCAGTGCAGTGACGGGGACACTGTGCTGTACAAATGGCACCATTCTTCGGATGAGATGTAATACTGAGGACCTGACTCTCTGTGGTCATAAAGATCCCTGGGCATCCTTTGTAAAGAGCCGTTTGTATCTTGATGTCCAGGCTAAATTGGCCTAGTCATTCTTGACCCCTAATCATCCCCTGTCTCTAATGTGGCTATCTATCTCACCACTTCACCACCTTATAGCTAATGTGTACTGGTGGCTGTTATCACATCATCAAGGTGGATGCTACACATTAGTGGTGGTTGAAGTGGCTCCCCACTCACTAAAATGCTTTGATGAGTTAGAAAAGAGAGAGAAGAGGTTGGTTGCATGCGCCGATAGTGCATTGCCACACCCACCACACGATGAACCAACTGGATTGGGACCCGAGTGTAGCTTGTGACACCTCAGCACCACAGTAGAACAGTGTGAGTTTTTTTTTTAAGCTTGCTGGAGTGCCAATCCTGTGACCAACCCACAAGTTTTCCCATAAATTGGAGAACCTGCTTGCAGAGCTGGACACAGGTTAACGTCAGAAACAAGATGAAGTAATTGCAGGTTAAGGGCCTTGCCGAAGGGCCCAACGGAGTAGAGCCACTTCTCGTGTTTATGGGATTTGAAACAGCAACCTTCTGATTGCCAGTGCAGATCAGAGCCACCACTCCGCCCAGTAGTTAGAAAACTGCTATATAAATGTAATTATTTAATTATCATTTAAGGATATATAGAGTGTCAAAAAATGTAATTTGCCTCAGGTGCCATTATTTAAAGTGCTGGCCCTACCTGTCCAATCATTGTCTGTGTGGAGTTTGCATATTTCCCCCAGGTCTGTGTGGGTTTTCCACCAATTAAATGAAGTGAGTTTAAGAATGTTAAAGTCTACGTAGCCTTGTTATCTTGTTTGCTGTTTAAAGTACCTTTTCATTTAGCATCTTGCCATTGGTGCCCAATAAAATAAATGATTAACTGAGGTATTGGATTGTAAACTGCAAGACTAATGATATATTCTCCAGTCTCCACTCACTATAGTCCTGGACTATAATCTGTCTCTGTTCAAATTTAAGAAAATAAAAATCAAAGAATGCAAGCAACTGTACTGTATTTTGATTTTTAAAGTCTCCTTTAATTAACTGCATTAGTCAAATAAACAATTATCCATCCATTATCCAACCTGCTGAATCCGAACACAGGGTCATGGGGGTCTGCTGGTGCCAATCCCAGCCAACACAGGGCACAAGGCAGGAACAAATCTCGGGCAGGCTGCCAACCCACCACAGGACACACCCAGCACACACTAGGGCCAATTTAGAATCGCCAATCCACCTAACCTGCATGTCTTTGGACTGTGGGAGGAAACTGGAGCGCCTGGAGGAAACCCACGCAGACACAGGGAGAACAAGCAAACTCCACGCAGGGAGGACTCGGGAAGCGAACCCAGGTCTTCTAAATGCAAAGCAGCAGCGCCACCGTGCCGCCCCAAATAAACAATTATAATAATTGAATTAACATTCATTGGGTTAAGCTTCAGTTCAGACTGAAATGTGTGATAATTAAAACCATCACAAAAAATAACAATATGGCAAATTAGAGTTGGGTTCTTTGCTATTCTACAAACATCTTGTGTATAAAATGTCAAAACAGCGCAACTTTCCATGGGATTTAACCTGGAGTGCAGTAAAAGACATTTCTGTTAAGCAATCCTATGAGGGTCCAGAAACTTGCAACACCAATAAATCTTAAAATTGACAGGTCTACAAGTCTGCAGGTTTTACCTCTGGAAGCTCTAGTTTTCCTCCCATACCCCACAGATATGAACGTTAAGTTGACTGATAATTTCAGTTTTTCCAGCACATATGTAATCGTCTTCCTGCCACAAACCCACCCAGTTCAGATAAGTTCCAACATCTTATGACCATCAAATGAATCAAACAGGTCTGTGAATGGTATGTTATGTTTTGTCTTTAACATCTCCCTGGTTACTTAGATTTTAAAGGATTTTTTTTACAAATTGTATTATATTTACATTATTATTTGGTCCTCATTTCAATTTTCTGTCATATTTAAATATTTTAGGTATCACTGAAAGCAATTTGATTCTTTTCAGAGTGACATCTCTCTGTGTTTGCAATTCAGGATGAGAGACTATGGATATGATGACTCGAAAACAAATCACTCAATCTGAAGGAAACATTCTCTGTCAATAGCAGTGGAAAAAGCTAGAAGTCTTTTGATTTTGAGCAAAACTGCTCTAGCAGGTAGATTTTGTTCTACAGAGATAATGGTTTTGCATTTTTGTGCATATTGGCCTGCAATGCTAAAATCATAGACTTGTACATAGAAAGTGATAGTGCTTGCTTGACACATCCATCCATCCACCTACCTATCTTCATAACCCGCTTATCCAGGGCTGCTGGAGCCTATCTCAGTAAGCATGAGGAGCAACGCAGGCACTCTGTCCCTGGAGAGACATTCGATCTTTAATAATGAAACAGAATCAATGAGTGAAATATGTTACCATTGCAGTGGTGTCCTAAATCCACATTGAGCAATAGTGTAAGCTTTTCGTCGTACCGTATTATTCCTTTACCTCATCGGGTTAAAGGAAGCTGTTTTTAGAAAAGTTATTAGTTTCTTTACAAAGGAGACTGATCTTATACAGTATCCCAAATATTTCCCAGCAGTATATTATACTTTGCCATATTTTATAATATTCATTCAGCTCATGTTTTCTTACATTCCCAAATGACACTGCCCAATGATTTGCCTTACCTGCTCAGATGAGGCCATTGGCAAAAGCTTAATAATATTAAGGTAACCAGTTTTGACACACTGATGCATATTCAGTTTTTATTAATACATACCTCTTTTAGCAGATAATTTAATTCTGTTTGGGTGTCAAAGTGGCGTTGTGCAACACTGGTGATGGAGCCTAGAGGTAACTGGGAGATGGTGTTAGTGCCACTTAGCCAGTGGTGTTTGGAGAGCTATAGCTCCATGAAGTGGAAAATTAAAGCCAGATGACAGCTGCACTGAAGACTGACATTCATTATTTCAACTTTCTTAACAGTTTGCAAAAGTGCACTGCATCTTAAACTGGCCAGATATAAAATTGCTGACAGTCATCAAATGAAAATTGAAACACTAATAAAGCACTTACAATGTGACCTAATGAATTAACTATGAAGTGGATATATTGAAACTACAAACTGCAATAAATAATATTTGATGTCTTCTATCAAGATTCAAAGTATGTACAATACCTCATATAAGTATTGACCTGAATAGATCAAAAATTCCTACCTACACTTTGCTAAATTAAAGCTCAACATGGATTATAAATTGCTTTAATCTCAGCTCCTGCTTGGCTAGCAAATAGTAAAAAGCTATTTCTGAAAGGAAACCACTCATCTACAGACTTTTTTTAGAAATAAGAACAGGATAGTTGTCCTATCTTCTGTTATTATGAATTCATTTGTTCTTAGATACAAGCAGTTCCAGACTAATGGAAAAAATAATACTTAGAATTGTATGCCATTTTCAAAAAGTGGATATACAGTGGAGTTAAGTTTAAAAAATGAAAACCAAGTAAGAAAATGTTAGGCTTCATTTATTTACTGGTTTAAAAGTCTAGATAGGTCACAAATATATATTCAATTGACTGCATCAACCACTGACCTGTTTACTAGGTAGGCAAACTAGATGGGGTCCAACAGGGGAACTGTGATGAATTTCACATGTGCTAACACCAGTATGTCTATGTCAAAGCAACAGGCCTATAGTCATTCAGTCCAGTTGTGAGGGATATTTTGCAGATCGGTAAGATTGAGGCTTGTTTGACGCATAAGGGAACTTCACACAGCATTAATGATTTGTTGGAAATCTGTTTAAAGAAAGGAGCCAGATGATCAGCACAAATTTTCAAGAAGGAGAGAGAGACAATGTCTGGACCTGCTGCTTTCTTGGTGTTTTGTCTCTTGAAGAGCCAGCGCACATCCCCTTCACAAATATTTAGTGCAGGTTGAATGGAAGAGGGTGTTGGGGAGAAGGTCTTGATTGCTTGTACATTGTGAGGGTTGGAGTCAGTGTGAGGTGTAACCTTGGGCTTATCAAATCTGCAGGAAAACTCATTCTGGCCATCAGCTAGTTGACCATTCTTAGCAATGTGAGGACATGGTTTCCTGTAGTCTGTGATGTCCTGGAGACCTTTCCACAATGATGCAACATCACTGGCTGAAAACTTATTTTTCAGCTTTTCAGAGTAGCTCTCAGTCTTTTCCTTGTCTGCCTAAACTGTGCTCTCTTCCTATTTTTAAAGGCAGCTTCCTTAGCTAGACGAAGCTGGCTAAGTTTTGCTGTAAATTATGGTTTGCTGTTATTAATTTTTAATCAGGTCTTGGTGGAGACACACAAGTCCTCATAAAAGCTAGCACAGGATGTGACTGTGTCTGTCAGCTTGTCTAAGTTAGCTGCTACATCTTCAAAAACACCCCGGTCAGTGCAATCAAAATACGGCTGTAGCTTCAGGTTGCCTCATCAGACCACCTTCCCACAGAGTTGATCACAGGCTTAGTCAACTTTACCTTATTCCAATATGTTTGGAGCAGTTGAATCAAGCAGTAATTGGAAAATCCCACAGCCACACGGGGGACAGCACAATGTGCGTTCTTTAGCATTCTTTAGTCTCGTGTGTTTCTGTCTCTGGTAAGGCACTCAATGTGCTGTATAAATTTAGGCAGTTCACGACTGAGATGCAATCTCTTAAAATCACTGAGAATAATCAGAAGGGAGCTTGGGTAATTTTGCTCCGTGCTCATGTTCGTTATCAGGTCAGTTAGCTGTTACAGCTCCTTGCTCACACAGGCTAACAGTAGAATGTAAACTCAAAGAAGAATAAACAAGGAAAACTTTCCAGTGATAAAAAGACCTGCAATTAACAAAAATCATTTTTAAATCAGGGCAGCTCATTTTACTTAACACTGTCACATCAGTGCGCCAACCTTTGTTGATATAATACTAGATTCCTTCTCCTCTTCTTTTCCTTGATGACTCCAGAACACGGTCTGCTCTATGAAGTTGTAAGACCAGCAGGTATAATGCAGTGTCCGGGATGGAATCGTTTAGTTAGGTTTCCATGAAACACAGGGTGGAAGAGGGTGAAAAGTCTTTATTATACCTGTTGAGGTGTAACATTTTATCCATTTTGTTGCCAAAAGAGTGAAGGTTAGCAAGACGTAAACCTGGGAGTATGGTTTAAAATCCCTGCTTTCTGAGCTAACAAGCACTCCAACACACCTGCCCCTCCTGAGATACCTGTGCCTGAAGCTGGAAAGTGCTGTTCCTCCAGCTAAGATATCTAGCAAAGTACTTAATTGTGAAATATTCGGGTAACAAATCACACAAAGCAAACTGCCAAATATTCAACAATTTTTCCAGGGTACATTTGATTGTAGTTAAACATAAATCAATGGGATAAACAAACAAAACCAGACAATTCTAGAGAGCACCTAACCAAGGCTTCCATATAGAGCATTGTGATTTTAATCACAAGCCCAAACAAATTTTACTGGTAAGTTGTGCTCTGTCTATATCCTTTGAAGTGTCTGAGTTTGATGGCATATAAAACTTGGGCCGGGATAGTGGTACAATTGTTAGTGCTGCTTCAACCTGGCTTCAGCAGACAGGGAACAAATCCTGGCTTAGTCACGCCTCCATTATATGTCCTCTCTATTTCTGTATAGGTGTTCTTTAGGTACTCTGGTAGTCATCTCAAAAATGTCCAGGTCTGGTTGGCTGAAGACTCTACCTTGGCTATTGGTATAGTGTATTCTATGATAGACAGACAGACAGATAACATGATCAATACAAACTTTCAAAAAATATGTCAGCCTATTAAAGGTTCCAAGGAGTAATAAAATAACAGTGGGAGGTTGAGCCTTTAATTATAAGATCAGAAAATTGTGGAACAATGTGTCTGCTTCTGTAAGAGATTTCCCTTCAGTCTCAGTGTTTAAATCTAGGCAGTAGAGTCACTAATTTAGTCTAGCATATCCTGATTAGAGCTGCTAATTAGCTTTGTATATTGCATCTCTGTTAGTCATTTGCACAATATTATAAGTATTACAATAATTATGAACTTTAACTAACCCTTGTTTGTTCTGTTTCTCTTCTCAGTATCTTGTTGTGGCAGCTGGCACCAATGCTCTGTGTCAAAGCTGTTTTTCCAGTTCATGGAAAGACATCTAAGATACTGGGAGTATTGGGATCAAATGGTGTAAAGATTCTGTTGTCAGAATAGATCACCTATTATGGAGATCTTTAGGATGTATGAGGAAAGCAGGAGTCCACTTTGGAAAAGTCACAGTTAGAAAAGAAAAAGTACATACAGCCCGCCCTATGGACAGTGACCAGGCTGGAATTTAAAAGCAGCCTCCTGCTATCCAGTGCAACATCGCAGAGCTCACAAAAATCCCTCAAACTTTAAACTGAAAGGTCAATAGTCTGCAGAATAGATGGAGTCCAAATGAATCTATCAATCACATCTCAGCCTATGTCTATTCTAAGTGAACTCTGACATTTCTCCTTGTATGAATTTTCTATTGAACTATTTATTAACTCCTTGTTTTTTGCCTTCTTTTGAGCCTGAAGTGTTCGTATTGTCAATGTTTTAAGCATACTGTGTGCCATAGTAACTTTGTCAATGACAGTGCTGTGACAAACTAAAGTCTATTTCACCTCTTTCGAGATTACTGTATGTCCATGGATCTGTGGTCTGCTCATTCAGATGATGTATCTCCCATTCATCTTGCTCTGCTGCCTTTTTTCCTTATATAATCACAGTATGAGATAAGGCATAAAGACAGGTCATGCTGACACAGATAAGTCAGGTTATCTATTTAATGATGGTTTAGGTTCACAGATTGTTATTATATAAGTTTTTGATTGTGCAACTCAATACAAATATGTACATATTCTGTCATTTGTGGACATTAACACAATATCCTATTTATAATTAAGTAACTTATAAGTTATAAAAAACAGTAGTAAAGTAGTGCAGAATATTCTAATGCAAGCTTTATTAGAATAAATATTGTGGTTTTTGCATGCATTTTAATAGATGCTGCTCACTAGAATATTTAACTAGATGGAATTACAAAAGTAGAAAACTGGTGAATGGGGCCCTATTTCTTCAAACCTTTTATTAAAATAAATTCAACTAAGTGAAACAAGTGATAATAAAATTCTGAAAGTTTATACAGTTCAGGTGTATGGAGCATTGTATACTGCAGCCATAACAGATTTTTTCAGTGTAATAGGAATACATTTGCAAGGATTGAATTAATAAAAATCCCTTTATTACATGGTGCTGTGAATGACGTAGTCTTGTAGATTGAACTGTAACATTACTGATTTTTTGTAGGTCACTTGTTTTTTCATTAGACTTCATTTCCACTCTAGATTCATATTGTTGCACTTGGATGCTCCTGGTTGGTGTATGATATTCATATGATAATTTAAGATTTCTAAATGTATGTTACTATGCACCTAATTAAAGTAAAATCCCCTAGAAACATAATATTAATGGTAAGGAATGATTGACATTTAAGGCATCTGAAATTATGCCTCTTGCTTTGTAAAAGAACATTTACTCATTAAGATCATTTGCTATGTACAGTATCATGAACATGGAGCACATCTTCTAATTGGATACTTAAACTATTTTTTTTTATTTTTCAGCACAAATAATTTGTAAGGTGTTAAATTAACATGAACTGACAAAGAATAACAGAAAATGTCAAAAGTGGAAAATATAGCAAAAATGCATTTAATATTGGTTATACATTCTTCTTTTTTTAAGCATTACTAATCTAGACAATGCCACTTGCTACCTTTTAGTAAAAATTGAAATTACTTGCAGTTCTTCAAACTCATGAGATTTTTTGGAGTACTGGTTGACAATTTGTGGTTAAAAGTATGAATGAATTATATTTCTACCACACTATAGAAGAAGTAACAATAAGCCTGAAACGGAATGTTTGTTGTGGGTATTTGGTTGTATAAAGTACACACAACAAAGAGAATAAGTCTTTTACAGGGTGATGATGATATAGGAATCTAGAAACATGTCCCATGGACTATACCTGTTCAATGAGTGTTCATAAACAGAAAAAACATCCTTCTATTCATATTCAGACTCACTTAATCCAGTTTAGCTGTCTAAATGACTTTTTAAAATGAAAACACACCCCAGTCAACCTACAGAATTTGAATAGAGCACGCATGAAAAGTCACTTTGTTAGAGACATTTGTCCATCCAATTAAATTGAATGCAATTGTATAAAACAGGAAGATTAATACTCCCTGATTATATTTTTGCAAGCACTCTAATGAGTTGTGGTGGCAAAACAGAAACAAATTTCTCAGACAAACACATCACCAACTTTTCACTTTAATTCTGGGAAGTGACCAGCACATTGAAATTGCAGGTACAAGTGGCCAAAACAAGGTTTCTACTCAGGGCTTTAATCTTTGGGTTCTGTTAGATACTTAACAATCCTGGAAGACCTCAAAGTACTGTATACCATGTGTGGACCACTGAGAGAATAACCAGAGCAGGCACAAGACACAACTGGCGGGCATGTGAACATCTGAGACATTATACTAAGATTAAGCTGCCTTTTGACCTCGTATACTACCAGCATACTTTCTGCCCATAGCCACTGAGGTATAGCTCCCCACAATACTGTGTCAGGATATGAATGGGCAAAAACTTGATGAATGGTTTGTTTTGTCTTCCATTTAAGCCTCCAGCAAATATAAACAAATACCACATGGAACCTGTATCACTCAATTGAATAAAGATGGGGGAATGAAAAAATGGCATGAAGGTGCGGCACAGATCTCCAAGTTTCCTCAGAGGAAATGTCTACTCTGTTCCTGCAGAACAAAAAGAGTTTTGATGGGATTATCTGTATCTGGAAAGACAAGATATTCAGAAATGTTGCAAGATTAACAACTGAACCAGAATATGTAGTGGGTACTGCTCACAGAGCCTTGTAAACACAAAGTGGCACTGGGGTCAAAGAAATGATCTAAATTTGGCACCCAAAACACAACATCAGTATGATTTGTGTTTTCTAGCATTTACTGCAGTATTTAAGATATTAAGACTTCAATCAATTTTAAAACCTGGCCCAGTTTCATTTGCTTATTTGATCATCTGCCAAACATTCTAAAGACATATTCTTTCACAAAATGCACTGCCAATTTTATATTAAATGGAGTACAAGTCAGGTATAGTTGTATTTCCATGGGTAATATATTATCCAATTAGTCTTTGACTGAAACAGAAAGATTAATATTCAAATGATGATATGCTAGTAATAATTGGCATGCAAGTTGAGAATAGAAGGAACACTTAAAGTGGTGTAAATTGTTAAAATTCAGGTTATTTCATTTGCAACCAGTGAATAAAGTATATTTATCAAGATACATACTTTACTGTGTTTGATTCAAGGAATTCATTTTTAGAAAATTAAATTTGGTTTAGTATTGGGATGTTTGTCTTTCCTTCTATGTTCTTCTATCATGAATAAAATGTCTGTGGACTGTAGTTAAGGTAACACTACGGCCTCAAAATTCCAGGAGACCAGCACAGAACTTTGATCCAGTCCCAGTTAGTGTTGAGCTTTATAAGTATGTATGTAAGCACTGATTTTCTTCTGGTTCTTTTAATACATCCCAACAAATATGCTGATTAGTGATCCTAAATTGGTCTGCTATAAGTAAGTTTAAATGTGTGTGCGTCCTCTGCTACTGACTGGTGCACCATTCAATCCTGAGTCCTATCTTGCACACATTGCTGCCATGATAGCCTTATGCAAGCTATTACTAGAATGAGTGGATTCAGAAATACATGGTTTTCTGAGCTATAGTTGACTGGATTCCAATTCAAGGTAAAAACACAGTTTAGGGCCAGTAGGCTGTTTTTCACATATGAAGAATTTCACTGCACTCTGTACACTTGGCAATACTATTACCACTACTACCAACTGCAAATGAAGATATTGGCAGAAATCCACTCATTCTAATTTCTTGTCAAATACATTTTCTATATAGTATGTAAAATGTTCATTCCTGTTCCAAATGCTGCTGCAAAAATCACTACAAGAACTAGAAAGTATGACCACATAACTCCAGATCTGAAGACTTCTGATACTGGTGTACAGTTAAGCTGAATTCAAAATTCTTCTTCTTACATATAAAGCCTTAATTGGCTAAGGACCTGTGTACCTATCTGAACTTGTCATTACATTAAAAACCAGAGAGCATAAAATCTCAAGATGCTGGCCTGCAATTGGTACCAACGATTAATAAAATAACTTTGGTCAGGCTTTTAGTTACAGATCCATAAAGCTGTGGACAAATCTACCTGCTTATATAAAAGATGCTCCCTTTGGTCTCAACTTTTAAAATCCAAGCTGGAGACTCTCTACTTTAGTCTAGCATGCCCAGACTAGAGCTATTGGTAGGCTTTTGCTGTGCGCATTGCATCTATGTCTGCTACTCAGAAATATATAATTATAATTATGACCTATTACTAACTCTCATCTGTTTTGTTTCTCTTCTTGGCATCCTGCTGTGGCACTCGGTTCCACTGGTTTAGATTCCAAGCTGTTTTCCTCAGAGACATTTGAGCTACTGGAGCCCTGGAATCAACAGACAGAAGGATTCTGTAATATTAGAAGGTCCGGCACAGGCACATGTGGTGAGTGGCAAGTTTTCCATGGACTCTAGGACTGTGTCCAAATCTGTCTTTGATTTTTGTGCGTTATAACTGACCCTGGGCTCTGCGGAGGTTTATCTTCTCCAGGGGAGTGGATGACTGGACGTTTTGTTTTCATCTTCTCCATTATCAACTGGCCAAAGATGAACAGTTCATTGATGGAGAGAAAGTGCTGGGCTTCATTTGCACTACTGGTCAAAAGTTTTAGAATAGCTTCTTTCCAGGCTACTTGAGGGATATGATTCTTCCAACATACCCTTTGTCTGTCCTAAGTCTTCTCCCTGTAGAACCTACTTAGTAGTATGCCCATTACAAGTGATGCCCATTTAGCATCCTAACTACATGCCCTACTCATCTCTGAAGGTTCCTCTTGCTTCATAGAAGTAGTATTTTTACTATAAGGGTCCCTTCTGAATGACTGAGCTCTTCATCTTTTCACGGAGAGTGGGTGCATGGTCATTAAGATCATGTTTGGCAAACATAAGTGAACTCCTCCAACACACTGTATCTTTATTGGTTGTCTAAAATTTAAACCTTTGCATAAGGATTATTTTTAGCTGTTAGCTAACTCAACTGCTTGGTAGACACAGTAGAATCTTCTCATTTATCAAACGTGCTTTTATGCAAAATTTAACATTACAGTGAAACAAACATTTAAAGACAAGCTGAATGACAATATTATATAAACGTCATTTGCTCATTAATGTCCGTCTTCATGGAGTGTTTTTAATTTAATAAATCATTCCCAAGTTACTATTTTCTCAACGCTCAGAGCCCATTTGTGAGTTTGTCCTCAAACTAATGCATATCTAAAATACATTTTTGCAGGAATTCACTTTGTTGACTTCTTCTGTGTATAATGAAGCTAGTAACTCCTCACTCAGATAAAGGCAGGTTTCCTTTCTCTCTAGTATGTCTTTACTTTATCTAGGAGTACTCTATTTGCCTTAGACACCACTTTTCCAGCTACTGTTGGCTACAAACTACATGTACTCTGCAACAATACATTCCTCTTCACTCTGCCGTGTTTTTCAAGTGGGCAATCACCCCTCTACTCTTCAAATAGTCTTTCCTTTTATTTTTTCTTAACATTTTCTGGTGAACATTGTCACTGAACTCTGTGCCTCAAGCAGTCAAAGAATACATTTTGGAGGTGCAGAAGCCAGAAGGTAGCTTCAAATCTGTTAAAAAGAAGGCTTTTAAAGTGAACTCTGTTAAAATGCCCAAAAGTATTTTAAGGCAGGGTTATGAATTCCATATGCATTTTAATTGGCTTTTTTTTTGTTTTTCTCCTACAATTAGCAGTAGCTTGCTTTCCAGAGTATCATGCAAATTATGCAATCACTCTTTAATTTAATATTGTTTTTATCAGTATGCTGCTGCTGGAGTATGTGAATTTCCCCTTGGGATTAATACAGTATCTATCTATCTATCTATCGCTGGTGATCACTACAGAAAAATGTATAGCCCACCTACACAATTCACTGGTGGTCAGCATTTACAACAAATATTTCCAATTACATTTGAGATATTGATCTCTCAATATAAATGTCTTTTACTTTACAAAGGAATTAAATTAAGAATAATGCATCAGTACTTTTTGATTAATAGCAGTCATTGTCCTGTGTATTCCAGCATCAAATTTCAATTCCTACTGATTTTTAAGAGATATGTCAAGATACAATAGGTAGCACATTAAAGAAGGCAGCAGTATTTCTCTATTTAATAATATGATATAGAGAGAAATGTCTAATTTTTGTAGCTTCAGAAAAAATATCTCTACCAAAGTTTTTTTTTTTTTTACATGATGATAACCTAAAGACATCGATAATGAAAATAAATTGGCCCTGTATGGTTTGATTACTCTGGATAAATTGGTTTAAAAAACAAAATATCCTCTGAAACGTCTCCCCAAAGACCAATTTATAGTGCTTCTTTCAAAGCTACGGAGTTTAAATTGCTTAATACCACTAGATGAATGCAATTTCTGCATCAAGTGTATTTCACAGGCTGTATACTAAATGCTTATTTAGAACTAAAAGCAACAATAACGTATTAAATATAGTAAGCTCTTTAAAAGCAGAGAGAGATACTAACACATAAACTTGAAGAAAAAAGAGGGAAGAAGTATACAGAATTGCTCTTATGACTGTTGACAAGAAATAGTCAGGAAACCTGCACCAGGAAATGAGGATTACTTAGCAAAGAAGCAAAGACAAGACATTCCAAGTGGCAAAAACATATGTAATCCAAAAATTGTCACAAAACCAACAGCAAGTCTATGATTTAATATTTTTCTCTGACTAAATAAAGTTGACAAAGTTGCATGATCCAGAAGGGAGAACGATGCCATCTTATCTAGTAAACTAAAAAGCTAAAAGCCAGAAGTCCACGTGATCATCATCATCAAGTCCTTCCGTGAAAACCATAAATACAAAGAGGACTGTTTCATTTATGTTAGGTAGATTGCCCAGAGGGGACTGGGCGGTCTCATGGCCTGGAATCCCTGCAGATTTTATTTTTTTTCTCCGGCCGTCTGGAGTTTTTTTTTTTGTTTTTTCTGTCCCCCCTGGCCATTGGGCCTTACACTTATTCTATGTTAATTAATGTTGACTTATTTTATTTTCTTACTGTGTCTCTTATTTTTCTATTCTTCATTATGTAAAGCACTTTGAGCTACATTTTTTTGTATGAAAATGTGCTATATAAATAAATGTTGTTGTTGTTGTTGTTGTAGTACTGTAGCTTTGCATACTGTACAGTTACATGGTGACAAGGCAATGCCATTACCAACTAAAAAATGTCCACAGCCATAACATAGTGTAAGGCCATGAAACAGTGATGGTCTCCAGAAAAAAATGTTACAATAACATCCAGATTAACAACAAAATATCATGACAATATACAAAAGTAAATTGTAAAACCCCACAAGGGATGCAAATGTCCACCTTAATAATAGGATACGTTTCTATATGTCTGTGCGTCCTTCAGGTTATGTCTCTGTCCAACAGATGGGGAATCACAAATGTTGTAGTAATAAAATGCATTGCATTTGTCATTCCAACAGATAGCTCATCACAAACATTTGTAGTAATGCATTTTATTGCTTGAAATGTTTATAATATACCATCTTTCAGAATGACAAATGTGCTACATTTTACTACTGTATGCTTTACAAAATACATTCCCATAGATACTGCACTAGAAAACATCATTACTGAGGTCAACATTGATTGCTACGATTTTAACCCGTCTTAGAAGGGTAGCACAGCTAGTACTTCACAATAATGGAACCTTGCAAGCCATCTCAATGTCAAAATAATTAGCCAAACTAGAATAATCTAATGTGCAAGTAATCAGCAGTAATAACAATGGTATCAGTGCTTAGCTACCCCATATATGGTAGTAATATTATTATGAAACTAATCTACATGGATTATTGTGAGAAGATAAAAAGTCTGACAGATGTAAATATGAACCACTAAGAGATTAGATTTTTGTTTTTTCATCAAACTGAGGAATGTTCATAATTGAAATTATGGGCAAATTTCTACCAGAAGTCTGATGAGGTCAGAAGCCTGATAGTTGTCATAACTCCTGATCACGAGACACATCACTCACTGTCACGTGACATGTTTTGCATATCACATGGTTAGCTCTGTATATGTTCAGCTTGTAGGAACCAACAAAGCATTATCATTTACCTGTGATATGATGAGTTGGTTATTTTATATAAGACAAACTTTAGTAAGCGCTCAGTCAATCTTTGAAACTTTCTACACTGACATTGCATTGCTGATTTTATTCACTTTGATTTAATTTACTGTCTTATTATTCAATGCTTTCCACCTGCAACTTCATATCAGGCAGGCATGCTATATTTAGCTGTGAATCTTTCTACTGGGAAAAAAAAACATGCTTCATTATTGTATTTGAATCTTTCAGTCTTTTTTCATATTAGGATTACTAAAAAGGAAAGCTAAGTAACTTCATGGATGCCCATCACTTTGGTGTTACTAAGATAACAAATGTTAGATCCAGTTAGCCCAATGGATCGTGGACAGGGTTGCCAGGTCACTAAAAATGTATAACCTAAGGACAGCTTAAAAATAGCGAATTTGACCAAAAACATGGCTCAATGCCTGGAGTAGACAAAATGACACACTGGAAAGCAAAGGGCGGAATCAGATCAAGATGGTTAGGAGCTTACCTTCATAGCCCAAGGAGGGGGTGTTCGGTAGTTTTGCATCACAGATATTTCAGAGTGGTAGATGCATTGAATTGGGTATATAGCATCACACATCTTCCCCTTGGAGATTTTATAATGGTGAAGAACATACACAAGTGAGACTAGCGAGGGAAGGGTTTAACTAGATGAAAAACATGGTAAAAATGTGGTAGAGGGGGGTTGAAAAATGACCCAAAATACTGCTTTGTTATTAAAAAAACTAGCCCAAAAATGCATCCCATGTAAGCTCATTTTTCTCCCACAGATAACAATCAAAAATAGTCTTATTGTGTGAGAAAACTGTGAATTTGGCAACACTGATCATGAGTGCCTATCTTGGTAGCATCAGGCACATAGAAAAAATCAGTCATAAACACGATGCCAGTCCATTGCTGGGCCTGTGTTTGCACAAATCCATACCCACACGGGTAGATGTGACTATAGAATTGTGGAGAGTGTAGAAAGTCCACAAAGACAACAAATGGGTGTTTCTGTTACTCTTCTTCTTTCTTGGCATAGATAGAGAAAAATCTTAGCACTTGCTCTTTGGCCAGAACTCTTAAAACAAATTCATAGCTCATAACATCTGGACATTGTTGTGCCTCAAATCTGTAAGATATTACATGCAAAATGAATATCGGCAGATATTCATGCATATTTCAGATTTCGTATTTGAAGAAAAACTTTTTAACTCTCTGTTTTCCTTACAGAACTGTAAAAATATCATCTTCTGTACAAGCAAATCTTGCACGTGCATAAGATTTATTAACAGCATTATTGTATTGTTATAAATTAACTTGTTGCTGGGTGAGTTTCATTAATTTAAAACTGTTATAGCCTTAATGAAAGCACATACAGCAAATGAACAGGAAACAATGACATTAGAAGAGTAAACACCATGTAAGGTAAAATCATATGAGAGGTTCATCAGTGGTCTGTAGTGGGACTGTTCATTTTTTCTAATTTACATTAATAAGACAGATACAGTATATTTTTACCAGCCGTGAGACTCAACCATTAAAAGACTCAAACATCGGGGGATAGTAAATACTATGTAGGTACAATATATAGTTCATTAAGACATGGATTATTTTAAAAAATGGAACAAAACACATTTTTGGAAGATGTATTTTATAGGAGACATTGATAAAGTATTTCATGCAGGTAAAAGGAACATTAATATTAAATAGAAGATGAATGACTTACAAGTAGCAAACTCTGAAAAGACCGAAGATTTTCATCCTTCAGGCAATGTGCAAAATCAATTAAAAAGACTAATACAATGCTTGGAAATATCTTAAAACATGTAATATAAATCAAGGGACATTATGTTGTTAGGGTCTGTGCAGAAATTTTAAATGATATAATAGGAACAACTCTGATGTATACAAATGTGCTTCCCTGGGTTCCCCTGAAGCATTTAGCATTGACAGACGTGTAAAAATATCATCAATAGACTCTCTTTATGTATCCAGTTTCTCTTCACTTGGGTGACTCTTCCTACACAGGTCTTACCCACTGGGCTCCTGAGATGCCAACTCAGGTCCAAACACGACCATCTTAGCTAGTTGAACCAAAACAGAATTCTGACTGGACAAGGGTTACGATTAGAGCTCTTGCCTCATTCTACTTGAGCCCAGCTACATGTATTGGCTATATTTCTTGCCTTGGTTAAGCTTAAAGACAAGGTTACTGTAAATTGTGAAAGTGAGTCTAATTTTTTTAAATATATTTTTCCCCCAAATTGTCACAGAAACATATGTCAGGTTTTATTTTTAGTAGTAAGCATTTTCATTGTTTGCTCTACTTTTGGTTTTGTGTATTCTTCCACAGAAATACTCCTAAAACCATAAGATACTTTCTAATAGTTTGTCAAGGTACAGTATGTGGCCAAAGGTATGAAGATACCACTACAAATGTGTGAGTTCAGTCATTTCAGCTGCAACTGGTGAATAACATCAAGCACACAGTCATTCCAGATCTATTGACAAACACTACTGTAAGACAGGTCATACTGAACACCTCAGTGACTTTAAATCTGGCACTGTAATAAGATGCCACCTTTGCCACAAGGCACAATAGTGAAATTTCTGCTCTGCTAGATTTGCTCCAGTCAACCATAAGTGCTATTATTGCTAATTGGAAATGCCAAGGAACAACAACAGCTCAGCCTTGAAGAGGTAGACCAGGCAAACTCACCAAGTGGAGCCACCAAATGCTGAAGTGCATGACACATAAAAATCTCCTGTCCTTGGTTGCACAAGAGAGAGGAGTGTCATGATTGGATTTCCATGGCTGTGCAACTGTATGCAAGCCTATGATCACTATGCATAATGCCAAGCATTGTTTGGAATGGTGTAAAGTATGCTGCCATTGGACTCCAGAGCAGAGAAAACATGTTCTTTGGCATGATGAACCACACTACACTGTCTGGCAGTTTAAGAGACAACTCTGGGTTTGACAGATTCCACGAGAACGTTACTTTCCAGACTGCATAGTGTCTACTGTCAAGTTTGGTGGTGAAGGATATTGGTCTGGTGCTGTTTTTCGGATCCCTTGGTTCAAGTGAAGTTTATTGTTACTGCTACAGCATTTTAGACAATGGTGTTCTTCCAACGTTGTAGCAACAGTTTAAGAAAAGCCCTTGCATGACTGTGCCATTGTGCACAAAGCCAGGTCCAGAAAAACATGGTTATGAGTATGGTGCGGAAGACCTCGAGTGGCCTGCCCAGAGCCCTGGTCCCAACCCTGCAGAACAATTGGAATGAACTGAAGAACTGATTGTGAGACAAATCTTCTTGTACAACATACCTCGCAAATGCTCTTTTGGTTGACTGGGCACAAATTCCCACAGACACACCTCAAAATCTTGTGGAAAATCTTTCCAGAAGAGTGGAAACTATTATAACCATTTAGGTTTGGGCAACTCCATAATAATGCCCATAGTTTTGGAATGGGATATCCAAGAAGCTTATAGGGGTCTGATGATCTGCTTTATATTGTAATAGTACACAAGGAAGCACCAGAAACAAAACAAAATAACAAAAACAGCATGGGCTGCTTTCATTACAATAAAAGAACCATAAAGGAGGTGAGGAGTTATCTTACAATTTGAATACATTACATACAAGCAATAGATAATCATGTGCATACACAGTAGATAAGGAGTGAATTACAGTGCTGCCAAAATTGTTATTTTTCTGCTTTTTTTATGCCCTTGCTTGAGACTTCTTTTTATTACTGTGCTATAGCATTTTGTAAGACACTGCACTGGAGAGGAAAACAACACAGGAACACAATCCAATGTAAAACAGCCTTGTACCTGTCATATTGCATGTGAAAAATATTTTAATGGAAGAATGATACATGTGCTGAATGCAGTAATAAACTGCTGGCAGTGTGGTGTAGTGGTTAAGGCTTCATACCCTGAGATTATGGGTTCAGATCCCGCTACTGAAACTCTGTGACCATGAGCAAGTCACCTGAAAAAAAACAAAAGAAACGTAACCAATTGTATCATAAATGTTATACGTTGCCTTGGATAAAGGTGTCAGTCAAATAAGTAAAAGTAAATGCTGGTTTCTTTGGCAGAAAAGAATAAGAGAAGATAATTCAGATTTATTCAGAATTATGGAAACAAAAGAAGATGACAATAAAGGAGAAAATATTACTCATAAAGGTAATGCTAGTCCCAGTATTGCAATATGTTGCGTCATTAGGGTTGCCGCAAAGGAAAATAAATAATGTAATAAAATAATAAATGTGGGAGAATAATGGAGAAATGTGGATGAGGGTTTTTGACTGAAGACCCTTAAGAAACTACTGTGAACAACATTATTAATTGTGAATAAAATCTGAGGTTAAGTACTGAAATATGGTGTGGTGATAGTGGTGGGGAGGAAAAAATAATCAGCAGGCCTAAGTATAGAATGGGCACTGTCTCAGCAAATTTGAGATTGCATTGTAATGGAAATGAAAGAAAACCAAGTAATACAGTGTCTATAAAAAGTATTGTTTTTTTACATTTCATTGTTATACAACACTGCCTAACAAATTAATTGGGCTTTTCTGACTATCATCAACAGTAAGTACTCTATAATGACAAAACGAATACAGATATCTGCAAAGAGGTCTAAGTTAATTAGAAATATAACATACAAAATAATTGATCATAGACGTATTCACCCTTTCAAATCAGTATTTAGTATATGTTCCTTTGGTAGCCATGACAGCCTTAAGACTGTGTGCATATTTCTATTAGATTTGCACATCTGTGGCCTCATATATAAATGGTGTGCATGCACAAAAATATTGTGTATACCTTTTTCCACGCTTACTTTGAGATGTATAAAAAATTAAACTTGGCATAAAGCCACACACATTTTCATGGAAAGAGACCCCTTTGCATTTGTACGTTTCTGTAAATTTTTGCCAACTTGTGGCACCCAGCTTCAAAGCAGTGCTACTGTTTCTGTGGTATACTTTTCTTTTTTTTAGATTCACATCAATGATGTAGGTTTTCTCAAACACACCAAAATTAATTGCATATCGTTTACAAATTTAATTCACTTGATTATAAACATTTTGTAACAATATAATGGTGTATGGAATGGCCAAACTATTCCAACTACCATGGCTGCTTTAACGTTGTTAGAAGACATCACAAAAGGAAGGATTTGAAGAGAGTACATATTTACAGGTGATGATGACTGGCTTGTAATTCAATTTTCATTGCCAACAGCTATCATCTAGGAGCTGTGTGCTGAACTGGCGCTGGCTTTACAAAGGCTGACTTTGAGGAATTGTGCTCTACCTGCACCTTTGCAAGTTCTGTCCACTCTTGGGGTTTTAGCCGCAGGAGCTTTTCAACTTACTGACGGATCAGGTAGTCGCGTATGACAGCTGTACAGAATGGTATTATCCGCTTGTCATCCAGATATATAAGATTTCCTTATATTATGGTCAACTGTCAAACAACAAAGTGCATTATGCAGCAATGTCTGGTTTTCCAAATATAATCGGAGTTTTCAACTGAATGCACATTGCTACTGCAACGACGCCAGACAAGTTACATCAGCTAGGGATGAAATACCAAAAGAATGAGCTGGTATTATACCATACATAGCTGGAAAACATATAAAAATGGCAGTGCCGCACAGCCGCAGGTGCTTTTTCCAACTAGTGTGACAAAAGGCAAGCAGTCCTTTTAAGTATAGAGAGCCACCTCACAGTAAAGAGCAGAGAATCGGTCCGTTGTGGCACTTGGTGCCATCGCTACACTATAAAGGCACCTTCAGAGAATGAACTTGCTTTTCCACTCTATTAATGTGCTGCTCTATAGTGCATTGAGAGTGTGTCACAGTGTGCAAAGCAAGTGCCTGAACAGATGAGCTATGAAGAACCTGACCCTGACCCAGTAAATGATCATCCAGATCAGACAGCGTTACAACTTCATTTGAATGTAATTAGCTAAATGTAAAAACAGGTAATCAGATACAGCATTTAATTTTTAACCAATTACTTTAATTTGTAGTCAAAATCACATAGTAGAGCCCTTATAATCCACTAACTTCACACTAAAACATGGCATACAGATAACACTACAAATGTGCGTATACACAAAAAAATTAAGATGCATAAAATTGTTCATAAGGAAAGTTCTACACACTTTCCTTTTATAAATCCCAATCAATGTGAATTTTAAGCACATAAATGAGGCTACAGCCCCACCCCGACTCCTCCGAGAATTCTGAAAGTCAAAATCAATATAAATAGCCCCTTCCGTTTAATGTTTTGTTAATGATAATGTCCGCCAAAGCATTTTGACAAAGGCAAAAGCACATGTAAAAAAGAAGAATTTCAGAAAGTGCGAAATGAGTATCTGCTCAGTGGAGGCAAGGAAAAAGTTAACCATTTGGTGACTTAAGCAGTGGTAATAAACAACAAAACGAAATCGATAGAGTGCCACAGCATCCTGGAAGCACTCAAAATTTGAACTTCAGAAAGTTACACAGTGCCAGAAATAAAAAAAGAAGTGGTCAGATATCAAAGTCAACATGAAAAGGCGAGTCGCTCCCTGTCACCTTAGTGTCAAAACCATTGGAAGAGGACTGCAGAATTCCAGGGCAGCGAGGTGCTGCAATTATTGTTGAGACATTTATTTATAACTGCCATTTTACCACTGCCCAAGCCTGAGAGTCGAGGTCATTATAAAGTCACTCTTGTTCAGTCAGTGGGTTGGTGAGCAGTTTGAGAAACTACTGTATGTCTTCATTGGGTACCAGTTGTCACCTAAGTAATCATGTTATATGGTTACATCATACAAATAACTTACAATTTTGACCAAAGGGGTAATATTAAATGTCTTATCTTACCAAGAATCCAGCCATCACACACAACACCATTTTCAAGTTTGTTCCCAACACTGTTACTCAGAATGAATGAATCATGAGTTGAGCCAGGCCATCTCGCCACAACATTAATTAGACACATTTTCACATCACAGATAATTTCCAATGTGAATGCATGTGGCTGCTCCAAGTACATTTGGAAAAATGGACATTTCTGTTAATTTTGCTTTGATCTTTACCTGTTCAAGCACAGTGTAAGAAAATCTTATATATCTGGATGGCAAGTGGTTAATACTATCCTATACAGCTGGCAGTAATGACTGAGAAATACCTGATCGGTCAACAAGATCACGGTGAAAAGCTCCTTTGGATAAAAAGCCAAGAGTGCACAGAACTTTCAATGGAACAGATAGAACACAATTCCTCAAAGTCTGCCTTTGTAAATCTGGCACGAGTTCAGCACACAGTTACAACAGTATAGCTCTTGGAAATCCAAATTGACTTAGAAGCCAGTCATCATCATAGACAACAAATCAGTATGATCTCTAAATACACACTCTTTTCTAATTCTTCATTTTGTGCTGTCTTCTAACAATACTACAGCAGCCATGGTAGTTGGAATAGTTTGGCCATTCAATGCACCATATTGTTAAAGAATGATTACAATCATGTGCCTTAAATGTGTAAATGATATGCAATTAATTTTGGTGTATTTGAATGAAGGCCAATAATGAAGGCAAATCTAAAAAAGAAAGGGAAACCACACAGAAACAATAGCACTGCTTTGATGCTAGGTGCTGCCCGTTTACAAAACTGAGCTGAAATATGCACACGCATGGTTTGAGGCTGCCATTAAAATTTGTGTAGTGTTTAGGTCAAGTTTAGATTTTACACAACTTTTTTGTGTGGACACACCGTTTATACTTGAGGACCCTACACTCTAATGCGGCCAACTACAGCTAGCTCAGAATGTGTTCTTGGGATTGTTTTCTTGCAGGAAAACAAATCTTCTCCCAAGGTGCAAATCTCTAGAAAACCGCTTTAGGTTTTCCTCCAGGATTTCTCTGTATTTTGCCAAATTCATTTTACCCTTGTCATACATATGTGCCTTGTGAACAGCGTAAATGCCCTGGTGGTGGTAATTCCTCGCCAGTCCACAAGGTATTCTAACGCCTCTTCTCTTCCTCCTTCTACAGACCGGATGACTGACAACCTCACCATCCTTGTCTGAACTCCTGGACCCACCTTTTCCTGCCTGTCTGGAAGAGACACAATATTTGATAGTCTAATCTGAGACTTTAATCCTTAGGGTCTTTATTGTTAAACAGCTGCATTTATTTTGTTGCCTTTACAATATACAGGGTTGCGTTGTCACCCCAAATCCTTATTTTTGTTTTGTCATCTTTTACACCCTCTACACTCAAAAACTTTTCAGGGTCTGCTTTAGAGAATCACTTCCACAGCCTGATGTTGACACCACCATGCTTAAAGATAGAGATGATGTAGTTTAAGTAATGTGCAATATTTAGTTCACACAAAACATAGCGGTTAGTCTTGAGTTTGGTCTCAACCTTCTTCCAGCTGAATTCAGAGTTTTCTATGTGTTTTCCGGTAAATTAACCAAGATATCATGTGTATTTCTTTAATAGTGGCTTTCTTCTAAAAAAGCTGTGATAGGTGAAGCGTTCAAATGACAGTTATTATATGGGCAGTCTCTCCAGCTGTAGCATGTAACTCCTTCAGAGTTATCTTAGGTCTCTTACTAGCCTCCCTCAATACTCTTATTCTTTGCATGTTCAGTCAGTTTTTGTGGATGGCCTGCTTTAGGCAGATTTATAGGGCTGCCATATTCTTTCCCTTTCTTAATGACTAATTTAAGTAGACTCCAAGGGATATTCACAGACTTGAATATTTTTTGTATTCATCCCCTGATTTGTGCTTTAACAGAATTGCCGAGTGTTCATTCTGTCTTCATTGTATAGGTTAAGCCAGAATACTGACTCACCACAAATTAAACCATCCACATAAGGTGCATTTAAACTACAAGCAATTCAGACTCCTTGACTAAAGACAGGTGATCTCCATTCTTCTAATTATGGGACTTCTAAAGCCAATTGGCCGCATCAGTGATGATTTAGGGGTGTTGTGTCAAAGGGGGTGAATACTTATGTGATCAGTTATTTTGTGTTTTATATTTAGACAACTTTGCGGAGATCTGTGCTCACTTTGATATTAAAGAGTCTTTATCTGCTGATCAGTGCCAAAAGGCCAAATTAAATTCACTGTATTTCGATATTGTATAAAAATAAAAAGTGAAACCTTCCAAGGGGTGAATACTTTTATAGGCAGTGCAGGTGTTGGTTTATAGTAACAGAAAATAATCAATGAAAATGAGCAAGAAAATAAATAAGTGCATCTCTAATGAGGGCTATTTGAAAAAGCCTTCACACGCTCAGCATTGTTCTGATTAGCAGTGTCTTTTAATGAGGCAATATTAGATTGCCTTTACTTCAGACAACTAGATATCAGTATTGACAAATATTAAATCCACATGCTAACAGAACATAGAAATTAACAACTTTTAAAAAAGATGAAAAAAGAAATCAGCTAACAAAATCTTTTCCAATTTATAAAAGCAACAAAATAATGTAGCCTAATGAAATTAAATTAATGTCTTGTCTTTTCATTTACAATGATTCATCTCAGCTACTGTATACTTAATTTTAAACACTCTGACCATCAATCATTCAAGATTAATTTAAAAGCCACTGAAATTTATTTAAAAATTAATTTGTTCAAAGGTAAGACTGCTTGATTTGCAAAAATAAATGTCGTTTATAAGTGAAAAGACCAAGTCACCTTATTTTTTTTTTTTTGAGGTTAAATTAAATCAAAACTACACCAAACATTTTAATGAATACCTGTTAACACAAAAATGAATACTTAAATATAGTATATGTCTTCTCTATTATGGATGTGAGAGTCACAGCCTGGGCAGCACGGTGGCATGGTGGGTAGCGCTGCTGCCTCCTTGCAGTAAGGAGACCCGGGTTCACTTCCCGGGTCCTCCCTGCGTGGAGTTTGCATGTTCTCCCCGTGTTTGCGTGGGTTTCCTCTGGGTACTCCGGTTTCCTACCACAGTCCAAAGACATGCAGGTTAGGTGCACTGCCGTTTCCAAATTGTCCCTAGTGTGTGCTTGGTTTGTGTGTGTGTGCACCCTGCGGTGGTCTGGCGCCCTGCCTGGGGTTTGTTTCCTGCCTTGTGCTCTGTGTTGGCTGGGATTGGCTCCAGCAGACCCCCGTAACCCTGTAGTTAGGATATAGCGGGTTGGATAATGAATGGATGGATGGAGTCACAGCCTGTTCTAGCAGCATTGGTTCTGAATCAAGAACCAAACTTATGTAAGGAGGCATTCCATTGCATGGTATCCAAACTTACTGTACATCACACCAACTGACTTAACACACTTGTCTTTGGGATACTGGAATAAAACCTGATTATCCTTTCCCTGAAAGTGCAGAAGTTTCCCCATCAGTGGTCCCAGTGCCAAAGAATGGGCATTCCTATGATCCCAAGGACTGGTTGTTCTTACTTCATACATCATGAAGACCTACTCGTAAAACAGCTACAACACCTGGTTTCAGAACATCTGGAACTTCTGCAGTTTGCTTATTGGACACATAGCTGTAGAGAATGGTTTCATCTATATGCTCCACAGAGCCCACTCTCACTTAGACAAAGCTGGCACCACAGTCAGAGTAATGTTCTTTGACTTTCCCCGTCGTTTTAAACAATTCTGCCTCATCGACTGGGGAAAATGCTCAAGGCCTTGAATCTTGATGCCCCCACAGTCACCTGGGTTGTGGACTACCTGAATAACAGACAGCAGTTTGTGAAGCTGAGAGTCTGTGCGTCAGAAATGGTAGTGTGTAATACTGGAGCGCCTAAGGGAGCTGTCCTGTCTCCCTTCCTGTTTACCCTCTACACAACAGATTTCCAGCATAATACCAGCACCTGCCACCTACAAAAATTTTCACATGACTCATCCATCATAGGTTGCATTAATAATGGAGACGAGTCAGAGTACAGGAAGTTTGTAGGGGACTTTGTCTTGTGATGCAGGGACAACAACCTGCTACACAACATCATCAAGACAATAGAGCTGTTGGTGGACTTCCGACATGCCAAGAAACGTCTGAGACCAGTCATCTTTCAGGGGGATGTGGTGCAGAGCTGCAAGTACCTGGGGGTCACATAAACAACACATTATAATGGTCTGACAACACAGTGGCACTGTACAAGAAGGGCCAGAGCAAACTGTATTTGATAAGGATGCTCCGGTCTTTTGATGTGTGCATCAAGCTAGAGAAAATGTTCAACCAGTCCATAGTAGCCAGTGTGTTCTTCTATGCTGTGGTCTCCTGGGGAATCAACATGAGCTTCGAAAAAGCACAATACCTGAAAAACCTGCTCTATCACAGGGTGAACCCTGGACACACTGGAAAGTTGTTTTGGAAAGAGGATGGTGGCAAAATTGGATGCCATCATGACAAATCCCATCTAAACCTTCCACGAGACGCTCTTTTGGAGCATTTTTAGCCACAGGCTCATTCCACCACGGTGTGCTAAGAAGCACCTCTGGGGGTCTTTTCTGCCCACTATTATTCATGCAACTTAATGCTTCCACCCAATATACTTTTTAAGTTTGTTTATTTACTTATTGATTGACTGATTCTCTGTATTATTTATCCTGCGAGTCTGTATCCTAATTTTTCATGTTTCTGCTGCTGAACGCATCTGAATTTCCCCATGGGATTAATAATGTTTATCTTACAGACACAAAGGAAGCACCACATTGACAATGATGGGGCAGAGATTCCAACACAGAACTCCAGAGCTACAAAGCAGCAGGGCTGACCATGTTGTCATCATACGCACGTCTAGTCCTGTAATGCCCCATGATGCTTGTCTACTGTGTGACCCTTGATATCATTTATTAGGAACTATATTTATTTACTACAATGTGCTTTTCAATATGAAAAACCTTGTCAAAAAAGAAAAAATGTAATTACATATTTGACACTTAAGTGCAAGGGTACTTAGATAATATGACATGATTGCTGCTAACTGCAGAAATTAGGCCGTCACCGTTACATTTAAGACCTGGAATTTATGTGAATTATGCACTCATAAATATCTCTTTAAAGCAGGAATGGATTAAATCATGAAAGGTAAAAAGGCAGTACACACTGATCTTAAAACATGCTGCCCAAGCAGAAAAAAAGATTAAAAGCACACCGGACTCTGACATATATTTTATCACCTGCTTCTTAGTGTTGTGGATATGATTTATTCAAAAAGAGTGTTTCATACTAAAAAAAGAAGCTACAACTATAAATCAGGGGTCAGGCACCTACAGCTCCTGAGTCCACCTTTAGTTCTTTTGTGTAAGTGATTGTGTCTTCTCAACTTTCCTGGGATTACAAGCGGCATGAGCATGAGCTGCAAAAGGGAACTGCATACACTGGGGACTTGGATACTGGAATTTACATTACGAAGGAAGAAAAAAGTGTGTGCCACTAGCAGAGAGATGTCTCTGCAGAATTCGTTTGTCACTGAGATTCATATGCAAGGGCAGGATATTCTTACTTGAGGAAATAAACTAGCTTTTCTCCTTACAAAACTCCATGACCTAAAGAGATTTCCATCATGTGTGCGCAGCTGAACCATAAAATAACATGCAGAGTGAAAGGAAAAGCCTTTCTTCTTGGGAATAGTCAACTGATTTATTACATTTTATTTGTGAGAGGGTTTTATGGCATTTTTTTTTTTCTCTTTTCTCTGAATGGAGCAGTGTCACTAACATGCAGAGTTAGCGTAGCAAACAGTTTTAAGACGTACTGCTACAGAGTGGCAATTTGATTATCCTTCATTTTTCGCTAACCCTGGCAACTATTTATATCCTTTTCTCCAATGCTGGCTCAGAGATATTCACAGAGGACTTACATTCTGTGCAAAGAGCTAAATGATCTGATGTGAAATATGTACAATAATTGGAGTTAGCAGAAATTTTTCAAACTCTAGGAGAGAAAAATCAGACACAGGACACTTTAATTTGAATGTGATATATATTTATCTTACTTGAAAATTTCAAGACACTTGTGTAAATTCCTTATATGTGTTTAAAAATAAATCTAGTTCTGTACTATCTTGCTTTTCTCCACCATGTCAAGGCATAGTCAATACAGGCTGTTATTAACACTGAGCTAATTTCAATATTCAGGGTTAAGAGCATGTTGTAGGAGTGCTGACGATTGCTGGAAAATGAAACCTGCCAATTGATAGACTCAAGAGGGCAAACTAATGATGGTCTTCTTTCTCTCCTTTTCCCTATACAAGAAATAGATGAAGAGAGTTTAATGTGGAAACATGTCAAAACTAGGTCATTAAACCATGCATACTGCCATCTTTTCTAGATGGTGCAAGATGGCACACACAATCCT
Organism: Polypterus bichir lapradei; assembly: GCA_026402145.1. Lineage (NCBI taxonomy): Eukaryota > Metazoa > Chordata > Cladistia > Polypteriformes > Polypteridae > Polypterus > Polypterus bichir. Next base: position 48,533,679 of record JANRMT010062814.1, read on the forward strand.
ATGACTTGCAATTGGCATCGCAACTATAAGCAGCATATTAGCAGCCATGAAAAATCCAAAATCTAAAAACAAATTGATGACACAGTGACATCACTTAAAACACTAAAAAATAATAACCATAAAATAGCTGAAAATAAATTCATAAATGAGAAAACAGGAAAAACCAAAAATGACCAGTCAAAAGCTGTTAACCATGAAAGACAAAAAGACAGACAGAAACATACTATACTTATAATAGATTTCGGATGAGACATAAAACTGAGGTCCTGAGTCTCTGTGGTCATAAAAGATGCCTGGGTATCTTTCGAAAAGAGTAGGGTGTTTCTTGATGTCCTGACTAAATCACCCACCAAGACCTTGTTCATTGCAGCTGCTTAATCATCCCCTTCTTGGTTATCTACTTCAACATCTCACCACCTAACAGGTAATGTATGGTGAACGAATTGGAGTATAAACAGCTGCCGTTTCATCAGTCAGTCAGTCATTTTCCAACCCGCTATATCCAAACTACAGGGTCACAGTGGTCTGCTCAAGCCAATCCCAGCCAGCACAGGGCACAAGGCAGGAACAAATCCCCGGGCAGGGTGCCAGCACACCGTAAGGCACACACACACCAACAGACCAACACACCAAGCACACACTAGGGACAATTTAGAATCGCCAATGCACCTAACCTGCATGTCTTTGGACTGTGGGAGGAAACCGGAGCACCCGGAGAGAAACCTATGCAGACATAGGGAGAACATGCAAACTCCATGCAGGGAAGACCTGGGAAGCGAGCCCGGGTCTCCTTACTTCGAGGCAGCGCCGTTTCATCATCCTGGCAAATTCTGCACATTGGTGGTGGTTGAAGTAGTTCCACACTGTCTATGTAAAGTAGGTATTAAAAGGCACAATATAATTGTAATTAAGTAATTAATTAATTGTTAGATAGATAGATAGATAGATAGATAGATAGATAGATAGATAGATAGATAGATAGATAGATAGA
>JANRMT010062814.1:48544302-48557099 GCA_026402145.1 Polypterus bichir lapradei
TCTCTATCTTTTAACCCTAAAGCGGCGCTGCATTGGAGCTTGTTTTGCTTTGGACGTACTCTGTCTCTGGGTATGTCAGAGGACTGGGACTGTGTGAAGTGGGTTTTAGCCTCACTTGGGGAGGCAAAAAGGGACGGTGGGGGGTTAAGGGGGGGAGAGAAAGAGAGCAGGCCTGATCTATACCTAATCTATCCTCTCAGTCTTTATAATTATAATAAGACTATAAAATGACATCAAAAACTCAGAATCAGTGTCTCCATGATGGGACAGTTAACTTCGTAAGCTGGAATGTTAAAGGCCTGAATCACAAATTAAAGAGAAAGAAAGTACTCTCTCACCTAACAGGTCTAAATGCTAAAATAGTATTTTTACAGGAAACTCACTTAATAAGCAAGGATCAGTTCCTGCTGCAAAAAGACTGGACTGGCCAAATGTTCCATTCTAGCTTTACGAAGAAAACTAGAGGTGTGGGAATTCTCATACATAGAACTGTTCCATTTGTAGCATCAGATGTAGTATTGGATCCTGAAGGGAGATATGTAATGGTTATGGGAGACTTATCTAACTGTAAAATGATCTTGATAAATGTTTATGCACCTAATGTTGATGATAAGGAATTTATACAAAATTTATTTGCATCCATTCCCAATCTGAACACTCATAAAGTTATAATGGCTGGGGACTTTGTGTTCTAAATCCACTTTTAGATAGGACTTCCTCTACAGGGGGAACGGCATCTAATACTGCAAAAATAATTACAAAGTTTATAACTGACCACAACTTATCAGACCCCTGGAGGTTTTTAAACCCAAATTCAAGAACATATTCTTTCTACTCACCAGTACATCATTGTTACTCAAGTATCGATTACTTCTTTATAGACAATAACTTCTTGCCTAAGATTAAATCTTGCAAATACGATGCTATTTTATTTCTGACCATGCACCTATGATCTTGGAGCTAAAATTACTAAGCCCCATGCACTCACCCCGCAGATGGCGCCTCAACCCGCTTCTATTAGCTGACGAGAATTATACTGAATTTACTGTATATCCAAACAAATCAAATTCTTTCTAGAGACAAATACATCCCCCGAGATCTCTGCAGGAATACTCTGGGAAACTCTTAAGGCCTTCTTAAGAGGACAGATTATCTCATATCTTTCCCACAGAAATAAATCCGAGGCCAAGAAAATAGCAGAGATAAAAAGCGAAATTACTAAAATAGATGAAGAACATGCCAGACTACCAAGCGAGACTCTACATAGGAAAAGGCAGGCCCTACATTCGGAATTAAACCTCTTGACAACTAAAGAAACTGAACAATTAATTTACAAATCCAGACATCATTACTATGAACATGGGGAGAAAGCTAATAAGCTTTTAGCTCAACAAATTCACAAGCAAGAAGTGCGCAACGCAATCTCGGTAATCACTAGCACGAACGGAGATAAAATCGTCGAACACCAAAATATAATGCACACTTCAGAGACTACTATAAATCCCTATATACTACTGAGTTTAAGGAAGACAATACACAATCTAATGCATTTCTGGATACATTACAGATACCACAAATAGACGCTTTTAGTGCGGAGGAACTTGATAAACCTCTGACGTTATCAGAATTATTAGATGCTATAAAATCACTCCAAGGCGGGAAAGCAGCAGGCCCTGATGTTTACCCTGCAGAATTTTACAAGAAATTCTCCGCTCAGCTAGCTCCCCTCTTATTAGTAACATTTACAGAAGCCAGAGATAACCAATCTCTTCCACAAACCTTTCGCCAAGCACTAATCACTGTCTTTCCAAAACAAAATAAGGACTTATTACAATGTGCATCATACAGACCAATTTCACTTCTGAATAATGACGTTAAAATACTCTCTAAAATCTTAGTCAGAAGGATGGAGAAAGTGCTCCCCTCGGTAATATCACAAGACCAAACTGGATTTATTAGGGGTCGGCACTTATCTTCCAATCTTCGACGCCTGTTTAATGTAATATACTCACCAACTAAACCAAACACCCCAGAAATATTATTATCATTGGATGCAGAAAAAGCATTCGACATGATTGAATGGAAATACCTTTTTACTATATTGGAGAAGTTTGGGTTTGGCCCAAACAGCTGTTCATGGATTAAATTACTGTATACTAACCCAGAAGCTTCAGTTTGCATCAACAACATTTGCTCAGACTACTTTAAACTAGAACGTGGCACTAGACAAGGATGCCCCTTGTCACCGCTGCTGTTTGCGATTGCCATTGAACCACTGGCAATACATTGTCGAAATTCTGATCAGATAAAGGGGATTAGCAGAGAAGGACTGGAACAGAAAATCTCATTATATGCAGATGACATGGTACTGTATATATCAGACCCAGAAAATTCTGTGCCTGCAGTCTTAGCAGCACTCACAGAATTTCAAAAGATCTCTGGTCTCAGAATTAATCTGAATAAAAGTGTACTGTTTCCAGTGAACTCTCAAGCATATAATATTAGATTAGATACCTTACCTTTTATCATTGCAGAACAGTTTAAATACCTAGGGGTAAACATCACAAGTAAACATAAAGCTCTATATCAACAAAATTTCGCCGTTTGCATGGAAAAAATTAAACAAGACTTGTATAGATGGTCAACCCTTCATCTCACACTAGCTGGAAGAATTAACACTGTTAAGATGAATATTCTTCCTAAACTCCTTTTTTTATTTCAAAACATCCCAATATATATTAATAAATCATTTTTTAGGCAATTAGATTCGACAATAACCTCATTTATTTGGAATTCAAAACATCCACGCATCAAAAGAGCGACCTTACAAAGACAAAAGGCAGAAGGCAGCATGGCTCTACCTAACTTCCAGTTTTATTACTGGGCAGCAAATATACAGGCGATAAGAACCTGGACACAAATAGAACATACACAGGCTTGGTCCGCAATAGAAGTAAAATCCTGCAGTACTTCTTTGTATTCCTTGCTCTGTGCTCCAATAAACACACGTTATTGGCAATACACTAATGACCCAATTGTGCTCCACTCACTTAGAATCTGGAACCAATGTAGAAAGCATTTTAAGACGGAGAAGCTTCTATCTGTGGCACCCCTGCAAGAGAACCACCTCTTTCAACCTTCACAAACATATGCAGTTTTTAATATTTGGAAAAAATTTGGAATTAACTTGCTTAGAGATCTTTATATAGACAACGTCTTTGCATCCTATGAGCAATTACATTCCAAATTTAACATTCCAGCTACACATTTCTTTCACTATCTTCAAATCAGAAACTTTGTTAAACAAAACCTTCCAGATTTTCCTCATCTTGCACCCTCATCCATGCTGGAAAAAATATTGCTCAATCTCAAGGACTTAGACTCCATCTCTACAATATATAAAATCATTTTACAATCCCTCCCTTTCAAAGATCCAAGAAGACACTGGGAAAAAGATCTTTCAATTAATATATCAGAAAAGGAGTGGAAAGTAGCAATGCAGAGAATTCACTCGAGCTCCATATGCGCAAAGCATACAATCATACAACTCAAAATTATATATCGAGCACATCTGTCTCGACTAAAACTCTCCAAAATGTTTCCAGGACATGATCCAACCTGCGAACGTTGCAACCAAGTCCCAGCCTCACTAGGTCACATGTTCTGGTCCTGCACCAAATTAACATTATTCTGGACAAACATTTTTAATTACCTTTCAGATAGCATTGGACTCACAATCCCTCCAAACCCATTAACAGCTGTGTTTGGTGTTCTTCCAGATGGGTTTAAAGCGGAGAAAGACAAACAAATTGTGATTGTATTCACTACACTTTTGGCACGTAGACTTATTCTCATAAACTGGAAGAACCCAAACTCTCCTCTTTTAAGTCAGTGGGAAACCGATGTGTTATATTATTTGAAGTTGGAAAAAATCAAATACTCAGTTAGAGGATCTGTACAGACTTTTTTCAAAACATGGCAGGATCTAATCAGTAATATTTTAAAATAAGTTCATAAGGCACAGAGAATTTATTAATTTAGGTATGTTTACAAGCCTTAAATTTAACGCCGTTTTGCTTGCTCTCTCTCTCAGGGGTGGGGATCGATCTGTTCTTAATTTTTCTCTTTGTAAAAACTTGATTCTTTGTATGGATTGTAATAAAATTAATAAAAAAATTAAAAAAAAAAGAAAGAAAAACAAGTATGAAAATACAGAATGAGAATGAGCTGTTAGATGCAACTTTTTTAAAAAAAGAAATACAGGTACGAACACGGAATCAAAACAAGACAGATGTAATTTTTTTAAATAGTAATACAGGTATGAATACAGGATAAAAATGAGATGTTAGGCATATTTTTGTATAGAAATACAGGCATGAACACATAATGAAAACAAGACATTAGATGTAACTTTTTTTTAATTGAAATGCAGAATGAAAACGAGTCGTTAGATGAAGATGAAGATGCAATTCCCAAATATTTTTTAGCAACATCATTTTTCTTCATTCTAAAGTCAACTTTTTCCAGGATTGTTTATTTTTCTTTCAGCATAAACTGACATTGCCTCTCACTTTTTTCTCTCTTGTCAAAGAAGACTTTGAGAACTCGAATAGTATGGTATCTGCAAACAGCACAACTACCCAAACAGATGCTCAGTGTAACACTGACTCAGAATTCAGCTATGTGTATGATATTGTACCTACACACTTGCCAAGCCTGCCCAAGACTGGAAATTTCGCAACAGACTGTCTCTCTCTTTGAAACAACCTGTTGCGGGGTTCCCAAGACTAGGCATAGAAAGTGTTGGAGCGGCATTAAGTATTTTTTGCATCTCATTATTATTTTTGGTGGTCATTTTTGGTTATACTGAAATTAACATTTCGTTAAAATGAGATTTGTTTAACATGATGTTCTATGAACGTTTGTCCTCGCCCACAAAAAGTATTCTTTATTCTAAAAATGTTGTTACTGAGGTATTTGCTATAACGGGATTTAATCTGTATTTTGTATATATACTTTTACTCATCTCACAGCCACATGGATGCCAAATGCACTATTAATATTAGCTGGAGATTATTATTGCAAAGAACCGACGTTCTTTACAGTGAAACTACAGTTAATGGAATGGAACTACAGTTAATCTATGGGTAGAAGATCAGAGCCCATGGACATTTAACAAGACCATGCTGGCCACTAATAGGAATTAGACGTCAGGAATACGTTACGGTTTTTCCGTGCCCAAAGGACCACTTTTACTTCCATGTGTGTTCAGACTGAAATTAAAATCTTTAATTGTCATCTTTAATATGCCTGTTACACAATAAGACAGTTTCTTTTCAAGTTTTTACATATTTATATAATTTTAACAAAGTAGATGGGGAACTTATTTCAGTTCCTTTTCCTTTAATACGGTAATATTGATAGCAATGTTATGCTAGTATTGGTATTTTTTTATTAATAGTTATTTTCATTTGCTTTTTATGGGGTACTACTCTTTTGGGTACTTTCACTTTCAAAAGTGCTATGCTTAAAAAAAATTGAACAACAATCAGTCACATACCCTTCACAACTAATACACATCAACCAGTGCCATATTTACATCACTTGAATTGGAGTCTACTGACTGTAAAAGCTATTGAACCATCATAAGCCTATCTGTGTTCCGCTTTTAACTCCATTGCAAAACACCAATAAAAAGCACAAATTTAGTGTAGTCTAATAACACATGAAATTGCACTCTATTATCGTTATTAATTTTTAATATGACTCATGAAAATGAAATGCTTTAACTTGTTTGGGATTATTTAGTACTTTTCTTGTTTTTGACATTTTATGGGCTTTTGTTTCTGATCATACAAATACATTCTCCAATTAAAAAGATTCTTCATTGGCCTGGGTGTTTCAAGCCAGCACTTTCTATGGTTAATCCTCTTTCATAAAGGGCATTTTTGAGTATTTTAATTATTAAATGTATTTTTGAACTTTTAAAGCCAAGTGCCTCATAGTTTTAAGTTTTGAGTTTTGGAACCCTGGGGTGAGGCTTATTTTGGGAGCACAATCAATGAGAGCCTTAGCAACCTTTTTGTCATCTTGTGATGCTGATTCATATAACCTATGAATAAAAACATAAAAACTATTGTTTTACAAATTAAATTTCCTTGAATTCCTGTTTAAGAATATTACCTAATTACCTGGCTACTCTTTGTCTGGCCCTTTTCAGTACCTCCATTTCCAGGTCCATTATGTTTTTTGGCTGGTGTTCAGAATTATCATTATTTAAATCATATCATGTTATAACAAATTTTTTAAAAAACTTGAAAATATAGATTAGATATAATGAAACTTTATTGTATTCTAAAATTAAAATTGGAATAACTTTTGTTTAATTTTAGGATTAAAACCTCACACAAAAAATTTGTAATCCCTGAATTCCTAAGAGATCTTTCATACAGTATATACAGTACTGTATAATACATATGCATATAATATAGTTATATATTATGCCTTATGGAAATAACTATTTTAATATACTTTCATTGGTAACAACTGGAAATAAGAAACATTTTTTTCGATTGATGGTAGAACATGAACTTAAAATTTTACAAGGCTAACATATTATTTAATACTCTCATATACATAATAAGAGGCATTACATGAAGTCATTGTAAATGTTGCATTCTCATGTTCTATAGGGCTGTTCTTTTCTGATCTACATGCAGTGCCATTTTTACTGTAAAAAGAAAAAGCTTTTAAGTATTTACACAAGATCAAATCATATTCATCCCAAAAATGTATCAGAGCCAAATTATGCATATACTGTATTGCCATTGCACAAATCTCTATTATATAAGCATATCTACAGTATAATTTCCACATATAAAATGATCATTCTTTACTTCAGATTAATATCTGAAATCTCTTTTATAACTTCATATGACAGCTTGCTTTGCTGTTTAATGCTGAGTTTAATTAACTTGTCAAGAGACCTTGCCAGTCATTCTTATCGGTGTAATGCATTTAAAGTAAGTTTAGCCAGGCTCATTAACACCAATTATGGTTGATGTTTATCTGTTGTTTCTATTTACATTTTATATCACACAAGATATGATGCTAATTCTTTTCTGTATATCATCAGAGGGCTAAGCATAAAGCTCAACTTGCTTTACTACATTTGGACCTCTGCCCAAAGGGCAAACACCAGGCCTTGCCATCATTGGTCTCCCTAAGCACCATTCCAAACAAATTATTGCTTTTCCCAGCAGTAATTCACACAGCAACAATGTGAGTATTTCTCAGCTGGACACCTTCCTTCCACGATATTTCATTGAATTAGGCCCACAACTTCTCTGTCAGATTCAACAATATACTTTGGCATCCCAGACACACTCACCTCCATACCCGCTGTTGATGCCTTCTGCATCATAGCAGCTATCCTCAGTAATTAATGATGTAACTAACCTTATTGAAACATTTAATACATGCCACACAGGTCCTGTATAGTTTGCCAAAAAAAAACCAAAAAGTGTCTAGTACATCACCTTTTCCCTGGTAACAAATACTGTTTTTGTACCATCAATGCACATTCAGTGCCACCAAAACATTTTACAAATACCAACCATACAGATACACAACTCCACAACATTATTGGCAATGTAACATACTGTTCCCCTCTAGATAACCTGTCCTCTCCTAATCCATACCCACTGATCTCTTTTAGCATTTTCCTTAATAAGTGCCCACACACGCCAAATTCCAAAAGACACGTTTGTCGATTTGGCAACAAGCCCTCTGTCCCATACTTCAATAGGTCTCACATGAGCTTGCCACCTGCATTCTTGTGCCTCAGCAGCCAAATCTGCATATTTCAGCATTTTCCTCTCATATGCTTCCTCTATTGCATCTTCAAAAGGGACTGTTAAGTCAATAAAATAAAGTATCTGCTCTGCCACTGAAAATAGTAACATATCGGGATGCAGTTTTGTTACTGCAATTACACATGGAACTAGCAGGTTTTTTTTTTACCATTGTCTACAATTAACTTTTAATCCTAGGCACCTTACCACTTGCCGCTACTAACATTTGTCTGAGTTCTGTCACTTTTCCCTAAACCTCTTTACTGTTGCCCGGCAGCTCATTCACCTCCATGCGCTTATCTTCCACCACCTGAGAACTGGGTTATGATTCTAGATGTAGCCTTTATTAACATATTTTGCAATGAACATAAAATACAACCGTAATGAATTTGTATAATTCCCCTCCAACCCTGTGTCTGTATGGGTTTATCTTCCTTTCATTTTTCTTTCCATATTCCAAAAAGTCCTGTTATTTGACATTTCTGAACTTTTCCAGTGGAGCTACGTATGTGAGACCACTCATGGTGGTTGTTTTTGCTTTACATGTAATACTTCTAACATTGTCTTATGGCTCACCAGCACTCTGTATTTGTTTAAGTAACTTCAGAACTGAATGAATGAATGAATGAACGAGCATATTGGCTATGTCAGGTTACCTGATAAGATATATTTTGATAAAATAAAATAATGTAACTAAAGAAAATTTACATACTATTATTAAGAGGTAAATATTAATAGACACACACGTTGCAAAGAATACAAGGTGAAGACTAACTAGAAAAAGGAATGAAAAAATAAGCATATTGTTATTTACACAAAAAGCAATGCTAGACTCAAAGAGGAGACTAAGTAGTGTCCTGAGTCTACACTGACATCATTAGTGTAGCGGCTTCCAGCCATGGAAGTGGAAATATCTGGTTAATGGAGGAAAACAAAAGGATTGGTTTGGTTACTGTAAATGCAGTAGACTACCAAGGTCACCATAAAAGATTTGTGTTCAAGATACAGTTTTAGTTATATTTGCATTGTGTATAAAAGATAATATGTCAATCAAGACTTTTTATTAATGGAATCACTATCTAAATGTTGTTTGTGTCGCATATACTGCATGTCAGTGTACAAACTGCAGCCTCCCACTGTAAAATATTTAGGAAATAAAACGAAACCTGGAAAAAAATCTCATGCAGATACATGGAGAATGTACACACTCAACATAGATAGTGTTCAGGCTATGGCTTGGGATCAACACTGTGTAACAAAGAAGCAGATTTCCACCATATAACCATTAGTTTAAATTATTATGACTCCAACAAGCAAAAGAGCTGGACACTATGGATTAAGCAGATTTAAAAATGTTATGTTAGGTACTGCATACTGAACATGCCCAGATGTGTTTGGATTTTCTACATACTCCCTGATCATTAAATTGGAATAACTATCATTAAAATAAGAAGTCATGTTTAATATCACGTCTGAACCTCTAGCCCTTTTTATGTTATGGCTTCTCTTCTATTGTTTGCCTTGACTGCCTATTTGAGTTTCCCTTCATTCATAATACAGTTGTGGAGGAACATGAGATGGCCCTGCCCTGCTGTGGCAGCACCACATTTTACTTAAAGCATCTATACTTAAAGCATCTACCTGTATATACTTTTACAATGAACATTAGATAGGGCACAAATCTATTACAGACTAAGGCACCATTCATTCATTTTTCAAAACCTAACTCAACAGCAACACATGCATAATAGGTACAGACCCTAGTTTAAATGCTAAACCCTAATACATGTCCTTGGTATAAAGATGAACGTCACTAGACCTTTATGATCTGACTGTTGTTCCATATTGTGAAAGTATATTTAGGATTTTGTGTCTCATAAATATCTTCATGTTTTAGAAGTTATTTTCCTCCATCCATTTTTGAACTTACTTAATTGAATTTTGGCTGCAGCATACTCAGTGAACCAAACAACTCTGAACAAAGTGCCAGGCCATTGCAGAGCACATTCATACACACACTCACACTCTTTCACAGTAAGAGTTTGTGTGTGATCTAATTTGAAGTTAGAAATTAAGCTAATATGCAAAGCTTTGAGACGTGCAATGACAATCAGTGAAAAAAAAAAAAAAGCAGTGAAAAAAAAAAAATCAAGAGAACATTGCAGAACACACAAACTCCTCAGAGATACTGCCTAGGCCAAATTTACATTCAATTTATTAACAATATTCCATTGTGCCTTCTATATATATATATATATATATATATATATATATAGGACACAGACAGGCAGACACGTTCAAATCACCCCACACACGTTTATTCATCAGTGCCATATTTACAAAAGTGCAGCAATCCCCAAAAGTCCCCAAATGTCCTGGCCAATACCACACAATGCCTCTTTTCTCTTCAGGCTGCCTCCTTGTCTCTTCCAGAGACCTTGTCCTTCCTTCTCTCCTGACTCCAGCCATCGAATGGAGGGAGGTGGCCCCTTTTATGCAAGCCCGGATGGGCTCCAAGTGCTTCCCGACACTCCTCCGCGGACACTCCCCTGTGTGGCGGAATTGGCGGCTGTGCACCTGGAAGCACTCCGGGTATCCCCAGTCTTCTTACCCCCAGTACTTCTGGGTGTGGTGGAAGTGCTGAGGTCCAGGGCTCTGAAGGCAGCGGGGCGCCCCCTGGCGGCGACCACGGGCCCCTACAGGTTTGAGCTTCCAAGCTCCCTACCTGTGGTCCCCAAAGCAACCAGGGCGGTCGCCCCCACATACTCTGGGGAAGGCGCAAGCCCTCCCCCGGTCCTCCTGGGCGTCCCGGCCGGGTCGCCACCCCAGCCGTCTCTGACAATATTATATATATATATATACATATATATATATATTATAAAGTATTGTACTTGTAGATTCACATATCTTGCAAAGGGGGCACTGAAGCATGGTGGAAACAGAAGAATTTGTTCTCCTCGACAAAATGCTGTAGGCTCATTTAATCATTCAGTCATACGCTTATTCAAGTTTACCACTCACACATGAAAGATGCTGTTGTATTGAGCACCAGACAGTGTAATTGGAAAAAATGAAAGTTACAAATGTTTGCTAATGTGAAACTCAGTCACTAGAGGCTTGTCATAAACAGTACGAGTACAAGTAAAATAAAAGGGTAAATCATACAGAATTGTAAATTCACCCAAAACAGAACTACGCAGCTCTTGAAAAATGAAGTGACTAATCACACAAATGACTGCATTTTTGCCTGTATTTACCTGTCACATTATTATCGAATGTAATTGAGCAGTCATCCATCTATTCTTTGCTCATTATCACATACCTTTGCAAGTCTCTTAACAGTCACTTATGCTGGCTTACATGTCATATTTCCATTGTTATGGAAAAGAAGAAAATCTTTTTCAATTGAATTTGTTAGGAAACGTCCCTTGAAGCTTAAACCAGTGAGACACTGCTGGCAAGACTGTCAGAAAAAAAACTTGATATTGTGAAAGAAATACAGCGTGATTGTAGAAAAGATTCTTTAAATCAGTTTCTCTACAACAAAAAAGACAGAAAACAGTTAATTAATTTTTACTTCTTGCTGAAATGATCACAGTAATGTAATGTACAATATTTACTGAAACTTCACGGAACCTGCACTCAGGTTTGATTCAGGGCTAATGTACATATTGTGGGAAGTCTGTATGTTCTCCCATATTCTAGTGAACTTACATTAGGGTCACCATTTTTTGCTATAGCATTCACTGGCGACTCTCAATTAAGCAGGTGCAGATTTGTGTATGCAAATGTAACAAAATGGATTGCATCCTCCAGTACTACAATTTAGAAAATAAATGCTGTTTCATGCGATGACGTTTGGTTCTAATTTGCAGTCACAATATGTCTGTCTATCTAAATACAAAGGTGATTTTATCATATTGTGGTGGGCGGCCAGGTCCCATACCCGGCCGGGACGCCCCTTTAACCCTGGATCTAGGGGAACAGCCATGGGCTTCACCCTACGTTCCCCGGAACACTTGGTGGCAGCCCCCCTGAGTTGCATTGGGGCCACAATGGTGGAATACTGGAGCTCATCCCTGTTGGGCTCCATGGCCTCCGCCCGAAGGAGCTGCATGGCTTAACGAGCCTATGTGGGCTGGACTGCAGCCACACCTGGAAGTGCAGCCTGAAGTAGGTCAATGAGCACCTGGAGCACTTCCGGGGCTGCTATAAAAGGAGCCTGCAGCCACTACTCGATGAGCCAGACTCGGGAAGAGGGAGACAAAGCTTGATGGAGAGGAGAGGTGGAGAAAGAAGAAGAGGAAGTATTTGGTGTTGTGTTTTTGTTTGTGGGACTGTGTTGTGCCTGTAGGGATGGGGAAGGTGTTGCCCACAGGCGAAGAAATTGCAATAAAAAATGTATTTGTTTTATCTGTGTGCCTCCCGCATCTGTCTGTGTCAAGTCAGGTGCCAATATAGCGCCTTTCTGTTACACATATGCATAATTATCCCTTTGGCTTAAGTTCAGATGATTAAAATATCTTAAATACACTAGTGGAAAGTGCAAAAAGAATCAATCACACCTCGGAACAGAGATTCAGGTTGGAGAATCATCGAAGTGTGTTAACCACATAATCACACACAGAAGATAAGACATAGTTTATTTGATATATACAGTACAGTGACATGTCTTACAGAAAACTCACATTAATTGTGGGTGTAACCTCACTGTGCAGCAACATAAACCTCTACTGTGGCATGCAAACAAACATGAATCACAAATGTAATATCAGTATGGTCCATACCATTTTGAGCTGGAGGCACGTCTAGTCAAGGTTTCACTGTTGGTGACTGGGCACCAGTATGTTATATACTATTTACATATATAAATATACACATACACAGACGTGTGTGTGTGCATATATTATATATATATATATATATATATATATATATATATAT
>JANRMT010062814.1:48560292-48579526 GCA_026402145.1 Polypterus bichir lapradei
ATATATACACACACACACATACATGTATATAATATACAGTACACACACACACATACATATATGAGGGACGTTCAAAAAGTTTCTGCGCATTTTTATTTTCATTGGAAACGGTGAAAGCGGAAGGAGTAGTAATTGGGCATTAAAAAGTGGAACAAAGGTGACTATGTAGAAAAGTAATTTGTTTTTGAAATTCTTAATAAACAAAGTTAAAGAAAGCGTGGAAACTTTTTGAATGTCCCTTGTATGCATATAAATATATATTGAATATATGTATGTACAGTATATATATATATATATATATATATATATCTCTGTTATAATAAAAAAATCTTGGGTCGAGACATGATCTTCTCGGAAAGACTAGACTTGAGAACCTTTGGAAGCAAGACCCGTGAGACAGTGACTTTTGCACATCACACCCTACTTACAAACAATTTAAAACAATATCTTGGACATCTAACCTCTCAGTTGTTGGAATGCTTTTGGCAGACACACTTCATGTGCTCCCTGCTCTTAAAAATGTTATATGTTCTAGATGGCACGTCAACGAGTAAGCGAAGAAGAAAGAGCAGCGCGTCGAAAAGAGACACGAAAGCGTTGGAGAGAAAAGAAGGCAAAAAAGAATGCACAAAAGAACAATAATAGCTTGTGCATGTTATGAATGGAGGAGAGTGTGTGCATATGTGTGTGCTCTTTGATGGACTGGCCCACTATCCAGTGTTCGTTTCTGCCTTACATGTCATGCTGTGAGCAGGGTTGACAGGTCCTGCAAATATTTCCTATCCAGTTACCATGCCCAATGGTACTGTGGACCACCTCAAATAATTGATGTTGTTAACGCCTGAGCTGTTGAAATACAGAGGGGTGCGCCCACTTGGAGTATTGCTGCCATCAAGGGCAGAAGAGGAATTTGGGTGTTTGGGTGGCTGCACGAGCATTTTCAAAATAATACACCGCCAAAACAGTATTTTTCCCTGCACAACAGCTTCAAAAATAGCCCAGTTTGGTGTGAAAACTGTACATCTGGCAACTCTGCTTGTGGAGACTGATTTCAGGAATCCACAATTCTAAACTGGATTAAGTGGATTTGAGAAGGTTGAGTTATCTTACATACAAATATGGCTCCCTAATGGTAACAGCTGCTTTCTGATGTGAGCTTTTAATTATAGCCTACACCTGCATTCCACTTTTTAACTTCCCTTAATTATTTTTCTTTTTCCTAAATTTCTTCTATCCATGCAGTGCTTTTTTTCTATTTATTAATTTTGGCACAGATTTGTTTTCTGTTTTAGTTAAATGCATGAGTAGGCATTTTTTCTCTTTAAACATTGGTTTTGCTAAGAAAGTAGTTATTTTTCCTGACCAGATGCAAACACATATGACAAGTCATCCGCACCTATGTAATCCTTCAGTCCCCTGTTATCATATAGGTCATAAAAATGTTTTTTTTTCTGCTTAAGAAATCGGGCTAACTGTAGCAAATGCAAGGGGGAATAAAAGAGGATAAAAACTGGAAGAGACTTTTCAGAATGTGTGGAGCAAAGTTTCAGCCATTGATTATTTGCTTCCCCTTTAAACACATCTGCATTAAAGGCACAAGACTCTGAAATAAGATTGTCCAAATGGTCCAAAGCTGTCCCGAAATGTCACTACCTGGTGGCTTCAGCTGCCACCGTGACTTGTAGCTATACACCCACTGACAGGCATCAATGAGAATGACTTAAGAGTAATAGTGGATTCACCACTGTCCAGAGCCTGGGAGTTTATAGCACCAATGAAAAAAACTCAAATGATACAGAGCTACCCAGCATGCAATGCCAAGCAAATGTCAAGGAGCATAAGCCCTTGAAGGTCTGGATATAGTTTTGTACTTCATGTTCGCCAGCTAGAGAAAGTCCAGAGATGAGCTTCTAGACAGATTCTCGGAATGAGCTGTGTTGTGATGGGAAATTCTGCATACAAGTTGATAAATATTTTGTATGTCTTTATTTGTAACTTAGACAAAGTAATGTAATATTAGTGTTATATCATTGATAAGAACTGCAATGGTTTAAAAAACCCTTCCCTCCTTTTTGGAAATTTTACAACAGGGTTGGGGGAAGTGCCTCAAACAAGTTTGGCTAAATTTTCTTTGTTGAAGTCTCTCAGTCAACCCCCACAGGAAAGCCAGGCTGCCTAACTGCCAAGCTTTACCTTAACATATGGTTTTTGGAGCAGGTGTGAAGTTATTCTTTCCCCCCATTGGTCTGAAGTGTGGCTGTTTGGAACAGGCTTGTATCAGAAGCCTTTAAGTACCATGACGTCCTATTGGCTCTAGGGATTGGACAGGAAACCTATAAATTTGCTTGCTTTATTTCACCCTCTCTCTTTTATCAAACTGATGAAAGACCATCTCACACCATAAACTGAAAAGGACAACACAATGAAGAGCACAGCTCGGCAGCCATATTGAGGCAGGAGTCTCACTGAAAAGAGCCTGAAGTAGCTAGCTTGGGCTGAATGGTCTGTTTAAAAAAAATATTACGTTCTTATGGTAGGCCACTTTAATTAACAAGTTGAAAACTAGTATATCCATTATTTTTCTGACTCCCGAGCTTATATCCGAATTGTCCCTTTGAACTGCACTTCTAAATAAATTGCTCTTAGGGTCTTCATTGTTTGCTGCAGGCTCCATTGTGGCCACATGTCTTTTGTACAGCTTTTAGTTGATCAGTTCTGCTTTTGCATTTGGGCTTCTTTCTTGCGTTTTTCTTTTATGGAGCCTTATTTGCAACAAAAACAAACACACTGGGCAGTGAGAACTGAAGGTTCACGCTTAGGTGTGTTCTTTGACAGTTTTTACTGATTTGAAAGATAGAGCATTTTAAGTTTTTTTTTGTCTTCACATTTCTGTTTGTTAAATTTTTTTTCTACCAGTAAGTCATATTCATATGATACTCTATACACAATTACATTAATTAGCAGATTCATTAAATAAATGCTTCTTAACAACATTTGTTATGGCTCAATAGTTTTCATAGACAGCAGAGTCCAATTCAGGTGATGCATAAATGGCATCAGTTGATGTGCTACTGCTAGATGTGGAGGGTCTGTCACTACTGTTGTTCAAATTTCTTAAACACAAATTTTTAAACAAGTACCCAATACACAGTTAAAATTTCTGTTCAAGTCTCAAGGTAAAATTGTGGACTGCTTCAGACCAGATTTTAAAGCAGATCTGGAACTTTGCTGATAAACTGCAGTGTCAGAGAAATACTGAATTATTATGTAATTTTTTTAATGTAAAAACATGTTTTTTTAATAACAAAAGGGATCACAAAAAATATAAATCACAATAACCACTTCCATGCATATTTAGTGTAGTCAATAGAATCCCCTCCTTCCCAATTAAAGCAACAATACCAAGACACTCTGTCACCGAATAAATACCAACATATCAACAATAAAGTCAAATTACCAAAAGAAACTAAACTGTACATGTATAATGACCAATACTAGTGTAAATCATAATCAATATTACTTTAAGAAAGGACAAAAGCAACTGAAATATTTTTTCCTTCAAGCTATTTACAGTATATTAGTTAAATCCCAGTCCTTATGTATACACAACAACTGCAGTTCCCTTTCTA
Organism: Polypterus bichir lapradei; assembly: GCA_026402145.1. Classification (NCBI taxonomy): domain Eukaryota; kingdom Metazoa; phylum Chordata; class Cladistia; order Polypteriformes; family Polypteridae; genus Polypterus; species Polypterus bichir. The sequence goes on from JANRMT010062814.1 coordinate 48,563,922, forward strand.
AACCTGCCTTATTTTCATATTAATAAGGGGAGCTGAACCTTTCCTGTGTAATTAATTAGAGTAAACACCTTTAAGCTACAGTCACATAATGTCCATTCTTAACAATAATAATGTACAGATAATGTACCATGATATTGTTTTTATCGTAAATGCTGAGAACAGTCATGACTCCGTTAACAACATCCCGACTAATGATGTCCTGACTAACAATGCTACACTTTAACAACGATTGCTTCCATAGAGATGCAGTAAATGAACTGAACAGAGTTGAAGCGCTGTTGTAAGTGGTTGTATTACAGCATTATTATTGTTATTAATGTATTATTATTACTGTGTTTCAATTATTACTATTAATTGATGTGATGTATGTATTATGCTAATGTTAAGCTAGGTTACTTGAGGTTAGATTATCCTTAGAGTAGGTTACATCAGGTCAGGTGTACAGAGTGAAAATGACACAAAAGCACATCCTTACATGCTGCCACATATGAAATGCAGTGATGCAGACACAGCAATTTGTATCCAAAGTTAGTGTGGTGAAAATGGCTACAGACACAGAGGCACACTTAATGACGAAATCAACTAACAATGAATTGGTCGGAACCATATAACATCATTAAATGAGACATGACTGTACATATTTATTCACTCAATGCTTATAGAGTGACACTTTCATAATTCATTTCCTCTTGCATTCATTTCTAGATAAGAGACTTTTTAAATTCCCTTTTTCTTCCATTCACTTCCAGATAACAATAGAACTGCCACACATTTTTTTAGTACAATGACCACCAAAACTATGGCCACATGGGGTCTGAATCCTTTTCTTCTCACTAATGGCCCATCAGCTCAGTATCCTCAAATACATCCTACTTCCCTACCCTCAGAAGTCACAGACAGCCTAATAAAGCAGAACACGGTCTGAGTGAATGTAAAAATAAAACCTTTTTGGCACACAGCATACACTGCTGGCATATAATTGTATTTTAAATGCTAGTATACATTTTCAAAAAAAATAATCCATGGTTGCTCATCCATGGGACAGAAAGCTACCTTAGTATTTATAAGTGAAAAATAAAACACATTTCAATCAGCAGGGCACATAAAATGATATATACGACACAGAAACTAATTTTTATGGTGATACTTTATATAGTTTTGTTTTTATTTCTTTGTATTTACATTCACCAATTGCTTCATTCAGCTGGTAGCGAGAATGTCCAACAGGATGTAGTGACACAAGCAGCTTTCTAAACCCTAACATGGCATAAACCAAGCCCCGACATGAAATAAAAACACTTCAGTGTTTAATCGTAAAAAGCATTACTTACATATTTCACAGACTATGGGGGTAAATGACAGAGAATATAACTCGGTTGAATGTAATGCTACCCACATCACCTGTCCGCTATCATTTTTGTAGTCTGAGCAGCTTACAAACCAAAAGTGGGTGTACTGTATTCATTTTTGTTTTGCTGTGTGTGTGTTCTCTCACTGCCTTTGCAGTTTATCAGTGTCTGTCTCTTTGACCATCTTTTGTGTCTTTTCATGGTGTCCTGGCAGCTCCCATCTCATTTCGCTTACAGTTCGGTATGAAGCACACTTGTCTTTTGGGCAAGTAGCTTTTTGCCATGCAAAGTGATGTGAAAATATTGTCAGCAGTGACGTTTTTTTGTTACCTGTGAAAGGCACATGAGTCATTCTACCAATTACACTTTCTTTCCTGACAATCAAGTGTAATCTTTCAACAAATAGGCAATGTTATTTACATGTGTTACTTACATCAGTGTTTATCCAAAACTTGATTCCAGAATTGTCAGGTTAGTTTGACTTTCATCACATGAGACAGCATCAACATTCCATGAGAAACAACTGCTCATCAATGCATATATCTGCCTTTACCTATTAAACATGATGTAGTTCTGAACTAAGTATTGTCTGTTGTATAGCAGCAGCAAAGCAGTCAATGTATGAAGTACACATATAGCATCAGTTTTATGTAGGGAGGCTAAAACACATGAGCTGGTACACTGTGGATGGAGTGATTCATGTGTGAATGTAGCTCACTTGCAGTGTTTTCAGGCATGGCAGACTTGGCAATGTATGCAAAGACAAGAAAAACAGTTTTCGTTGCGTGTATGTGATTCAATATGTGTGATAGTGCGTTTAAATAATTCAGTATATGTGCCTGTAATTTAATATAACTGTATCTAAATTATATTGTTTTCTTTTAAAAGCCACCTTAGTTACTGTCAAGTGCCCCATTGCATCGGTCATTCCATTTTCTCAAACAAAACCAACTGTCTTTTCTGGCATTTTCATTCTCTGTCGGATCGTCTGTGTCTGTGAAAACTTTGCAAGTTAGCCACTGTCCACTGCAATGCTCTTCACTTGTGGCTCAATCACTTTGTTTATTATGTAGACAAATCGTATGTACTCCCTTCCACATGTCAAATTCATGCTGTCTGCGGTACTTTGAATTCCACAATGTGTAAACAACATTACAGTGACAATTCAAGTGACTGAGTATTTTTTTTACTTATCTGAATTAAACAGGGCTCTGACAGTTTTCAGAGGTTTTTCTTTTCTTCTTCACGTGTAGTAAAATAATGTAGGTGATTAGATGTATGATAAACAATTTTCAGTAATGTCAATAACTGCAGCAGGAGAGATTTGTCAAGGTTAAAAAGTTAACGCAACTGCAAACCTTAGGAAACAGACAACGATTCACACCTGGGTACCAACATTCAATGGCATTGCTTGTGGCAATAATAGGGGGTCTTTTGTGTATTAAAAAAAAAAAAGATTTGGAACAACATGTGCAAATACAGTAATTTAGGAAAAGTCAATGAAGGACAGAAGTGTGACGTGTACCCTGATAATAATTATTCATTTAAAAACACGTTTTCAGATAAAGATGTGGTATAACAAACAAACTTGTTTTGTTACACCCCCTCTTTATTTGAAAACCGTGTCAGATCTTGTGCGCGAACAAGACTGGGAAAACTGTGGACATGGATGTGAGTGGTGTGCGTGACTGAGAATGACTGTGGATGTTAATTTTTTTTATTCAGTTTTATTCTTGAGTGCTCCTGCTCACGCTGAATTAGTACGCACCTTCTGATCCATGGTGTCAAAGCTGCACTGACAAAAAAGAGAGACTTAGGTATATATGACATTTGGAATAATTCATTTTATGACCTGAATTGTACATTTTGGAAAACGTTGTTGCACAAATGCAACATTATATTCATTTGCATACCTTCATGCGGTTGTAGTTAGTGACCTCATTTGGTTTTTTGTTCTGATCTTGTTGCTGCATGTTGGTATTTCATTTGAACTCCAGGAGAGGCAGAGGACAGAATAGTATACAGAGTTCAGTTCCGCGCTATATACAATCATCAGATTCAAATGTTAACAGTTCCCACACACACCCAAGGACCGTCTTTATGACATGTGTATAAGGTGTGAAGCCTGAAGTCCAAATATCAAATAAACACTTTCACAAAAAGTACAAGTATAACAAAACAAGTGCGCTTTTATTCAAGAATACAACCGAAGAAAAAAGAAAGCAGGTTACAGTAGGCGGTTGATGTGACAACTTGAGTATTGCAATGCTAAGAACTGCTGACTCCCAATCAAGAGGTTCTGGGTTTGATGCTGGCAGCTTCTCAACTTTACCGATTTGAGTAGAGAGCTGCTATTATTATTAATATTATACAATAAAACATACATTTGATTTGCATCTGTAACAGCCGCTGTAAATTTCAAGAAATGTCCACTCACATATATGAACAACGCAGCTGCACCAGGCGTAAAGGCGAAAGATGGCACTGTTTGGATACAGGATGGTCCGGCGTCATCCTGCCAATCACCGGTCCTTCAAAGAAACAGCACGGCTTACAGAGCTCACCAACGCTACACCGTCCAGATCTAAACACTAGCGTGGTGTATGTGCCCAAAAAAAGTCTAACTGCATTCTCGTACCATTGCTCGTGTACTAAAGTGTCAGCAGGTATTTTTCAAGGCATTACACGTGTAATTTGTGAGCATGCCCTTGACAATCAAACAGAGGAAGCTCTGCAGTATACTTGTGACTTTATGCTGTACGAAGATAAGTAAATAAATCAAGATAAGTAACATTCGATCTGGCTTTTATATAAGTAGCATATAAATGCTTTTATATAAGTAGCATATAAATGCTTCTTACATAAAGACCATCACAAAACATAATAACAAACATGAGTTTGCATGATACGTTGGCAAGCTCTGTAAGCCATACTGTTTCTTTGAAGGACAGGTGATTGGCAGGATGACACCAGACTTCGTCCTGTATCCAAACGGTGCCATCTTTCACCTTTATGCCTGGTGCAGCTGCGTCATTCTTATATGTGAGTGGACGTTTCTTCCGGGGGAAGGCTTCTGTTCTGTTTCTCTGATCTGAGTTCACTTCTGTTATAGTGCATCTTTATTTGAAAAGAGCCGTGTCAGATCAGGGCAAGCGTGAACGCGACCGAGAGAATAAAAGTGAATAAAAAAAACACTAACCTTTACAAATACCATACATTTACACCGTCTGTTACAGACTCAAATCAAATGTATGCTTTTATTGTAAAATAGTAACAATAAGAACAGCTCACTACTTAAAATGTTTATTTTGGGAGACGTTAAGACTCGAACCCAGAACCTTCTAAACTACCCGAGAAGTCAGGACAACAAGCAACACTAACCTGATTTCTTTTTCTTCAGTTATAGTCTTGGGGAAAAAAAAGCGCATTTGCTCTGTTATACTTGTATCTTTTGTGAAAGTGCTTATTTGATAGTTGGACTTCAGTCTTGACACATTATACACTTCATGTCTACATTTTGTCGTTAGTACTAAAACAGGGAAAAAGTTTGTCTTTTAGGTATGTGTTTCAAAATTTCTGTCATCCTACACTTACACAGATCTTTGTGGACACGGAACATGTATATAACAATATATTTTTTTAGCCTAGGTACCTGACTCACTGATAAACAAGACTTCATTTGGGAGAGGTTTTTGCAGTTTCTCCAGTGGTGGGGGGGATGGTATAGCAGGCTGCTTGCTGCTTGGAATTATCAACACATTTACAAGACAAAAGACGCTAAATGAAGACGTGCGAGTGGATTTAAGGTGGGCCGGATTTATGAGTTTTCTCGTAAGCTTTTGTAATTCTAGTGTTAACTCTGCTACCTCCAGCTCTGTCTCCTGCTTTCTGGTCAGTGTCACTGTCCCCAACCCATATAACATAGCTGATCTTACTGCCGTCCTGTAGACCTTCCCTTTCACTCTTGCTGATACCCGTCTGTCACAAATTACTCCTGATACTCTTTCTCCACCCATTCCACCTTGCCTGCACTCTCTTTTTCACCTCTCTTCCATAATCCCCATTACTCTGTACTGTTGATCCCAAGTATTTAAACTCATCCACCTTCGCCACCTGTACTTCCTGCATCCTCACCATTCCACTGACCTCCCTCTCATTCACAGACATGTATTCTGTCTTGTTCTCACTGACTTTCATTCCTCTCCTCTCTAGAGCATATCTCCACCTCTCCAGGGTCTCCTCAACCTGCTCACTACTATCGCTACAGATCACAATGTCATCAGCAAACATCATAGTCCACGGGAATTCCTACCTAATCTCGTCTGTCAACCTGTCCATCACCATTGCAAATAAGAAAGGGCTCAGAGCAGATCCCTGATGCAATCCCTACTCCACGTTGAATGCATCCATCGCTCCTACCACAGACCTCACCACTGTCACACTTCCCTAGTACATATCCTGTACAACTCTTATGTACTTCTCTGCCACTCCCGACTTCCTCATACAATACCACAGCTCCTCTCAAGGCACCCTGTCATATGCTTTCTCCATGTCCACAAAGATGCAATGCAACTCCTTCTGACCTTCTCTAAACGTCTCCATCAACATCCTCAGATCAAACATTGCATCTGTGGTGCTCTTTCTTGGCATGAAACCATACTGCTGCTCACCAATCATCAGCTCACTTCTTAACCTAGCTTCCACTACTCTTTCCCATAACTTCATGCTCTGGCTCATCAATTTTATCCCCCTTTAGTTACTACAGTCCTGCACATCCTCCTTATTCTTAAAATATCAGCACCAGCACATCTTCTCCACTCCTCAGGCATCCTCTCACCTTCCAAGATTCCATTAAACAATCTAGTTAAACACTCCACTGCCATCTCTCCTAAACACCTCCATGCTTCCACAGGTATGTAACCTGTACCAACAACCTTTCAATTCTTCATCCACTTCATAGCTGTCCTTACTTCCTCCTTGCTAATCCGTTGCACTTCCTGATTCACTATCTCCACATTATCCAGCCTTCTATCTCTATCATTCTCTTCATTGATGAGCCTCTCAAAGTACTGTTTCCATCTGCTTAGCACATCCTCCTTGCTTGTGAGTATGTTTCCATCTTTATCCTTTATCATGCTAATCTGCTGCACATCTTTTCCAGTTCGGTCCCTCTGTCTAGCCAATCGGTACAGGTTCTTTTCTCCCTCCTTAGTGTTCAGCCACTCATACAACTCATCATACGCCTTTTCTTTAGCTTTCGCCACCTCTCTCTTCACCGTATGCCTTATCTCCTTTTACTCTTGTCTACTTTCTGCATCACTCTAACTATATCACTTCTCCGCCAACCTCTTCTTCTTTATACTCTCTTGTACTTCTCCATTCCACCAAAAGGTTTCCTTTTCCTCCTTTCTCTGTCTAGGTGTCATGCCAAGCACCCTTCTAGCTGTCACCCTTACTACTTTTGCTGTATTTGTCCTACTGTGTGGTTCTTCACTGCCACCCATTGCCTGTCCTCCCTGAACTCAACCTTGCAGTCTTCCTTTTTCAACTTCCACCATTTGATCCTTGGCTCTGCCCTCAATCTCCTTCTCTTCTTAATCTCCAGCATCACCCTACAGACCACCATCCTATGCTGCCTAACTACACTTTCCCCTGCCACCACTTTTCTGTCTTCAATCTCCTTCAGATTGACCCTCCTACTTAAAATATAATCTACCTGTGTGCATCTTCCTCCACTCTTGTACATAACCCTATGTTCCTCCCTCTTCTTAAAATACGTATTCACCACAGTCATGTCCATCCTTTTGGCAAAATCCACTATCCTCTGACCTTCTTCATTCCTCTCCTTGACACCATACCTATCCATCACCTCCTCATCTCCACTGTTCCCTTCACCAACATGCCCACTGAAATCCGCTCCAATCACCACTTTCTGTCCCTTGAGTACACTGTTCATCACTTCATCCAACTCTTCCAAAAATCTTCTTTCTCACCCACTACACACCCAACTTGCAGTGCATATGCACTAACATCATTCATCATCCCAGCTCCAATTTCCAGCTTCATAATCATTACTCTGCCTGACACTCGTTTCACCTCCAAAAACACTCTTGACACACTGTTCCTTCAGAATAACTCCTACCGCATTTCTCCTCCCATCCACACCATGATAGAACAATTTGAACCAACCTCGGATCCACTGGCCTTACTCCCATTCCATTTAGTCTCTTGCACACACAATACATCAACCTTCCTTCTCTCCATCATATCTACTAACTCTCTCCCCTTGCCAGTCATACTGCCAACATTGAAAGTTCCTACCCTCAGTTCCACTCTCTTTATTTTCCTCCTCTCCTCCTGCCTCCGGACACGTTTGCCCCCTCTTCTCCTTCTTCGGCCAACAGTAGCCCAATTTCCACCAGAACCCTGTTGGCTAACAGTACTGGTGGCGGTCTTTGTTAACCCGGATCTCGGCCGAACAGGTATGGAAATTAGTATTGTTGTCTGCATATTGATTTGGAAAAATTTTACAAAGGATGCCTTTCCTGACGTAACCCTCCCCATTTATCCATGCTAGCTAACACAGTATGTGCTTTCGCATTATATATAAATGCACCTAAAAACCAAAACAAAACACAAAAAAAGCAATAATCTCTCACTATATCATAACTCTACACATAACTAGACCACAACCCAAAGCTACAAAATATAACAAGAGCACATAAGTGCATGCGCCTGCATCCCTGAGACCTGCCAACAAGCAATTAGGGAAAAAAACTCTATATGCCAGTTGTTTTGTATACTTATTCTCTAAGCATCTCCCTAATTTATTTCGTTTGCAGGAAGTTTTACCAACAAGGATATCTTTTTGTTAAGAGAAAAAGCCATACACATACACACAGCATTTAATTAATTTTGAAGGCATGTAATTAGTTTTCCAAGTGCCTTTGTTTATTTTTATGTAACTATAAAAGATGTATTTATCCCTTCAGAAAAAAGGGAGAAACTATATTTTGGACTTGAAAGCTCCTTCAATTATGTTTCTGTTTATTTTTTAAATTGAGCTGAACACAATATGAGAAATGACTTGCGACAGTGGCTTCTCTGCAGACCCGATAGTAAGGTCATGATTCCCTCAGGATAAAAAAAAAAAAAAATGGTATAGTGTACGTTTAGCTTCACTGAATAAGATTTGATAGCAGATTATTGATGCAATTTAGATGAAAACCAACCTATTCCGTTTATAAATTGCACACTGCTCTATGAACAGTTAGTACTTCTTATTTTGTGTTACATCTCAGATACATTTTGGTGCACTCGAAGCACTGATGCTGCATCTTGACTCTGATACATTGTTCTGTCAGGCACAATACACAGCCTGAAAGTAACAGAGCGCCAATGCAATCCAGCTCAATTTTCAGAACTTGATTGCCACATTGATTCATATAAAGGCATTCTCAGCCACATAATGTGCTAAAGACAAAGTCAAAGAAATATAGGCAAAAATCTAATATGTCATCCAACAGTGATATGCTTAAATACATAAAGTGTATGCACCATATAAGAATATGTGATTTAAATCTATTATCTGGAGTGACAATATTTATTAATATACTGGATACGGTATATATGCATTATATACCAGTGGTTCCCAAATTCAGTCCTCAAAACCCATGTGACTGCAGGTTTTTATTCCAACAAGACTCATAATTAGTGATAATAATTAATAATAACTGATCTAATTTAATTAGCTGTTCTTTTCCTCTTCTCTCATTCTTCATTCAGAAAAGAAGAGCAGTATGATTTTTACATTTATAAGACTTTATGAAATCATTTCTTTTTTTGGTAAAGCTTTAAATGCTTAATTCTCTGTTTTGGTTTCATATTGTTTTGTCATTTTTCTGCATAGTGTGAACCATTTATTGTATTCTAATAATGACTATTAAAAATAAGCAGAGCAGACACCCAGGCAAAAGACACTGAATGACGAAAGGCTACAACTCCTCCAGCGTCAGACCCACTAATTAGTAAATAACAGATGAAATAACCAGAGACCTGGAAAAGCCAAATAAAAATTAGGATGAAAAAATTGATCAAAAGTAAAAAATAAATAAATACTTAAAAATAAAAAAAACATTATCCCCATATAACTTGCTTAGCGCATTTAAATAAAAATTTCCCAAACTTAGTTTTGTAATTTCTACTGTGACCCCAGAACACAGAACCTGGAAAATAAGAGCTCACTTGGAGTTTAAAGAAAAACAGCACAAAAACCTGCAGCCACAATGGGTAACCAGGACTGAGTTTGGGAAGCACGGCCATACAACATATACAGTTGTATAATCATAGTAGTAGTTTCTTTATAGCACTTAATTTCAGAATATAAAACAGCTCCTCTGGAATCCAAATTATTAAGTAGATCCCAAAGTACTGTCTTCATATGCAATGATTCGATTGCTTTCTTCCAGCTTTAATATGTTTTATTGAAATGCTACACCAGGCTATTGCAAAAGTCTGATTAAGTTAAAATTGGAAGGATTTTATTTGTCTTCACTACAGGCATTAATTCAGTGAGATTAAAAAAATGTCTTGGAAAAAGAGTAAAAAGTGTGAGTTTATAAACAGGTGTGGTGTAAAGCAGGATGGCTGTAAAAGGCTGGTGCATTTACTCATCTGGGGCTAGGTTTTAAAAGTAAAATCACAGTGAGGCTGTCACCTTAGGCTTAAACACCATGCTGATTTCATTGCAGTGCATAATGCCTGTAATTTTAAACCATCTGTCCTGCGGGTGACTTTTTGATAAACAGTTTCTGTAAAAACCAGAAGCATATGGCTTCTAGGGCCTAGCATGTGGGTGTCCGAGGTATGTGACAGCTATCTCAGTAGATAGCCTTTCCTTATCCAAATGAAGATGCATTTATAGAATATGACTGATAAATGATGCATAATAAAAGTCAGGTAGATTTAAAAGCAAACATCTACATTGAAATACCATATGCAAATAATTTCAAAAATGTTTCAATTTATGACAATGATCCTTTTGCAGCTATCAAATACTTATATTTTACAAAGCAGACAAAGGTCAATATTATGTACCATATACTGTATATACAGCATATACAGTAGGAGTGAGAAAAGCAGTGTTGGGGTAACAGACAACATCCCAGTGAGAGGAAGTCTGCACCAGGGATCTTCTTTACGTCCTAAACTCTTTGATCTGTTTATAGATGTGTTACAAGACCAATCACCCAGGTGCATACTTTTTGCCCTCGACACTGTGTTGTGTAGTACCAGAAAATAGGAAGTAGAGAGGAAGCTGGAAGAATGGCGAATGGCTTTGGGAGAAAGAGGATTGAAGATAAATAGGAAGAAGACAGAATATATGAAGTGTGATGATGATCAGGATTCAGAGCTACTGAAAAGAGTGGGTACATTTACATATCTACGATCAGTTGTAGCCCAAGAAAATTAGATGCAGAGATAACCCACAGAGTGCAGTGTGGATGGAACAACTGGAAGAAGGTATCAGGAGTGTTGTGTGATTGAAGAATTAAGGTGAAGGTTAAAAATAAGGTTTTTAAGACTGTGGTAAAACCAGCAATCATGTATGGAGGAGAGATGTAGGCAGTAAAGGGAATGCAGCAGAAGTGAGAATGTTGAGATGGATGTGTGGAGTTACATAAAAGGACAGAATAAGAAATGAGACAATCAGAAGTGGGAGTAATATCTAAGAAAGTACAAGAAAGTAGGTTGAAGTGGTATAGGCATGTGCAGAGGAGAGAAAGTGGAGGTGGACGGATAAAGTAAAAGAAGATTTGAAGGAAAAGGGTCTGATTAGGGAGGAGATGTGGGACTGAATTGTATGGAGAAGGTTGATCAAGCACAACAACCTCACACAGAACTGGGAAAAGATGAACAGGAACAATACATTGACAGAACTGAGCCCCAACTGTAGCAACAGAATAGTGGAGAGATACATTTATTTTAAATATTGTAATAACCACAACCAGGCAGGGAACCACACACACTGTCCCCATGCCACCCCTGTTAAGTCTGTAAGGAATGCCTTTTTCTTTTCAGTCACTCCTACTATACATTATGTCTTCCACTTAAGTGTGACATTCTGAAGTATGCCGTTCATCCCCCACCCTGACCAACTCCTCTCTTCTTACTGCAGTGTTCTGCTCCTGTTCTGCTGAGACTGCAGTCTAACAAATTCTTATTTTCTCCATCAATAGTTTACTGACACCTCCAAGAGAGGTCCTCTCCCTTCATGTTCTTCTTGCTACCCAAACCCAGACTCTTGTGCTCTTCCGCCAGCCCCATCTCCTCTATGCCCCCCTTGTAGCTCACTACAATGCTTAATTTATCTTGCCCAGTGCTCCTTCACAAAGAGTGCTGCTTAGCAGCTGTGCATCTACGTATATGGCCCTCTGAATTGCCAGTGCAGTCATTACAAATGTTTATAGGTTTAGTATCCAAAAATTTCCAACATAGGAATGTTTCAAAGAAATAAGTAAAATACAGCTGGAAAATATTTTCTGACATCCAAAACTTAAATTTTGAACAAATGACACTTTGGTTTCCAATTAATACTATTAGTGAAATGCACATTAATTAACAGAGTATGCAATGCATAGGCTACACTAGAGATTAATTCTATTTAGTATGGTGTTTAACTTTAACTGTTCTTATTTTTACATTAAATATCATTTCACATCAATTGAATTCTGAGCCCCTTAATGACACTGGGATGAACAAGGAATAAATGATTAGAAAGATTCAATGTGTTGCCTCCTTTGGTGAGACAAGCCTTATAGCACCATTTGCAAACAGCCACTGCAAAAAAATTAGGTTCAACTTTTAAATTTGCCTTATAAGCACAGTACTGACATATCTCACTTTGACTGCCCTGTTTATCAACAAATTGGGGATGACTAGTGTCATCAACTGTTTCCATCATTATCTTTGTAACTGAATTGACAACATATGTAACACAGTCCACTTAGCATGATTTGGTTTTCTACGAGCCACACAGACACACCTCCGCATGCAGAGAATCCATATTCCCCAAGGCTTTTTTAAAGACACAAATTTGACTTTTCAATAAAAGCAACATAAATCAATTTCAATCACATTTTTACATGATAACATTACCTAATTTTGCATAATGTTGGTATAGTACAGTACAGTACCAAAAATTGGTAGTACAGTACTTTTTTATTGCTGGTATAACATGCTACACTACTTATGGAGAGCCTTTATGAAAATGTGGCATAGTATTTCGTGGGAAGCCTTTTCTAGCATGAAAAAAATGTCATTCCTAAATTATTCTCTGTGACTCTAAGGTGTCTTTCTCCACACACCTATTTCAAGGTACTACTAAAATGCATTGCATTTTTTATTCCAACAGTGTATACAACCAACCCTAACCTAATAAATTAAATTAAAGTAACTGATAGTATAACTTTATGGGGTCTCAAAATCCGGTCCTGGGGAGACCAGCATGCCCTCTTGAAGCTGTTAATGAAATTATTCTTTATTTATACAATTTATTCCTGCTCTTATTTTTCTGTATTAATGAAAGCAGATCACCAGATTGTTTAATGGACTCAAATGAAATGTGTACTCCCTCTATTACCCTTCTGTATTATTGTTTTCAATTTCAGTTTTGCTTTAAGTTATAATGTACGTTTGTGTCCTCATACCTGCAGTGACAAATTGGGGGCAAGTGTCAGGATTGGCATTCTAGCAACAGTAAAAACTTCATACAGCTGTGAAAGCAGCAGACAAGACACCTTTCTCCTCTCCATGGGAGTAGTTTTGCTGCAGATGCCCACAGGAAAGCTGCTGCATTATGACGAGGATGGAGTAAAAAGCCTTCATGTGCCACATCCCAAGAATAATTGAAAACACCGGAGAGCCAATGAGGTCAGACATGTTGGGGATTAGAACTAGGGCGGTGCCGAGTCATCACCTGCTGCACGGCAGCACATGTGTCCTAATCTGACAGCAGCCCATTCGATATATGCATGTGCAATGTCTTGTATCTGACCACAGACTAAATCTGCTAGAAGAATGAGGCCAGACCTGCCCAGACACCAAGATCAGGTGGTTTCTAATGAATTCGCACACAGTTTGTGCGAGGAACTTGCAGACTTGGGTGCGTCTGATGATCCTACTGTGATGAAGGAGACCTACAGTGACAAGATCTTGAAGGTTGCTGAAAAGGTTGTGCTGGCATTGTTGGTGTTCCCAGAAGGAAGTATTTCATGTCGCAGGACCCCCCCGGATATTATTGAGAGGAGTCGCAGTGAACAGCTTCAGTCCAGTACCTGTAATGGGAACTGAGATGGATGGCTGCAAGGGCTCTGAGGGCAGATAAGGAGGCATTTGTTAGAAGAACCTGTGAGCAAGTAACATGCCATCTGTGGTCTAGTGACCCACCTTCTTACAGAGGAATCGAAGCATTACGCACATCCGAATCTGTTAGTTGGAGAGTCGCAGTCAGAGCGGGTTATGGAATGGTTCTTACAGAGAATGCAGCAGTTGTGACCCGCTGGGCTGGCTACTTTGTGCAACTTTTTAAAGCTAATCTGCTGGCTAGGATGCTGGACATCTCTGGGTACACAGTTCTTGAGGCTGCATCTCCAATTAGCTGTGAACCACCCAATCTCACTGAGATTACACTGGTGGTGAACCAGCTGAGGGTAGGGAAGGTTGCAGGGATCTGTGGCATACTCCACACTGGTGGTAAGGCTATCCTCCTCACATTGCAAGCAATCTTTGCTTCCATTTGGGCATCATCCCACCTGATTGGAAAATGGGATTTGTCATCCCTATCTGGAAAGGGAAGAGTGTCGAATGAGCGGTTGCTCATGCAGTTCCGAAAGAGGCATATTACCTTCATTATGAGGGAGTGTCAGTTACAGCGCTACGGCCATGTGGCGTGATTCCCTGAGGGTGATCCGGCTCACAGGATCCTCATTGCTGAGGACCCGAGCAACTAGACCAGGCCAAGTGCACGCTCTCCAACCTGACCTGACTTGTCAGTTTGTGTGTTGTCTCATGTATACAGCCTTTGATATAAGATTCTCAACAGCAGTGCTAGTGTTTGAGATAAACCATCTATTGCTACATACATTACAAAATAACCACACTGCAAACAGTAATGCCGGATGCGCTCAAAATAGTGTTACTACCCAAGAGGAAGAAATTGATTTGTATTGCACAGATTATATATATATATACACACATACATATATATATATATACACATACACACAGGGTGTCCTCAGGTTATGACACAGTTCCGTTCCTACAACAGTGATGTAACCCGAATTTTGGTGTAAGTCGAAACACACTCTAGCCTAAGTCACGTACCTATCTTAACACATTTGCAAAATCATAATCTAGAACATAAAAACACAAAATCTAAGCCTGAGAAAAAAGAAAAGGACATAAATATACTGTACAAAAAATGCTTACCTTTATTCCTTCTCATGTCTCAATTTTTTTTTTTTTTTTTATATTCATTTTATTGCAATCCATACAAAGCAATCTAGTTTTTACAAAAAGAAAAATTGAGTTAAGAACAGATCAATCCCCACCCTTGAGAGAGAGAGCAAGCCAAACGGCGCAAAAATTTTACAGCTTTTAAACATACCCAAATTAATAAATTCTCTATGCTTCATGAACTTATTTTAAAATATTACTGATTAGATCCTGCCATGTTTTGAAAAAAGTCTGTACGGATCCTCTGAGTATTTGATTTTTTCCAATTTCAAATAATATAACACATTGGTTTCCCACTGACTTAAAAGAGGAGAGTTTGGGTTCTTCCAGTTTATCAGAATAAGTCTGCGTGCCAAAAGTGTAGTGAATGCAATCACAATTTGTTTGTCTTTCTCCACTTTAAGCCCCTCTGGAAGAACCCCAAACACAGCTGTTAATGGGTTAGGAGGGATTGTGAGTCCAAGGCTGTCTGAGAAGTAATTAAAAATTTTTGTCCAGAATAATGTTAATTTGGTGCAGGCCTAGAACATGTGACTCAGCGAGACTGGGACTTGGTTGCAACGTTCACAGGTTGGATCATGCCCTGGAAACATTTTGGAGAGTTTTAGTTGAGACAGATGTGCTCGATAAATAATTTTAAGTTGTATAATTGTATGCTTTGCGCATATGGAGCTCGAGTGAATTCTCTGCATTGCTACTTTCCACTCCTTTTCTGATATATTAATTGAGAGATCTTTTTCC